>CM030907.1:21006893-21606893 GCA_018136845.1 Heterotis niloticus
ATTATTATTATTATTATTATTATTATTATTATTATTATTATTATTATTATTATTATTATTATTATTATTATTATTATTATTATTATTGGTTTTCTCTGTGTTTCTCCTCAGGCCAAAGACATACATTACAGGCAATGAAATATAAACCCGTTTGTTCAGTCCACACACTGCTGTGGGAATTCATTCCTTCAAAATGAACAGCAAGGCAGTAATAAGAGCATCAGAGGACACACACACACACACACACACACACACACACACACACACACACACACACACACACACAGTTCGACATAACCAGCCCACCACACCTGTAGGAGGCAAACGTGCATCTGGAAGGAACGCATTCAGTCATGCAGTCGGTGATCCTCCACCATCTGCCTTTCAGTCCTTCATCTCGCTCATGCTGACCGTATTAGTTTGGGCCTTGAACCAGCAGTCACTGGTTTACAACCTGCATTCTTACCGACTACAAAACTCGGTTCCCTTTGTGATGATAAATAGACATCTGTGTCCGTATCTCCTCATTTTTTCAATAAGCTAATATAATTTCTGTTCCCGACGGCAAGAGTTTGTCAACTGAAGAAAAACATTTGCCCTTGACTGAAGGCCAGTTTCCTTCCCATTCAGTTTGCGTCGCCGAGAAGAAAAGGTAAAGTTGAGTGAGCTGAACTGGGAGTGGAGTGAGTTTTATTTCTGCCTTCTGAACTGTGAATGGGGAAGTAAAGGCCTCCGAGGCAATGAATCACTGGAACACGTTGCTCCGGAAAAGGTTTGGTGGCCTGACATTTCTGAACTGTTCCTGACCATTTGAACTGCATGGTTGTGGCTTTAAGGTTGCGTTTATTTTGCAGCCTCTGACATCAGCTTGTGTGAGATGTTCAACTGCTCAGCCATTGCATTCCCATCCTCGTGGGTTGGGGAAGCAGGGAAGCAGCCAGCATGGTTAAGGAGAAAGTCCCATAGCCTGAAGGCCACGATTCAGCTCTCCCTTCAAGTTGCTTTGTATGAAAACATAATAAAAATAATACCAACGGTAGAAATACAATAGCGATCACAATAGCAGGTCATTCTGAAAATAACACTCCATACCATATCCTGTATTATTAATGTGGTATTTTATGTAGCAGGTTTATTTGCCTTATTTACCTTCTTGTTTTTACATGCAAAGAAAATCCAAGTTTTCTACAACTCAGCAGAAACCCTGTGGAACAAAGTCAGTCTGCATTTATGTTGTTTATTCTGTTATTCTCCTGTTATCATTTTCAAAGACAAGGCAAGGGCAGACTCAAGACTTTTCATGCAGACTTCAATGGGGCTGGCAAGGTTTTGGTTGCATCAAAGAAAACAGTGCACCTACCTTGAGGCCTGCATTTATGCACCATTTTGCTGACGTTCATCAACACAAATGGCAACATAGATTTTCATGATTCTGAAATGCAGCTCTACAAAAAAAATGTTCAAAAATAAATGGAAGGACAACGCTTTAGTAAAACTAAATGACAAATGACTGTCCTTAAAGTAACTGTGACAGCAGGGAAACAGACTAAACTGCGCAGCACAAAAGGAGCAACAGAGGGTCACGTTAAGTCGATTTACAGATATTTCTGAGCAGCAGAACAAGTCTGGCAACGAAAACTGTAGCATGAAACTGCTGGCCGAGTTAAAAAATGGATTTTAAAATGGGTCCTGAAACAAAGATCCTGAAAATTATTATCTTGCACATCGGAGCAGTGTTAACATTGTGGCACAACATGGTTAACAGGGACAGGAATGGCCACAAGCCAAAGCTTATCATCAGGGTTCTGCTTCCCAAAAACATCCTGGAGTTACGATGAAGTCTCCCTGACTTACAGCTGAACGGTGAGGTGACGCCCACGATGCCGTGATGCTTCTGGGAAACAGACGGCAGGAAGGCTGACAAGAACCACAAACCGACGGCTGCAGGACTACAAATGTGGCACAGCGGGAAAACAGCTTACTGATAGTCACACAAAACTGGCCTTTGCGACAGGACAGCTGCTCAGAAACATCTGGTCCCAAACTCCACAACCTGGAGCCATGAGCACAAAATGGAAAGCCAAGGCAGTGTGAAAATTAGCACTGCCTAATAAATACAGTTTTATTACCTTCCCTTAGTTCTCAGGGGGGTCACGCTTCACAAAAATAGTGGATTTGTAGCGGGCATGGGAGTCACAGAGATCAACATTTGCCCTGTAGGGTCACACAGTGGTCAATTCAGTTCAATTCAGTTCACTGCACCGCACGAGGAAGAAGAAGCTCCAAGGGATAAAGAAGAGAGCAGAGAAGTGAATGACCCCACACAGTTTACCCGCTGGTAGGCAGGATGAATGGTCACTTGTCAAGTGAGGAGAGGAAAACAAACAAAAAAAAACCTCCTCAAAGTAGAAAGGGTGAAAAATACACCTCTGAGGGTCCAAGTACCAGTGGCTGCCATCCTCTGCTGGGCATTCTGTTATGTGACATATGTGCGATGGTGTCCAGGGTGTCTGTGATGCCAGAACTGAATGCCAGGGGCATTAAAGTCCACATCGAGGCTCTGGGTTGCTGATTCCTGCGGTAGCGGCAGGCAGCTGTGGGCTCCTGACCCCGGAAAACCAGCGCGTGTGTTGCAGTCACCAAGGCAGGCCTGTCCAGGGGCAGCACAGGTGGCTGCGTTTCCAGGACACCAAAGTACCTGAGGAAGAAAGAAAGAGAGAAAAAGAGGACAACTTACGAACCTGCCTGCTGGGGTCAGTTACTGTGGTACAAGGCTGAACAAGAGGGGGCTTTAAATTTGGTGCTTCAGTGTAGCTGGGCTCACAGCTCAACGTTCTGTCTCATATGGACCCGGGCGCACTTGTGGTATAAACTCTCTTCCCTCCATTTTTATAGTCCTTAGCTTCTCAGATGTTTCTTGGCTTCCATGCTAAGATGATAGGTCCTTTACTGAAAGCTGTGGAGTACACCAACCCCCCACAGCACAACATGTTTTAAATAACCCGAATATAACATTTGACCACCATTAACCTTCGTGCTAGTTGTAATGACTTTGAAGAATCCTAAACCTTAACCGCATTTAAAGAATTAAAATGTTTTTAGGTGCTCACGGAAGCCCGGTGTTTACTGTGCTTATTTAAAAAAGGTGGCTGAAAGCGTCCCGGTGTTTTTGCAATTTTGAAACCATTTATTATGGAGGACAGAGCCTTGGCCTCCCGTTGCCGGGTTTGCATCCTATCTCCTGCGGCATTACTCTCGGTCGGGATTGCCTGAACCGATAGGGCGAAATGCAGCCAAGTTTGGACGGGAAGGAAGTCGACTCTTTTCAGCTGCACGCATTCATTTATTCACTTTTGTGGTTGAATGGACGAAGTGAGTTTGCTTTTCTAGACACAAATAAAGGAAAAACAAAAGCTTGAAATTAAAGCAAAAGTCAGAGGCAGAACTGATAGGAGTGTAAAAATTTCATCCACACATCCAGAACTTTGACAAACAACTTATCACCAAACTCTGATCTTCTTCTTCTTCTTCTTCTTCTTCTTCTTCTTCTTCTTATTATTATTATTATTATTATTATTATTATTATTAAGTAGGAATTTTTACTTGCGGAGGATTCGGGCAAATGAGAAGACGAATGCAGTTCTTTCTGACAAAGCAGCTTCTCCCATCGGAAAGATTGCTGCTCACACAGTATTGCAAAGAGAGAATTAATGGATCCGAGCTTTAAAAATGCCCACATTTTGCTGTAGTTGATAAAGGATCCCTTTGTGCCAGCGTCCAAGGAGAGGCAGACCTGACAGAACGTCACCCTCCTGCTTTAAAGAATCCCTTTCGGTTATGGCAATGAGATTTTCTGCGGGGCCTAAATGGTCGCCTTTAGCATACAAATTTGGCACCTCTGTCTCAGCAGGTTGTGTCTTTTCCTCACAAATGCAAGAATTTGAGGTTTGCTCTCACCTTGCGCGCTCTCCTCGTGTGCAGTGTTTTACTCTGTCTCTCCCATATGTTGTGGTGATTACTGACAACCTCACAAAACACAGTAAACTGAAGCTGTGGTCCACTGACGTAGAGCGGCACTGTTTCATGTCTCCCACGCCGACTTCTCATCTGTTTGTTCGACGGTCGTCCAGCAAATCGATGACACCAAAGGGCTCCGCACTCACAAAAAAAGCCGAAAAGAGGTCGAGGTCTCTTCCTGTACGGGTTGGGTCTGCGGCGCGGCACAACAAAACGCACCTTCTCAGAGCGTTTCAAGCTGTAGCAGCATTTCCGATGCTTCCTACTTTTCTACTTGTGTCACAACGTTGATGATGACCACAAGTCGGCGTGAGCAGAGCAGCAGAACGTGCAGGGTTTCACTGGCAGGGACGTGCATGCTGAAGCTCAGGTTTCTACCGGCTGGCTGGCTGGCTGATGCCCCGCTGCGTGACAGGGCCTCAGAAACAGCGTCCTCTTTGACCACAGTCAAAGAAATGCTAATGAAGCCATGTGCTGCTGTCCCAGCGCGTAGGTGACATAACATCTCTCTGTACATCTCGCCATGCTTTAAGAAAGAAGTCTTTACCAGCTGAGTCACCGGGAAGCCTGGCATCAGGGGTTCAGTGACACATCGCCATGAGTGTGTCTTGAAGTCAACACGGAGAAAAGAACAAACAACACCAGCAGCGCACAGTGGAAAAATCCTCCCCACTGGCACTGGCCCGTGTGCCTTAACTGTTTGCCCGTTTAGTGGGTTGGAGTGATGGGTTTAATGGTGCAAATAACTCAAAGGAAACGGTCTAATAGGTGCATTAAGTGCATATCCTCATGGGTCACCTCTCACTTCTATTTCTCAACAGGACGCCCAATTTTTATTAAACTCTCTGGGGAGGTTTCAGTGAGGAATTGGATTAGGGGTCCATTTATTTCTTGCACCCTTTTGTTTGGTCCCCAGGTTACCAAATGAAGGTCTGGCCACCTTTTCGTCAAATATTTTATTTTACTTTATTTTCCATTTGATGAACAAATATATGTATATATAAAGTTTTAGGCAGGCGTGAAAAAATGCTGTAAGAATGGTTTCACAAATATAAATTCTAATTGTTTTATTTTATCAATTTACAAAATGCAAAGTGAGTTAACAGAAGAAAAATCTAAATCAAATCGATATTTGGTGTGACTACCAGCATCAATTCTTATAGGTACCCTTGCACAAAGTCAAGGATTTTGTAGGATTATAGTCAGGTGTATTAACCAAGTATACCAAATAGGTGCTATTGATCATTATTTTCATATGTAGATTGAAACACAGTCATAAACTGAACAGAAACAGCTGTGTAGGAGGCTTAAAACTGGGTGAGAAACAGCCAAACTCTGCTACCAAGGTGAGGTTGTGGAAGACAGTTTCATGGCACAGGTCATGCACCATGGCAAAACCGAGCACAAGGTAGTTGTATTAAATCAGCAAGGTCTCTCCCAGGCAAAGATTTCAAAGCAGACTGGGGTTTTAAGATATGCTGTTCAAGCTCTTTTGAAGAAGCACAATGAAACAGGCAACGTTGAGAACCGTAGAAACAGCGGTCGGCCAAGGAAACTTAGTGCGGCAGATGAAAGATGCATCATACTTACTTCCCTTCGAAATCAAATGTCCAGCACAGCCATCAGTTCAGAACTGGCAGAAACCTGTGGGACCCAGGTACACCCATCTACTGTACGGAGAAGTCTGGCCAGAAGAGGTCTTCGTGGAAGAATTGCAGCCAAAAACCATACCTCCGACGTGGAAACGAGGCCAAGCGACTCAACTATGCACAAAAACACAAGAACTGGGGTGCAAAAAGTCAAAATGTGAAATATTTGGCTGTAGCAAAAGGCAGTTTTGTGCCAAAGAGCTGGAGAGCGGTACGATAATGAGTGTCTGCAGGCAACAGTGAAGCATGGTGGAGGTTCCTTGCAAGTTTAGGGCTGCATTTCTGCAAATGGAGTTGGAGATTTGGTCAAGATTAATGGTGTCCTCAATGCTGAGAAATACAAGCAGATACTTACACATCATGCAATACCGTCAGGGAGGCATCTGATTGGCCCCAAATTTATTCTGCAGCAGAAACATACAGCCAATGTCATTAAGAACTATCTTCAGCGTAAAGAAGAACAAGGAGTCCTGGAAGTGATGGTATGGCCCGCACAGAGCCCTGATCTCAACATCATCGAGTGTGTCTGGAATTACATGAAGAGACAGAGGGATTTGAGGCAGCCTACATCCACAGAAGATCTATGGTTAGTTCTCCAAGATGTTTGGAACAACCTCCCTGCCGAGTTCCTACAAAAACTGTGTGCAAGTGTACCTAGAAGAATTGATGGTGTTTTGAAGGCAAAGGGTGATCACACTAAATATTTAGATTTCTCTTCTGTTCATTCAGTTTGCAATGTTAATTAATAAAAATAAACCATTAACACTTGCTATTTGTGAAAGAATTCTTAGTTTACAGCATTTTTTCACACCTGCCTCAAACTTTTGCACAGTACTGTGTGTATATACATATATATTCCGATTTCAGGAATTTTACAGAAAAGTCCTCATGCAAAGTTTTAATCTATGCCAAAAATGCATTATGGAAGTTGCACATAGGCTCTTATCCCATTAGTGAAGCCAAAATAAACCCTTCAGCAACATCTTTCAAAGTCTGAAGGTTAATATAATTCAGAACTGGGTTACACGAATTGCCAGAAGCCAAATCTGGAAAAATATTGAAAAGTACATTGAAATTTATTTCCTCTGACTGTAAAACATTACAGTAAAGCAACTTTATTATTATGTACCTTGCAAATTAATATATATATATATATATATATCTTCTTCTTCTTTTGGCTGCTCCCGTTAGGGGTCGCCACAGCGGATCAATTCTTTCCACTTCTTCCTGTCCTCTGTATCTTTCTCCAACCCACCACCTGCATGTCCTCCTTCACCACATCCATAAATCTCCTCTTAGGCCTTCCTCTCTTCCTCTTGCCTGGCAGCTCCATCCCTAGCATCCTTCTCTCAATATATCCCGAATCTCTCCTCTGCACATATCCAAAACAATGCAATCTCGCCTCTCTGACTTTGTCTCCAAACCGTCTAACCTGTGCTGCCCCTCTAATATACTCATTTCTAATCCTGTCCATCCTTGTCACACCCAATGGAACATCTTTAACTCTGCCACCTCCAGCTCTGCCTCCTGTCTTTTGCTCAGTGCCACCGTCTCCAACCCATAAAGCATAGCTGGTCTCACTACCATCTTATAGACCTTCCCTTTCACGCTTGCTGGTACCCTTCTGTCACAAATCACTCCTGACACTCTTCTCCACCCACTCCACCCTGCCTGCACTCTCTTCTTCACCTCTCTTCCACTCTCCCCATTACTCTGAACTGTTGATCCCAAGTATTTAAATTCATTTACCTTCGCCAACTCTATTCCCTGCATCCTCACCATTCCTCTGTCCTCCCTCTCATTTATGCACATGTATTCTGTCTTAGTCCTACTGACCTTCATTCCTCTTCTCTCTAGAGTATATCTCCACCTCTCCAGGGTCTCCTCAACCTGCTCCCTACTCTCACTACAGATCACAATGTCATCTGCAAACATCATAGTCCATGGTGACTCCTGTCTGATCTCATCTGTCAACCTGTCCATTACCATTGCAAACAAGAAAGGACTCAAAACTGATCCTTGATGTAATCCTACCCCCACCTTGAAAGCATCCGTCACTCCTACCGCAGACCTCACCACTGTCACACTGTCCTTGTACATATCCTGTACCACTCTTACATACTTCTCTGGCACACCCGACTTCCTCATACAATACCACAACTCCTCTCTAGGTACCCTGTCATATGCTTTCTCTAAATCCACAAAGACACAATGCAACTCCTTCTTACCTTCTCGGTACTTCTCCATCAACACCCTCAGAGCAAACAACGCATCTGTAGTACTCCTTCTCGGCATGAAGCCATACTGCTGCTCACTAATCGTCGCCTCCCTTCTTAACCTAGCTTCCACTACTCTTTCCCATAACTTTATGCTGTGGCTGATCAATTTTATCCCTCTGTAGTTACTACAGCTCTGCACATCACCTTTATTTTTAAAAATTGGTACCAGTACACTTCTTCTCCACTCCTCAGGCATCGTCTCACTTTCCAAAATTCTATTAAACAATCTGGTTAAAAACTCCACTGCCATCTCTCCTAAACACTTCCATGCTTCCACAGGTATGTCATCTGGACCAACAGCCTTTCCATTCTTCATCCTCTTCATAGCTGTCCTAACTTCCTCCTTGCTAATCCATTGCACTCCCCTATTCGTAATCCCTACATCATCCAACCTTCTCTCTCTCTCATTCTCTTCCTTCATGAGCCCCTCAAAGTACTCTTTCCATCTGCTCAACACACTCTCCTTGCTTGTGAGTACGTTTCCATCATTGTCCTTTATCACCCTAACCTGCTGCACATCTATCCCAGCTCGGTCCCTCTGCCTAGCCAATCGGTACAGGTCCTTTTCTCCCTCCTTAGTGTCCAACCTCTCATACAATTCACCATAGGCCTTTTCTTTAGCCTTTGCCACCTCTCTCTTCGCCCTACGCCTCATCTCCTTGTACTCCTGTCTACATTCTTCATCTCTCTGTCTATCCCACTTCTTCTTCGCCAGCCTCTTCCTCTGTACACTCTCCTGTACTTCTTCATTCCACCACCAGGTTTCCTTGTCCTCCTTCCTCTGTCCAGATGTCACACCAAGCACCTTTCTAGCTGCCTCCCTTCTGCTGTGGATGCCCAACACACTGGTAACTTTTCACTGCCACCCAATGCCTGTCTTAATTCCTCCCTGAACTCCACTTTATAGTTTCCCTTTTTCAACTTCCACCATTTGATCCTTGGTTCTGCCCTCACTTTCCTTCTCTTTTTGATCTCCAGTGTCATCCTACAAACCACCATCCTATGCTGCCTAACTACGCTTTCCCCTGCCACCACTTAGCAGTTTACAATCTCCTTCAGTCTGGCCCTCCTGCACAATATATAATCTACCTGTGTGCATCTTCCTCCACTCTTGTACGTTACCCTATGTTCCTCCCTCTTCTTAAGATACGTGTTTACCACAGCCGTGTCCACCCTTTTCGCAAAATCCACAACCATCTGACCTTCTGCGTTCCTCTCCTTGACACCATACCAACCCATCACCTCCTCGTCTCCTCTGTTCCCTTCACCAACATGCCCATTGAAATCCACTCCAATCACCTCTCTCTCCCCCTCGGAAACACTCTTCACCACTTCATCCATATCACTCCAGAATTCTTCTTTCTCATCCATCTCACACCCAACTTGTGGGGCATATGCACTAACAACATTCATCATCACACCATCAATTTCCAGTTTCATAACCATCACTCTGTCAGACACTCTCTTCACCTCCAAGACACTCTTGACATACTGTTCCTTCAGGATAATCCCTACCCTGTTTCTCCTCCCATCCACACCATGGTAAAACAGTTTAAACCCCCCTCTGATACACCTAGCCTTGCTCCCCTTCCATTTGGTCTCTTGCACACAGAATATATCAACCTTCCTTCTCTCCATCATATCAGCAAGCTCTCTCCCTTTACCAGTCATACTACCAACATTCAAAGTTCCTACCCTCACGTCCACTCTCTTAACCTTCCTCCTCTCCTCCTTCCTCCGGACATGCCTTCCTCCTCTTTTCCTTCGGCCTCTTCTCCTTCTTTGGCCATCAGTAGCCCAATTTCCGCCAGCACCCTGTCGGCTAGCTGTGCTGGTGGTGGTCATTGTTAACCCGGGGCTCGACCGATCCGGTATGGAAATTTGTATTTTTGTCTGCATGTTTGGTTTGGCAAATTTTTACGCCGGATGCCCTTCCTGATGCAACCCTCTCCATTTATCCGGGCTTGGGACCGGCACAAAGAAATACACTAGTTTGTGCATCCCCTTGTGGCTGGATTTGTGTGTGTGTGTGTGTGTGTGTGTGTGTGTGTGTGTGTGTGTGTTTGGCCACCATGCAATGAGTAATTTCATAGCTTGGTGCCCTATGATTCCGGGATAGGCTGTGGATGTCCATGATTCTGCCCAGGATAAGAGGCTAACAAAAAAGGATGGATAAAAGTCACTTTATTTTATATATATATATATATATATATATATATATATATATATATATATATATATATATATATATATAATTAAATAAGCAGATTTTGTTAAAATAAACTTGGAGCACATGGACTGCATTTCCTGGTCTTTCATTTTCATGTTTTTCTTCTATGAAAATGCTTAAGCAGTTCTCAGAAATGTATTACCTGCTTCACCTACCCTGTGCTGGCGTTATGAAACTGCTTTGAAATCCTGTTCATGCCCAAAACCTGTGACCTCCATCGTGCCACTCCTGTCAGTGAACCTGGTGGTCAGGTCTGAGAATTTCAAGAGCAGTTTTTAATGTAATTTTATTTATCTTATTTTATTGTCACCTGATTCACACCTTCAGTATGCGCCTACGTTGCCTGCTAGCCCGGGAACTGCTGCAGTAAACACAATGAAAGCTGAGTTATATGAGAAACTCGGTCTAGATTGTGGCTGTCAGGAACCAGAGCTGCTGACCTTTCTATTAGTACAGAGACATCAGTCGAAATCTCCAGACTTAAGCAATTGCATAATACATCTTGGAAGCAGCTTCCTGTTAAATGAAGCCCGCTTACGGTATAATTATATTGAGCAGTCCAGTAATCTCAATAAGCCAGTCAACTGTTTTTTTCCCCTCTTGCTGGAAAGCGGGACTCAATAACTGGTGCTCTGCCCTCATATTTATTAACAGCAGTATTGATCAGAAAACAGCAATGATTCTAACCCCTTTGGCGGTGAACCCCCCCCCCCCCCCCATTGGCCACTGGTTCAGTGGCTTTGAGTGGCCGGCCAGCAGGTGGCAGTAGCGTAACAGGATGCCCCCCCCCCCCACGCACTCACCCAGCCACCCCCCCGCAAAGTGTTTACTGCATTGTGTGCGAGCTCCTCTCCTCGCCACAGGTACGGGCTTTTCAGCTTATTTTCACCCACCTCCCTGCGTGAATCAGCAGCAGTCCACCTCTCCATCAAATGTGAGGATCTCCACCGGCGGCAGGGTCTGCGTTGCCATGTGATTTTTAGGAAAGATTTAAATTAGAATTTTTTTCCTCCTTTGCAAAAACTCCTCCCTGCTGCACTTTGCCCAGTTAGAGTCTCATCATTTGGTTTGTTATTGTACAGTGGAAGCTGGGAAAGAGTGCCTCGCTATAGAGGCCCAGCTCATGGAGTGAGAGAAACAGGGAGTGGATGGGCTGAGATTTGGCGTCTATGATGAGCACAGCCATTCCCTGCGAATCTGAAGCCCGAAACGCATCATGAGGGACCTGGGATCTCATAGATGTCCAGCTCTGCAGTTGTCAGTGCTCTGTTTCTTCGACTCAATGTGTTTTTATCTTCAGGTTATCGAAGGAGGAGATGTGGTGGTGCAGCAGGTAGTGGTGTGTTTGAGTTCAGATCAATCTGTGCAGAATTTGCATTTTCACATTGGCTTCCTCCATGTCCTCCGGTTTCCTCTCATAGTACGGAGACATACGTCACACGGCCCTGTTGCGCTTCTAAGTCGCCCTTAATGTGTGTATGTTTGACTGAAAGAGTGTGTTTATTACTCCGTGCTGGGCTGATACGTCCGGAGGGAAACCTGCCTCATGGCCCGTGACTCCCTGCACTGGACATGCAGTTATTGGTAACAGTAGCATGGGTACGCTTGCATTTCACTTACTTGTCCACCTTTGCTTAATCGGAGCTGAAATGTCTACCTGCCTACCTATGCGAAATTTAAAAATTTCTGTCAATATCATGTCCAAAAGGTGATTTCCTACAGATACAAACAAAAATCAGATGGTGAAGAGGTGAACTCCAGAAAACTCCTCAGGTCTGTCTGGAAAGCTTGGATGTCAACATCTGTCGCCTTTTTACTTACCTGTGGTGCCAGAGTCACAGCCATGGATGAAGGTGAGGAGCAGAAGAGGAGAGATTCCTGCCAGGTGTGGTTTGGAGCTGAATGAAACACGGTGGTTCATTCATCACAGGACAGGCTGCTGCTCTGAAAGCTGCATTCACAGAGCTTCTGTGCCTCATGCAGCTCTACAGCCTGAAGTGAAACCAAAACTCATCTTATTGATCCTGAGAGAATTATTTTTGGTCCCCATGGTCTTATCTTTTACATTCTAATACAAAGGTGTGAAACACGTAATGTAGCAATTTATATCCATGTTGTACATTGAACAGTGGGCATGAGCACTGCAGGGGGCTCATTTTTTCCACCAGTGTTCATTATAACCATATTATTGCGCTGGACGTCTGCCATCCACAAAGCAGTGTGTGTTTGCACATCCTCGTACGGTTCAGCTCTCAGACTCGGGAAGGATGAGGATGCTGAGAATGCGAAAGCAATTTTAGTCCACAATGTGCATAGCACCACCTTGTACAGATAATGGTTGATGCTATTAGGAAAATGCAGTGATATCACACCTGTTCCACGGTACCGGAGCTCCCGGTTTCCGAGTTCCCAGTACAACGAATGGTATCCCGGACCGGGCATTAAAAAGTCCCGGCACAGCGAGTTCTGTCCGAGCGAAGCCGAGCCGCATCACAGGAATGATGGAAATAGTACCACCAAGTGTGACACTAGGTGGCATCGCTGTGCCCAGCATCTGTGTCCTCGGACTTTGCCTCTTGCGGCCCGGGTTAAAACACAGTTTGCGCTTTGGCATTCCTGTCTCTTCTGTTCGGTGGGTCAGCCCCCAGTAAAAGTTCATTACAGTAAGAGCTACTCCAGTAGCTTAGTTTTTATACTTTTCTTTTCCCATTTATTTCATTCTCATTTCTTCCTTTTGCGCATGAATTTGACTTTTAAATGTTTGCTGCTCTTAGTACTTATAAAAAAGAACATAATGTATGACGACAACTAAAAAAGCAGAATGCAAACAAATGACCCCACTGACAGTTATCAATTGTATAATAATTTGCAGCAATAAGGAGCGTTCTTCATCCATTCGAAACGGACACTTTAGAGCATCGGTCTTAGACGAACCAGGCATGAATCATAATGTCCTCCTAAGAAGTGCTGGAAATATCTTGCTGATATTTGAGTTTGTGGTATACAAGCCATTTTGAGGAACCAGTTACACCGAGATACCGCGGTACAGGTGTGTTCAACCAACCACGTTACAAGGCCATTTCAGCCAGAGCTTCTTTATGGCGCTACAGGGATTCCTTCCTGAAAGCTGGGCGAAGGTGGCGAACGGTAAATCCGCGCGATGCGGACGCGAGCGACCTGCAGACCTTGAGAATGAGAGACACGTGGTCAATTACTGGCAGATGCGCCGCCGCCGCCGCCGTCGAATAAACCTTCTGCGCAGACGGCCCTCTTCCCTAATAATGACTCTTATGATCGAGCTGGGATTCGCACAGCTCATTAAACTGGCCAAAACACGGAGCTGCGGTTCCTGCCGCTGAATTTGTTTGTGCCAAAGTCAGCTGCCATATTACCGAACGAAATGAGGCACGACTCAGTTAACTAAAGGCTATGCTTTAATGCAGTGATTTGTTGAAAGAGACAGCATGTTTAAGTCATAATTGGAATTTCTCCAGATAATACTGCATTTGTCAGGAAGCTTATTAATACCGAGCCACTGTCTTCCGCTCGCAACTGTATCTGCTTAAGCACTTAAATTTCAGAATAAGTCCCAGACGGATCATTTGTGGAGCGAATTGGATTCACTGTAAAACCACCGCTTTGTTAACGTGCCAACCTGGCATTAAGTAATTCGGTCGATTATCTGATATCGGGGGGTTTCGCACGTAAATGAATGGCCGTGCCACGCGTGGCCACAATTCTATTTCTTGCTATAAACATTTATCGGAAGCAGTTACGCTTTTGCTTGTGAAGCTCAGCAGCAATGCAAAAGGATGCGTCCGGGCTTGGATTGACAAACCTCAAGGCACGCATTCGCTTTCTGTACCTTTACCCATTCCACTGACTGTCCATGCTGAAATATGGAGCATAGCTCATGTTTCCATCCATCCATCCTTAAGCACATCATCCTGCTCAGGGCCCCAGTAGCGCACAGCTTATTCTGCAGAAATGATGGAAAATATATTCGTACATATAGCACACATGTAGACAAACACAAAAGCAACATATTGTGCATTTAACGGTAGCAATTTAACCATCTAAAAAAGATATCAAATTGCTTAATAAGCAAAGAAGGACAACGCAGGTTTACAGTGCAAACAAATGATATGAGGATTTGTGCTGTGTACCTTCTTTGACATTTAAAACATGTGCAGTGTTAAGCTTTTTTATGTCCAAAAGAAATGCCCCCATCCTTTATTTCTGCCTCCTACAAATCTGAGCCTCTTTGATCTTAAGACAGGACATCAATAGAAGTGAATGAATAGAAGTGGTACCATCGGAAAAGGAAAAACTTTATACGCTTTCGGTTGGCATCGCGTTCAGCGATCTGTTCATTTTCTGCATTCTTCAGTCCAAAGCGACCGACGCTCATATTACGTCAAAAAGAAACACATTAAATTATCAGCAGCGGAAGAACAGCGAGAATTAACGCTACAATGCACTGGCTCAATTTTCCCATGTTTTTGCTGTAAAATGCACCTGCTGTGCTCAAGATTAGCTAATAGCTAGCAAATAAGTGTGTGCATTCAACAGTCGCCGTGCAGCGCAAGTACGGGAGAAACCCAGAAGAAGGCAGAGGGTTCTGAAGCTCCGGAAAGCCCTCTCCCAGCTTCGCCCACATAGAGGTTCATATTGCGGGCGAATCCCACTTCTCTCTGATTCTGTAGCCAAGCGGGCAAAACACTGAGAGGTCAGCGATGTCTCAGGCCCTGCGCTCCCAGGATGGCCTCCTGACCACTGTGGCCCCCACAAGACAAGCGGTTAACAATCGCAAACAGACACACAAAAACAGAAAGAAAATGCAAGCAGCCTTATTCTGACTATATTTATTCTGTGAGTAGATATAGAAGAATAATGTGTTCCTTTTAGCATGCATTATACAAATTCGGTTTGATCAGATAATTCAAATACTTTCTTCATTTAATTACTGGGAATAAATTAAAACAGTAGGAATAATAACTTACACATTGCAAAAGGCCATTAGACAATGAACAGGAATGCTGATAAAATGGAGGAAATGTCTACTTTAAAAGCTTCTGTCAATAAATAATTATACACGGCTATTTTACTATTTCAGTCATGAAAGCAGAAGCACATGCTGTGAATTTGGAGCAGCATTCAAAGTATTAATCCCATTTATTTCCTAAAACAAAAACAATCCACCTTGCTTTCGCATTGATGTGCACCCCCTCTTCAAAAATTAAAACCACAATGCATGTATATTTATTTAAAAAATAATCAGGATTCATGCGTTGTCCAGGTTGGCAAATCCCTTCCACACTATTTTTCATTACAGCAATAAAACAAAAAAGCTCCGATTAAAATATCAAAAGGACTGGAAGCGAGGCTGACATTAATTATTATTACTGTTATTATCACTGCTCTAATAATATAAATTCAGCCCCCAGAGGACTGAGCAGACAGGACCTCTGAGCGTGAAACAGTTTTTTGGCGCGAATAATGCGTGCCAGCCCAGTGTCTTGCCGGGATTCACAAAGGTTTCACTGCGTGTGGGGGCTGCTTGTGTTCCAATATGAAGCAGATCTTCCTGAAGCAGCGAAAGCGCGAGCAAAGGCACGAGGTGACACTCCATTTGCAATTCCCCATTAAAATGGCTTCATTTGAGCTGATTTTTCATTACTGTTAGTTTTCTGCTCATGAATCTTTCTTTAATTTCTCACACGGAATGCCGTGCAGTCGCCTGGTATGTGATGGCACGAAAGCTGTACTAGCAATAGTGTTTCTGGGTCTGCAGCATGTGGCTCCCAGGCCAATATCGAGCGCCGCTCCGGCCCTGCTTAAGAGCTCGTGGTGATCACTGTCTTCAGGGGATGTGAGCCATCGTCCTTGATGGATTAGAGCTTCCTCCTTATCCTGGCCCCGGCCGCAGCCTCCACCGACTCAGGGGTCTGACCCCCGACAGAATCTGCTTCCTTAATGACTTTTGAATCCGTGCCTTTCGCCAGCAGTGATGTTTCTCTCCCAGCACACAAAAGATAACCATGGCAACGATGGTCTTGTAGAACGTATGGACAATGCCGATACACACGTCAAAGGAGCCGAGCATCCCGAGGAAGTGCGGCCTGCTTCGTCCTTCCTTATACAGAGCATCTGTGCTGCGAGACCAGATGGTGACGATCAACCGGTACCTGATGCCGAACCGGAGGTGGTTTGACTTGCACCGTGAAACACAGCTCACAGTCTGCGCTCTCATCACCTTCCTCCAGACACAGCCCACAACTGCAGAGGCCAGCTTACCTTCAGGCCTGATACTTGTCCCATCTCAGGAAGCCAGTGAGTGGGAAGCTCAGTGATGCTAAACCTCCCCAAAGCGTTTTATTATTTTGAGCATTAACAGTGGGCAGCTGGTGCCGCCGTGGCCTCCTTTTGTCACACCTCCCTGTCGGCAGAAAAAGTCGAATATGTGTGGCAGGAGCATCTCGCAGCTCTGGCTGTGGAACATGAAAGAGGCACGGTCGGGAAGAGGCCCGTGGCGTTTCGTGGCCGCACCACGCAGCACTGCTCCGCGGGCCATACAGGCGTCCCTCTGTGAACGTCTGACTTTCTTCCAGCATAATCTAGCACACCTACACTCTTCTGTGTCACATTTCTTGTGTACAAATGTAGCAGAGCTCATCAGTTCAGCCTCTATAGGTGTAAACTTACTGTACACGCTTCACTTCGAGGGTTTTAATATTTAAAGAAGTGAACCTTTCGCCGAGTTGCAGGTGCAAATCCTCAGGGGAGACATTTATTACTCCGAAATCCTTAAATGCACGGTCACGTGTACAAAACTACCCCTGCAGAAACACGACTTTTGTCATTTGCACGAACTTGCAGGACCTCACATGGGTTTAAATGCTAACATCATTCATTTTTCATGATGTTTGATTTATTTCTCAGGTCTCGTGATTGTTTTTTGTACTTGTCTAAGTGTCATATTTATTTACCTCACTGCGGTTCCAGTGTCCCTGTCGCTAAATGTTTTCTTTCTCATCTATGGATGCTCCGCGTATGTACGGTACACGTGGTATTTAATGTGTGCAC
Organism: Heterotis niloticus; assembly: GCA_018136845.1. Classification (NCBI taxonomy): domain Eukaryota; kingdom Metazoa; phylum Chordata; class Actinopteri; order Osteoglossiformes; family Osteoglossidae; genus Heterotis; species Heterotis niloticus. The sequence goes on from CM030907.1 coordinate 21,024,155, forward strand.
GTCCACTTGCCATCTATACCAAATAATCTCTGACCACTCCACCCCCCTCACTGTCACTGTCACTGTCCTTCCAGGGCACCTTAGGGTTTCTTTACCGTTTTATTTATTTATTTATTTATTTATTTATTTATTTACTTATTTACTTATTTATCTATTTGCTGTTTGTTTCTATTCTGCTTGGTGTTTGGATGTTTGTTGGTTTTATTTTCCATTATAGATTTTTTGCACAGTCTTTCTGGATCAGATCAGAGCACATTTCAATACATGGTACACAACCATGTACTTGACAAATAAACTCTTTCGACTTTTGACTTTGACTTTTGACTTTGAAATTTATGGCAAACTCGACAAACCTCTGCTATGACTCTCTGCTGTTGTATTCCAGCATTTCTCAGTGTAAACTGCTGGCGGTCCATTGTTATAAAACATGTTGACAGCCATTCACTTGCTGATAGATCCCCTAATCTTCTCTTCCTCAGCACCTTCACATCCCGAACATCTTAAATCTTTGGGGACCCCAACAGTTTTGGCTGCAGTTAAAGCCGTTGATTTTCCCAGCAGGTTGCAGCCGTTTCTCTCAAGCCCTCCCTCCCTCCCTCTCCTTCCTTCCTTCCATCTCCCTCTGTCTCTTCATACACACTTCAAACATTTCCACTGGAGCAGCCAGCAGTACTGGGATTTCTTAACCAAATTGCTCAAAATGCTGTGAACAGCTTTAAAAAAGAGAAATTTGGCACTACATTCAAAATGTATGTATGTATATAAAAAAAAATTGAATGTATACTGCCTATAGATGTATTAATAGATAAGGGAGTATATATAATATTATTCATTAAACTGTCTCAGCAGGTTTTGTGCAGCTCATAATGTGCAGTCTAGTCAGCCATGTGGCCACATGATGGTGGTAGCCCTGTTCCGCAGGGTACTTTTAACCTGCCTGGAACTTCTATGAATATATCAAAGCCGCTGTGAATAGCAGTGACACAGAAAATCCCATTACAGTTGTCACCTCAAGTTGCTGCCAGTGGGTTGTGTCATTTCCAATGCTGATGGACAGCTTGAAATCGGGGAGCAGGACGAGGCACAATGGGCAGACAGAACACGCGCACGCCACAGACACTACTGGGGCACACGCCACTCGGGAGACAGAACACACACGCTGCGGAGAATTATTCGCCCGATACCTTTAGTAGGCACCTTGCCGATGATAACGCGCACGCTTGGTTGCGGCCAGCAAACGCCTAGCTGGCACGGCTCCCCGTTCTTTCCACGGTTAGAAGACTTTTCCCGGAGCAACAGTGCCTGAGAGTCTGTCCTGATCCATCTCCACTTTTCCCCATCTAATGAGCCGCAGAATAAAGAGAATCGAAACCAGAACTCCCGAGTTTGTGTCGTGGTCCTGGTTCGCGAGACAAGAGGACACGGAATTACAGATCCAGTACCCAGAAGCAATAGCACGGTGTCACAATGTTAAGCTGGAAAACCGTCACGGATGCGCCGTTTTCCGTGTTGTCCTCCTTGGGGATCCCCTGGTCAAGAAGACGTCCTCCTGTCCCACTCCCTGAAGGCTGGTGGTTGTAACACGTCGGCTGCTAATGCTTTTGTATCTCTGAGCAAAGAACTTAAACTCATCTGCGTCGCCAAAACCCTCATCTCTACAAGTATCTCAAATATTGGAAATCCAAGCAGAGGCCCAAACAAATGAGCGGCAATAACATACCTTTGTGGATAAAAGAAAGTTGCTTTTTCCCCGTTTACTTAACTGTCCTTTGCGCACATTTTTAACAGTCCGATAAAAGCATTGCTTAAACTTAAGCATACAGTAAATCCAAATAGGACTGAAAGGAAAGCAAGACCGGCGCTCAGTGCGGCCAGAGCAGCAGCAGCAGCAGCAGCAGCAGCAGCAGCAGCAGCAGCATCGCTTTCCACTTCACTTGGGATTCTGTGGGATATTTGGGTTTTCTCCAGATCTTACAGAGTGGCAGCTGAGCATAAAGAGGCCACACGAAAGTGCGCAGAGCTGTGATGTCCCGCTGCGGCTCGCTGTAATAAATCAAAGGCTTGTGTGCAAATGCTTTGTTTACATATTCCCAGTGGCTCCCTTTCCGTGTTCTGTCACTCGACAGACCAAACTCATATGAAATAATAATAACGCTCAGAGAAATAAATAAAGTCAAAACAAGAAATAAATTCAGACAGGCCAACAGAAGCCCCTTTTTTGTCAATATGGGTTTGCTTCTTGCTGGTTCAACTGTGTCTCTGTCTGAGCTGCACTGGTAGAGGAGCTCCTGGCAAGAACTTTTGCTTCTGTTTTCCAAGCAAACTTTCTGCACCGCAGTGTCAGCTGGCGGGGGGGCAGAGCGTTAAGGTGAGGATGGTTTGGGGGTGGGGGTGGGCCGGGCTTCTCAGAACACAAACGTGGGGACTTTTTTACAACTTTTTACCAAGCAAATGAAATGGATGCCACACCGGATTTAAATCGCAGACTGACTGTTCAGTTTAAAAGTTTCCACTTTCTGTGTCTGGTGAACTTCCTGGTTCTGTGGGCAGTTTTTTTTTTGGATCGCTCTCTTACTGCATTACGAACTTCTGCACGGGCGCTTTGGAGCCATTTATTTAAATGTTTCTGTACACTTCAGGAATGATAGTGCTGCTACGATCATCTCTCAGCTCTCCAGTAAAGAGCAGACCCGGGCCACGATGCTGCCTGCTGCACTCTTCACGGATGAGGGGGCGTACTTGGGACCGTTTGCATTTCCATCATGTAGACACGAATTTCAAGAAATGCAACAAAACTAATACTTTGTGCTTCCAAACCTCTAATTCTGATATATACATACTGTATGTGTTTGATTTAATATTTTCTGAAACTACTAACAATTATTTTCATTCTTTACAAGGAGAGCACCGAAAGATATGTTGTAGTTTGTTATGGAGAAAAGCATCTGGCAAATGAATCAATGTAAATGCAAGAGTGTCGCGGTGCTGATATACAGGAAGAAAATTTGCTTCCCTGCCCAGTGTGTGTGCATCTGCAGCTTTTCTCCTCCATGAGCAGATGTAGCACAAAACTGGCGCGGTTACAACTTCAGCCAAGTTCTACCCATCTATCTGCACAGCAGGGCGAGAGGAGCAGGCGTTGGGCCTCGTGGAGAACGCAAGGGAAAAAGACAGAAGACACCGTGTCGTTTTATTGTCATCCCCGTGGGTGGCTTGGCTGGAGACAGAGAGTGCAAACACGAGAGCAGCAAGCCTTCAAAGACGCTTCATAAAGTCATTTCAAGCCCTCTATAAACGCATCCCACTGTCGGTGGCAGCGGCGGCTTCTTACGCTCAATATGTGTTATGAATACATTTAAACTTGCAGTCAGCGATGCGAGAAGCTGGACGCCACTAATGGAAGCCTTACGTCCCTTCATCATTTAGACAAAGCACAACGAATAGCAAAATAAAAGAAATAATAGAAAGAAATGACAGATCTGACAATAAAGATGAACTTAAGGAGCATCTGGGTTGTGTGCTGAAACTGGCTGCACCTGTGTGACCTGGCAGCACTTTGCTGAGCCTCCTTCTGGAGCTTCACTTGTCCCTGTGATGCTCCTGCATTGGCCTCAGCTCTTCATCTTTGCCACATGATTAAGGAAGTTGGGATGAACTGACAAACATTCTTTTTGCCAGTCAAAATGTTCAGTGTTTTGTTCATCTTCAGAAACTTTTGCCAACTTGCTAGTCCCAGGGTGACGTAGCAACTGTTCACGTGGTTTTGCGGTTCACCACGGATCGCGAGGGCTGCAGGAACAAAGCCGCATAAACGTGGCGAGAACATAGACACTCCACGCTGACTGAGCTGGACTGGAACCTGCAGCTAAACAAGCAGGTCAGAAGGTGTGAGGAGTTCACCTTACTTGATGTTATTTGCCATTCTCCTATGTAGGGGATCCCTGTGATTTTATTTATTCATTTATTTATTTTTGTTAAATTACATGAGAAAAATGTGCATGCGAAATTTTTAATGGCTTCAGTTACAGCTACACAATGGGTCTGGCAGAAACTGACAGACGCGGCAGCCTCTTGGAACTGAAACCCACGCAAGCGGTCTGTGGAGAGAGCGGCTGCTTCATGCTGTAGGGAAATCCGTCAGCTTCGTGTGTCCGTGGCTGCTTTCTGAAAGAAAAAGTGCGATTGCCACTCCTTTTCTGAGGGAATAAGTGAGTTTACACCGAATTTTCGGAAGCGCAAATAACAGAAAATGCACAGCAGCGTGGAATAAAGCTGCATGTCCGTGTTCTGTGTGTCGTAAGATCCATTTGGGAACAAATACAAATACAGTTTAAAGGACATCGCAGTGATGCAACGTGCAGCGTTTATTATGCATATTTTGTGACACAAACATATTTCTTTATCTGTGTTTTTCAGGTATGATTTTATCGGTTTTGTTTGAACATCTGGCCGCTGTACGGGAAATGCAATGAAGGTCACAGTAGCCGTGTTTGCTCTTCACCTGTGACCAAAGACTTATTTGTGCTTTGTTTGTTTGTTTGTTTGCTGTGATTTAAAGATGGCAGGAAAGGAAAATGGAAATGTGTGCAAATTTACCCACCGCTGGTCCTGCTTCATCATTTGTGCTCAAGCTGGTGCTGAAAGGAGACAGCGGCTGCTGGGAAAACCTGGAAAAAATGCTTTTTGAATGAACCCACGTGTTCAAGAACCTGCAATATGTGTTCCAGAATCATAAACATTTCTATTTGGAAAAAAAAATAAACAAAGGAACAAAATCACATTTACTAGGGTAACATGAAAAAATCAAGGTCACATTACTACGTGCTCTTTGAGGAACGTGTTCATCTGTTTTGGGTGGCAGCTTATCCAGAGGAGACTCGCGGTGGTCCAGAGCCTAACCTGCCTGGGACACCAGGCCATTGCAGGGTGAACCCCCCTCCCAAATACACACCCACACACACTAATTCACGCTTACAGGGCAATTTAGGGTGACCGATGAACCTGAAACACATGTCTTTGGACTACGGGAGGAATCCCCCTCAGACACGGGGAGAGGACTCAAACCGCACGCGGACCGAGCCGGATCTGAACTCCGCCCGGCGAACTGGAAAACGCAGTGACGAAAGCGTTGACCTCAACTCGGTCTTGGTTATGTTCTCAGCTCCTCATTGCGATGCAGACGATTTCAGAGGAAGTTGCATCACCGGGTGCCCCCCCCCAGTAACAGTTTACACAACATGACATTTCCAGAGCCACTTAATGTCACTCAGTTCATAACCCGGGCTGTGCCGGTCTGGAGATTCTGCCAGGAGCACAGGGCACCGGGCAGCACTTTGAACCCCATGCCAGGCCATCGCAGGGCTGCAGAATCGCAATGTGACTTTTTAAAAAATCGTGAGCTGAAAATAAAATCATTTTCACATGACATCAGCATTATGCTGCTGCGTAACAAGATGAGTAATGAAGCGGGCATGAAGATGCGACTAAATGATTTGTGACACAGCAGCTCATCTGTCCAGGGAGGAGAGCGCAGACAGGAGGAGCAGCGGAGAGACGGGGACGGCGCGGCAGCTCCCGGCTGTTACTCATTTGCAGGTTAACAAATTCTTGGGTCCCATTCAAAGTGCAGAAGCACCTTCGTTCCTGACCCCCCGTTGACTCAGCTCAGTTGAGTTCAATTTATTTTTCGACAGGGCTCTTCTCAACTGGATCGCTCGAAGCGGCGAACAAAGGTCCAAGGGATGAACCACAGAAAAAGACAAATAAAGGTCTCTAACTCAAAACCACATCAGCACTTAAGAGTGCTTTAGAGAAGCCCTGATATTTGGCTTCATCACTACCTCAATTCTGCCAGGAAGTTGCACTGAATCTTTTACCTTTAGGCATACGGGCTGTGACCCAAACCGTCACTGCAATCCTTTGTATGCAAAAGGCTAAGTGTAAAATATGGGAGCTGCCAGTATCTGAAGTGTTAAACCTGAAGTTTTTAAAGATAATTCCATGTTTTAAGTATTGTTACTGTGCAGTTAAACACAGTAAAACAATCGGTATTAAATGAATCCCTGTTATTCCTTCAGCATAATCTTTCCATTTGCTTCTGCCTACAGGTTGTAATTTAAATCAATATTTACAGCAGAAGTGGATTACACAATGATAAAAGATCTGGGGCAGCGAACATTTCAATAATTGAATATGTAGTCATATTTCCTTATTACGATGAAAAGAAACAATAGACAAAATGTAAAATTGAAGCAGTTAAAGGGGTCATTTGGATGCATGTTGTTAATACGGAGCAAAGTGCAGCCACCAGCAGTTTCCAGCACCAGTTTCCAGCATTATTCATGCGAGGTGCAGGAACACTCGGCTCACGAGTGCTGAGACGCAGAGAGACGCAGGACGCACGTTTTACACAGCGAGGAGCTGCGCAAAAGCCCATTATCTGCACACCCATCATCTGAGGAGATTCACGATTTGCTCTGTATAATGGGCGTGTAAAACGGCCGTGTGAACTGAATGGAGTCGGAGCCCAAATGACCGAGAAAAAAGGAAACGGCGCTTGTAAAAATGCTTTCCGTACGTCACACTTCATTTTACACATCTGAAATATTAAAAGTGCTTGATAGATATTATCTGCGTGACAAAAAATAGTGCAGCTCGGAACTTGGAAGCTGCTGTTTCCACCTCAATAAAATATAAAAGTGTGTAGCTTTAGGCTTAAAACAGGAGGTCCTTGACTTCAAATCTGTTCATGCTGACCAGTACAAATGAGCAGGACAAACATTTTGCTTCTGTTAAAATTGGACAAAATATTTGCTTCGTGGCCATCCTACGTCTCGGCAAACAGTGACCAGGGCATCCAGAAAGCCACGGGTTGCTGTAAAACCTCCCGCTGGGATCCACGGCAAAAAAGACCAAAACAGAGTTTGTTTGTCACCCACTGACCATCCTGAAGGCCAGGGGGAACAACAGCCTCAGCGGGTTTACAGTTCGCAGCAAAGAGGAGCGGAGCGGTTTAAATCCATTTAGACGTTTCTCGTCCAACAATTTAGGCCGCGACTGATCCGTTCCCTTCAGTTTTTCCCCCTTAACTGTCGCATGGTTATGAGCTACAAATGACAGCTGTAAACCAGGAGATGAGATGGGACCGAATTCCCTTTATAGCCAAAATGCAGTCAGCTTATTGCATTCGGAGCCTCGGGGTTTCGCACGATCGCACTGCGGAGGAACACTTCCCTGCTCTGCTCTTTACACCCTCGGAGCCGCACAGTAATTGGAAAATTTAAAACAGATCACTGACATCCGACCTGCGAGATGTGCGCGCGCATAGTTTGTGCGGAAGCCAGAGATGTGGCACTTGGGGGCGTTTTGCTCGAGCAATATTTCACTAGAAGAGCCCCGCCATGAATGCAGAACGCAACCGAAAACACGGTATTAACTAACAGGCCAGTTGCATCTCGGGCCAACCTTAGCAGAGCAGAGGGTTCGCGTGCCAGCAAAATTACTGCAGACCTTATTTTACGCGGGCGTCCGTAGACTCCCTCCGTGCATCCCCGCTTGAGCACATTTAGCAAACAACCTATAAACTCCTGTCTTCATTGTCGAGTAAAATTCACATCAGCCAGCATAAGGTTCTTCTCTACATATGCAGTAAATTCTGCATGGATGGAACACGCGAGCTGTACATATTTTAGCGATGGGTAGAATTAAGAGACGACGTCGTTCACCAAAAAGCCCGATTCATCCCAAAAGGCACACCCGCGTCAGTCCTTCGGTACAAGCGACCCTCATAAGTACAGTAACTTATACTCAGTGCGTGTGCGCGTGTGTGTATAAAATGGGATTCCGGGAGCTGGCTGGCTTCATCACTACTGCTGGCTGTGTGCTTCAGTGTTTAGCGCACAGTCCACCGGGGTTGGAGTCCGCTGGGTGGCTCACGCCTGCCGTACGGTGCAGCGAGGCTGTTGCGGAGGAAAACGGCGCCTGTGGGGCGAAGTGGCCCGGTGCGCTCATTTACCCCCGAGCGTGTGTGACTGCAGCGTGGGCCTGAGCGTCCCTCCCAATCTTGCTTTTTTACTGAGCGGTACAAAATGTAAGAGAACCGCGTGCCATACAAACGTCTCTCAGTCGCTCCTCATCTGCGTGGCAATAATTTTGCTGTTTGCAGCGCCGCACCTGACGCTCAGCAGTCGTGCTGCTTTCGTGGCGCAGGACTAAACAAAGGGATTCGCACCGAGTAGTCAGAAGCTCAGCTCTCTGCCCGCCGCTTCTTGTCAGCAGCTGTGATTTTGTGCAGGCAGACGGCGGTTACAGGCATCCTGCTGCTTATGCTTTATTAAATATCTAAGAGCATTATTTGGTTAATACCAAGAGAATCCAGTAGCAGAAATACATTTGTACTTATCACGGATAAAGAGATGCTATGATTTTCTTCGCCATTCATTTGGTGTAAAAAAGAGCTGCATTTGAATTGCTTTTGTAAAGATTTCTCCGAATTACAGTAATAGAATCGTCCTCCTTACAGTCAGGCGCACCTTCTTATAAGGGAGCCCATTCTTCACTGTCAGGCGGCTCCCCCCGGAGTGCTGCATGGAGCAAAAATGGCAGCAAGCGGCTGCCTGGTGACGGTGCGCACAGCTCTTCCTGGAGCAGCAGGAGAAGCTGCGGTCAATGTGCCTGATGTGAGACTCGCATCCGAAATCGCTCCAGAAAGAGACACGAACGAGTCATTTGGCGCTCGGTGACGGGGCGCAAAAATAAAGAGCCCGCGTGCTCATCTCACGTGCGGAGGTCCCGCCGCGGGATGATGGGCCGTGGGAGTTCGGCCTGAAGGATGCTGCGCTTCTACTTATGCAGCAGTTTGTCAATAACGCGGCTTGCAAAGCAAAGCGGAGAGAAACGAGTTTCTGTTTCAGATGCTCAAGCTTCCTGCTCTAAGAAAATAGCAAATCTTGGACAGTCGGTGGCCTTCGATGACGTGGACTTGCAACACTGCGGTCGGTGGCTGAGGTTCCAGGCACAAATCCGTCACATCGAGCGCAGGTTTTCCCAAATCAGCAAGAAATAAACAGAACGAACAGTTATTATAAATGACCGCTCGGGATGCATTGCTGAATGCTTGACTTACGCAGCCCCTCGGGTTATGGACTTTCCTCTACGCAGCTACCGGGTGCCGCAGAGCTGCTGCCTTCCAAACCCTGCTGTTGTACCCTTGAACACGGTGCTGTCCACAGACCGCAACGAAAGTCTCCCACGCGTACGTACGGACAGTAAACAACGCAGCGGTTTAGCACTCACGGCAAACTGGTTTGGAGAAGAAAAATAAGCACCCGGTACAGAGGTAAGCACTCAATTGTCTTTTGGATAAACTCAGCGGCTTCGATGCTTTTTACAATCTCTGTTAAACGGGATCGACACATGAAATCTTCAATCCGTACATTTCTGCATTTCAGTATCTGCGTAGCATAAATACTGCGCATTTTATATTTCATCGTCGAAAAGTTATATTTGAATTCCAAAGACGTTTTGTGGCATTGAAAGGCGAGAAAAGATTTTGTATGTCTGCTGATTACAGCAGCGACTGCACTTCCAGTTGGATTCCAGTGAATGCGATTCTAATGATTATTTTTCCCTTTTCATCAGGTATTCTGTTCATCCGCCACCGAACGAGAAACCGAACGCGCGGCGCAGGCCCGGTCACCGCTCGCGTCCCGCTCGGCTCCTGCCCGGGCGTTCCGCCCGTACCCGCTGTGCGGTGACCGTCCCCTACGCCGGACGACTGCAGCTCTTCTGCTGTCGGTTGTTCTTGGTTCCTGGGACTCAACTGAGCAACTTGAAGTGATTCCCCCTTATTGTGTTATTGTTTCGTTTCCTTTTATTGCGTTGTATCATTTCAGCTGGAGCTGCATGGACACTTATGAGAGATGTCAGTGTGCACAGTTTATATGGATTTTGCCATTATAGCTGCAGCTTTAAAGCGCCGTTCTCCAAATTCATTTGCCGAAATGCATTCGTCGAAGGATGACCGACTTATTATGCAGTTTGTACCCAAACTTTTCCATTGTTTCACACAGAGAAATTGTCCTCATGCCAGAAAACGTCAGTGGCGTTTTTATTGTTTTGTGCATGCGTGTTCTGTTATAAATAACATCGGAGTGACTGATTTCAGTTTGTTTCTTATTCTGTGAGCCGGCTAGTTTTACGTGAAATATGTGTTGTCGGGCAGTTATTTAAGCAACGTTTGAAACAGACCGTAGTCCCAGTGTGAAAAAAGGTACAGACATGAAAAGGGAACAGCCGAGTCTGGGCTGTGAAGGAAATGGTGAGAAGGAGGATTTCGGATCCTCCTCTGCTGGCTCGCAGACAGCAGTGGAATTTCAAACTGGCGGCAAAGCCGAGACGTAGGACGGCTTCAGAGGACGCTTACAAAACGCGAACCTTTGTGCCCGGCTGGCCGGAGCCTTTGCGGCATGTTAGCAGGGGCAGAGATGCTGGCATTTGCTGTCGGTGCTCAAAGCTCCCGCTGCGGTTTCATAATGCGGGCGCTTTTTAGGTCTTCCTCGGTTTTCCAGCTCTCTCCAGCCCGAGTTCGGTCTGCTTGTTAGCTGATGCTGGAAGCCCCATGCGATTCATTCAGATGAATTAGCAGCGGCCCGCGTGTCGCGCAGCTGCGTTGCGCGCAGCGCCGGGACCGTGGCTACGATTAATAATGTTAATGGCACCCAGTGCTTCTCCCGCAGCTCAAGAAGGAGCAAAAAGGAGGTTTGATTTATCAGCGGTGCCCCAAGTAATACAAAAGGGGATAAGAGGAAGTAACAACAAGCGGCGACGCAGACTATTTTTAAAGTGTGCAGGGCGCCTATTATTTGTGTGATAAATACGCACGGTTGCAGGACCGCCGAGGGATTCATTACCGGAGCCTCTCAAGGCCCCTTGACTCATCAAGGCTTGGAGGAGGTGAGGCTCGGAGCCGCATACATCAACCCGCGGTGTGACACAGCCGAACCAAACGTGTGCTCCGTGGAGACAAGACCGCAGGGTGAAATTTTTAACCGGTGATCAACGAGCAGAAGCCTAGCTGGTGCATCAAGGACAAAAGACGAGGAGTCGATAAATCCTTGTTTGGAAAAATGGCACCCGGGAACATTTCTGCTGTCTGAGGAGTCGGTGCGAGGAACAAGACGGCGTCGCGTTCGGCCGGGACAAGGAGGCTCTCCCCGTAACTTTGCTCGCCGGGAAGTTCGCCGAAGCACGCAGTTGCTAGCGGGCGTTCGGTGCAAAAATTAAGATGGATGAAGAAAGCCGGGGGGCAAAGTATCGTGAGATCAGCCGGACGCCCGTTGTGAAGGACTGGATCGCGGCGGCCTTCGTGTCACCACAGTAAAAGAAAGCTGGCTTAGGGTTTAGATAAGAAGGCGAGGGAGGAAAGCCCTCGACGCTTGCGACAAATATGACAACCGAAATCCTAACCCTTACCTGAACCCTAATAAAAATCGGGGAGCATTTCGGTTTTAACAGGGAAGTGAGGAGATTCCTGCTGCTGAGGTGCTCAGCACTTGGGCTCTTGAGCCGTGGGTTCGAACGTGGAGTCGGCATGCTGTCCCCACACCTGCGTGAACTTCTTCTGGGTGTCTGCTTTCCCCACACACTCCTTGGTGCTCAGGTAGAGTAAACCTTGACAGATCAAGCTAGCAAAGCCCTCCTCAGACACACTGGTGCCCAAGGAAGATGAAGAACAGCATAAACGGATAAACATGACACGGTGCCATTTGCACAAAAGTAAATGTGTGGGGTCAGTTAGTTCGTTTTGCCCATCACCCCTGGTGGAGTTTGGGCCGCCACCAACAGCGTGACACAGACGCCTGTCCTGCGCTGCCTTTGCGGGACGGCTCTACGTTTGTGAAAACCACGTTCACCTCGAGCAACATCACGGTGGCCAACAAAACCAGCACGATAGACCGAACACATGCCGGCCCGGCCTGCTGAAGTCCAGCAGCTGAAGCCGCCGACACGTGTGAACTGTCAGAATAGCACCGCAGGAGCGGAAACGAATTGTGACTCAAAGCAGAGGCGCGAACCCCGGTTTGTCAGCCTTTATTAAGACGGTTTTGCATCTGTTGAATGCATTGGAAATGCAGAGCGACGCAGAGCGGAAAGAGAGCAGGAGAGGGAGGCTGCGTTTCGAATTACGTGGAGGTCATTTTCTTGCGGCGCTCCAGTAAAAAATGTGCTAATGAATGCTTATTACTGAGTAATACGCCGCAGCTTTGTCCTGGGGTAATGGATCTGCCCCAAGGACAATTTTAGACTTGACAAAAATAACCAAGGCTTCCACCCACAATTCATCATTCCATGCAAATTATACTTCCTTCATGAGTAACAACATTTATGTTACAATGCATCATTTAAAAGTGATTAAACTTAAGGTGAGAAATGCGTTGCCATTGGAGGTTCAAAGTGAATCAGAGGAGTTACTTAGGGTTAAACCGGATTTATTGTGCTGCGGTTTAGGGAGCGGATGGACACCACGGGGGCTTTCCCGACACTTTCCAGCGATGACACCGAAATGCTCACCGACTTTTATTAGGGTTCAGGTTAAGGTTAGCCGGCGAGAAAACATTGGACTCGAGAATTAACCCCGTGCCTCCCATATCAAAGACTGCTTAACAGCGTCATAACTTTCCGGAACACAGTGGTGGTGTCGAAACATCATGCTTACTGTTTGCCCAACGGTAAGGAAATATAACCACGCACACGATATTCTATTACCGTATTCATATATCAGGTCATAACAATAAGCAGTAATGTAAACATTGCACTTCGTGTTGTCAGAAGAAAATGATGATCAGCTAAGAATAAGTACATTTGTGGCAGCTTTCCCATGTACAAATCATTCTATTGATCTACTTGCGCAGATTTAACAGCTTGGCCCTCCAACGGTTTTGGCACGACCGGACGTCATCGGTCAATGCCCATCTTTATTAAAACTTGTTTTTCTGCACCTGGCATTAATATCCGGTGACAAGTAATCAGAATTTTCCTTTCAGTTTGAATGCCTGCATCCATCCAGCCATCCATCCATCCATCCATCCATCCATCCATCTATCTATCTATCTATCTATCTATCTATCTATCTATCTATCTATCGCAACCTGTGGTGGAGGGGAATTTCCTGAAAGACCCAGGCTGTGTTCATCAGCAGACATCTGAAAATGTGTTCAGTTTAAGGTGAAGTGCAGCCCAACTACCGTCACGTCCCCGCACGTACAAGTGTTGTCCCCCAGCTTACAGGGCCTGTGGTGTGTTTGGCTGCAGTTTTAAACATCACCCATTCAACTTTTGCAGTGCTTTACAACTGCCATTAATGGTGGTACTTTACTACAGTAAGGGAACAGTACAATGGCAACGGTGTGATGGGTGCAGGGATCTCCCCCAGAAGCCCTTAAATATCATAGCCCTGAAGAACAAATAAATGAAATGAAAGCAAACAATTCATATTCATGCTTCTTCCTTTAAAATGCACAAAAGTACATTGGGTATCAAATATTGCTGTAGTGTTTAATTCATCCCGGCACACCAGAGACCTGCGTCCATCTGAAAATTGTCTCTCGCAACAGATATGCATCTGTATACGAAAAGTAATTTTTGATCCCTGAAGCTATTTCCCCCTTCCACTGTAATCCTCTTTATTTCAGCACCTTACAGAGAGAAGATGCAGAAAGTTATTAGACAAAAGCTTATGCACATATTAAAATGGTGAAAGTACACAAAAACTGTGTCTGTTCATGGTGCGTTTTGCAAATGTTCATATCCACGCACCATCCGATTTCTGCTTTCGCTGAGATCCTCAACTTACGAAGATGATTTTGTGATCACGGTCAGAAACGGCGATGCTGTCACGGGGATGCGGAGATGCCTTGGTGCGCAGCTGTATTGACAGAGCTGTGTTTAAGAGGACCTGGATGAGCGACGCAAATTTTACTGCAACTCTTTCTCTCTTGTCAGAAATAACTGGCCCGGCTGTACAAATATCCATGACAGAAACATTACTTTTCACCTTGCAACTCAAATCCAGGTCTGTCTCTCCTTTCTCTTCAGAGGTGCAGTTTTTTTTTACGCTTTCTTTTGCTACGACACCCCGATCAGATGGACGTAACCGTGTGAGCGCGACTGCCTGGAGCTCGCCGGTCTCTCTGGTCTGACTGACTGCATAGATGGGGTGGAGTAAACGGGGCAACAAGGGTCAAAGAAAAGACCGCACGGGTGGACCACGGCTAGGCCACACGAATAAGAGAACGGTAGAGCCATGGTGACGCAGCGTTAATGTCGGTCACTTTTTTCTCTTTTGCCTCACTGTCTGCTTCCGACTTGTTTCCCTCTGCTGTTTAAAGTGGGAGTACAGGTGCTCCTGCATGCTGCTTGCTCTTGTCGGCAAGACGAACGAAACGTGTTTTCCAGGGAAGAGAAGGGCGAAGTAGTGACCTGTCCACACGAAGTGACCGCAGCTGAAATGAAATGTCCATCACAGATTAGACCGCACACATGCGATGGGCTTACAGCACGTCTGTATTTCACCACCACACTGCCACTGGCAACCTTGACTAATGAAATACTTCTTTCCTTTTTATTTGACAGCAAAATTCCATTTTAGCTGGAACTTTAATCCTCATTTATGGCTGTTTTTAACACTTTTCTTTAGTCTCTTCATCTTTGCTGTCTGAAGTGGTCCAACATTAATAGAATCACTAAATGTGCACTAGATCTGGGCAAAGAAACAAACAAAGAAATTCAATATTTCTATATATTACTATACACAAATGTGACTCAAGTGTGCAGATTTTGCTCCAGCTGTCTGCTTTTTGAAATCTGGTTTCTTTCACCAATTCTTCTCATATTTCCCTCCTGCTGCCAGTAAACACCGGCATAATGAGATGTCTTTACCCGACTGTACAGTACTTTCATCAAAAGAAAGTGCTCTGCTAATGTAATATAATCTGGGTTAATATAACAACAACAGCACTAATAATAATAATAATAATAATAATAATAATAATAATAATAATAATAATAATAATAATAATAAATGCACACGTAGTTCATACTGCAAAGTGTCTCAGTTGGGGCCTTTTGTGTCAGCATAATGTTGCGTAAGGAACTGCGTTTGCATCTTTGCATAAACACGGCCTTCAGTTGCTCAGCCACATTACTGCTTTGGTTGGTGAACATTTATAATGTGAGCGATGCTGTAGTTCATATCCCTGTTAAACATTAACAACTGCAAGAATTCAACATTTATAAAAGGAAGTCGCGAGGGAGCCGCAAACAACGATTCTCATTAATTTCGCATCTAAAAAACAAAGATGTTACGAGAAGCTTGAGAATAATACGTGAATAATAGTTTAATATATTTGCTGCACTAATGCAACATTTATAAAATCCAAATACGCGAAAGGAGGAACGAAACGTATGAAGATGTGTAATTAAGTCTCCGGAGAGCTCCGGGAGGTTGTGGTCTCCCCAGCGCACGTGGTTGCCGAAAGAGAGATGGAGCTGGAATGGGCTTCTCCGCTGTTGCCGTGCAACTGTGAGCCTCGCCGGCTGCTTTTGGTCACGGTGAACTCAGATTGTCTGTCTCACAGGAGGGACGGCCGCAGACTTATTCCTCACAGCACATCTGCAAACCGTCGTGTGGCCAAAGGTGCTCTGACCACTTAGAGCGAACATCGCCTTGTTTTACCGCACGCCGCTGCAAACCGCACGGTGCGAAGGGAGACAGATGCTGGGCAGCTTAACGCTACTGGATTCACTTTACTGCATTTGAAACAAACCGTGCGGCAGCGAAAGGAATAGAATTGTACCTAAGGAAGAAACTGCACGCAGCTTGTGGACTTTATAGAAAAGCAGTCCCCCCCACAAAAGCTGAGGTTTTCATGACGTTTAATCTCACACGACCTGCGCCGCACGCTGTCTTTTCTTGCTTCTAAAACAGGTAAAGAAAGTGTAGCAAGTAAATTACTTATCTATAACTATATTTATGTAGCCGTAGTTCATAAATATTTTGTGAAATGTTTTATAAAATACCGTCGTTGGTAAATGGCTAACTTATAGGCCCATTTGCAGCGTTTGAACCATACGAATTGACGTAAGAAGGCATAGCAGCATTTGTTGGGGTAAAACTACTGGGCTGTGAGGGGGTTAACACTTGTGAGATGCCAGAGATCATGGTGATGCATCTCTATTTCTGGCTGCTTCAGGACTGGATTTTCAGCCTTGTTTAAACTGCGAACAGCCTCAGCGCTGGATGAGAGACGACTCACTTAGTTGAAATAGGGAAATAATTGGTTTGACAGAGCGCTTAAATGCGTAGGTAGAATGAGGCCTTGGATGGAGTCAGGTAGCATTTCCCAGTGTCCTGCTGGGGGAACGCTCGACGGTCTGGGTCCTCGCAGGCTGCAGGTCTCATTACTGGGCCTCAGCTCTTAATGGCTGCACCGAGGTTCATATCCGTGAGGCTTCGGGTGTGGACCAGGCCGTAATGGAACTGTTTTTGGCGACATGGAGGGTGCAGGCCTTTAAGGACCAGGGTGGCTGACCTGAAGAAACCAGGGGATTTGGACAGAATGGAAGAGCCAGGTGAGAACCTGGCATTGAGAGATTTTTCACATTTCAGATATTGCATAACACTGGGTAAAATGTACAAATTCCTTCCACTTTTACATTTAATTTAATTTAACTTACATTTTTTACATTTCAACACACGGTCTACATTTTCTATTGCTCTGTTATTGATATCGGTTATGCATCACATCAGTGTTTATGCAGGCAGACAAATGACATTGGCCACATTTAAAACTGAGCAATAAGGTGCACCTGAGTGGAAAAGCACCTGTGCTTAAAAAGCTGCGACAGCAACCTTCCTTGGAGCCACAAGCTGCCTGTGCGAGGGACCCCGTGGAGGACCACTGCCCGGCCCGTCACGGTCACCGTTCGCTGTGGTCACGTCACACCACATGTTGACAAGTGACTGCAGAACTGCACGAGAAATATTCCGCAAATGTCTCATTTTTCTGACAACGGCAGTATAAGAAACAAGCGAGATACGGGAGATGCCGTCCTCGGGCTCTGGAATGTCCCTTCATGCTGCGGCTCCTGTTGCTATGATTTGCTGTACCTGCGTGGACGGTGACCCGAGGCTCTAAACCTGGCCACAAGCTCGCGTCCGTGTGATGCTGGAACCTCATGCACACGGGCCACAGAAAGCCAGACACAGCGGCCACCGTGACCGATTGTCACCGCGTCACATTAGCAGGCTGTGAAGGATCCCACGCTGTGCACAGCAGAGGAGTGTAGCAAGAGGAAGGTTGAGAAGTTTGAGAAGGCATGGGAATCACGTGTGAAGAGTACAGCTTTCCTGTTCTTCATGCTCACACTTTCCTGTTCACTGCCTGTGTCAACCTCTGTTCACCATTGGCACTTGTTCACTTTTTATTCGTAGGTGACCAAATCCCACACCGAGGTGCAGGTGCGTCTCCACCTTTAGCCTCTGACGGATCAGCTGTAAGCAGCGAATCCCAGCTCAATGTTGTATGTGATGTCAGACGCGTTGAAGGATTTCTCAGTTGATTCCCAGTGAAGCCATTGTCTGAGCCCATAGTCACAGCCGAGGAGCTTCATCAGGATGGAGGGAGACTTGCACCATATTCGTGGCCCTGGCCCCTGAGCAATGATCCTCCTGGTTTCCACGAGACAGCAGCCTCACTCCGGTTCACAGTGGTGTTAATTCACACAATGAAGAAGGTTTCAGATGATCTCTAAATAACCCCTCCGCTACTTTCCGTTGGTTCCTTTGCAGCACTGTTCCAGCTCATTGTGATCCATCAAAAGTCCTTGACGGCAGCTAGAAAATAGACGTACATGCAGCGGCCTGCAAAGAGGGACCAGGAGCAGCACCTCTGCTTACGGAACCCTGGCGCAGGGCAGGGCAGGGCACGTTCACACAGTCGGTTCCTCAACTGCGTGTGTATGAGCCATAAAAGTACAAGACTAATGCAATAAGGGGGTAGTGCTGGGAATTGGGAAGAGCGCAGGCCAAGCAGCGGGAAATGTTGCATTTAATGGACACTTAGAGGAAGAGCAGCTAAAAACAGCAAAACAATGGAGAGACAAAGTGGCACAGAACTGCACTTCCATTTCAATAAAACACTTGAGAACTTTACAAAGTTGGCATCTGAGATGGGGCTGCTGTTGGGAAGCCTCTTGTTGTCAGGGATAATTCTGAAAAATAGATGACGCAGAGTAACACGTCGAGTAAGATCAGAATCCGAACCTCTGAGTGCAAAAGCGGGCTGAGGAACCTTCGAGCCAAGCGGCTGGTTTGCAGCTGTCCCTCATGGTGCTGCATCTGTGGAGGTCCCATGACCCACCGCTGGGGAAGCACCGAATCCCACATCTGCTCCGAAGGGTTGCAGCATATGGAGCCGAATGAGGGCAACTGCGGTGCCAACTGCTTGCCTGCATTCAAATACGCATTCAAAAGTGTTTTTCTGAGCAAAGGAGCGAACTCAAAGCCAATGTCTGTCCTCCCACATGGTTGCATACAAACGGGATTGACGTTTTATGAGAATCGTGCAGACGTACACTTTAAATTTCCACACGCTACCCCCCCAAAGCCCGGGAAGACGAATCCAGCGCCTGCATGGATGGCTGTGAATAACTGCATTTGTCTGTCTACCTGTATGATGTCAGCAACCTGTGGACAGCAGCCTCATTACGATGTTTGGAGCTTTTTTTTTTTTTTTTTTACATTTTATTCCACAAACACGGACGTCGACAAATTTAAGACGCCAATTTAAGACACCGTTGTTTTTTTTGTTTAGTTTTTACCGCCGCGTATTTGACAGTTTCGTGCGGTTACGTTTCCCGAGTTGGCTAATACGCGAACCCGGGCGCACGGGAAGAACGTAAGAGCAGCAGAGTGGACTCGCTGCATCCCCACTGTGGGGTGGGCATTAATCCAATATGCGCACCTTCGTAACAGTGCAGGGTGGCTGCTAAAACAGGCTTTTCTCTCCAATTCGGCGGCCGTGATATTTCATTAACCTCTTTAATGGACACAATTTTGGAGCGAACAAGCGAGATAAAGATCGCTCCTCCTGAGTGCGTTCCTAAATGACAGCACGCCGGATTAATGTAATGGAAAATGACAACATAATTTGATCTAGAGACTTAGAGGCCGAGTTACCAACATCCATCAAGGATTCCAAGAACAGTGCTTCAGCCCTTCCCATCACTCCTTGTAGAGTAAATATAATAAATGCAGTCATATGCCAATCCACGTTCTTGTGCTTGTGTAATAGGTCAAATAAATAATTCAGCCAGAATTCGCTTAGAAAATAATCCAGCAGACGTCCTTAAATATTTATATTGCTACTTTCATATTCATATTTATACAAATACTTCAGACTTGCAGTTGTCAAGCGTGAGTTGCATCAGAAAAAGAAGCCTTCTGCAAACATGCGAAAATTATTTAAAACACAAGTCTCCGAGGATGAGCGCGACTAGCTTGTCACATATAATGCAAACAAAAATGATCCGTACAAGTAGTAAATATTGAAAATGTTTATCAATACGGAAAATAAAGTTAATGCTGAATGTGTAGAAGTGGGGCATTGCAGTGATGTGCGAATGGAAAAAATAACACATTTGAAACGGCATTTTTTAAATTATTGATGAAGAAGTGCTATTTCCCCCCTTCCAGCGGAAAGGCCAGATGGGTAAGTGGTTCAAGGTGATTTTCCTGACAACCTTGTGGTCTCGCTGGTGGAACAGGAGAGAGGAATGACGGAGAAAGGTTGAGCACAGGACGCTGCACACATTAGCACATGAATTCAATGTCCACTGTGGCATTTTCTGTCTTAGGAAAGTATAGAAAGGAAGGATCGTCCTTCACGAACAGGAAGAGCAGAACAAAGCTGCAGGGAGGTGCGCCCGTGTTGTGCGGCGATAAGCCCGAGTCTTTCTTTACCGTTCACGGTACTTCTGAGCCTCAAACCTCCTGTGCCATCGTATTCACCAAACAGCCACAGCGCATTCTCATCTTAGGCTGACAAGATGAAAAATAAATCATCGCCACGTTTCTCGGCACAGAATTAGTGTTTCTGAATCTTTGACAAAGTACCTCTGTCCTTAAAATCTGTGCGTGGAAAGAAATAATGGATGGATGACTCCCTGCCTGCGGGCACCGCTTCAGCATATACGTGCATCCGTTGTCATGGCTGGAGAAGGCAAAAATGGTCTCACCTTTGCAAAGCATTTTCGTTTTCTGCCCACACGTACAGTAAGTTGAAGAATCCGCCTCTTTGGCATCAGCGGCGTAGTCTGCTTCTGTCGCACTCCTGGATGTTTAGACTTCTTCCATTTTTCTTAATGGTCTTGTCAGGTTCTGCTGGTGACCTCTCGCAATGGAAGAAAAGATCAAATTGCATTGTAATTTCTTGCTTGACCTGCAAACAGCCAGCGTGGACATGACAGGTTGGTGCTGCCGTTCCGCTTTCCGCTTTGCAATTCATCCCTGCATTAAGCCAATGTGGCTTCCTTATCAGAGGCATTAATACAAATGGCTGGAGCGCGATTCCTGGGTTATCCTGCACCGCTGACTGGCAATGCGACTGGAAAACATAGAAGCAAAGCATGTTAAAAAAAGTCAATTTGAACAAATAGCGACTGACCGTTGAAAGAGATTTATTTTTCGTTTTTAATCCCTCTGTTGCACCGGGCTGTGCTGAGGTTGCAATACTGACTTTGCTCATGATGGCTGTACCAAGGCCAGCATCCAAGGTAATGGGCACAGCACGAGGGGTCTTGTTGTGATAAAACGTCAAGCAACATAACTGTACGTAACAAAACATCATTTGATTTTACCTCTAACATCATTACGTACTTCTGTTTGTACAATGGCATCATTATTGAGTGAAACAGCTTTTTTGGGTCTCAAAGGCAGACTTTGCTTCTTGCAAATTATGTGTTGACTCCGTGCTTAGATTTGCTCAGCGGCTCCGGACCTGCAAACAGGGCCCAGACGTACTGGACATCCAGGTCTGCAAGACACTCGTGTATCATATGGAGTCCACGCATTAATATTTGCTAGAGCCACCTTTCGCTGCAAAAATAAGTTCCCGCTTTGTACCCCATTTGTACCCCATTCATCTTGGTGGATCTGCAGCAGGCGGTTGGGGTTGGCTGGAGGGTGCTTGTGGGGCTCAATTTTGAAACAGCGCCACAGATTCAAGTTCATTTGAAATGTTGAGTTTCGAAAGCCACAGTTTATAAGAAAAGTACACAAGTTCAGCAGACATCTGATTTACTTAAAAACCGTACAGAAAAAGCAGCTGTAAAATGACTTTATCAGAAATTTTGACTGCTTAATGCGAAATGTTCTGCTCTGGGACGACAAGGAGGCGCGGCCCATTTTCCCTAAGGCTGGAAGGGACTTCGCTCCAGACAAATGCTGCTGTGTTTGGGTGCCGCATTTGCGTATGTTTTTTTGAATTTCTCCATGTTTTCTTTCACGAAAATGCAGCATCAAAGTTTGCCACATCCTATATGTTGACGTTATAGTCAGCCATGGCTATCACCTAGCCAAGCCACGTTCCTGTATTCTGCTGTTGGACCTTTGGGTGTGATAATGCCGTGGCACAGACATTGGACCAGCAAAGGTAGTTGTTTGGCTTATTGAAAAACTGCCAGGCTCACATAAGCTGATGTGACACTAAGCAGACTAAAGCGGTGGGAGGGTTTCCAAGCTATGGTGGTGGGGGGGCAGGCGACCACGCTGTATGTCGCCCAGTCTGTGTTCGGGCAGTCACACTCGTGGCTGCGGTGCCAGCACAGGAAGAAGCATCCTTGCTGCAGATCTCCTCCTGGTCCAGATGTCACAGCAGCGACTGTGACTCAAGGCCTCGCATTGATTATAATTCTTTTTTTAGTTTCTTACACAAAGCAGGAGTCCTCAGTCGTAACCACAAACAAGAAAACAAAAGGCTAAAAGGCACGAGGTAGCCCATCGGCAGCTGCTATAAGCTACGGCCCACAAATGTGTCCAAGCTCCGGTTTTGTCCTGTACATAACATCTGTTTAAAACATGCGGCATATATGTGCGTTTATTCACTTAGCAGACAGATCTTTCGAAATGCCACACGAGAATCGAAAGTGCTTTCAATATGTTTTGGTGCTAAAAGGCGACAAAGCAGTAACGCCTTTGATTTTATGCTAAACGGCTGTTTTCGGAACTTTGCCCATCGGTTCAGTACTTTCTTTGCACCAGGAACAAATGAAACAGTGCAAAAAGCTCTTAGCGCAGGCTAAGCCAGCAGCAGCGGCATTGTCTGTGTGGGACAGATCGCCTTTTACCGCGGTGCAGCGCTTTGCTCTCGCTCAAGGTCATAAGCTCACATAATGTAGTCACCGCGGCAGCATTTCTATTTCAGCTTTGGCAGGAGAAAACGTCCATCTGGCTTAATATGCAGCGGAAAATGGCGCAGAGCAGCGACGGCTCTCTTTCCCTTGGAATCCTTGCTCTGCCACAGCTTAGATGTCAGCTTAATTGACAGTTACATTCAATTTTCCACAGGCAGGATTACTGGCACAAACAGCGGGAGAAATACGAACCTTCGCCGGCATCTTTCTCCACCTTCATGCGCAGCGTTAAGACAAAAAGGCAGCTTAGCCGTGCGTGTGTTCGGCACGTCTGTCTGTCCGCGCTCAGCTGTCTGTCTGTCCTTTGGGATCGACGTCCGGAATTTGCTCATTTACGCTGCGCTTGCGGAGGGAAGCCAGAGGCGCAACGTGAATCCCGAGGCTTCTCGCAACTCAGCGATGTCTATTAGAACTTATTTTAATTTGCACAACATTGGTTGCCATCGATGAGCTTTACGGTTTCCTTGGAGATCAAAGCAAGGAGAACAACTGTCAAACTGCTGCCCGCACGCTGCTTTTTATTACTTTTCATTGTTCCTACAGCTGAGCGTGCATGGGCGCTGGGCTTCGCATGGCCGAATAATGAGCAGCGCTCCTGTCAGTTATGGGCAGGAAGCTGACGCTGGCTTGAAGGACATCGAGAGCACAACGTGGATCTGGAAGGCAGTTCATTCCCGTGAACTAGGCAAGGAATTCGGTTCAAGTGAGGCGAGAAGGCGCGTTGCTTCCAGGAAGACTTGGAGTTGCGCTCTATCGCAAAGTCAGCTTTTGCTGTGCACATTTTGCAAGCTCGCAGTAAAATCTCCCAAGAAAAAAACATTTTTAGTGGGCTTTGTTCTTCAAACCTCCTTGGCCCGGTGCGTGGTCGCAATCCTCTGCCTACCCACAGTCGGCTCCGGCAATGTCAAACGAATTATAAAATTAAACAACAAACACAACTGTTGCGGTGCGATCACATGGATCTCAGTGCTTGAAAGGAGAGGCCTTTGATACGGCAGCACAGAACAGTTGCCCGACTGCGCTTTGAACTGCTCTACAAGGAGAGCTGCCATAAAGCAAACAAACAAAGGCATGCAAATTTAAAGTATGCCACCAACTTGTAAAACGTGTCCTGTTATGCAGTGCTGGGAGAGGATCGTGATGGGAGATCTGTTCCAAAGTGAAGAAGCTACCGCTTTTGGACCAATTCACTGGTACAAGAGAGCTAGAGAAGAAAAGGGTCCCTGAGACATGCAGCAGAACGGCGGGATGAAAGGAACAGACAAACGTATTTGTTGTGACAAAGACAGCAAAGTCGTAATGCCAATGTTTGCCTTGAGGAATGAGAGGTCGCCTGTCCTAGGCAGAGCTGCAGTTTTCCACGGCCACTCTGGGAAGCAATGAAGTGGGATGCCAGGCCAACACACAACCACGGCAAACATTTTTGAAAGATTTCACACCGAACTTCACAAGAACCCAAAACTATTCTGCAGTGCAAAACAGCGTTCTGCAAGGTTTGTGACCCCATAAGAACTGCCTGAACTTTTATACGAATTCCACTGAGAACGTGGCGCCTCCTATGTGCCTGTCACCCAGGGAGGACCAGCCATGAAATTTCTTCGGCTACAACCATTCTTTGGTGCGCTAACCTGTGTTTTTGGGGTGGATGTCTTGCTGGAAGACCCCCTACCCCCACACACACACACACTTCTGTAGAGCTTAGGGAACATGGACAAATAGCGTGACGGCCCTAACTTGAACTTGTTGGTATGGTTAGAAAGTCATACTTTTATGCCCTTCTGTCCTGGTCCTGTGGCAGCACAAACGGCCCAAACCATGACGCTTCCCCCCACTCTGTTTTATCGTTGTGATGACGTTCTTGCGTTTTCACCAAACTCCTTCATCCACAGAACATTCTTCCAGTTGCATTCTGGTCGATTCAGAGCAAACTTTAAATTCCCATCAATGTTCTTCTTGGAGCCTACGTAATGTCACAAACCGGTGAATACCACGCTTTAGTAGTGAAGACTTGGGTTTATGTTTCTCAAGTAGTCCAGGGCCTCCAAACTCACACTTGCTCGTGACCCCAGTTAATACAACCGATGGAAGTTCATGTATTGAATCTTGCATCATTTTGGTCAATAACTGAATGGTAAAAGTATAACATTTTGAGTTTGTTCATTTGGTTTTCTTTATTCCAGGTGAAGAACTGATCACATTTTCTGACAAATTTGTGCAGAAATTCAGAAAACACTGCAATCTGGGAGCCCAAGTCCTGACAATGCACTTTTGACCATTTCAGAACTGTAAAGTCTCAACATGTTTGCATCATCATTAACGCTTTCAAATATTTAAGCCTGCTTGCATAGTTTATGATTTTTAAACGCTGAAAAGCCATGCAGGCATTCCTCCCGAGATCACACCGGGTGCAATCCAGCACATTTTCCAAAGCACTTCTGTCTCGTAGGTTGACGAAGAGGTGCCGACATATTTAGATATCTGGATGTTGGAGGCATAGCAGTTGACAGGGAAATGAAAAATGCTGGTTTCAGGACAGCCGTATAAATTTCCTTTGATAAGATATTCAGTTTGCTGAATAAAACATACGGCGCAAACGTTGCCTCAATATTGGGAACGTCCATTTAAATAGAGATATATTTCATACATTATTTTTAACTCATCACTTAGAAGAAGGGAGCCATGCAACAAACAAACCACCTTCACCGGAACAAAAGTGCTGATACAGTCGCCCTTATGAAAGTTGAATTTTCCGCAGAGTAAAAAAAAAAAAAAAAGCTGCTGCAATGTGACTTCTTTTTTAAGATAATACGCTGACATGTTGACACGGCGCTTCATTGAATTATAAATGGAGAAATTGCAATGGAAGTTTTCATTATAAGCTGTCAAGAAATCCAAAGACACAGATACAGGAATCCCCAGGACAGACGTGCGAGATGGATAAGAGTCGGGGAGATAAGGCCCAAACCCCACTACGTGCAGCCCCAGCAAATGTAAAGCAGCCCCTTTTCTTCCTGCAAATTGCTCAGCTGTCTCTGAGGATGGATCTGCTAATTAAACTGAACACCGCTGGAGAGAATAAATACGCACGCACACAAGTGAATCTGCTGAGGATTCTTAACCGGAGACTGCGCACAACTAAACAACTGATGGAGAAAACAAGAGACAAGCCAAGGTCCTCAAAGTTTCCTTTTTCCATTCAGTTCCAGTTTGACTGAGGCCACCGTGAAATTCGGTCTCCGTCGGAGTCGCTAGATAAAAGCGGAGACTGAAGCCCGAGAGCCACGTGCGGACGAATCGGCCTCCGTTCATTCGGGATCGAGCAGTTAGCAGGTTAGCAGCTTGGTCTTAGCGCCTGGCATGTGTGCCTTTTCCAAGGATGATGCATAAATGATACATTTTTATTTCAAGACATTTAGTGCGCACTTCCCTTCACCTGCAGCCCATGGCCACGGTTCAGCGCGGTGTCTGACGCCTCCGAGCTTCACCTCAATTGCATTACCATTTGGAGAAACAATCGGGCTTCACTTGCGATATTTCACCTGGAACCCACAATGCTGACATTTCAAATTGCTCTGGCACAAAAAAGATGGCTGCGTTAATCTCAGAGGAGACACAAAGTTAAGCTGCGCAATTGAGGGGCACCTCTGAGGTCAGGAACAGCCCAAACCCCTGAAATGAGAGCTTCTCTGAATTCCGCAGAGTCCACGGAACTGCTGAATAAAATAGGACGTCAGGGGAAGAAATCCTTCAGCCCGAGCAAGGCTTCATTCCAACAGTCCTACAGTTCAGCCTGCTTCTCAAATCCCTCTGCTAGAAGATGGGAGCTGCAAAAACAGGAGCCGATGGCTGCAGCCGCCTGTTATTAGGCAGGATTCTGGGTTTAGGGCGAGTCGACTGTTTAAAATGACACAAAATTAGCGAGGAGGAGGCCGAAGTGTGGATGTGAGAACGTTTTCACCGAATGACCTGGGTGGATCACGGCTGGAGGCACCAGCACCTACCAGCAGCCCCCCTTGGGTGACCGGAGGTGTTCTTGGCAACATCAGCCCTTTTTGCCAACGTTTTACATCAACAGCGTCCCTCCGAGACAGCTGAATTGGCACCTTTCCAACTCCATAATCCCTGTGCAAACAGACCAGCCGCCCCCCAGTTGTGATAAAATCTTAATATCTACTTTAAAGTAGCAGGGTGTAGCAGGTAGCCTGGTGGTCAGAGGTGCTACGTTGCACTCAGAAAACCCAGGTTTAAATTCCACCTCCAGGTGTAAATGTTCCACATGAAAGTCTTTACCCTGACTTAATACAGTAAAAATTTCCTAGCTGGCAAGCCACGTAAATCCCCGTGCTTAGCTGAACGTGTGAGAAGGAGTCCATTAACAGACTACATGGAAAACATCTCCATGAGTCTTCTTCAGTTTGCCACAAACTTGAGAAATGAAGAAATATGAGCATGAACATCAACCGAAGGATGTTTTGTGTACTGAGGGAGGGTAAGAGCGCCTGTTGGGCTTACCTTCATGCTGTTCTTGATCTTTATGGCTTTGCGGCAGAACCCCTGCTTATGCTCATTGAGCCCTACAGAGCACCCCCTCCCTGTGACACAAACCCTGGGTTCACAGCAAAGGCCCTTTACCTCCTGCAACTCATATGCAGCTTCTGCAGCTCCATGAAAGATGCTGCTGTACAAGAGCAAGGCCACACTTCCCTCTCTGGCGAGAGACTTTGCCGTGTGGAGAGACAGATGAACTTGGCTCACTCCTTGCTGAAGGACCCTGTTTTCTGGCACCTTCCTTATACAGCAACAAGTCTGTGCTCTTAACCATCAGCGCTGGCTCTGCTTTCAGAAGTTAATGTGCTGGAAGTTTATTTTTTTTAAATGTGATCATAATAATAAGCAAGCTGACCAAGAGGATGATGTGGAGAAGCCAGGTTTGCTCCTTTGGTGAAGGGTAAGTAAGAAAGAAAGAAAACGACACCAGCAAACTTCCCTTCTGTCTGTAAGCTATATCTACTGCAAAATGTTATTATTATTATTATTATTATTATTATTATTATTAGTTTCCTTTTACTGCTATATGATGTGGAACCTGGAAGTCATTCACCATCCAAGCCGCAGAGGACTTTGTGAAGGAAACTCCTGCTGTACCTCCGATTCCAGCATTTCCGTCTTTCATCTGTTTGTTACGTGGTGATAAAAACCAGTTAAGTTGCCTCTGACAAAAACAGAGGCTTGAAACGAAGGTTTACCAGCAATAACCGCGCAAGCTGCTTTGCATATTTCAGGTCTACCGTGCAGCATATGCCTTCCAGGAGAAGCAGATGCCTTTGGTAAGATCACATCACCACCTTTATGAGAGAAGCCATATGGCTTAGACAAGTGGAGCAGCTTTATGTAAGAGGAGCAAAAGCATAAAGCAGACGGCGCCATGGGGAATTTCTCCCACGAGCAAAAAATGCAGACGATCCTGGAGTTGAGCCCAAAGTTAAACATAAATCTTATTTATATAAATAAAAACTTAAATCTTATTTTTGCCAAACAAAATGTAGTGAGCAGAATAAAAACAGTGGCTTTGGACGTTTTAAGGGCTTTCATGAGCAAAAACCAAAATGGACACTGACATGCAAAATTTCTCTTACACTTTTTATCAATGGAAAGAAAAAGAAACTGAACCTGTTTACATAATAATAATAATAATAATAATAATAATAAGAAGAAGAAGAAGAAGAAGAAGAAGAAGAAGAAGAAGAAGAAGAAGAAATGGTAAAAACACATTCCAACAGCAGTTCAGCAGCAGTTTCTAGCAATTTCGCGTTACGCTAGAAGTGACCAGTAAACCAAGGATATCAGCAGCAAAAGAAAAGTCAGTCAGAAAACCGAATTGCTTATTTGGAAAGAAAGAAAATTCCCTTTGAGGAAGACGGCTGGGGGAAGCAGACTTCAACTGAGCTCTTGGTGCAGGAGCTGCTGGCAAGGCAACAGAATTTGTCGAGAAGTCTGATTAAATTCTACCATCAGGCGCTTTTGTGAAAAGCAGACCCAGGAACCTCAAGTTCCACTTTTTTGGAAAGAAATGACAGACTTATAAAGCAAAAAACAGGCCAGATAGGTATCCAGGAGATAGTCCAGAGGCTGATGTGGTGGAACTACGTCTCTCTGCACACCTCTTCCACTCTTCTCAAACTCCTTTTTCGCCTTGTCGTGGTCTCCTGAACAGATGAGGGCTCCTGGACAACATCAGCCAGTTAATGTGTGAAGACCTTAGATCTCACCTCCTTCATCATCTTGTTCACCTGAATGAAAGCTCAGCCATTCTGAGGCTGGATATGATAGCCCTGGATATGGTGTCTGCTCTTTAGCCCCTGCTCTTTATATGGATTGCAAGTAAAATGCAACATTTGCGTATTTATCACTGAATTGACTGTAGTAAACAGTTGCTTTGTACTTGTGAACTGGTGATACTTGACACATGGCAGCAAGTACTTCAGGATTTTGTGATTTTGAGAAAAACCGTATACAGGTATCCTCAGGTGTACAGATCTTTGGCATACAACACTTCAGAGTTACACCCTAAGAAAATCAATACCCTCCCTCGATAGGAAGATGTTCCAATTTTGAAATTATGAAACAAAAAAAGTTTGCTAGTAGTAGTACAGGTACTATGTACTGTATTATTTTCAGCATGTTTGCATGATAATTTGCTTGTCTGTGAAATAATAGTGTTCTGTAAGTGGATATAACACAGATGTGCAGCACTGTAAATGCTTCACTTAGCAAAATGAAGCAAAATTGAATTTTTATTTCATTTTTCTCAATGTCCTTTTTTATTATGTTCCAATAATTTGTCATTTCTAGCCAATAGTACAGCAACATGAAGGTGGGCTTTCTAGCCAATAGGAAACAGTGCAGATGTTTTTATTCTCAGTGAAGCAAAGAGGAAACGCAAGGAGGTTTTTGCTCTCCTAATGATTCAGTTTTGTTTTATTTTTTTATGATTCTCACCAAAAGGTTTTTAGTTTGTCTGACAACCATTAGTTACAGAGCCCAATGTTATGTTGTAGCATGATCTTCATACCCAGAATCTGTCTCTTCCCAGCTTCCATCCAGAGCTGCCAGCTGAGTTCAGTGACTGCACCATACCTGCATGGTCGAGCACAGAGACAAACTATCTCGCAGTTCAGCAACATGCAGCACAATATTTTTCCCATAAGAAATTCTGAGAAATTGGGATTCGAAACACAAATGCTTAGTATACAAACAGTTTTCAGGAAGGAATTTTTTGTAAACCTTGAGATGCCTGTAATAGTGTATATAAATAAAGCTGAACTGACACATCGGGCCAAAGTGATTTTGATGCTTGAACCTCAACAAAAACTGTTAGCTGGTTGTGAGCAGCTCTGTCCTGCCGATATGAAGCAGCTGACCACGTTCTGTTCAGGATTCACACAGTTCATACACTGCTCTTGTGTGTGGGACCTGCTTCTCGGGTTTGGGAGATGGTGTTAGATCTTCGTATCCGTGCGACTCTCTGCTTCTCGCTTCCCTGTCACACTGTTCTAATTTTATTCTTGTCACTGTTTTCTATGTTCCCCTTTTTTCTTCTCTCCAGGGGCTTCCATGCTTTCCTGTGGCAAGGTGTTGTGGGCCCATAGTCTGGAAGCAATAATGAACCCCAAAAGTGGGCAGGGGCAGCAGGTCCACGAAAGGATGGCGTTGCTCCCACCAGCACCCAAGCAGATGACAGGACTTCAAAACAGCAACTTCTGAATTTTTATATAATGATTCTCCTACAACAGTTTTGGAGCCGCAGGATATTCTATGTCCCATTCAGATAAACGGCAGCGGAGAAGAATCTGTGCTCGGTTGCACATCCCTCTTCAGGATGTCATGGAAAGCTTTATAAAACCACCTGTTGCATCAGAACATTAGATGTGTCGAAGCACATTTCATTCCGATGATGGGCTCCTTGCTGTTAACAAAGCCAGGGCTTGGAAATTGATCTTACCGAGACAGTTAAAAAATCATAAAGTAGAAGAGGCTTTCACCTCATGCACACCTCATGGGACTTGATGTATTTTGCACTTGATGCAGAAACTTTCTCTCCAAGGTCAAAAGAGTCCATTAATCTCAGTCCCAACTCCGCTGTTGTATCCGAAGCCCCTAGAGACAAACTGCTGGTAGCTGTGTTATGCAGCTGCGTTATTTTGGGCAAAAGAGGGCCAGTAATGCATGCATGTTAAAGTAATACTAATTTAGTTTAAATGCACGCAAATACACAACAGTACAAATAAATTCTTAAAAAAACAGATGTCTTTGAAAGCTCTGGGTTAAACTTATCGAGACAAAGATTCTAATGACTTCCTCTTTGTTCAGTTCCTTGTGTCAAACTGTTCTTATTGCTTCACATGGAAAGTTTGCTCCCTCCTTCTCAGGTTATGAAACAACAAAGCCTTATGAGCAAAACGTACCAGGAGAGCAGAGAACAATATTATTCATTATGATTTTTAATTCTCCATTTAAAGGACCCTAGGCTCTCTCGCTCGCTCGCTCGCTCGCTCACTCACCCTTGCCTTCTTGGGACGCCATTTCACTAAAAGCAGCCACAGATATTCTCTCACTGAGGGCAGATCAGAGATATTAATTCACCTGAAACAAATAGCTCTGGAGTGTGGAAAGAAACCCAGGGACAGCTTGAAAATTCGCATCCAAGTGCATGTTCTCACAACCTGGCTGCTTGAGTCAAAGAGTCAAAAGAGTTTATTTGTCAGTTACATGGTTACTGAGTATACCATGCAGTGAAATGTACTTTGATTCGACAGGAGACTGTGTGTGGTTACATATCAAAAGGCACCAAAGCTACGTGCTGGTCACCAGGCTGTCACTACTGAAAAAAATGTGGTTAAAGACCACTTGCAGTGAGTGGCTGCTCATTTTTTTACAACCTTAGCTTAATTTCTATGGTACAATAACCATTTTATTCAGTTCTTTATTTTGATTGTTATCCAATATAAAGATTTTAACATTTCTTAGTCATATTACATTTTATTTTATAAATTCTTTCTTTGATCTCATGCAGCATTTATGTGTGACAAAAGCAAATGAATGTCTTCCTTTGAAGTGCTTTTATCACATATGGAAGATATATATCGTATTTATTTTATTTTAAGTTTTTATTGCTTCAGTTAAATGGCATTTTATTATTTTTTCTTTAATCGTACTTGATCTTAAAGCATGACAAAAGCAAATAAAACTCTTTTTCAAAATTAACAATTAAACTCTTCCATGTTACCTATGAGGCAGCAGAGACGTCGGCTGAGATTTTCGGGTAACTGAGCAGAAATGTTCAACACAACAAATCTAATTTGCTTGATTCCTGTAAGGGCAGAGAAATGTATTGCCCTACGCCTCTACGAGCTGAAAGTCGCACTGAAAACTACGCAGCATTCATGTCTGTCTTTGCTGGCCTGCACTACATATTATCCGTACATTAATAATTTTAACAATCTGCCATTCTGCTCAGCTGATAACAACAGCGGCAGATTCATTTTCTCAAAGAAAATCCCTTCATGCTTGCAGTTTCTGTGTCTTCTGTGTCACGCTTATGTCGATTTATAACTTCATTAATGTAATGTACTGAGCCAGGCTCAGGTGGCAGGGCTGCCCCGATATACATTTTTGCTAAACTTTCTGCCTCTGGGATTCAGAGACCCTTCAGCCCGCTGCCAGAAGCTCTTTTTGGCCCCTGCACCACGACAGCGTTCACTACATGCTTTGGATTTTTATTTAAATATTTTTTAATGAGTACTGTCATCACATTTAAGTAACATGACACAACATACTGTACGCTCCCTTAAAATCTGTGTGAGTGCCATCGCGCATGTGGACCTCTTCGGCCGCTCTGTTACAACAGCAAAAACCGTCTCCGAGTTGGGAAGCGAATGCCGGCGACACCACCCTCTGCCAGGCGCATTTTTTCCAGATGCTATGATGTCTGCTGTGTTTTCACACGTTTGTCATCACGTTTCTCCTCAGCAGTCTGAGAAGTTCAGCGATGCTCTTTAACAGCTAACAAACCCTTTCCAGAGAGCACACGTAAGGCATTTTAGGAGGAAAAAGCAGCATAAACCCTATTTAGCCCCCATGGCAGGAGGAAGAGAGTTTATGAGAACGTTTGCTTATAACTTTTTTCTTCTCTATTGCTTTTCACGTTCATGTATTTGAGCTGATCTATTTTTTTATTTTCTTAATTTTAGGAATATTATAGACAAAAATCTTGATGTTGGGGAGAAGCCACCCAAGGGAAGAGCTGTGTGTAAAATCATGGTGCAATAAATTAAAAATGGACCTACGTATGTGGCCTAAATGAGGAGGAACAAACCTATTTGTGGAACAAAGCCAGCACAGCACAGCACAACAGCAAGGTTACACAATTATTTGCACGAAATGTGGATAAACGCAAATTATGGCATCGCTGGCACTTTTTTAACACCGGGGAAGCCGTAGCGTTGGGGTGTCAGGCAGCCGGTGGCCACATCTCAGGTCGGATGGGTCCTCGTTCTCTGTGGGCTCCGTGGAGAGAAAATTTGAGGTCTGAAGACTGTTTGCATGCTGAATCTTTCACAGTATTGTGTTTTCAGATGAAATGCTTAGAAATGGGCACTTTAACCGCTTTGATATTTACAGAAGTTTTTCCTTTTATTATGCACACGGCACATTCACCAAGAAACAGGCAGCTCAGCCAATAAAATCTTATAAAAATTCCTGATTGAGAAATGTTGAACTTGAATTCATACCACGCAGATGACTTCTTTGGATGGTAAAATACCAGTGTTGCACAAAAAGGAAAGCGTTTGCCACCTACAATACAGTTATATCTGGATTTAAAGTTCCCCCGTGTGCTGCACGCTTACTCTGTCCTCAGTGCACGGCAACGCAACCCGCAGTCAGCGCAGACGGCTGACCGACGGACTTTCTTCATCCTTGAGGGTTAAAGAAACCGGACACCACGATGCAGATGCACACATTTAAGTACATTTATTGGGATGAAATAGCGACGGCCCGGTGTTCCCTTGCAAGCCATTTGTATCTCTTGGGTTTCGGTGTTTACATGTTCGTGAATTTGAGTCCACAAATGAGCATTTGTTTAGCGCTCCAAAAATAGCTTTTACATAAGACGCAACTGCTGTTTCCGAGGGGTGCCGAAAGAGACCATCTGTCAGCGGCGATTCGGGGGTTCGCTCCTCGCCTCTTTGCCCGCATCTCATTTTCATCTGTCTTGCTCGGTGCCGCCGAAAACGAAAGTCGGGAGAAGCTGCACGCGGGCGCACGTCCTTTGGCGGCCCAAGCGAGCGGCGCACGTTTCAGAAGCGCCTATGTGGAGCAGGAACGGGTTGCGAGGCTCTGGCTATTCGTGCAAATAAAAAAATGCAGCTGCAAGCAACGCGGCGAAGGCGTCGCAGAATGCGCTTGTGGCTTCCGGCTGCCCCGAGGTGCTCTCGCGCTCTCTAGGTTCTTTGGGGAGAAAATAAATTCCCTGCCTTTCTTATTGCTCATTTACGCAACTAAACATACGTGTGTAAGCACGATTAAATAAGACCTTGTTTTTTCAAAGAGGGTTTATGGCACTACAGGATGAACCATTCGGGCTGATAAATATGGACACAAAAGCACGCATTCAGCTGGTTTGGTAGATTAATGGGAAGTTTGAAAAAAGAACTTCTCTGCACGCTTTATTAATATAGTTTTAAAAGATGAATGTGTTATGTGGGCTATACATCTTGCAAATGAATCATAATGCACTTGCCCACAGAAATAAAGAATAATGAAACTATTTTTCAGTATGGCTGAAAAATGGATTTGGTGCAAAGTGTCACAAAGCAATGCCTATTATAGGTTGGTAGCTTTTTTTAATCTTTAAAAAAGGCTGCAATAAATAACAGGTGTGCGCAGCTTTTCATTGTGCTTAGTTCCGAAAGAGAGCTAAAGTAACAAAAATGGCCTTTTATGATGCCATACATCACAGACAACTGCCGAAATGTCAAGACATTAGGGGTAGCTTATTTTCTCATCTATTCTCCTGGAAGAACCTGATGCAGAAGACTATTTTGAGGACAGTGGGAGCATTTGGCCACCGCATTCTGCTTAACTTTAAACGCGTTGAGCAAACGTGTCCTATCGGCAGGCAAGTAGGAGTAGTAGAAGCTGCCAAAGATACTGGCAAAAGCAATGAACAGACACCGAGGAGATGGCAGAGCAAAGATGGAAGTTTGCCTAAATATGCATTGTGGTGGACCTACGAAATGGCAAACTCTCTACACGCTCGCGCCCTGGCTTACGTCTTCCCTGGTTACAATCTCCCAATGCATTGTCTCTTCTCTTTTGGTTTCATCTTCAAGAACACAAGAGCTGAGTAAACGGAAGGCTCCTGTGATGCAGCAGAAGCCTTTGAGCGGCGCGCAGAACAGCACGCGACTTGGAAATGAGACTTAATGATGCTGCGCAAGTTTCTCGCTTCCTTGAATCATTCGTGCTTCTATTCTCGCTCATTTTCAAAATTATTCTTCCCACGGCAAGAAAGCAAATGCAACCATTACAGCAGTACGTAAGCACACGATGACTGACAGCCGATTGCTGTTATTCCTGTAATTTTAGAGCGACGCACTTTCTGTGCTTAGTCACTGTAAGAAGTAATAGAATCGCATTACAGTCCACAATTCCAAATATGAACAAACACATAATTTTGACATAATTCTGTTGTTGTGAGTGCAAAAATACAAATCCAATTTTCTGCAAAAACGAGGGCAATTTTTCAAAAGAGAAAAAGACAAATTGCTCATGAAAATCATTTTCAGTTGCGCAAGCAGAAATGTTTTTTGCACTGAACAGAGCTGAACATGAAGACGATATTAACTGTTAATAAAATAACATACCTGTACATTACCAGTCAACCTAAAGTCAGTTTATTTCACATGAAGCACATTTGATTTAGCCTTTTTGGTAAAAAAAAAAAAAAAAAAACTGCAAAATTTGCTAGTAATAAAATAAATCCTCAGGAAGCTCTTTTTCATCAGCAGGTTCAACCAGGGTTTCGCCACAACTCATATCTGAGCTCGAGTTGCAGTAGCAGAAGGTGTTTGTAGCTCCAGCACCTGTAGCTCCACCATAGACTTAATGGTGGGCTACAGCATGTTGGTGCTGATCTGCTGCATGTAAGCCTCTAAGAATCCTGCAAGCTTCTTCTTGTGAGATTGTCCTGTGATCTCAGAAAACTGCACACACACCTTAATATCTAAAAAGGCTCCTATAGTTGCGAAGAAACAAACCCACAGGTAAAAATTCAGTTTTTTCACAGTACTGACAACAGTGTTGTTAAACCAGCCAAAGATGAATAACCGAATCTGCTGATGTTTTTTATGATTCTTGAAATCCATGCTGCTCAGATAGCAGATGTGGCAGTGTTGCCATTTAGTCATCAAAGAAGACCCCCAGAGGACCATAAAGGAATTCAAAAATTGGGAAAAAAAGTACATAGCTTAGGGCAGAAGGTCTGTGCTAAGAATGCAGGTATCTTGTCCACACCAAACCTGTTAGAAAGCCTGTCGGACACCCAACGCTGTGCGGTTGCCGGCAGCTAGAGATGAGGTGAGGTGAGTCTCCTGCGTAGCACCACCTTACCTGCAGAGCCTTGAAAAAAGCTATTGATTTTGGCAGAGATGATGCCAAGGAGCAGTCAATGTGCCTTCAAGGCATCCGGTGTGAACGGGAGGTGGGCCGGGGCAGCCAGGCCAGATACTCGGCTGGAAACGGCCGAACACAGAGATGCTTTTAGCTGCAGCAGTCACTACAGAAGGCCTGCGGAAGCGCTACAAGATGCAGAGCAAATGTCCAGGTAACGGGGCAGAAAGTGAGCTGCAGAGAACGATGAACAGAATGGCGAATGCGTTTAAATTGTGAGCAGAAAGACAAACACCCCCTTCAACATTCACATTTTTGTGGGAAGTGCATTTGAACGCAGCTTAGTCGCACGTTAGCGTCACTCCTGCTACCGGTTTATCGCTCAACCGGACCAGAACGGGTCCGACAGCACAGACATCTACGGACCTCGTACATCCGTGCCATTCAGCAATGACATCGGCGCAGAACGTCTTCCTCTTTTCCTCCAGACAGGTAGCACCGGAGTTTGCTCAGCTGTGACTGAAATGTGTTTTTGTTGTGCGGAAACAGCGATTTTTCCCCACAGTGTGCACCGCAGGAAACAATTCCTCATTGTTTAGGGACATTTTGCAAAGCTGTCCCATCACCACCAGCATCTGCTTTCAGTTTTGTTCACTCTGTCAAAGAATTTACAGTATTTGCGCATACAAGAACATTAGCTGGGTTTGTGCTTCCGTCGTTGTCGTCTTACTGTCTAAAATTGAAAGGGGGTCCCATTAAATCTTAAATATTTTACAAAATGGGGAAAAAAACGCACAATATTAAGTGTACCAGAGAGCACATTTAAGGCATTTTATGTAAAAAGCGTCAGCATATTTTTTGTAAAAACAACTTCTGTGCATCAGGGATGTTGGGTGCCACGTACGGG
Organism: Heterotis niloticus; assembly: GCA_018136845.1. Classification (NCBI taxonomy): domain Eukaryota; kingdom Metazoa; phylum Chordata; class Actinopteri; order Osteoglossiformes; family Osteoglossidae; genus Heterotis; species Heterotis niloticus. Next base: position 21,061,203 of record CM030907.1, read on the forward strand.
GTGGTTATGGAGTTTTTAATAAGAAATGAAACAGTTCAAAAGCAGAAAACTAAAGAGAAAAAGAGTCGTTTTCTTCAGCAGCAGCAGCATCCATTGTGTTGGAGGAACAGCGGTGCAGAGGAACAAACTCCTGTGGAGCAACTGTCCGTTCCAGCCGCTGGAAGTACCGGACAAGTTGTTTGTTTAGGTGTTTGGTGCGCAGTCCACTGGGATTGGAGTCCACTGGGGGGCTCGCACCTACTGTACAGTGAGACTGCTGACCCCCCTGTTGAGAACAGCATCGAGGCGGAGGTGGTGGTGGCGGTTTCATGAAAAACAGCGCCTGTGGGGTGGAAGTAGCTGGGTACGCTCATAGACGTGTGCGCATGATGAACAGGGGATGTGGCCAGGGTTTTGGCCTAAGACTTTCTTCCTGATTTTGTACAGAACTTTAACTGGTACAACACTCGATCCTCAGCCCTTAGTCTCGTGCAGTCACTAAACCTGGAGGGGCCTGCAGCCATACTGCAATGTTTGAAAAGAAGTAAAAATTATCGCAGAACTAAAATACTTTTGCGGCAGCCTAAACAAATATTAAACATTGTTAGCTACCTGGCTGTATCCAACAATTACAAAATGTATTTAAACAAATGTGATTTTGCTCACATGCTCTAAATTGTAAAAATGGTGAATCTGACCATGGATTGAAGTTGAAGTTGAGTGCAGTATATTTTCTCCTTCTTCATCCCTCCCGTTTCCTGTGAAGCAGTAATGGAGCTTCCAACAGAGAGAATCTCAAAATCTGGCAAAAAGCTGTCTGCTGTCAACACGTCATGCCCAAGTTCCTGCTTTTATGGAAGCAACATTTGAAATTCAACAAAAATTTAAATAAATACTTATCACAATGAAATACAAATTAAACAAAATGCAATTTTTTTTAGCCCGTAAGTGACAGATGAACAGTTCTAACTAAAGAATTCATGGAGTGACTTAGAAAGGGGGCGAATCACACGCTTGCTTGGTCCTACATTAGTCGTGTAATTTGAAGCTTCACTTTGCTCTCGAAAGAAAGGAAGAATGAAAGACTTCTTGGGCCCGAAAAGAAACGCATTTAACCAAAAGTCTCAATAATCAGCAAATGAGATCATTCAGAACTCCGTTCATCCATTTCGTGTTTATTACGTTACGGATCCGGACAACTCCTGCAAATAAAGCCAGACAGTCGGATCCCTTTTTGCAGCACGATGCTGTTCTTAATCTTATTTTCCTTTACAGTACGGTTCAAATGCGAGCAGCGCGGTGTGAGAAAGTATCTGCCCCCCCCCCCACCCTCGATTTCCACAGTTTTGTCCCACTCAGTGGGTTCAGATCTTCAGACCAAATAAATACTAGACAAAGGGAACCCAAGTAAACACATAACTCGGTATTTACATAAATCCTTCTTCAACTTAGTGAGCTAAAGTATCCAGCGCTCACGAGAGCTTTGTGAAAAGATCGCTTCCCCTTAAACTGAACCGGTTGAAGCACCTTTAGCAGCGACGACTGCAACCAAACGGCTCCATTTGATGTGCACTGATGTACGTCGGTCTTTCAGTTGGCTGACAGGAATGGCAGCCCCCTGGCACGGGAGTCGCTTGTGCTAAATTTATAAAGTAAGGGTAGAAATACCATGTGAAACGTAAGGAAGAAAACAAGGAGCTGTTTGTTTGGCCAGCTGCTGTCAAACAAATAAGTAAGCAAAATTAATAAAGAAAGCAGTTTCTATCGGATGAACTCTTCCAGCATAAACAGACAGAGCTTCTGTGTTTGCACATTGAAAGAAACCGTTTTTCTTGGGGCAAGTAGACATTTCTATTGAATGTGCTGCTTCTTATTTTCCATTGTGTGAGGCAAAGCAGAGCCTTAACCTGCATATGCACCTTCACCTGTCATCAGGCTGCTTCTCCCTTGCTGCTTCTCCACCTGGGCTGCCATCATCAGAGACCTCCCCATGCCACCCTCCTCTACAGCTCCCTCTCAGCGTCCCGCATGCCCACTCCAACAAGATCAGCTTGGAATTATTTGAACAGCCTAACTTACATTATCATCATCTTCATCGCACTATTATATTACAAGCTATGCTTTCAACTAAGTGTGTGTGAGCAGGTCCAGAAAACTAAAAGCAAAATGTAAGTGTGATATTTTCACAATGGCGCTGCATACTGTGCCTTCGTGCCCTAATCCGATATGTAATGAACATGAATAGAAAAATAAAATAAAGTCATGCTGCAAATGAAACGCACATAAGCATATACAGTAGACTGGAATACATGCAAGCAGCAGTGAATAATGTGCATTGTCACCGAGCGGCTTGTGCAGCACGATGGCATAAGGGGCCCAGGTGGCATTTTACTGCCTTCATTGTTTTATCCAATAATGAGCTTGTTTTCTCCAAAACTAAAATTAGTTAAATATCCACGTTTTCCTTTACATTTAGCAGAAAAATGGATTTTTTCAATATTCATCATTTTCCTTATTTGGGTGACGGTGGACAGAATGGGAGGAGAAACCCTGGAGAGCTCACCAGTCCACCACAGGGTGGTCCACTCACACACAATCCAGTTGACCTGAAACACATGTCTTTGGACTGTGGGAGGAAGCCAGAGCACCTGGAGGAAAACCACGCAGACACGGGGGAACCCGCAGCCTGCTCATCCATTAAGCTGTACTTGGATCCACAGCCGAGCTGGCCAGGTGCTGTTCACCCCGACCGCGTCGCCCTGTTTTGCAGCAAAATGTTTTATTTAAAAAGTCCGATTTATTAAACGACCATTGATGTCAAGCTTTGCGGATTTTTCAGCAGACCCATTTCATGGGAGTCACTTGGTGGTTTATCCCGTTCTCACAATTCAGAAGTAGAACTTAATTTGCTTGATGCAAGTGTGAGATGGGAAACTACAGTGCATTTCTGAAAACAATGTAAGAAAGGCAGACGTGCGGGAATGGACACAACTGTTCCTTCAACAGAGCTGTGGAATTCTGTTCACGATCAGCATTTTCCCTGAACGTCATCATCATCATCATCATCATCATCATCAGATGGACAAGATGAACTTGCATTGAACCCCCCCCAAAAGCAGAGCCTTAACCTGCATATGCACCTGCATATGCCCAGCATCATTGCATTTCTGGCTGATAGCAGCTGACTGTTCAGTTTGTGCTTGAAATGCAGGTAAGTTGCTGATTTCTTGTACAATGCAGGGTGAGAGGGAAAGAAAAAGATGGCAGAAATGCAGGTTTTATTGAGCTTGCAATAATTTCCCCTGCACATCCTGTTATCGCTGGGTCACACTTTGGCAGCCGTATGGATGATGTTTATCTCTGCAGCAGCAAACTTACAGGTAAAAGCACATTTTTGCAGGATTAATTTGAATTTCTTTTGCATTTGAGGACATTTCAGCAAAATGGTATTTTCTACTTTTAACTTTAAGATGGTTATCTTCAGTTTCGCCATGATCTCAACCGATTCTTTGAACTGACTTGGGTTTGTGGAGGAAAAACCTCTAGAGGAATTTGTAAAATTTCCTAACTGGGCCTGAAACCCCAGAATAGTGGCAGTTTGGGCCAGAAGTGTGACAGGGAAAGCTGCATAAAGAGGCAATTTCTTTCATTTCAGAAACCTTCAGCAGAAAGTAAAAGTGACCCCTTGGCTACGGAGCAAAGATTACCCATAATCACACAATTTGACAAGAAAAAGACGTCTTCAAGATTCATCGGGAGTCGCGTAACAGCTGGAATTAAAGCCTTAAAAGCGACGCAGTTAAATGATCGCGGCAGATTTGGCAGTTTCTGAAACTGCTGAGTGTCTAGTAAATCGATATCGGTCCAGCAATGACGTTTCAGTCCGCAAAACTGGCCCGAGGATCCTGTAAGTACAAATTACATTAAAGGACTGCAGCGAAAAATGGAATCTAGTCTGTTCAGCGGAGAAAGTGTGCGGTGTTTATGGCTGCTTTCATCCGAACTTGGCTCCGAAGCGGTTGTTTTTATACATTTCAATTCAATTTCAGTTCAGTTTTATTTTTATATAGCGCTCTTCTCACTGCAGTGACACAGAGCTCTGAACAGACACGACAAGGGTTTGCTACCCTGAGCATTAGGATAAACACAATCATTTAAAAATGTTAAACCTTTCTTAACTTTTAAAATAGGCGAGTGTCCCGGAACAGGAAGGTAACCGAATCAAACCACACAGCCGTACTGCACCCAGTGTCCGTGCTCTTCGGCGCCTCTGAAATGCACTTTTGTTTACCGAGCTGTGAGCTGCTTTAAAAAAGGAGTCCACTGCAAAATAAAGAAAAGCGGACATAAACTTAAACCTGTTTGACAGCTCCTGACGCACCTATTATGTGGTTCCGGTGCCACCCGTGACCACAGCGAATGGATCCTCCAAAACTGCACATTTTCCACAAATGACCGCTGTAGCTCCCACTTTACTTTCTTCTATAAATCGCAAAATAATGCAAAGGATGGATTTCCTGCACTGGTTGTAGAAGAAAACAGAATGCATTTGCGCGATGTTTAGCAACAAGAGTGTTTATGAAGGCCTGAGGAACCTGCGTCTCTGTGTGGCATCATATGATTCCAAGGGGGAGACCCAGTTTAGTGTCGGCCACCCTTGGGCCAAAATTGCAGGAGTGCAGTAAAAACTGTGCAGAAGCTCTGAGATGCAGTGCTTGTGGCTTGAGATCTGGACCACAGCATCCTGCTCAGGAGTGCCGCCGTTCTTTCCCGTTTCCAGCTTAGGGATTATGCCGTCCAGTCATGCCGATCCCAGTCACTTTGACTTCTTTCAGCCCAAATTGCCAGGCCATTCCTCTTCCTGTGCAGTGGAACCCCTGTTCTTCTCACGGTCTCCTCGTGTGAGGATTGTCATCCTACAGCTTTAGAATTTAGCTCACTTGCACACTGAGTTGCATTGAAAAAGGGGACCCATCTGGACACTTTTGCTGTGCTTTCTCTCTCATTTGCTAACAATATTTTAAATCTGCAAGTAAATGTTAAAATTTAACAGAACTGATCTCAGCAGAGCTCGGACACCTGCTGCTAAGTATCTGCAAACTGTCGTTTGGCGGCGAGGAAAACACATTCGATTCAAGCTCCCGGGTCCTTGGCTAATTTTGCCAAAAACGCTCATGCTTCAACGTCACCTTGCTGCTCTGTATTCAAGAAGTCGCTTTCGGGAAGGTTTAAAAGCATAAATTTGTCATTTTAACCAAAAAGCGGGGGCCTGGAATAAGCAGAGAAGAACACAACACAGGCAGCGGTCCTTACTGGGAGACTAGAAGGCACGAAGCAAACATGTCGACCTGCTTTAAGCCTTACTGTGTTTACTATCGTTTTATTTAGTTGTTGCTCTGAACAAATACACACAAAATAAGCACACAAGGAAGACTTAGATGCTAATATAGCGACAACGCTTTCGTGGACATTTAATGGCAATAAAATAAGGGAAGGGAAGGAAGAAACAGAACGCGTCTTAATATGAATTTTCGCCGAGAAGTCAAATTCCCACTCTTTCACGCTCATATTTGGGATTCCATTGACACATTTTAACAAGAAAAATAAATGAAGGCCCGGCGGATGAGTCGAGCAAATGCTGGCGTCAGTCACGTTGCTCTCATTCACGTGTTGATGCGCAGGGGCCGTCGTTCTGTCTTGTAAGCGCTGAGTTGCGCACGAGGTATCAGAAAACAGATAATAGTTGGCAGACGATCCAATTTTTGTGCTGTCTACTGCAGTTATCTTTGTGCATAACAAAAAGAAAAAGGTTAATTCATTTTTTAAAGGAGACACGCACGTCGAACGCAGACTTTGAAAAGTTGACACTGATTCCATTCATGGCGCCCGAATAAAGCTCCTCGCTGCCGGTTTGAGTAAATGAGAAAAAGCCAGCAGCTGCTTTGGAAATAATTTTTTGAGAAACAAAACAAATCAATTCTAGACATTTCTATTTATATTCAAATGATAAACCATAAAGCAACGCTAACCGGGCCTTCGGATTCGAACTTGAAGTTGTGCGCAAAAAGCCCGGGTTCTACAGCTTCTGCTTTGCCGGGGGACAAAACGTGGACCGGAAGCGTGAGGTGGCGATGGGGTGGTGGGGGCCCGCAAGCTGGAATTCTCTCAGAGATGTCAAGACAGCCGTCAGAAGCGGAGAACAACGGCAAAAAAAGTCCAGCAGCTGTTTTCGACGTTTTGTCGGAAAGGATATGGAGAAGATGTAAGAAGTTCCAATCATTACATTCGCCTTCCATTTGCTCTTCTGTCTTTCCGTTTTCCACATTTCACCTTTATCCCTCACTTTGCCCCAGTGCCCAGCACTACTGCTTGCCTCCAATGCAGACGGAAAATCAAATGAGTCGTATTTCTCTTGACAAAGACTGCTCACCAAAAACAAAAGGTATTTCTTTATTTCATGCCTCTCAGCTGCCTGTAGCAAAAGCAAACTCTGCTTCGCCCTCTTTCTTGTACAAAACACGTCTAGGAATACCCACGCAGGCTCTGACAGGCTGATTCTTAAAACCACGAGGCCCAAATTATTAGGAAATGTCATTCGTCTCCCAAAACTGTTCAGCTGACAGCATGTGCACAGAATGTGCTTATTTGGCAATATTTTTCAGATCATTAACAAAGCATTCCCTCCTTCCCTCCTTGTCCTGGATGTAAAATGTGCAGTGTGTGTCAGGCGTGTGTTTCTTCCCCGTCAGAATTTTTCATTTCCACTTCTGGCAAAAGGCCATTTCTTGTACGCCTCCTGTTTCCCTGGTGCACGCGGTCACCTGGAGCTTGGTGGGAAACTCATTGCTGGGGGGCGCTGTATTCATTTAGCCAAAGGTACAGTCATTTTGCTGTACCTTATAATAATGGCAGATGTGTTTTCTCAGTACAGTAAAGTACAGTAAAGCTCTACAGTAACACAGCGGAGCGGAGTCCGGCCCATCGTGTTTTGCTGTGAAGGTGCAGTAAAGGGTGAAGTAAGGGTAAAGTAAAGTACGGCGTATGAAGCATGCACACCACTGCTGTGTATAACAGCCTTACTTTTGTCTACACACTTTGGCCCTTATGAGTTATCATTTGTTGAAAAAAGCCCAGCATCTTCACCCCTGACCAGGCGGTGTGTCACTGTGCCAGATTTTCAGTAAAAACATATAAACGGAGGCCATATTATAACCTGGCAGTCTCGTGCCTGCTGCTTTTAATTCAGTACGGTGTCGGTTTCGGCCTGCAATATTTACATGCCTCCCAAATATCGCTGCACTTTTTTCTTCCCCTTACCAAGTCTGACCAAGAACTGAACCGCCGTCTTCTCCCAGCTTTTATTTTTGTGTCATTTTCACTCTTTTGTCTACTTCATGTGATGTGCAGGCATTGTGAAGCGAGCACTTCTGTTCGTCTTCATAGTCAAGGCTGCCATTTTTCTCTTCAACAAGCCGAAGCAGGGCCAAGGCAGCCGTACCGGGCGTTCGGTAAGTTCATACCTGCGAGGCCTAAACACACGAGAACGGCTTAAACCCGACAGGACGTCGGCAGCTCTTCGCGCTTGCGATTTGTCTGCATCCGATTCGGCTGCGCCGTTTCCGTGGCTCAGGCAGCTCAGCGCTGGGATGAGCGCATTTACATGCAGTCGCGTATATTAATTCAAAATACAAATTAAACACATTGCAAACCGCAGTGAAAATATACTGTACATAGAAAACGTATGAGCATGGTTAACAAAGGTGTGTGTTCTTGGTCTCAGTGTTTGTGGTTTGACTGTGTGTGCAATGGGAGTCTGGTGTTTCAGCAACATAAATGCCAGTTCCGGTGGGAAGGGACTCATCTAGAAGTTTGAGGGTGAACACAATGAAATCATTTCTACCGGAAAGCTTTGTACCGTCGGCTCTTTTGTCCCTCTTGGATGTCTGAGAGTACAATATAGAGTGAAAGTGACCCTGCTCTTTCAAGGAGGCCGGTCCTCAAGAGCAGCACCTCTCCCTGGAGCCGCAAGGGTGCGAGGCAGCTGCTGGCCGAGTGCTGTAGCGACAAGAAGTAAGCAAGAGAAAAGCAGATCGTGGCTTCACAAGGACAGCGGCAACTACACGCAAAGTTCTTTGGTGCTTACGTAACTCACGGCGATTTACAGCAAAACAGGAGCAAAACTACACAAAAGAAACTTGGATAAACTGCGCTATTGCTATGGACGACAATTGCGTATCTGGGAGCCAATAAAAGAAGTGTTTGCAGGTCCGAAAGGCGTAAAAAGTCGCACCCGCTGTCTGTACTGGTGGCCATGAAAGGTGAAGGTGGGACGTAAGGTAAAGTGAGAAATAAAGGCGAGTGCGAACATATAGTTTGTTTTTCTCCTCAAACCAGAACCAAAGTGCCATTGTGTATGCCTTTAAATGTTTTAAAAGATTTCAGTGGCTTCTTCTTACGCAATGCGCTGTACTGTAAATAAAAAAATGCCCAGGCGAAAAGGAACAGGCGACGGGCGAAGGGAGCAACGTCTGCTGGCAAAGAGAGCGACGCTTTACCGCTAGCGTCTCCTTGCCCGGCAACGCGGGGACACGGCAGGAGTTCAACTGTAGTGCAAAGCTCAGCTGTTCCCACACGAGTCCAGCACATCTCTTCATTTTAAGCTGTCAGTCTATCTGCTGGGGGTCACCTGCTTTGACGGTTTGCTGCTGCATTATTTTGGGCAGATTTGGTTACAGCGGCTGCCTGCTTGCACGTTTCTGCTTGGCTTCGGCTCTTGACTCCATACTTCTGAGGGCGAATCATCGGATTTTTGACTTCCAGAAGCAACTAAATTCAAATGTAAACATTTGCAAAGAGCATATTTAAAAGAGGGGCCTCAGGGAAAAAGAGGACAAACATGACTTTTTCCAGCATTTCAAACCTTCTTGGGATGAGTTAAGGTTTTAGGGCCTTAAAGTGTATTTTGCCGAGGCCCGAATGATTTCTGATGCTGAAATGACGCAGCGTCCGAGAATTGCCGAGTTAAAAGTTCCCCGCGATGCGTCGCTGTGGAAAGGAAAACACGACCACTCGGCTGCGTTGGGTTAGAGATGCCCCCGTGTGATGGGTGATGGTCCGATGTCCCGGTTGCTGAAAAACAAGGCACAGGTAAAATTATCTGTGATTTGTGTCGGCCAACCGTGCGCGATTTCAGGACAGTAAAATGGCCGAGCGCATAATGGAAAATCCCATCGTGGTAATGGGTTGACACCAAGCCGGCCAAAAGAGAGAAGCGGCCGAAACCTGCACTGACCAGCACCTGCATTTTTCTTCCAGGCCCAACAGCTTCATTCTACCTTGCTTTTAAAAATATTAAATTAGAGCAGACGACAAGCAACCGGCAGTCAGCCCTCCATGACTCAGCAGGCATCCTTGCCATTCTGCAACTTCCAGTCCGTGGATCGCATCCACATCGTGCGGACGGACGCCACACGGCTCTGAAATAACCGGAGTCCGGCTGCTTTGGAGACATCTACTTGTGTCACCAGCTGGCTGGTCAAGAGGGACAAATGAAGAGCGCACACAGGAGCTGTAGCTGCACAGGCACCCCAAATTGTGAGGGAATTATTCAACTGGGCTTTTAAAAGCGATCAACTTTGGCGCTATTGCCTGCCGGTTAAATTCTTGACTGATATGGGCAGCGGGGAAAGAAGCCTTCGGTTTCCACAAAGGTTTCTTATGTAACTTTTCTGCAATCGTGTGCATTTGTGCGACTGAAAAGCACACTTTAACATGCATGTTGGCCCAGTCCTTTGCCAAACTGCTGTTATAATCCATTTTTTTCCGGCTCTGCTGTACACGATGGCCTCATTTGTTATCCCGACGTCCCCGGTACAAACCGTCCAGATCATCTGCTGCAGCTGGCAGACTTGATGGGCAGACAGAACGGCATAATAATTTTTTGGAAATAATTAAGCGCCGCATTGTTCATTTCGGACAATTCGATTTATGGCCGTGCAATAATGGAGTTACAAGTAAAGCGATAACAAGGCCAGCGCCTTGCATTTGTGTCACTCACGTGGACCGGCTCAGTTACCTGGTGCTGCCCGGGCCGGAAAACACGAAGGTAAACGGTAACAAGGCCTGTGTATCGGCAAACTGTGTCACCGTTACAGTGGTTCCGTTTACCACACGAGTACTACGTTATTAGTACATAATAATACACGTTATACTGTAATACAACCACATGCAGTAATACAAAATATACCATCAAGGATGTGGAACAGACAAGATGCTGCAGAGGCTGAAAAGTTGCTCATAGTCCAGTGTAAAAATGTATTACCCTTGCTTTAGTAATGCATGCAGTGCCGTGTATGTGTGTGTGTGTGTGTGTGTGTGTGTGTGTGTGTGTGTGTGTGTGTGTGGTGCATAATTTCTTATCCCTCCTTTCCTTCCAGCCATCCTCCATCACCCCTCCCTGCTGAAGTGGCCCATTTGTCTTCATTTAGACAAAATAGCTAGGAACTGCCTTGGGACACAGGCCACTAACACATGTAGCAGTAGCACTGAGTATGTGTGTGTGTGTGTGTGTGTGTGTGTGTGTGTTTGCTCTTAGCTGTGCAGAGGTCCCACTTGGTGTAAGCATCACTGCGCCTTATTTTGGGTCTATGGTTTGAAAGGCAAACCCCTGCACGAAGTCTCAAACAAAAGGATTCAGCTCCATAGGCGCACACATGCGGAACCAAATGCATGCAATGGGTTTCCACATCTTGGCAGGAATATTTTCTGTGTGCATTTTTCTGTTCTCTGACAGACATTTAATAAATCAATCATTATACATCCAACTTGGATCAGTCAAACAATAAAATGTCTGTTTCTGTCATCATGACAGCTCAGTCTGCCAAATAGCTCAGAAGCCTAAAGGATGTGAGCCAATGCAAACAAAAAAGTAAATAAAAAGGAAAAGAAAAAAGTGTGCCAGTTAGTTTAGTTTATTTAGACATGAACTGTACATTATTCCATAGAAAGAAATTCAGTTTACTGAATTTATTTTTTTTTTAATTTATACATTTGTCAATAGCTTTTCAGTTATAGATAAAGAGAAACAAAAAGCTTGTAGAAGTTTCATAAACCTAGGGACATACAGTGGTTCCAGAGTAGTGATATACATAAAGTTTTTCCATTTTATCTAAACCACAAGAATACAGACTGAGCTGAGCCTCACAAGATGAGCAGATTTGCACTTTCACATGGACTGCCTCAGCTTGGGGTGAAGCTCCGAGCTTCTGAACGAAGCGTGAACCCGGCCGGCGCCAGGGCTGGAAGTCGAGTTCCATCCCGAGGCAAAAATAAAGTGTAAATGAGGGTTCTGCTTACAGCGGGGTTTCTCTCGCACCGAAATTTTGGTGTGAAAACCTACAAATATGTATTGTTTGCCGGCTCTTACGCTTACAGAACACACCAACACACCTCATTGGTAATAGCGGTTTTGTCAGTTTTTGCTCACAAAACATTGTTTCTTTTTTTTTTTTACACACAGGAGCGCGGCAGGTAGAGCCGTTGCCTCACGTCACCTGGGATGTTTTGGGTTTGAACTCAACTCAGTCTATGTGGAGTCTGTGTGTTTATACGAAAAAATTCTTCAGACGGATGTCGGATGTTCTTTCTGCATGCATGTTCTCGGCACTGCCGCTTGTTCACGTTCCTTCCTCCGCCACTTTCAAACCATTAATAATTCATACACGAGAATCCGCGCGGAAACATTTCTGTCTTGTTTCGGCTGTGAACGTCGGCAGATCCGGCTGAAGATCCTGCTCGAGTTTCACTTCAACTCCTTGATATTTGGTTGCTATGTGAAAGCATGCGGGTTGAATGAAACGGTTCTTCTCCCAGGCTGAAATGATCCTGTCTGGAGACACCGACAGAGGTTTAGCAGCGTCCAACGCGCTGCCCAGGCTGAGAGCCGCTGTGCCGCACACACTTTGTTTCCAGGCCATTTCGGCGCGCACAGCCCTGCTTCTCCTTGGACGGGTTTGCATGATGTGCTAATCGCTAGCGAAAGATCGGCTCGAATGCTTGGGATCCAAATGTCCAGGACTGGCAAAACTGTCAGATGCGGAGGCGCTAACAATGCAAGACGGTTTGTAAATTCATGTCCGCAGCACAAAATGCGGGGGGGATCACAGCTCATTGTGCGGGACGCAAATTAAAACACAGTGGCTTCCCGGAGAGGATGGTGGTGGTGGTGGGGGGGTGTCTATGGGGGCACATGGCGGCGAGAACCAACCCCTGAAGTGCCTTGACAAATAAAACAGGCCTTAAAGCCCTTAGTCAGTCAGCTCAGAGCTGCTGAACACCAACATGCCAGAACACTGTTCCTCACCACACAAATAGGCACTGAATGTGCAGAAGGGCTGTACTTTGCTCATCAGACCATTTCCTTAAGCAGTGCAACAGCAACATTATTATTATTATTATTATTATTATTATTATTATTATTATTATTATTATTATTATTATTATTATTATTATAGGATGGCATCCTGCCTGGGCGCCTGCAGTTGCCTCCTGTGTGGCCTGCCAGCCTCTGCAGCCTCTCCAGTTTGCCATGTATCTCCCAGCCTCATCTTCACCCACCGTTTTTCTGTTCTGGTCACGGCTGACAAAGCGCCCAAACTGCCTTCATCCTGACACCAAGAGCCGATTCACTCCTACTCACCCCTCCACCTCTGACTGCCTGTTTGTCCAGAATGCGAAGGTGGTCTGAACTCCCTCTGCCCATCAGAACTGCTGAATCCCACTTAGCATTCAGGAAGCGTCTCCGACTCGATGTTTCTGGACTCATTTCCCTGCCGAGCACCTTCAGACACCTGTTTATTTTATCCACAGGAAAAAGGTTCATTAGTCTCACAAACTGATCTTTCAGACATTTCAAAGTGTCACGGTGAGGTACAATAAAGCTTAAAGCAATTTATTGCAACAGACTTTGAACAGCTCTTATCCGTCCGTGACACATGTACACGGTAGCCAGGTAACAAAAACACCTGTAAAGGACGAATATGCATCTTTTTCGTCTGCTTCGTGCACTCATTTGCACGTCTCTGTTCTACCCCTGGGCTGTTTGGCTGTGGGTTCAATTCTTGCTCAGTCTGTGTGGAGTTTACATGTTCTTCCTCTGCTCTGGTTTCCTCCCACAGTCCAAAGACAGGTATCCTAGGTGAACTGGTCTCTGCCCACAGTGTGTGCATTTGACTGTGGACCACTAAGACCCTGACCAGGATGAAGCGGTTAATAATGGACATGATGATGGGCTAAAGGATGCATTATAACCATAACCATATAAAAATATAAAATAATGGGTAAGTAAATGTTATTTTCATTATTATTCTCTTAAAGTTATGGATAAAAAATCCAACTGCAGAAAATAGCCATGGATTATTTTTATGGAAAGGAATTCAGTTTATTGTATATTTTGTGGTTTTTTTCCCCCTAATTTCTGCATTTGACAGGAGCTTTTGAGTTACAGATAGGTTCCTAGGGGAAAAAAAAAAACTGCCAGTAACTTTGAAGGAGCCAAGAAGGCAGACAAGAACTGGGCTGGCTTTTCAAGTCAGAGTCGCTGGCCAAAACAAAAGTGTCCGTTCCTGTGCATGGCAACGTTTGCGTGAGTCTTACAGGATTTCACTTGGAATTGCTTCTTGTTTTCTTATTTCAACAAAACCGAGTTGCCGCCGGCGCAGGTTGCCGTTTGCTGCCGAATGAATCATTTCTTCTAGAATGAATTCGGTGCTGGAGACTTTGCAGTCAGTGTCAGTCAGGCAGTCGTGGGCAAAACACTGACCTGGCGGAAGGAGCATCTGGTTTTTAAGGAGGATCGGCAGAAAATTTTGCCATAACCAGGGTGTGGCTGACGTATGACAATGCGTTCCTTCGGCAAAAGGCCCGAATACGGCGCTCTCTGCTCGTATGCTTTTTGAAATTATTTCAGGATTGCAGCACTGGGCTGAAACAGGCCAAAAGTTAAGCTGAGCTACGCTACTCTTTATTTCACAAAAAATTAACCCGGGATAAATATTTTGAGACGGAAGAAAAACACAAGAGAAAAAATGGCGTGCGGCTCAGAAAGGGGACTCGCGCTGACTTGGCACAGATCAGGAAGGCCCGGAAGAAAGCGGGGCCTGTGCGAGGCTGCGCGGCTCCCCCGAAATGTTCAAATTACACAGTTGTTAGAAGCAAGCGTCCAACTTACATTCCTCTCCCAGGATGATACACAGGCACATATCTTTCATTTGCAAGCGGAATGAAGAGCTGCTTTCTTCCAACAAGTAGATGGCGGTGGAGCTGAGATGAGCTTAATTATTTCTGCATCGCGCTCAAATGTTCATTGCATTTTCTATCAATGCTGTCATGTCGAACTGGGTATGACTAAACTAGAGGGAAATATTTTACACGGCTCTATTATTTAAGCGGCGCCGCACATCGACTTACACCATCTGCCTGGACTGACAAATTGGACTTCTGACGCAAAGACCTTTCAGAGGAAATTAAAGCCCTGCTTATGCAAACCGGTTGGACCTCCCCTGTGTATGAAGGACCACCGAGAAAAATCCTCAGGGCTCAGTTTGCAGAAGCAATCCTTACAGCTAACCCTGTCGAGTTTTAAGTATACACGCATGTGCGTATTTTTGAAAAATGGAAGTGCGCAATCCCACCTCGGTTTGCAGCATCTCAATTTTATTCTAGGAAGGTGAGTCTGGGCTCCCTGGTACCTCAGCCAGCTGTAGGCAGCGCTCCTGAAGTTAGCGGTTCACCTGGTAGCTGTGTGTGACGGAGAGTTTTGCCGCGGTGCGGAGACACATGGGAGGCGGGGGCGTAAGTCACTCTCGGCATAGACATCCTTTACAGAGCTGTCAAGTGCCTGCGAGTCGTCGGTTTCCAGGAGAGAGGGAGAGAAAGATGCCCCGCTTCTCCGCTCGGCACCAGCTGTCCTGCGTGGGGCTACGTGAGCTGCACCTTGAAAGGAAAAGCGACGCGCCGAGGAGCTTGGAGGAAGGTTGAACATCCATGTCCAACGCGTCTGCTCACGTGCGGCAGTCTGATGCGGAACTGGGGGCGACGAAACTGGCGAGAAAATCTGACAAAAATCGTAAGCAGGTACACAGGCAGACAGGTAGGTAAATGGTTGACTGGATGGATGGATTCTTGGCTGCAGCCATCATGGAGGACTGCGGTTCCTCAAGCTTCAGCTTACAGTTTCACTCCGCTGCTCTGTGTTTTAATAAAAGCTGAGATTTGGGCAGCGTTCCGGTGCCATCATTTCCCTCCATTCACACTCACAGCTGAATGCACTGCAATGTGCATCCGAAATGAAAAGAAGGTAAAACAGAGTGTTCGACCATGACTTCAAGAGGAAAGCAAAGAAATGAAACGTTTTTCCTCACAGTAAACACAAAGCTCACACAAAGTGGAGCTACTAAACTTCTGACGTGCCTTCTAAATTTGTAAAGCAGGCGGCAGGTCCTACCTGGCCAAGGACGAGAACGCAGACAAAAGTAGAACATAAGCTTCAGGCTGGCTCGCAGTGTAAAAATGGGGTAAATTTAGTCATTTTCTGGCTCCTGTTCACCCGCAATGGAAATAATTGCAGGTTCCTGGCACAGAACAGCTATTGCGGATGAGGCGGCCCGAGCACGGGCGCAAGGCAGCAGCGCGGCGTCACGGGAGCTGTTTGCTGAGCCCGGAGATGCTGTCGCTGTCCTGGAAAGCAGCCAGAGGGGCAGCGCAAGTCGGCAGGCAGCCCTTCTTCCAGGTGTACAGGTGTTAAGTGGCAGTCAGCGCCGCCCGGAACTTGCACAACAGAACAGCAAAATAAACTCACGGACTCAGGAGAGGGAGACAGCATGTGTTGTCTTATGTTTGGTCCAATGCACAATTTATAGCTCATGTAAATACATGTATCCAAACTGTCAGGTTGCATGCAAAGTTAAATAAAGCACAAGAATAATAAAACACGTACACGCTGCGATACGCATAAAAAATAAAAGGTTTAAAGGCTGCGATGGACTAAATGCCGAGTGGTTCTTCAAGAGAAATAAGAAGAAGGTTTTGAGAAAAACCTTGCAGAATTTGCACAGATTGCCAAGGGCTTGCCAATAATTTTTGCGGTTTTCTTTTAAAATATACGAGGACATCTGCTGACTGGCCCTGGGGAACTTAGTCTGCCAAACTATAACAGCAAAGCTCATTAACAGACCAGTCAGTTGTCTGGAGCAGGTGAATCCCAGGATCCGAGGGGGCCAAACCAGGACGAGAGCCGCGTCGCACGTTGTCACGCGGAAGCCGAACAAGCGACACGGCCGGGCCACAGGATGACCGAAACGGGCTCCAGGAACCAAACGCTGCGTGAGCGACGCGCATCCCCTCGGTTTGCCTTCGAGCCGGAGGGAGAGACGGGAGACCTCCAGGCGCTAGGGTGATGCTAATGTTGACTTTTACCCTGAAGGCCGTTGATCCAAGTCCACTTTTCGTCTGGTGTTTCTCGGCTCTGTCGGGCACCTGAAAACAGGTGGACCGACGAAGAGGTAAAAAGTACGAAAGGACGACACGTGCGCTTCATCGCAAGCAGGACCAGGTGTTTAGGTGAGGAAAGGGCCCGAGCGACAGAGCGGTGAAACCGATCTGCTTTAGCAAAAGCCAAACTGGAGCATAGTTTAAGAACATATTTACTGCTTTCTGAAGAATAGTAATCCTTTGAGTCTTATTTTGCATCGGCGTAGTCTTATTTCTGTGCCGTATCTGAAAAATGTTCTCGCAAACGTTTGGCGCTGAAGGCTGACTGCCGCAGATCTGCTCCAGATTTGCATGTCAGACTCCTCTGCCACCAGCTGTCACCGCAGTTGTCAGGGTGAACGCGGTTCCTCCGGGTGAGCCGAAGCTGAGCTCCCCAGCAGTGCTTTCGGTGGGGGTTTTACCGCTTCGGGGCATCACTTGCATTGTTAGCGCACGTCCGGTTCCGAACGCTCACGACGCAGGGTTAAATGTGCACCGCGGCAAAACCGGAAGCTGCCGTGGGCAGCAAATGGGAGCAAAGGTGTAAAAATCGTCTGCCGCAGAAAGCAAGGGGCTGCCATTTCGCTCAATAACTTGTGGCCCCAAACCATTAGCCATGCAGGACCGATGCCAGCTGGGCAGGGATGAACAGCCAGTGTCTGATCTGAAGTTTTTTCGGCTCGGCTCAGCTCTTCCCAAAATGAAGCTCAACATTGCAACGCTCCTTGGAAAGTGAGGAAAAGACAGATGGTAGCAAGCTGCCACTTGTTTCAACATCCATGCCAGTCGAGTGCTGGCACTTTAATTAACAGACGTTCTTCGCAAGATAGCCTTCAAATTCGGCTTCAGCCCTGACTGCAGTCATCTCTGGAGAAGCGATTTTCAACAAAGGACCAATGCTGTTGGTCCCACAAGAGCACAAACACAGAAAGAGTGGCCTGCAACGGGAGCAATTTCGCATTTAGCGCAGAACAGAGAGGAATGAGCGGTAGCGCCGTTTTCGGCAGACGCGCAAACGATAAAGTGCGAGGGATGCCAGACCGGCTCTGGCCACAAAGATTCGAAGTAGTGAAATTCAAATCGCTTTCACAAAGTTCACATTCGCGAGCACGATACAGAAGGAGGCGCCCGCTGAAGACGTGTTGCTGTTTGTGCCACCTGTCGCAGGTGGGAACGCAACCTCCGCGAGGCCAACTAAAACGATTCAGAGGTGGAAGGCTCAGAAGGAGCTCCGAAGCGTCGAGTGGCCGCACTTTCATCGGCCCGGATCGCAGCTCTCAAAATGTTCGAAGCTGCTTCCCACGCCGAAGAGCGTCGCTTTTCGCTGCTCGGCTCCGGACGCCGTGGAAATGTTTGATCGCTTCGGCTGCAGTAGAAAATGTTTTAGATGCAAAGATATTGCAAAATGCATCATGTGCTGCGGGAAACGAAAGCCTTATTAGAATATTATGAAAATTCCTCCGAAAATGGAAAGTCGGAATGAAAATATAACTTTCCAGCAAAATGAATCCGCACCTGGTTCAAAGCTGCATACAGTACAAATGTTATTATAACTATTAAAAGTTTTCAGCAAACAGTAGTCATGAGCTGTGACACCGAGCCATTGGGTAAATGAAAATATTTACACGGACAAAAACAGTAATAAATGACCGCATCGTTGTCTTTCTCGCTCATTTGTTTTTTTGTTCCCGCCACGTCGAACGATGGATCGGGTGAATGAAGCGGCCAGGCGCTGCAGGGTGGCGTCCTTACGCCATCGCCCACTTCCTCAGCATCGGTGTTGCGTTCTGAAGGGTCACTGCCACCGAGGGAACGCATTACACGCGACCTCTTCCTCACCTTGTACTCTGCGTCTGCACCCCCTTAGAAGCCCAAGGACCTGCACCCTTCAAGCCAGCCGCTGACAAGCATGCTGTTCCTGGGCGCTTAAAGCATCACGGAGGCCGAAGCATCCCAGCGAGCGGCTGCAAACGTCCGCTTACACAACGCGGGGAGTGAGGGAGGATCCGACACACAGGTACACATTTATTGCAAATACCAACACGATGGCATTATTGTTTGGTCGCCGTCTGAGCTCCAAATGGGTTTTACAACAAAATGCATCAAAGGAAGGAGTGCAGGCTGCAGGGTGGCCACCCACAGGGTATTCTGTTTAGTATTTCAATAACCCCAGCCAGCAACGGACTGCGGTCCCACCCAGGGTGTGGTTTCGCAGACAGTGAGCCCGGGATCGACTCCAGACCACCGCCATCCTGGCCAGGGTAAACCAAATCATGTGTAGATGGAAGGCATTGCTGCAGACTGACATTCTTCCCTGTTCTGCCTGCTGTGGCCTGACCGGCTGGCAGGTTTGTGTACCTGCGCAAATAAAACTGTGCTCATTATGAGGGGATCTCTGGTATTTTACACCCAGGCAGGGCCTGAATTACTGTGACTGACCTGCCTGGTGCCTGGCTGCTGCTGCGAACGCAGGCAGGCGCTAAATCCTAAATACTGTTAAATTTACCATAAATGTGGTCTGTACCCATTGTGTAGGCAATGTGACAGCTGTCATGCACTCTACCACCGTAACATGCTGGCGTGACAGAGTGATCCTGCTTGTTGACAGCAAGAGAGAAAGCGGCCATTTTTCTTTTCCTATACTGTACTGCCAGCAGAGCAGCAGCGTTCCTGCATTTCTTTATTATTATTATTATTATTATTATTATTATTATTATTATTATTAACAAGCTTCTGCCTTTAGATTTACTTTCGTTTTGTGACCGTTTACTCGCGGGCAGCTACGCCATGAAATGCAAACGTTGAAACAGATGGCCGTCGCGGAGGAGGACGGGCCGAACCCAGCAGCCCGCCTCGGTTGCGCCAGCGCAGCCTGATGCTTTATGTCTGCTAATAAGCACACATGTCAACCTGAAGCACTTGAGCTCCATTTGCCCTTCGTTCAAGCTCAGCTCCTGCACTCAGCCGTGTGCCAATACACGTTGAGTTGAAATCAATACTTTGGTTCTGAGCTCTGTTGAGAAAAGTACGGCGTGCAGGGAGCAAAAAACACTTTGCTTCCGCTGCTTTTAGGCCAATTACCTCCGAGTACAAAATCATTACTTTTTTGAGTACCAAAAGGTGGGCATTAAGCCATTTCAAGGAATTTAATCCACTAAACAGGACTGTTAAGACACTTTAATTGGAAACACACGAACACACGGAGGCGCGAATGAACTCGAGCGTGCGGTTCAAAGAGCGTCAGGCCATTCGTGCGGGCTCTTTGCTGTGCTGTCAACACGGCCTCAAGTCAAGCACACGCGCGCGCTTGGAATCCTTTGGACCGGAGAAGCCGCATGTTTACTCTTTGGCAGTCCTAACACAGGGCTCCGTTCACCAGACACAAAGAAGGGCTTGAAATAAAAAAGTGGAGGTGGCAGCGGCTCAGCTGCCGTTAAATATGGCTGCGTGATCATGGATGGCCTGTCACCATTTAAACAGCAAGAAGAGCTACCAAATGCCGGGCGGGTAATGGGGAAAGGAGGATGAGCGCTGCCTCTCCAAGTGCGCATTAAGCCTCTTCCTTTCGCCAAAGAATGCAACGCAAAACCTCCCGACGCTCAGAACTCGCATCAAATTCTGACTGCGACTCGCCCAGTGGAACATATGGTGAATCCGCACAACCGGCATTAAAGAAGCGCAACTGACAGGCAACTTGCGGCTTCTTTCGTCAGCGTCACACCTTCTGCTGCTCATCGCTAAAGCGCTTCTTGGCTCAACCCATCTGCTACGCAGAGGAGAACAATTTGCTTCTAACAACTGACTGCTTCAACCTTAACAGTGATGACATTAAGGTAAGTTTGTTGACGTGCAAAAATAAAACACCTTTTCTATTTTTATGGATTGAAGAAGTTTATTGAATTAAACCACAGAAACTTGGGGCTTGAGGCTTTGGGCTTCTTTACAATGAAAATGCCAACGCATGGTCCTTCTTTTGTGGGACTGATCTTAATAAATACATGAAGAAATTAGTTAAAAAAATAATACAAAGATGTGAAAGCTGACAGATGTGGACATGTGTATTCTTCTTTATTTTTCTCAAAGATGACAAGCCGAGTCTCTCTTTTGTTAAATGAAAAGAAATTTTTCATCCCTTGTATTCTGACACATAATTGAAAAATAAGCCATGTATACCCGTTGCCTTTGTGTCCGTTGTGCATCCGGGGAGTGAGGCTACACTACTGTGAAAGATGGAAAAATGTACAATTTAGATGTAACATGAATAAGAGAAAAAAATGTCTATGAAAAATAAACACCTGCACAAATAATATTACTCTGTCTTTTCCAGGAGTTAATAATACAACAGCCAGCATTTCTAATGCGCTTAAATACATAGAAAAAAGGTAGATTTAAAAATATTTATGAATGCAGAATTAAATTCCAATGTGTCATCTATGCATGTCTCCTTATTTTAGTGACAGCTCTTTAGTCCTTTGCAACATGTCATTTCTGCCTTTAGCAGATGTCTAGAGATATGGCATGAAACATGGAAAGATGAAAAGGAAGTAGCACACTGAAACCCGGTAACATTTCCAAAGTGCGCCTCAGGTGTTTTGAGCTCAAAATTCTGTAGCAATTAATTCACTTCAGTCTTTCCAGACATCAACGTATACAAGAGCCCTAAGACTGTCTATATATATATATATATATATAAAACTTTTTATTTTAGTACTAGCTGAGCTACTCAGGTGGGCCGAGTCAAAAAAGTGTAGCCGTGTAAAATAAACACTAATAATGCATAATACATGACCGAGCTGTATTGCCATTAAAGTGGTTGCATTTAGTACATAAGGGTTTTAAGTGCTGTTGGAGTGGCGGATGCCACAGCGAGCGACACGCTGATCTCAGTCCAGTGGAACGGAAAAAAGAAATACATCACCCGACCTCCTTAGCCTTAAACTATGAATGCGCACAGCACCGTGTGTGTTTGTGTTGTGTATTATTTCCCATTAACTTTAACATTTTCATTTGCTTGCAGATAACAGTCGCTGGCTCCTGTGATCGAGCATGCGGATGGTGTTGAAAACGTTGTGAACACCAGCCATAGTGACGCCAACAGATCGATAAAAAATGATATATCGCAACACTTCATTACCTTTTCGCTTGTTCAGTTAAGTACATTTGTGTGTGTGTTTGTGACGTGAGAAACGCTCTGTGCATGACGTTACCGTGCGTGACGTCGCAAGTCTCGCTTCTCCAAGCCTGGTCAGAGACTGAATTTTAAATGGTCAAAATGCTATGCGGCCTTTTTGGAGTTTAATAACCTGAATTACACAAACCTGACTTGAATGTAGGGCTGAATTTCAGACTCGTAGCTTGAAAAACAAAGACGCGCACGAAGAGCAAAGAAGGAGACACGCAGCGTGATTGTGCTTCACAGAGGACTGAGGATCATGGCCAGCTGGTTGCAGGCTTGCACTGGCAGCTTTAACAACTGTCACTTCATATCGAGTAAAACTGCCTGCATGGAGATCTAAGGAGAGTCTGAACCGATGAGCAGAAAGGAGTTTCCAGCAAGGCATTTTGCTAACTGTTGTCAGTCCGGGGGAGGTGGAATGCTCCATGGGGAACCGCGCTGGATTCCCGGATGGGCCGAGCTCTGGCGATTCGGAGGCGTTTGTCCCGCCGCCTCTCCGGCCATCTGCTGACACCACGGTCCCACTGGATTTAAGCTCTGTCATGCTAGAAGGCAACCATCCCAGAAATAAAGATGGCCGTATAATATAGAAAATTCGATTACTCACAAATATAAGGAGTCAAAATGAATTTGCCCTGGTGTCTAAACCAATGGCAAAGGTCAGATTACACCCAGAAGATGTGTGCAACACCACGATCGCAATATGGAGCGACCCGTCTTTTTAGCAATGAAAACAGACAGCTCAGCATAGGCCAAAAGGGTGCCGGCACATCTGTTTAAGAAAAGAATCACGGTTGGTTACAATTTCATTGTCTTTGCCGCTATCGTAAATGCAGCACGAGGTCAAAACATCTGAGTCTGCCCGGTAGTCCAGGTCCGTGAAGGTCCGATTTGGCCAAATTCATGTACGCTGGGAAGCAGCGTGGGAGTTTTTGTCCTCGGTGCTTCATTTTGTGCAGTCGTAAGAGCGACTGCTGATGCATCATTTTTTGTGCCTACGTTACTGCCTCTCCCTGGTTCTGTCTTGTCTTATTCGCCCCAGGGCTCCATCACACGATACAAATTCTACACCATTTGTCAATGAAGTTCCTTTCAGTGACAGATGGAAACAAGTAAACAGAGGCCCTGCAGCAAAGCTCACTTATGGTGCCAGACCTCAGGCCCCCAGAGAATGTCATGCGCTAGACAAATGAGCCGCTCTTCCCCGTATTTGCACAGACTGCAGACCTCACCTTGGCCGATCTCCTGGGAGTTGCGAGATCTGTTCCCGGAGGTCTCTTTGCAGATGGGCTCAGGTTGTCCCAGAATTGTCTTAGTGAGAGACACTCTTCTCTGGAGCTGCTCCTCACGCTGCTGCTCTGCGTGCACAAAGCTTTCTGTTTAGTACGTATGGCTCAGAGGGAGTGGGTTCTACAGCAGGCCGCACTGCTTACACATCTGGCCAGAACCAGAGAGCACCCAAAAACACAGCCTTTGCAAAAACTGTGATGACTCCCTATGTGGCAGCCTGGGGGGTCACCAGTCTTGCGAAAGAAATTAGTTAAAGAAAAGTAGTTAAAGCACAGTCCAGAGCTCGGCATTGCGATCTTTTAGTGGTACCCATTTTTCAGCAGCTGCCTTATTAACTCGGGATGCTCAGGAAGGAGTGTCCTTCACCCAATTTAAAAGAGTTCCTAAAACAGCTGACAGTCAGAAGTGAACGAATTGAAACTGCAGTCAGAATCGAAAAATCTCCCTACCGGCATACTGACAAATCTCAGCCCGACAGGCTTGTCGGCACCTTTCAAATGCAGACGATCGGTAAAGATGCGATCCTCCAAAATGCAGCGGCCTTCTCGTATGAATGGGACTTGATGTGTGGAAATATATAAAACCTTTGTTCGTCCGTGTACATAAAGTCACTGTGGGTACAGCTGGGATGAATGCGAGATTAGAAACTCGGCCACTGGTTTTATGGTCATTTAGGGTTTGTCAGACAGACTGGGATGCGGTTGTTTCCTTCTGCTCTCTGTTTAAGTGCAACACTGAATCTGCAAAGCTTTGGCTTTCTTTTTTAAGTCAAACATTAGGCATCTGAAGTGAACCACCCATTGGTTCATAAACTCGCTGAAAGACTTCACCTGTGTTGAGTGCAGTGTTTGCAAGCTGAGCAACGACAGCACAAGCGCACCCGGACGAGAAGACACACGCAGAAGCAGTGAGGGTCCCTTGGCCGTTTTTTCAAGCACCAGACTTGAGGGTTTTGACTTTTCTGTTAATGGACTATCCTTGTACCCTCCCGTACTCCAGGCTGAAAGCTGCACAGCAGCTGCACCGTGTGTGTTGCGCTGGCCTTTTCGTGCTCCTTTGCATTGCTGTTCAGTTCTGTCGTTGGCTGCATTTTGCACGATGGTTTCCCCTTTCAGAAGAATTGTGAAAGCCACGCAGCAACTGCACAGCATTGCTGTTGTTTTGTTCCCGTAAAAACTGCTTCTGGCTGTAATAAGAAGAGAACAGCGGTGACCGATGCTGTAATATCAGCGCTTTCTGCACTCACTGTGAAACTTAAGTGACTGAGCAGTGGGCAAGAATGTAGTTCTCCTGAATTATAAACCCCATTATACACTGCCTGGCCGAAAAAAGTCAGCATTGTGGATTGAACTTGGTGTTATGATGTGGGGTTGCTTCAGTTGGTCAGGTCTAGGTTCAGCTAAGTTCATGTGCCCAAAAAAGCTGACTACCTGGATACACTGAATGAGTAGGTTTTTCCTTCAATGGATTTTTTCTTCCAAGATGACAATGCCAGGATTCATGGGGCTCAAACTGTGAAAGGGTGTTTCAGGGAGGATGAGAGAGACGTCATTTTCACACATGGATCGGCCACCAGAGAGTCCAGACCTTAACCCCATCGAGAATCTTTGGGATGGGCTGGAGAAGACTTTACGCAGCGCTTCGACTCTGCGAAAAATGAATGCGACTCTGGACGGAAGTAAATGTTGTGACATTGCATAAGCTTATCGGAACGATGCCACGGCAAATACGTGCCGTAATCGAAGCTCAAGGCGCTCCAAGGAAATATTAGCGTGTGTGACTTTTTTTGGCCGAGCAGTGTAGTTTGTACTTCTGTAAGCCATTATGACAGTTTGTTGTTGTGCAGGACCCTGATGTACGAGGGCTGAGGATACAGTGCATAATCCTCTCTGCAGATAGGAGTTCAAAATGTATTGAAATGCTCTTCTGCACTCTCGATAATCTGTCATTCTCTGGCACTGTACATACCGATATTAATGCACACAGCTAAATGTTATGAAGTTGTGTGCGATTCTGTGTTCTCTTGTGAACTGGCAGGGAGGCTCATGGAAAGGCAGACAATTTGTTTTCGCTATGAAGCAGATAATGGACAAATCTGCTGTTATGACCCAAGAGTCCCCTGCCTGCAGCTTTATTAATAAATTGTTTCATTAACTTGAGAAAAAATAAAATGAATGACTGAAAGAAGGCCTCGTGTTTAAACTAAGGAAAAAAAAGACCAATCCGCTTGGGGAAAATACGATAAACAGTAACTTATGAGCTGTTCACTCGAAAAGGAGTTTTTGCACGTAACTTTCGGCCAGGGCTAAATTCTCCGATACTCGCGTTAGTTCTCTGTCCGTCGTACGGGCTGCATCTGCATGAAGTCGAGCATTTAGACAGAAGCGCACTTTCTTCTTCGGCAGGGCACTCTGTTGAGCTTTACTCTCAGCTTGAACACCACCTTTCCTCCCCCTGTTGTGGTGGAGTCAGAAGCTGTAGCACACGGCCCAACATCACGCTATTGCGGCGGTTTCTGCTCCGACTCAAGTTAATATCGATTTTAAATCTGCATCTCTCTTAACTGCAGCGCTGCTTATTTCCAGCAAGGATATTTTTTCCGAATTCATTAGCATGCGCAATGAAGGCTTTCTTCCAAATGAACTGCTGAAACCGATGCCTACATTTCTTTATAAGACCTCAAACCAGCCGAAAAATAAGAAAGGGCTCGGGGTCGACCACAAAAAGGTGCATCGGATGACGGGACAGCCGAAATTTAGCGAAAAAATTTTGGTGCGAAACCTGCCGACATCAAACTCGATCCGAGTGGGAAGAATTAATGCGCAGTTTGTGACGCTTTGGTCTTTTTTAAGCCATTTAAAATGTTTGACTTTTCAGCAGTTTAGCATTTCTGTTACAATCTACCAACACGACAGTCCTTTGCAGCCTCATTTTTTGCACATTCATGTTGAGATGTAATACATTCAATGAAGTTAGGTACAAAATGCAAAAAAGCCAACAAAATAAGTGTGAACTTTTGGGATGGGAATTGTGTTGCCTGAACTGCAGGCTTCATATCCAGACTTCGTAGCGTATCGAAAGCATGAATTATACCAGAGAGCTCCTCTTCTTTTCCTTTTTCTCCTGGCAGCTACAGATGTTTTTAGTCATATCGCAGATTCTTTCTTGGACAGCGCTGGCTGGATGACCGATGTCCATGTGCAGTGCAACCCCTGCAATGCTGAGATCTCTTCACCTCCCTGCAGGTCTGACCATCAGTCCATCAAACTGGATGTTTAGTTATTTGTTTACTTCACCTGCTTTATCAGTTAAGAAACTTGGAGGAACAAACAATTTCCAACAAATCAAAGCCATAATCCAGCCCTGCGGAGACATCCTACATAACAGCTGCAGAATCCCCTTGCTCCACTGTACATTTTATGCAGCTTCTGATCTCGGCCATGGCAACATTTTGCCTGGACTCAAGTCGATCTTTTTCTATCCTCCTGGCTCTGCTACCAAGGGTTGGCGGAATGATGCTATATGGCTTCCTTTTGACCTGCCAAAGTGTTCCCATGTATCTCCGCTCCTCGTCTTTCTGTCCTGGCTTCCCGAAGCTTCCCGTACCGAGTTCGGTCCGTTGGCTACAACCTACAAGTCAGTCAGTGGTTCTGCACCCCGGTATCTCCAGGACTTGGTCACCCACTGAATCCCAGCCAGACTGCTATGCTCCTCTGCTACTGGCTGGTGATGGTTCCATGTACAGGAGGTCCCAGCTTTCTCCGTTTTGGTGCCAGTGTGGTCTCTCAGTCAGAATAGTGGAATCCCTCTCTACAGTCAAGAAAGGTCTCAAAAGCCATCTCTTTCAGATTCGCTTCTCCCCGATCTCCTGCCTGCTTCTTTCACTGCATGATCTGATAAATTACGTTGGCAGAAGTCGCAGTGCCGCATGCAGCTGCTGTGTTGTGTGTTGGCAAACATGGTGCTATTAACACGAGTGCACCTCTGTCTGCTCATCGGTTGGTAAAATGCACTTTTGCTTTCTCTGGCTTCCATGTTGCTGTGGAGAAAAACAATTTTCCTGGTAACCCAGCAGGCTGAAAGACCACCTGTGCCTTCCAGAAACTGCATGGTAGCTGACCAGAGGAAGCACAGATCTTTACCTGCCGGGCAGTCAGACAGGCAGACATGGCAGCGCTAACATCAATGTTAAGGCAAGAACGGCCTTGCAGTTCGGGAACATCAGAAGAAGTGATCTGTGAATGCAAAGATCAGACTGTTTAAGTTTAACTTTGTTACTCTTAATATGTGGAGCAAAAAGAAAATGGAAAATAAACAAGAAAAAAACTCTAAAAAATGGTAAAATTTTACCAGTATTTGGGTGCATAAGAAGAACCATCCAGATCTGCTGCCCAGACCCTGTCAGAAAGTTACCTAAGGAGTAGAACTTGCAAAAGCTTCCTGGAGAAGAGATCGTGTCAAGAAAACACCAACAGATTGGCCACGAAATGTGAACGTCAACAAGAGCGTCAGCAGAGCGGACATGAGATGGAGCCCCGAAGATAGGAGGCGGTCTGGCCAAAGAACAGCTGAAGCTAAGATGTCAGGGAGCCAACATGGAACCGAGCAGCAAAGGCGGCACAGCACAGAGGTGTGCAGCAAGTTGCTGTTTGAGGCCCAAACCCCACTCGAGGCGGTGGACAGAACTGAGTACTGGACTCCACCTGGTTTTAATACTGTGTAAATGGCACAATGCGTTGTGTTTATTGGCGCTCTTCATCTTCCCTGGGCACCAACGTGTCTGGGCTGAACTTTGCTCGGATGAAAATGCGGCCTGAGCCCTGACGATGAGGTTCCAACCAAACAGGGGGAACCTCAGTGTCCACCTACATCCTCCTGACAGCTTACAAAATACTAACATTTTCTTTGACTGTATGTTTGCAAGCTCTGTAAGGGCTGGCAGGCACTTGGGTTTTTTGTCTTCTTGGCTGCTGAATTTCTGTTTTATCTCCTCTTTGTCTTTTGGCTTTTATTCTGTTCTGCCTTTTGGCATTTTAAGAGTATTAAAATTACAAATGCTCCTTGTTGCCAGGCGTCCCTGAGTTAAGAGTCTGAGGCATGGGGGAAATGGGGCTGCAACGAAAAATAAATTGAAGGGAGCTGTTCGGGCTTATTGATTTGGGAACTTTAATAATCGTCCATTATTAATATTTTCAGTTTTTCATAACATCTTCTTGCACCGTAGTCTCATATCCTGATCTTGCAGCAGCTGTGAATACATTTCAGGGCTCTCATTTGTCAAAAGGGAATTAAATATGTGTAATGTTTCGCATTATTGCTGCGGCGTGTCGGTGTGGTGTTGCGGGCTGTAAATATGTTAGAAATGCGCGGAAGCGGTACTATCGCGGCTGCTGTCCAGGAACGCGGCCACGGAAACTAATGATGGCTCCGGACCGGCGGCCCGCTTCCCCTTTCATTGTAGTTAAATTCACCTTAAACATCCGATGCCCCGGCACCGTGGGCCTTAATGATCCCCTCCGCCGTGGGCGAGATGCTAATTTCGGATCCCGCGGCCGGGACCGCAGGCTCACCCCACCTCGGGCCTATTATTATCTGTCTTGGGCATGCGGGCCTTTTCAAGCCTAATTGCTCATCGCGGCGCAGGGTCCGTTTTTCCGTAATTCTTTGAAATGACCTTTTAACAGCGATCCGGAGCTGCGCACGAGAAAACGCCGCCGCGGTGTCGAGCGTTGTTTACTGCTCCGCACCCGCAAGACGTCTTCAATGAGTCACAGCTCTGCTTCTCCAAGTCTCCTCCGAAAGGTGTGACGTTGCCTTCATGAGATAAGAGACCCGATTGGCGGGAAGACGAATGGAGCTGAAGTTCACCGCGAAGCTGATATTTGTGTTTTCCTTCAATCTGCAGCTCGGTCTGCGTATGTGAATCAATAAACGTCTTTAGATTCATGCATCCACGTGTCCTTTGGTATCTTTGACTTCTTTCAGAGCATTGCAAATTTAAGACTATTCTTTCTGTTCTTCATTTTTTCACCCAAAGAGAGGCTCAGGTGATCTCAGTCCAAACCGCAAAGCAGTAGCGTTGCACGATCGACAGTGAAATGCACTTCAAATTGCTTGCCCTGCCGCTCGAATTATTAACCCGTAGTTTAGGCTGCGCTTCCACGGCAGCGGGTCGTGGGCTAAAATCCAGCTCCGTCTGGGCTGAGTTTGCAAGATCTCCTCATGTCTGCGCTCTGGCTTCCTCTCACACACCACGCACTGCAGAAGATGCAGCTGTGACCCAGCGCGTGTCTGGCAGTCGAAGGACCCGCACGTTCGAGTCCCACCTCCCGATCAGGCTGTTTACACCCCTTCGATACAGTAAAAATCCCTCCGCTGTGCAAACTGGTAAACCCCCATAAGCTGGTCTCCATTAAGCAAAGGCAAACATTTGACCCAGAGGTTGTGGCTTCTTAAATGATGGAGTCTCTGCCAAATGTTTGAGCAGGGGGACCGTCTTTCAGGACGCAGGCAGGCAGGCAGGCGGTGCTTCTGCCGGTCCTTGGCGGCTCCTCCGCCCGGTGGTCCCGGCCGCTCTTTTACGGAAGCCATTCCGACTGTCATATTTTGTTTTGTCAACCAGGAGCGCTCCTCGCATCCGGCCCAGATTTCCGCAGGTGCGTGACAGCTACAATCCGGTGTGACATCTCCGTGACACGCCGAGTCTTCGTATCCACTTTAATTGATGTTTCTCCCACACCGCACAGAGAACTCTGACAGCTTCAAATGAAAGTTTCTGCTTTGATGTGCAATGCGTTCTAACGTAAAGCTGCAAAATCGATAGCCGGCGACTGGAGACGGTAGCTGGTGCGCTCGAGGGTTTTAATTTGACGTACGAAGCGCAGATGTTCGCTGCATAAACAACTGCTCCAGCAGACAATGATTCATGTGGAAGTGCAGGCAGAAGAACAGCTGTCCCTTTGAAATGGCGAGAAAAACAAGATCAAAGACAGACTTACATGAAAGCCGCAAGTCCTCCACGTCACCCGTGTGCCCGTGTAAACTGCCCATTCTCATAAACTTCTTTATTTCTCCCGGCTCTCGCCGTTCTTCTCCGGAGCCCGAATTTGACGAAAGGCGTCGTCATTATTTGCTCTCTACGTCACGGCGACCTGTAAGACGGGAGGAAACATTTTGTCGGGACCGCACGCGTACGGTAGAGCGCCGGCGAGTCACCGTACGCTGTTGCCGGATTAGAGCGCGTTTCAAACAGAGGGTGGAAATAAAAAATAGAAAAAGGATGAAAATAAGCTGATGTAGCCAAACTGATATTAGGGTGCCAGAGCTGGAAAAAGAAGCGCAGATGGGAGTGATGTGGGAAAATGGAGCCAGAAAGCAGCGACCTCTCATTTTAGACCAGCGTCTCTGTGCAACTGTGGCCAGCAGTGGGTATTTTTCATGAAAATAAAATAAAAAAATGCAATATTAAAAGGCGATAATGAAAGCTGCCTGGTGGCATACCGGGAAGATCCAGGGCTGAGGGTCTGGACAGGGATTTAAGTACAGCTCGGTCTGCACGGTTGAAATGTTCTCGCCGTGTTTGTCCTTAGGATCCTCAGACGCGCCCGTGTGTGTGTGTGTGTGCAAATAAGGTTCGGGCTTCCCATTCAGGTGTACCAGGCCTTATGCACTTGGCTTAAGATGAGCTTCCACTGACAAACCGGTTATTGGCAATAACTGGACAGATGGGTAAAACCGTGACGATAAAAGTATGGTTAAACAGCTGGATTGTCTGCCAACATCGGAATAATCTGAACACATTGTTCTAAGCCTCACCTTAAACTGAACCCTAAGAGCATAATGAAGAAAATGAGTCCCTGTACAGTGAGAACATGTTTTCTAGAAACATTAAAGCGTTTCATTGAAAAATGCTCGTTCTTAAACGTGAAGGAGAACGACTTATCAGGACCCAGCAACATGGGCAGAACTGCAGAGATTTTTCCCTCCTTCCCTCCTCCAGCAACTCGGTTGAGAGACGCGATCGCCACCGTGGGTTTGTTAGCAGGCGCAGACACGTGATGCTCAACCAGCGACCTTTATGCTTTTCGTGTGCTCACGTTTGTGAATTTGCTCCCAAAACAAGAAAATTCTCTCAGCAGCAATAACTGGACAAAAGCAGCTCGACATCCGCGATGTGAAGGAATCACTGCCAACCGCAGTTCCCTAAGGTTGGGACTACGTTGGTCAGTTACCTTTGTGTTTCTTTCCTTTTTTGCCCACATTTAATTGGAGGCTCGCTGTTTGCATGACTCAGCCCGCAGTTCTTCTAGAGCCTTCCGGTTGGCGCCCTGGCTCCTCTTTGCCGACGGCTTGACGTGCTTCGTGGACTCGGCTCGGTTGGCTTCGCTTCCTTGTGACTTGGCTACTGCTTTGTGACTGCAAACCTCACACTCGATTGTGCTCAGCCCAACCCTGGTGCAAAAGCGGTGGTTTGGGGCGAGTGAGCAGAGGTGGCCGAGACCTTGGGTTGCAGAAAAGCACAGGAGAAACCCTACTACAGTCCATGCTTACAAGTACTTGAATGTATAGCAATGATGCTGAACACCGAGAAGAGGGCGCAGCATAACCGTCCATCTCGCAGTTATGAATTTAAAGTCTGAAATGGTTGAAAAAAACAATAATTTTAACAATTGTGACTAAAGCCAAAGACAGAGACAATGGATGTTGTGATTCTTCAAAGAGACTCAGTCTGGCTCATTTCAACAAAACGCTACGTTTTTCATGAACAAGACAAAGTTTAAACATATCTGGCATTTCAGTACACCTGTCAAGCAGCACGTTTATTTTTTTTGCTAGTAAATACTGCATCTATGACACACGCACAAGAAACAAAATGCATTTCACAGCTAAGAGCTTTAGACGCTCTAATCTGCAAAACCTTTGCACGACAGCGCTCCGTAATCTTCAGTCTGTTCAAGTGTTCATTTGTAAATCTGTTTGCTCAGACTGAAGTAATTCCTTCAGTCGGGCCAGGACTCGGCAGTCATTCTCCCCGCAGACGCAGCAACGCGTCGCTTTCTTTACGCCGAAACTTAATTACCCCCCGCCGGGCCGGTTTTGTCCTGACTGACATTCCGGTCCCATTAAAGTGTGTCTACTGCTAGAGACCATTTCTCAGTGTTCAGCTAGACTTTGGAAAATATTTATGTGTCCATTTAATAAAATATGCTCCCTTGAATTTGTTTAATGCGCTACTTTTTAGGATTGGGTTGGACTTTATTTCTTCTGGGAAATTCTCTGTTCAGCATCTGAATGGAGGGGACACATAAAATGACACTTATAAAACAAATTAGAACAAACAAATGACAACAGCAAAAGAGCAAAATAAAGTAAAATAGATAAGTAAGCAAGTAACAAAATAAGTAAACAGTGAGTATCGGTGGTCGACGCGGTCTACTCACTGGCAGATCCTTGCGTGTGGGCACATGGCTGCTGGCGAGAAGGACATGAAAGCGCTTCTCACCGCACCTAAGCCCAGGAACCCGGTGGTCAAACGAACTCCTGCTGACTTTGTTTAGGGGACGTGAGCCACGGTCCACCGCGGCCTGCGGCTTCTTCCTCGTTCTGGCCCAGTCGGGTTCCGCCCCACCTCGGACGATGTAGCCGCTCACGCTGCCGGACCTGAAGCTGCTGAGCAACTGCAGCCTGCGCTGTCCGGTCTGACGCCGCACTTAGTCTCTTAGTCCCACTAACTGCTTAGTCCGGCGCCAGACGGTTGCAGACGCAGCCTTGCGGCAGACGCCGCTTCCAGGCCTGAATACCAATGAAGAGGCCGACCGGACGATTTTTCGAGAGCTAACGGTAGCTTAGAGCAATTTTCTGTAATTTAGGGAAACGATTTTAGTTATGAAACTTGTTTTTTACAAGAAGAAGTCAGCAACTGAAAAGAAGAGAAAAGTAATTACGTTCGCTCCATTACGAGTTATTTTTCGATTAACATGGAATCGATGGCAGCCAATTCCTCACAGCGCGTGTGCATTTCTCCTTAATGCGCAAAATGGCAAAGCACACCATCAACACATTGGACATAATTTTGTTTCCTTTGCTGAAAAATGATTTTATTAGAAAAGCGTTGCTAAAGTGGTGTTTAAATGATGTTTTTACAAAATGAAAACACCGTACTGGTGGTATTTCACTTTTTCCCGGCTTCTCCTGTGACGGTTAGCGCTCGTGAAAGAATGCGAGCAGCTTCGCACCCTGAGCTCGCTTGCGCTCAGCATCCCAGCGTTTCTCACATTGCCCACAAACTGCGGACACTCGCAGGCAAGTGACCGGGCACGGATGTCCTCATTTGCCCCACCTGTCGGCCGCTCGCCTCTTGTTGCTCCGAACGGGTGATGCAGCTTCTCAGCTGAATGATTCTACCCCCCTAGAACCACGCATGTATGTGGCCACCGTGCAAACATCACCTGCAGAACAGTTCAGCCAACGGTCACTCATGTTCCCATCACTGGACCAGCATCCCTTGAGCTTGATGGAGCGGTGTCCACCAAAGGATGCAGATGGAGGTCCTCCCATTCTGTTCTCCATTTCTGAATCCTGCAGAGGACAGTGTGTGATCATGAACCTCCTGACCGACTGTTCTCGCTGTGCTTTTGAGGACATCACAGCAGACCCTAGGGTTGCGAGAAGTTGTGTGGGAAGGGAGAGCATCGGGTATGGCTTGGGTGACAATCTGGCCAGGGCAGGATGTTGACTGAGGTGCAAAATTGCTGCACTGCCTCTTTACTTTTAGCCAGCTTTTTGGTTCTTGTAGTACTTGAGTTTTTCTATCTATCTATCTATCTATCTATCTATCTATCTATCTATCTATCTATCTATCTATCTATCTATCTATCATGTACCCAGTTTTTAAGGAGTTTTTCAGCTCCAGTTGTGAGGTGATTTATCTGATACGGAGAATTAGGAGCTGAAGGCGCTGGTAGAGCCCACAAAATCACTGACTCCTCTTCTACATCTGTTCATTTCATCCCTGGTGACACAGAAGCGCTGCACGTTGATCCAAATCGACGGCTGACTTTAATTACAGAACTGGTTTTGAAACACAGCTACTGACAGAGATATCAAAATCCAACAGCGTGACATCACAGAGGAAGCTGCGCGCGCTCTGTTGTACTTGTGCAGCACTTTAATCCAGATTTTGCACAACCGTAAGACATTTAACACAACGTGTAATCCACTGCATCCCGTTGCGTTAAATCCGCTGTTCTAATAGGACTGCATAGCAAGCGGCCCAGTGCGGGAAAGCTGCTCACTGCATACAATTTCTTTAAATGCAGGAATACAACCGTGAAGAACGACACACCTATTGGATAGTGGATATTTTAAGAGATACGACCTGAGACAAGAAGATGCGCAACCTGTGTGACCATGGAGATGCAACATATTACAGTTTTCAGCACAAACCAGCAGGCGGCAGAGTGGTTAAGGGTGGGAACGGTAACTTGAAGGCTGTTGGTTCAGGCCCCGCTCTCAGCTGCTCAAGCACTGCTTTTAAAGAAAGTTCTCACCTTGGTTTGTTCATGAAAAACACCCTGCTGGGGAAATGGGCAGAACGCAATCCGCCACTTGAGATAAAATCCTCAGCTGCACAAAAAATGAATTACATCGAGGCTGTAATTTTAAAAAGTCCAACAAAGTGATTTTTAAATAAGTCATGTAATAAAGTATTGCAGTAGCCAGACTATGAGTCTCCAGTCATGGGAAACCTTCAGCTGAGCTTTAATGTTCCCACAGAAAGAACTGTGTGTGTGTGTGTGTGTGTGTGTGTGTGTGCTGTACAAGTGTTTTGCGGGGCACAGATATGTGACTTAGCCACATTAAAGAATTAATCCCAATTTGGCTTCAAAGGCCTCTCAAGTCGCATAGCGGCTGTCCTCAGTAAGAAGTCCTTAAGTAGCAGTGGATGTTCTAGTAATTTCAGTCGATCCTCAAGCAGGAATTTTGGCCTAAAGTATTCGCTCATTGCTAGCAACTACGTGGAGGGTTTGCTCAGGCCACATAGGGACCACCGATTTCCAGTCTTGACCGTCACGCAGTTTCCGAAGGTTGCAAAATGGGTTTAAAAGCAAACAGCAAATGAACGGACAAACAAATAAAAGGCAGTTCAAAAAAGAAAATTATTACCCTTCACTTTTATGATCAGGCAAACTGTGTTTTCATCAGAGAAGTTTATTTTTTTAATGTGCAGAGAAAAGCTGCTCCTGTGTCTCACTTTCTTGCCTTTTTTAGTTTCATAAATGAAACCACTTTTCTTGTTGAGCCTTCCTGTAAATTGTGCTTAACTGCTGGATGTGGAGAGGTCAGCCCTTCTGAGGCAGAGCCAAGAACACGAGCCGTGAAGTCCACGGTCGGCCTTGCTGAAAAATGACCCCTGACATTAAAACCTTGTATAACAAAGGACACACTTTAGAAATGACTGCTCCAACCTGTTGCATTTTGGTATTTCTGACTTTGAAAAGTGTGTAAAAACTGTGTATCTACAGTATTTCTATTTTAAACAATTTCACATTTTTACACTCTTTATATACTTATCTCATAGAACAAACAAATCCTTAACCTCTGCAGAAATAGGAAATGTGTCTTTTTATACATCATGCGACCAGACACAACGATAAACGTTTTTTTAAATACTTTCTGCAGAAGAACAGCTTTTTCTCTGGTTTTCACCTGTTTTATTCTGCCGAAGCACCTGCTCTCGTGTCTATAAAGAAGACTGTGAACATGACATAAATTGCATATATAATGTATATACTGTATATATACACATATATACTTTTTATTTTCAGTTATCATATGGAATGTTTAACTTTAATAATCTCGCTTTCTGTCTACAGTGCATCCCCTCTCTTGCCTGCAGTTTGTGGGACAGATGGGCACCCATGCCCTGCAATGTATGAGCTGTTTATGAAAACAGCAAAAGCCTTACAGGAAATTTTTTATCCATTATAGCTTTACATTGAGTTGACATATTGAGGGATTAAGGTGTACAGTATTATTAAACTTTTATTGATAGCAATGCAGTGGATGGACTTCCGGACAGTTCCGACTTACGACCAGTTCACCTGTCCCCGTGTCGTGTCAGTAGCATTTACAACAGAAACTATGACTTCTGTCTTGTAATAAAAGGTTTACAGTTTAACATTTGTAATGGGAGAGCAGCACGAGATACAGCACAGATACTGGACACTGTGGGAGAAATAAGTGGGCCTTTTGTTTACAAGGGCACCTCAGGGACACACAGGAACGGGAGCTCCATCTCAACAAATGCAAAAAGAAAATTAAGAAAACGCAAAGTCAATTGAAAAAGATCAGTCACTATGCAATAAACAGACATTAAACATTTCAAGTTATTAAAATTTACAGGGGTTTCTGTAGTGCTTATTAGCTCTGTTTGTCTCAACAGGGAGTTGTTGCCCGCCGTTCTGCTCGATGATCCTGTACAGACATCACGTGCAACACCAGGACTGTGTGCTCATCTTTGGGCCGATCCAAACGGTTGCAACTCTCGCACAGAGCAAAGGTAGCTAAGGCGTAACAAGACGCGCATCCGTCAACTCATCCGCTGGAGAAAACACCCATCCAGCTCGAAAAAACGGGTGCAAACCCATTACTGGGAAGCAAATAGAAACCGAATAGGGGTTGATTCACATTTAAAACAGTGGAAGAGACTGAGGTTCTTCTGCAGTTTGGGGTCTTAGCTGGAAAGGGGTGTGACCCCCACAGAGAAACACCTTTTTGCCCAAAACTGACAGAACTCCACAACACGTTGGACCACTTACAGTCGAGTGAGATCCATAATATCTGCTGGCTCCTGCTTTTTACTGCTCTGTTTTTGAGGTGAAGACCAGAAATGTGGACAGTGAAGTTGATCTGAATGAGAAGCCAAGTGTAGAACTTGAAACAAATACTATGGCATCCTTAGCAGTTTGCAGCGGGAGCTCCAGCTACGGCACAGAGAACGGGAACGCGAACGTGAACGTTTTGTCTTCGGGCAGAACAACAAAGGCTCGGAGCCGGTTAGGATGGGAAAGAGAGGTGTGCTTTATCCTTGGCAACTGGCTTGGGACTGGATCCCGCTGACATAGGAAACACTTTGGAGATGGGCAGCATTTTCGTGAGAGAAGGTTCTGGAATGACTTGAGCGTTTGTTTGTTTTCATTTTTTACTTCACTGGAGCATGACATTTTACCAGAGCCCATGCTGTGCCAGCAGCCCAGCAGCATAATCTCTAGCATTCAGATAAATTGTAGGAAGCACTTCATCGCCGAAGACCTTAACTTTGATATCCATCCTACACATACAGTAGTTTATGGACAGACGGAGATTGATGATGCGTTTACGGCAGCTTTGGGCGACGGCTGGACCTGCCCATCTCTGGGGATGCTCACATTGCGTGTGTGGATTCCCTGCTCACAAAGGGCTTTCTCGGTGAACCGCTTTCATTTCGTAACCTCTCAAATTGCACAGGAGAGAAACACAAAGCAAAAACTTGAAGGAACAAGTGTGTGAAGCTGCACATAAGAACATGTTGGAGGGAGCATTCAAAATGACCTCAGGCCACGATTAAGACCAATGAATAAATAGTCTGGTTTTCTCTTGTTGCCACCAGTTATAAGAAAACAATAGTTATGAACATAAAGCTCATGAGAGAAACATAACAGCATGACTTGCGCCCACAGCACTGTGATCTGTTAATTCCTGCATTACAGAAATGCAGGACACATTTGATAAATCCATGGCATTTGTTCAACTGTACAAGGCTTTCCAGTGACTCACTTGTGGCCGAGTTGCCATAACTTCATGAAAGCGATGGCGCCTCCACAGCGGAACGTCTGTAAATGAGCGCGCGGTTCCGATTCCCCGCCGCGGGGCTCTAGCTGCGTGCGAGCCGCATCCTCCCGCAGCCGGGGTTTCCTCCTTCTTGTCCCGCGCGGGCACGGCTGCGGCGAGCGGGGCGCCTGCGGGCGTCCTGGCGCAGCCGATGGCCACGAAATCCTGCAGCTGAGTGAGAAGCGGTGGGAGGTTCACGGGATGCAGGAGGAGGTGTGTGCTTGGCTGCGAGAGGGACACAAAAGAACTCGGCAAGTTTTAGCCACGGATGGGTGGCTGGGAAAAAACAGGGGTAAAACACGTCTTTTTCATTGCCCTTCCAAAAATGGGATATAAAATAGACAAAGTGCATTTTCCACACAGCATCCTGCAGAGGCTTTAAAAGATAAGGAGAGCCAAAAACTGCTTTGCTGTATTTCCCTTTCCACAAATGGAAACGAAGGAATAAAAGGGAAACGGAAAAACGGAGCAGTGCACATTTTTATTTGGACCCTTTCCTTGACTTTATTCTTCTTATGGAACTTTTAAATAATGAGATAAGATTTTCTATCAATCGCATTTTCCCAAAAGTGCGCAGTTCTGGCAAATGTGATTGTGAGGAAGTGACCAAATGAGAAGACATTTTAAGTCCCGCACAGCAATGTTTGCGTCTTCGCGAGCGAGGCTGGCAGCTGGACACACAGTCGGAGTCCCTGTGCCCTTATCGATCGGGCGGCTGCAGTTATTTATTGTTTTTGTCTGCATCAGAAACCTCTCTGGGGGCAGAAATTATTTCTCATCTTAACAAGTGGAGGCTGGAAATGCCGAGTGACCGCAGCGCGTACACGTGATACCGTTTTTTTGGACAAAAGTCTCTTTATTACTTCGTGGCTGCCAGCCTGAAATATGCAGCCCAGTGCGAAAATAGGTGCGTAATTGTACTTTTTCCCCGAGAATTTCACGTTGTTTTCGGTAGAACAATGATATAACTACCAGGTGCGCACTTATAAATGCCTAACACTTCATCACTGTCTCTCTCTGGAGCACCTTTTTCATATGGAGTTGTGCTCCATTAGTCATCATTTGGGCTGTGTGTTCTGTACTTCACTTACTGTGCTGTACCGCGCTTAAAAATAATCCACCGCGACTTCCATTACATAAACAAGTCCCCATTGTTCTCTGATGCCTCTTTCACACTTTACGCAGTGTTGGGAAAAATACCTCTAATGTCTTTTTTTTCCATTTCTCTGGTGGATTTTCTGGAGATGAAATGCAGGCTTCACCGGATCTGCTCCTCTTTGGATGTGAACATCCCTGCCCTGTGGCCACAAGTTCACTTTCATGGCTGTTAGGCTCCTTCTATCAAATGACTGAATTGCAAGTGTAAACTTTGAAGTCCAGCTTTAAAACTTCATAACAGTGTCAAACAATGCATGATATTTCTGTCTAATTTACACTGCACACACTTTTAAGTGAGGATAGACCATGAAAGCCAAAGACTTCAAACGTCCCTTGAACACTGAGCAGCGCATTTGGAGACGCGTGAAGTGAAGAGGCTCATTGTGCAAATGGCCGAGCACGAAACACCAAACACCTGCTGACTGCCGTCGTCCTCCTGCCTAAATCCTGGGCTCTGCAGCGAGTGTTAAGTTGCTTTATTGTTTCGTGCGTGCCTTTTTCCCATAAAGTACAGCTGTGATGCATCTGTTGGGCTTTGCCTCAGGAGTCATCGCTCTGAGTCGCTATTGACTCGAGGGCACTTGACTGTGGGTGTCAAAACATGCCGTGTGCCTCTTACTAGCGGTAATATTTCTCTTTTAAATGAATGTGAATGTAAGTTACCTCACATGATGCGTGTGGTTCAGGTGTTGTAGAAAAGCGGGCAGATTTGGTCCGATCCCAAGTCATTGACTGCATCCCTGAGCCATTTTAAGCCTCCGCCGGCTTCAAGAACTCGCGTCGCGTTTCAGAGAAGCCAATAAAATTGCTTAAAGCGGTTGTAGTAACTTGTTCCTGCTACTTCTGAGCCATGTTATGTTCCATGAAATGATTTTATTTGCTACTCAAAAACTCTGAAATTTGGAAATGTTGAAAGACTCTGAAGCGGTGGCTATTTTTGTCTTGCAAAAAAGAAATGATCGCTTTTCCACTTTTTTGGCTCACGTGACAGCTTTTCCAATTGCGGAGTGCATTTTTCCTCACACTAAAACAGTAGCTTTTACTATATAAGCATTTGTTAGGATTTTGTAGAAAACCTGTGCTGAGCAAAACCTCAGCGGGAAGCTTCGTGCATCTGCGAACGCAGTATTTCGAGACAACAGACGACTTGAGGGACCAGGACAGTGGCCAGAAAGCCTCCTTTGTTCATGCGCCGCAACATTCACCAAAGGCACAAATCTTTAGTTTATCCAAGGCAAAACACACACAAACACACAGGGGACACCAAATACAACAGAAGGCTGCTGGGGATGAGCAACCAGATAATAAATATACGTGCGCGGTAAAGCACTCCATAATAAACCATAATAATACGGGGAGCTTTTAACACAGTTCAGCAAACACAAAGTGGCGCACAGACTATGCAGCAAGGGATGGTGGGAAGGGTTAACATTATATGTTAAGTATTATAAAAAGTAAAACTGCACCTTCATTTTGTCACACATATCAGGGGAAATCCAGCAGCACAGAAAATCCACCTCCACACTCCCCATCTCCACTTCCTGTTAATATGGAAGAGCTTAAAGTCTCAGCACTCATCCTGGTATCGACTGAATTTTGCTGCACTCCAAGGCCCTTAGTTCTCACCTGCACATCCTAGCTTGAGGTGTCCACTTCTGTCCTCTGAAGGTCCTGTGACCTTGGGCTCCTCTGCACCGCTGTGTGCGCCATCATCCTTGTGACAAGGTCACCATTTTTGCACAGCAGTGAGAGACGGACCGGAAGAAGCTGTGGTTCCATGGAAACAACCGCAAACAAAGCAAGCGTTCATTAATCTCTCATAATATTTACAAGATATTTAGCTTTTAATTATTATAATATTTGAAACACAGTGAGGGAGTCAGCATTTACTCAGGAGAAATTATCCATGCCAACTCCAGACAACAACAACAACAACAACAACAACAACAACAACAATAATAATAATAATAATAATAATAATAATAATAATAATAATAATAATAATAATAATAATAATAATAATGACAACTACAAAAACGTGACAAATATACTATGTTGAAACGATGTAAATCGAAATGATGCAAAGGATGAAGCGGATGCATCGCTCACCGCCTTCACAGCCCTGTCCTCAGCAGGCGGCTTCTGATGCTACACAACTGGCATTTTTCTGCTTGACAGGCAAGCACACAGGTTGGCAGCGAAGGCCTTTTTTTGGGATGTGCTGAGCACCTGGCTGACCTCCCCTGACAGGTGCGGTGTTTCTTCTGCTGTTTCTCTCGCTGGAGGCAGGCGGGAGACTCCATTACACAACGGCCGGTTCTGCGGCCTCGCAGCCTTCCGGCCTCACCGAGAAGCTGAAGGCTGAAGGTTGAAGGCTGAGCTGCACACAGACACTTACTTACAGGAAGCAAATGAACAAAACTAAGA
Organism: Heterotis niloticus; assembly: GCA_018136845.1. Taxonomy (NCBI): domain Eukaryota; kingdom Metazoa; phylum Chordata; class Actinopteri; order Osteoglossiformes; family Osteoglossidae; genus Heterotis; species Heterotis niloticus. Next base: position 21,102,631 of record CM030907.1, read on the forward strand.
AGCAACCCCTGCACGGATGGAAGGTAAAGTAGAATTCTGTAGACCCAAAAGAAAATGCAACCGATCAATCATTTTATTGTGTTTGAGGTGCGCAAAGTTTCCAGGTCCACGCCGTCATCCAACGTTCGCGCCATCCGCAGCGATCGAGAACCGATGAACCGCAGAGAATAGAGACTGCGATTGAAATAGCGGAGCCGGGTTGCTTAACTGGTGTTCATCCATTTGCGTAACCGGACAACCGGACAAAACGCCGCTGCAGCCACGAATGCCTTACAGATGCAAGGCGACTCGAAAGACAACCGGCATGAACTCTCCTTTTTTATAGTTGAAGGGAATGACACGCAGAGAAAAATGTTCACCGTTTGAAACCGAGGAAATAATCAATCACCAAAGAATTCAGGGATAAAATAAGAGTCCGAGGACTACAGGAAGGAGGAGGGTTAAATCCTCCGGCTTTGGCATCTCCTCATGTGGAGGATGTAGTTCAGGCCGACTGAGGCAGGAGCTGAGCTCAGTCCTTCACCTGAACACTTGGGACCTCAGCTAAACTTAAATGAATCATCTCACCGGGAAGTTGTGGCCCAGGTTCAGCTCCAGGTTTAACTGCAGCTAAATGTCACTCAGACCGAAGAGAGTGTGAAGACCTCTGGGTGCCGATATATTGCATCCCATAAAAGTAATAAAACATGAGCCAAAGTTTCAAGTCTTCTGTCTTGTAGAAACACCATCTGTCTGACCAAAATTTGTTGGCTTTCTTTTTTTAATACCAGGACATCGCAACGAGACACCAAGGGATTCTGATGTTTGGTCGTCATCACTTACATTTTAGAGCGCTTTTGTTAAATTATCCAAATAAATTTAGTCGCGGAGCCAAAGACCTAATGGACTCATCGCTCCATCCCGAGCTTACAAGAGCAGAACAGAACATTCAAAAGAAAGCTGTAAGGTTAAACGGATGCTTAATGAATATCGCACATCCCCATTTCAAGAGAAAGGACTTTTCAACTGCATATCTAGAGACATTAAAACCTTGAACAGCCATGTGTCCAATTAAAATAATGGTTTAAAATATAGCTGCGTTGCAAGAGTTTGCAGCTAAGCGTTGTCACCATTATTATTATTATTATTATTATTATTATTATTATTATTATTATTATTATTATTATTAAGAAGGACAGTATATTGTATGCTCAATAGAAAGGGGAAACTGGAGTGTGGACTCCAACATAAATTCTATTGCAAAGTACAATTTTTGTTACATTACCAGCTGCACATCCCAAAACATTTGTGCTTTGTTAAAGATGTTTACAGTGCATTCCCCCAAAGTCAGCATAGGTCTGTAAAATAATGGAAGCAAAATGAAACATACAGGCAGTTCACCAGGCTGCTCAACAGGTGAATCCTAGTTTGTTTTTGCTCTGCACACTTTTAATAGATGAAGGGCATCACTGTGACTGTGGTGAACTTGGTGGAATTACATGGGTAGCCCAGGACCAGTTTACCTTGCTATACCAGGTGGACGGACGCCTGTTCAAAAATGTTTAATTCATGGTAAGCGCATCTGTGAGTCAGTTTAGCGCTTATTTATTTTTCAAGAGTTTAAGAATGACCTTAATCGGCTGAAAGAAACAAGCAAACGCGTTGGCTTGTGGCCGGCATACAGTTTTCTTTTACAGTCAAGGCCCATTATGTCTCCTTTAAAGGGAAGTGCAGTCACATTTTGCTCTGCTTTCTATGCTGCTCAGTGCAAATGGACTCTGGACCTCTTGGGCTGATGATTCAGTGCCGTGGCACTAAGAGTCACTGGGAAGCTAAGAGGGGGGAAATGCACTTCTGAATATGAGTCACTTTGATTTGAAGGTTTTTGTCAGCCCGGCCAGAGACACCTCCTGAGCTTGCACGCAAGGCCCGAGGCCAAAGCTCTCCTTGCCTGGGTGTGGTTATTTATCCATGCAGCACGCTTCTCAGCACTTTCTGTGTCGAACGCGCGTCTGCTTGTGCTTTTCTCTCAGTCCATGTTATTTTTTGTAAGGCTCACCTGCAAGAGCTGTGGCTATTAAGGGAATAATGACGGGGAAGTTGTCTAAAGCTGCCAATGTGCAGTATCTCTGAGCGCTTTGTCTTCTTATTCATGGCATCCTTTCCACTGCAGATAGTGAGGATGACATTTCAGTATGCAGACACAATGCATTATTCTATTGTTTTTGTGTGGGAATGAACCTGTGCCTCAAACCAGCGGCCATGAAAGGTTCTCTCCAGTGCAGCAATGCTGCTAAACACTTCTCATGTTTATAGCACACGATGAGATTACTTCTTACAGTATCTGCTCCCGAGTCATGTCAAACACGTAGTGCTAACAAAAGGATTTGCACTATGAAGGGGATCCCACTACCTACCTAACCTTCCCCCAAGTCCCCTTTTCCTTTATACTAAACCTCAACTACCACGGCAACCCCACAGTCAACCCACAGCAAGCCTATCTAGCCACTATGTAATGGTTTGTATCTCCCTAAAACCGATGTTAGCAGAATACCGGGCTTTGAAAATGCCAGTAAAAGAGAGAGAGAAAACATGCTTTCACCATTAGAGTCCACTAGAAATTAAAGCAGAATGATGTCCCTTTCTATCAAATAAGCTTTCCCAAGTAAAAGTCTTTCCCGTTCAAGTGGGCTGTGATGCTAACTGGCAGGTTTCTTTGAGTTTTAATACAACATGCATTTTAAAAAAGAGTTTTTGTCTCAATATCCAGAGGAAATTAACAGAAACATTTTCATTTTTCAGATGAGCGCTCATTCTGCTTACTGTCCATTCAGGGGAAAAATAACATTACTTTGGGTTTCCTTTGAAAAATGAATGTTAGACCCTGTTGGCTGGGTTCCATTACAGGATGAGAGAAGTTACGTGAGACGCGCACAGCAGCGGATGCGTCACGGAGGGAGAGGATGCTGAGAACACATGCGTCTGAAGCATGAAGGAGAGCCGTGGGCAGGGCTCGTGAACAAGGGCCCCCGGCTGAAGGTGCGGCAGCGGGGCAGGAAAGCAGCTGGGCGGCAGCTGCTCAGACGTTTGCGGTCGGGAGGGAACGGCCGCGCAGGCATCACCTCTGACCGCACGGGTGCCTCCGGCTCATTCTGCCAGCGGCGGCCCGGACACAGAGGCTTGGGGGCGGACAGACTGGGTGCCATTCATTCACAAAAAAGCTTTGCCCACGATGTCCTGTCAGAAGAGCTGAGTTGTGCCCCAGCTGCCGAGCGCCAGCACTTTGCTCCCGACACGAGAAGGGAAACCTCCGCAGCCGCTGCGCCGCGTCTGGCTCGGGCTCCTTATAAGCGGCCTTAACTCCGCAAAGGGGCTGCTGCTGCACCGCGTGCAAGCAATGACACGGAGGGCCAAAGTGTTTTGCAAACACCCTGGATAGGCACAGGTCTCAGAAAAGCAGTTCCCGCACTGGCGTTTTATCTAAAGGCTGTTAAATGTTGCCCTTTGTGTGCATGGATTCATGATCACTTTAATGCTAGGCTTAAGTGAACTGTGGGACAAGACTCACACACACACACACACACACACACACACACACACACACGGCACCATCACACCTCCTGCAAGGGCAGAGCAGCGCATCACCCACATTTCAGCATTTTTACATTCAACTTTTCAGCATTTTTACATTCACATGGACGGACATCTCGCGAAGCTCCCGGACCGAACGGTTTCGATCTTCGGCCGCTGCGTTTAGTTTCGGGAACAAAAGTAACGTTTAAAGCTCGGCATACAAGCAGTGCGGTGGCTAAGGTGACCTGTGGGCTGCTGGACTGAATTGAACACCATCAACACAAATAAAACAGTTCTGATCCGCTGGCTGCTCGGTCTTTTCAGTTATTCTGTTTTCTGCAGGTATCGAATTAAAAGCGCGTGCATAACTTTTGCTTCACACATTTCACACGCTGTTCCGGCTGAAAACGCTCTTGTTTTTGAAGTGGTTTTATTGACATTGCATTTGAAAGATGGCCCTACAAAATAAATAAATAAGCTTTTGTTGTCTAGCATGTCTGTATGATGGGGGTCCTTGAAACACATCAAAAGCAAAGTTTCACACTGCCACTGCAGCAAAACTGAGAGAAAACTGTCATCTGAAATTGGAGTTGGCCTGCAAATGTAATGTTTTCTGTTGATCTAAGGGATAATAATATTTCAGCGGATTACATTCATTTAATATCCTGCTGACGGTCGCCTCACGACGCTCACGTTTCGTATTACTAACACTCGAGAGTAAGTGTGCTCCCTGCAGCATTGCTGCTAAATCCTGCACTTTCTGAGCAGAGCAGAGCCCCCGAGACCCCCTGTGTTCATGGGGATGGAGAGCATCTTTTATTTCGCGCTGTCGTGATGAAAGGATGCGGGGAAAGCGAGCACTTTGGGAGCAGATCAAGGGATCCGTGCAAGAAATGCCTTTTCTGCTCAAGATATGACTCTGCAACAAACGGTTTTTAAGTTGCAAAGAACGCAGCGAGCAATATTTATTTTCCTGCTTTGGCGTTCCTCCTGTCCAGCCAGTTTCTATTAATGTACTTATAACTTTGCAGAAGGGCCTTGGCCCACCGACTTTGTGTAGTAAAAGTGTAATTCCCTACGACCAAAAGAAACGACGCATTTTAAGCAGAGTTTGTGCGCCGGGTTTTACGTTTGAAAGACGAGGACACGCTTGCGTTCGCTGGCCGTAGCGCTGCCCTGCCCACCCTCTCGCACAGCCCGGGCCGGAGAACAAGCTAGGCGTAGTGGCTGAGTCGGCAGGTTTACCGTAACCCGATGCAGTCCGAATACTTACAGCTGCGAGTGCTGTCCTACAGGCATTGTAATAAACTAAATATAATTTTGTGAAAAAACCCAAAACTCACTTTGACATCTGGTGAAACTGAGATGTTCTGGAGACCGAGAGGACTGCTGTTACTGAGCGATGCGCGCCGTGTACGAAGCTGTTAGAGCAGAAGGATTTTCCCAAATTCCTGCACCGCCATCTGAAGTGCCAAATGAGAGCCTTAGAGCTGAAAAGTGACAGTTGCGAATGCTATTCGTGAAACAGCTGCCAAAGTCGCTGCTCAGACAAAAATATCGCAAAAATGTGCTAAATAAAGCGAAGGAACTGGATACAACAAACCAACAACCTGTGAACTTCTGGCTAACAAACTGTGCATTATAACATAACTGAAGTAATGGATTATAGAGTAGAGCAACGTAGTAAAAAATACTTTAACAATTAAATTATTATCTCGTTCCTCTGTGTTTTTATCCGTCTGAGCATTTATTCAGCTGGCGCTTTCACTCGAGCGACTTTGTTTGTGTGCTTTGATGTTCTGAAGAGCCACAAAATGGCATTACTTGCTTTGTGCCATTTTTGGGAAAAAAGCAGGAACAAATGGAAATAAACAAATATCTAATGGGGATGGAGATCTTTTTGCCGTGGATTCCAATTTGGGAGCGAAGCTGCTTCTTAACCGACCTCACTGTGCAGGGTCACTCGCTGCAAAGCGGCAGATTGAATCAGTTGCGTTAGAAATGTAGAAATACTTCTCCGTCTTAGAGTGAATATGAATCTAAAAGTTGAAAAACCAAGCAGCCAGCTGTTGCCCTCCTGGACATCCCCACAGCTCTCCTGACCCTCTTATGTGGACACAAAAGCTCGGTTCGCATAAGCAGCAGCAACCGTCACTTCCTGCTTCAAACAGTCTTCAGGATCCATTTCCAGCAGCTCCGCCGCTGTGATGCCCCCCTGGGTTGAGCGGCTCCGGCTTGCTGGATTATTTTAGCTTAAAAATAAACAACATAGGATCGCTGCCAGGTTGGGTGAAGCACTTCATTCCAGCCTGTTGGTGAGCTAGATCTGGTACCAGTGATGCCCACTTCATCCCAAGCCAAGAAGAAAACTTCTCAGGTCTCCAGTAAACTTGACAATCAACTCATATTGGCCGTATCTGATGCCTCATTGTCGCTCGAAGTGATTCTGAACTCACTTAAAACAAAACCATCAGCAAAACCAACATCGGGTCTCGTGACTCTCAGTAACTTCAGACTCATTTCCATGCTCCTTTTTTGAGCAAAGTCCTTGAAAAAAGTTGAAGTGCATGAGCTGTCAGTCGCATCCAAATGCAAAAGATCTGTTTTAAAAATTTCCATCTGCTTTTCATCTCCGCCACAGCGCTGGAAAGGCCAGTAAAAACCCCCTGAGAGCCAATGTTAAGGCTACCCAACAGGGTTTCTCGTGCTCAGCCTCACTGCAACCTGCGCGTCTGAACCTCTCTGCTCTCTGCTACCGAGCGCAAGTGCTTCAGCTCCTACTTGACAAGGAGACTTCATTGTGTTCATTTCGATGAAAACTCTTCTCCATGCAGGAAACCTCTGTGCCGGGACCGCTGATATTCCCACTCTATTAAGTGCTATTAAAAATCCATATTGACCTTCACTCCTATCGATGAAACCGAGCTGTAGTTACGCGTCCCGTTGGACAAGCCGTAGCGCAAACTATTCATAGTGGTTAAAACACGAGTATATGTTCAGCAAACACTGCGCTGCTCCGTAAGATCTCGAGGACCTCGCCTGACCCTCCAGCATTGACTGACGCTGCAGGTGAGAAGAAAATCATTTTTGTAGGCTGGTTTTTTAAGCTCAAAGGCAGGGCTTACAGGTTCAGCCAAAATGCTAAAGTGTCAAAAGGCCGTTGTATCGTACGCACCGCTTTCTGCAAGCTGAGCTACTCAGCTGGTTTATTCAGCCCATCTGCTGCCGGCCTGGTCTTGGGCAGGGCCAGCGTGCTGGAAGTGGGGCTGAAGAGCGGCTCTGCAGCTGAGCCGCTTCCTCTAGGGGGAAGCTGCGGTGCAGCAGTTGTGTGCGCTTGACAGAAACGGGTGGATTAGAGAGAAGAATTCAGAATTCAGAACAGGGTTACGGGATAGATCTTTTGCATCATGCATATGGATGTAGATGTTTATGTCTGTGTAGATTTAGGCATCTTTAGGAAAGGTGCATGAGTGTTTGTACAGCACGTCTAGGCGTATCCTAAAGTAAATCATAAAACGGTCGGTCCTAATCCAGCGTAATTTGTTACAGTGCCAGCGTGTACTTTTCATTTTTAAAATATAAGCCACATAACACTGTTTTCTTGGGCCTCGAGACGCTTCCCGAACCACTTCATCAATGCCAGTTTGCTTCGTGTTTCCCACAGCCGTATTTTTCCTTCAGAAATGTCACGCGGTGTCACTCCGAGCTGCGGATGCTATAGTGGCTTTGCAACGGCCGCGAGCAGAAAACCTTTGCTTCGTCTTCCTGTAGTCACGTGGAGTCGGCGCGATCCGGTGCCACATTAGTCCGATTCTCGGGAGTTCCTCCATTAGCACTACAAAGCTGCACAAGAACACCAGCATCTAGAGCAAGGAAAAAAGAAAAATCTGCTTATTGAACCAAATTGGCCTTTTCTCTGCCCGTCTTGCCAATTCCCTTCTCTGTCCGTCCTTTTGAAGTCGCAGCTTCCAGTCGTGCGGTTTAAATGAATGTAATTGACAAACAAAGCATCAAAGGAGAGGCTGGGAATTACGGCGGGAGACAGGGAAGGAGACGCGGGCTTCACCTGGGCCTCCATCTTGTCCGGCGCGACGCCCGGTAGCGGCTCAGGTACTGCGCCAGCCCAAACAAAGGGCCGCGCCGCGGGTTTGTATTGTAGCCCGGCTTCCTTTGATCCTGCTTCCCAAATGAAAAACTAAAGTTTGCTGCGTTCCCACACTCTTGTTCCAGCTTTTGAATCGTGCATGTCGGAAAAGCAGAAACCTGCGCCACCGCTAAATTTCCCCCGTTGAGCTTAACAGAGGACGAATATGAAAAGGCGGCGGTCCGGCTGTGCGCGGTGGCGGAGTGCGTTTTTTCATTTTTATTTTTATTTTTTTGACAAGCTCTGTATATCGGCGCTTCAGCTGGCGAGAGGAAAAAATAAACTTTGTTCCACATGACAAAGCCCCGAAGGACAGATCGGAATCGTGGAAGAAATGCAGATAAGACTATCGCTCTGTCAGCTATCGGCAACTGCAGCACATTGGAGCGAAAATGGAATTGACTCTGTGACTAAATGGCAGCCGCTCGCATGCGCGCTCTCCGGCGTCTGCGGTCGTCGCCGAAACGAAACAGCGCCCGCTTTGTCCGGAGAAAGGAGGCCGACGGAGACGCGCAAACGCCGCATAGTTCAACAGCGCACTTGCGATGCCAGCGCACGCGTTTCTCTCGCTGCTTTTGCCTCTTTTCCATTTTGGAACGCAGGGTTCGCTTCTCAGCCGTCTTTCCTGTCGAGAACACGGAAGGCAGAAACAAGTGGCTCTTTGGCCTGGTGCTAGCGTTCGGGGTTTCGAAGCTGTCGAACCGGGCAGAAGCCAGGAAACGAACCCGAATGGCGGAGCTGTTCTGCACCGTGTGTGCGGTTGACTTACAGCGCTGCCTGTATTTCATTTTGCTGCCCACGCTGTATGTTGCTAACACATCACATTGTGTTATTAAAGTGCAGCACAAACATGGCAGGAAGAATGATGATTTCAACTTTCAGAACTTTGGACGCCTCCTTCCTGCAATAAAATCCAGAAAACTGAGGATAGACTGTATGTATTAAACAAATAGATTATTATTATTATTATTATTATTATTATTATTATTATTATTATCATTATTATTATTATTATATGACGAAAGCTTTAGTATAACTTTTTGAAATGACAAAAATGCAGGAATCCCGCTTGTGTACTTGCAGCCGAAGATTTCTTGAATCACAGTCGCTTGACTGAAATCGCTGTGTGCTACAGCCACCGTGATTTCCACAGGGACAATGGAATGAGCCCTTGCGCGAAAGCGCGTTTTTGGCCCCGGTTTGTGCGCAGTTCCATTCAACACCCTCACGACCGCAAACACAACTTGCCAGCTGAACGCGATTTGCATTCCGAGCAACGGGTTGAGATGTTGCTGCAGAGGAGCCATTTATCGCCTGCAGAACATTTGTTCTTGCGGTCTTTATTCCTTCTGATAAGACCACCTAAGACAAGAAATATTTTTTTAAGCGGCACCGAGCGCCGAGTCATTTTTTTCCTCTTTCTTTGCAGGCCGTTGATAGCGGTGACTTGAGGGCCTGTGAGAGGAGTTTTCTGTACTGCATATAAAGCTGCAGGGGACTGAGCAAGAAGAGGCCAGCAGCTGATCTGGAAATAAACTGGTTTATTCGGGTGTAAAACATATTTACTGCTTGTCCCTGGCTGCTGTGTACAGCGACCAACAGATAAAAGAGCAAAAATAATCCACATTAATAAGAGCTGCCAAATCCTTCAGCATTTCGGTCTCTTCTGGCACGGATTCATCCTTTTCCGAGGAGCTTCTCTGCCCGTGCGGCCCCGGTCATTCACGCTACAGGGACAAAGCAGTTTGTTCTTAGTGGATGCGGTGCTTCGGATACGGAAGGAGTTGTAGTTAACAGTGGAGCAACGAGTCAGTTTAGCTGTGTACATTCCCAGATGTTGCCAATTGCACATTTAGTTGGGTCAGCGACAGCCTCCAGGGAAATAAGGGAGCCAGGAACCGGGAAGCTGTGACAAATTGGATCGCGGCTCCGACCGGACAGATCTGCGGTCCGCGGTGCCCTTCATCGCAGAATATTGGCATGTTCTTGCTGTTTGGGGTCACCGCACAAATACCTGCTGAGCTTATCATGGAAGGAGCACGTGTTTTATCCCGTGATCTTCAGCGAGAGCCAGCAACCTTGGTCACAGCTTCATTTCCTCCCAGTGACAATGAAATTCCATTAACATCCATTAGGTTTGCTGTCCAAGAACGAACAAGTCAGGCAGGGCAAGCGTGCCGTCGCAGTGCAGTTTGAGAGGGGTAACCTCGTAGCTCTGCGGTCGCAGGTCTAAATTCGAGGCTGCGCCAATATGAGTTCTGAATTTTATCATTGCGTTGGAGGGGGTTTGTGAGCCCCGCTTCCCACCTACTGCTCTAACAGGAGGTGACTGTGTAATGGTTTGCCGGCTCACCTCGCCACCTACCAGGTCCCTTGTTCTATACTTTGAACAGAGCGCTCGCCCGAAACGCAAACCTGCAACCCCGAGCTGCTGAATTTATGTAATGCCCAGGTGTACAATTTTGTGTTTCTGGGGACAGCAATAAGTTCACAGCACCCCAGCACATGAGGTGCAGATAAATAGAATGACCGGGATTTTTATAACAAAAGGTCCAAGGTGAGTTAATAATAATAATATTTAAAGTGCAGGGGCTTCCCGCCGTCAAATTCAAAGCACACATATCACGAGAAAATATTTAACAATGGGAGATGCTTCAAGCGTCTAGGACTCAGCACTGAGCCTGCAGAAGTGGTTATTGCTCCTTCCTGTGTGCCCAAACCCGGGTTGATGATATCAATTTTAGCAGAAGGAATGAGATCCTGTCGAAAGTCGTTCTGCATCATGCCGAATCCTGGGTGTCACAAATACCCGTGACTCAAGAGATGCTAGTGCTCAAAAAACAAAGAACGAAGAAACGGCACGAGCTTAAATTAAATATTAACAGCACAGATAGCCAAAGCACAGCTCCTACTTAGAACAACTTGACTTGTCTACAAGTGCTTCAGTCGTTCGCTCTCCCGAGCGTCCCCGGCGCTCTCGAAGCCTCTGCGAGCTTCTAATCGTGATGCCCTTCTCCTCAAAGTGCATCTGCTGACTGCCCAAGTCGATTCTAGCATCATCTGGAGGCGTGCGTCTGCAAACCGCTGCCCCGCATCATCGAAATGCAAAGGAAATCCGAGGGAGGGAACTGCGTGGAAAAAGGAAACAAACTGCACATCTTCTCACAACCGTGCATTTTCTCATGGGTCTGCGGAATCAAATTTGCTAAAAAAACGACTGAAGGCGCAGGGCAGATGTGCCCAGATTTATTGCACACGTTTTATGAAATTTCCTTTCGGATGCTGGAAGGCATTCGAAGTCTGGATAATGGTTTGAAATCTGTGTTAAAAAAGAGCGGACAGCCTGCAAAGGCTTTTCATTCACTGCAGAAATATGGTAACTGCATTTGAACTGTACAGTTACTTTAGTGGAAAGCCAAGCAAAATGGTGCTGCTCAGGTGTTCTGATAGAATTATTCATTTTGAAAGTGTTTAACCTGACAAGGCAACAGCAGCATCCCGAGAAAGAAGGCAGCTTCTTCTCTAGAGAAATCCGACAAGCGGAGCAGTCCGAGAGCCATTTCAGAAGAAGCAAGAAGCGCATCGGTTTTACCGTGCAAGCAGCCCAAAAGGGACACCCGGTGCCCTTTACGGTACCGGAACACCAAACCCAGGTGGAAATGCCATCTGGCAGGTCAAACGCAGCAGCACGGGTGCCACCCATGCAGCACAGCAGAAAGGGCACAACTCAAGGACTGCAGGTGCAGGGGCAAAAGCAGGCAATTACTGCAACCGCCTGGGGCAGCAGTGGGTACGAGGCCAGCGGTCTCCACTGCTCTACTGTCACTCGAGCAAAGAATATTTCGGGAACGTCAGGGTTAAAGCAGGACGCTCTGAGGACATTTTTACCCCACAGTGTGACCTTCTGCCGTCTCCCAAGGGACAACTGGCAGTTCTGCTTGTGCTAGAATCCCGCTCACTCAAACCTCAGTCCAGCCGTCCGTCGGCTCCTATGACTTTTGTTATACTACCACACGGGTTTTAGCTGATAGCAGAATGTGAGAGGATCCACGGACAGGACTGTTCCACCATGATATCTTTGCACCACAGATGTAGACCTGGACTGAACTCTTTGCCCCGAAAGCACGCCCCGGTGGTGGTGCCGGTGGTGGCTGTTGCTCGGCAGTCCGAGCACCAGGGTGAAATTTACACCTCCGCAGGAATGATGCCCAGGGTGTGTGGTCAACATAGCCTACGGTTCCCAGGATTCTGTACCCTGTAGCTGTGGTTCTGTCACCTCACTTGACAGGAAATATTAATGGTCAAGTACAGGAGTAGAAGCCCATGGCCCCTGTAAAATGCACTCACCATACAGCAGTGATTCGTTTGTTCATTCTTTCATTATTGAATCTTTAGCCATGTCACGGTGGTCAAGGTTGCGGTGGTTTGGGGCCACTCCCAGGAGCACTGGGCACTGGGTTATCCATCATTGTGTTACTGCTATTTGTCAAGTGCCACCTTACATCCAAACTGTCAGGTGGGTCCGGAATTAAACCAGGCAGCTGTCTATTTACCTCGGGCGGGAGGCACGTGCTGAAAACCCAGATCGGTACTGGAGATCGCGTTTAGATGAAAGTGCAAACCAGGCGTTGGCCGTTGCAGGAAGCAGCGATGCACCGGACCACCGACTCAGGACGAAATGAAATGCTCTGTGCCCCAAAGCATTTTGTTCTCAATTTGAAAAGATTTTCTTTTTAAATAGAAAAAGGAGAAAAGCAACCATTTTCTGTCCTAATGAGAAGTAAAAGAGATAATGAAAATAAAGCATGAAAAGGGAAAGGCAATTCGGTGGCTTTTTTACTGAGGTAGAGATGAAAATAAAATGAGCTTATATTTCAATTTTTGCTATGAACTGGCCTGCAAATGGGAGAAAAACATTGAGCGGGAAGAGTTTGCTGGCAGGTCACGCAACTCTCAGTCGTATCCGGGCAAAAGGAAACACGACGCAATTCCAAAGCCTGGATTCCGTCCAGCGCCTTAACGTAAACGCAAAGTCATGAAATGTTCGGCGAAGAGCTGGCAAAGCACTTTCATGGGATCCTCAAGCACCGCAGTGGGGCAAGTGGGGGCCAAGCAATTCAGCTGCAGTAAATTCAGGGTCACTTTACTGAAGGTTCAACAACAGCTTTTCAACTTGTTTTCCAGTTATTGAGTTAAGAAAAAGGAAAGAACAATTTCATTTATTTGTTTTCACGGTGGATGAAAATGTTGGGTCTAGAGAAATGATTTACACATTTGTTCAACAAGAAGTTTTACTGCAAGAGGGATTCGCTGGCGCCATAAACCCATGCAATTGGCCAGTTTTCACGTTTGCCCCAATACTTTGCTTTATTCCTTATAGTCGAAAGCACACGGGTGGATGACAGTTCGATGGGTTACCTGAGGCTTACAAAGACTGCAAATGCAACCTGTGAGTACTTTGAAGAAAAAAAAATTAAAGCATTTTACACACGGAAGAAACAAACAGTAAAACGGGGCGACTGAGGAAGAAACGTCAACTGTTGAGCTGTAAGAGGAATATATAATGGATCTCAGTGGGAAGGGGGATGTATGAGGATTAGGAAAAAGTGGCGGAGTGCAGACTCCAGAAAATGAAGAGCTGCGGTTAAAAAAGGCTTAAAAAAACCAAAAAAAACGCACGAGGTGACTATGAGCGGCCTTATTTGCCCCAGCAAGTACGTGTACCATGTAAGCGTATAATCTGTGTATATTGTGTGAATGATCTGTGCGAAAGGGAAAGGTACAGGATCCGAAAAGCGCTTGCTGCTTCAGAACCCGTCGCAGCCAGTAGGCCGCACCTATCCTATTTTTCCCCAAGAAATCCTTCATTACCATCCTGTCACAAAGAATCTTGTTAGCAAAGGCTGAGCACAAGCAAAAGTGACTTTTTCATTTAGAGCGGCGAGGGGAATGAGATTGTGAGCGCACGGGGGTGGGAACCGCACTAAGATGCACATCCTGAGCGGCCCGGTTTCACAATAAAAAGCTTCTCAATGTCACAAGACTTAGATCTTTGTTAGCAGATCACCCAGCGGATTCTTAATGGGTGTAGAGGAGCAGAGGAGAGCTTGGCTTCGTACAAACCGCTCACTCACAAACAGGCAGCGACAGACAGACATCGCGGACGTTTCTGGGACACGGCGGCGTGCGGCCGACCTGTCGGGGGGAGCGTGTCGGGTCCTCTGCCGCGCGGCTTTAACCTCTGCTCCCGCTACTGAGGGTGACGGTATTACTGTGAAGAAGAGCATTACGCTGGTGTTCCGTTTCAGCAATAACACACGCGTGCTCAGTAGTTTGGGCAAAGTATGAATGTTATATTTCATGCACACAATGATATAGTAAAATAAAACATTACGCGATTTGTGCCGAATGCCTGAAATATTTGATCCGTACCTCTTTGTCTCAGTTATCTGGGATACATGCGAATATTGGACACTTACATTTAAGGTGACAAAAGGCAGGAAATGCAGTAAAAGATGAAGAAGCTGTGGATTTCAGCCGTCTGTTTCAGCGCTCTTTTGCTCAGATGTCACAGTGAAGACTGAGGACACAGCGCCAGTTGGGCCTGTCAACCAAGAGGCCCTCCGTCAGCAATACTTGCGCAGAACCAAAAGCTCTGCCTCGGAAATGCAATCCTCGAAATGGACAGGGGCTCAGTTTGCTTTTCCCAGTATTTTTTCAGAATTCTCACGTTGCTCCCCGGAAAACCGTCTCAGCTTGAATTGGTATTTTAAGCAGCTAACAACTTTATTAGCCTTTTTATAACCATTTAATAGGAGCCAAGAGCCAGACTTTAGGGCAGCACGAGGAGGAGACTCGGGCGATCCGGGCCCTGCTGGAGCAGGCAGGTGAGGACAGGATGGAAGTGGAGACCACTGGCTGCAGAGGGGCAGATGGAATCCTGGCTTCACCTCAGGCTTTTTTAAAGTCTATAATTTAATAACTTACATTTCCTATCCATCCATCCATCCATCCATCCATCCATCCATCCATCCATCCATCACCATTAACCACATAGCCCTAGTCAGGGTCTCAGTGGTCCAGTGCCCACCCCAGGTACACCGGATGGGAAGCATCCAACTACAACCCAGATGGGAAGCGTCCAACTTACGTTTGGTCTGCGGATGGGCAGCCGGCACAGTACAGCGTTGGTTAGACCTCCTGCCGCGGTACTCTTAATCGCTGCAGTACTACTCAGTTAACTGTAGAAATCACTGTAAGTAGTCCAACATTGTTGGGTTACGTTCAAGAAATGTGAATGCAAATAAAAGAAATGTAAAGTTACGTTACCCGGGCTCATGCTGTATCAAGAAAGGAAATATCAATCGGAAATAATGGCCTGACAAAGACATAAATGTCTTAAACTGAGGGACACTGACAGAATCACAGGGTTTCACAAGGACACTCGCTGTCTAAAGGATTCGGTCCCTGAGTATATAAATGATTTAGAAATGAAGGGGAAAAAGGCTTAAATCATTTTTCACTGCACGATCTCTGAAAGCGCGAGTATCTCGGCACAGAATTTCATTAGTTATCGGCCAGAACGGTGATATAATTTGATGCGGTTTGACTCACATAAAGGTTTGTTTCAGCTCGGAAAGATGGGACTCGAATCGCGAAGCTGCACAGTTGTACCGTGCGGCGTGGGCAGCCGTGTAGCGCAGTTACACATCGGTACAGTTCGGTTACACTTAACTACATCGGTTTTGGTTATTTCGGTATAGACTTACCACGTCTAGTTACAGTTTTGCCACTCGTGATCTGACAGACTACTCAGATGAAGCCTGGTTGTTCAGGTGAGAAACTGTTATGCTACATGGCTGCGTGTTGCATTACTGTACATGACATGGCTCAGACTCAAGTTTCCCTGAAGTCCACTATGCAAAGGAACGCAGCCAAATCTTACAAACGCACTTTTTCTTGTTATTGTTCTTGCTGCTGCTCCTAATGTCATGGCATGTTTTACAAAGGTGAAGCTCTATAGCCCCCTGCACGGCTGAGTTTCCATGACAACCTTTTTTTTTTTCATCACATGAACTGCTTTATCGAAACGTCAGTAAAACGCAAGCGGGCTGGGCCCGTTTCGTTCCTTCAGGCGGACGACTTAACTATGGAACCGGCTGAATAACAGCATAATGCCAGCAAAATTCACTGCGAGAGGCTTTAACGTAAATGAACTGTGATACTGAATATTACAATAAATCACGACACGCTCTGAGGACTGTAAATTTAACCGTGCAGTTTATTAGAATAAACTTACATTATCGGGCAGTAGACAGGAATCCCAGCAGATAACCATCCTACTGTGTAGCCACGCCATTTATTTAGCAGAGCAAAACGCTTTGGAGCACCGCGCACCACTGAATTTGTTGTTTCGCTTGGTTTGTGCCAGGCTGTTATACTCTGGACACCAATCCGAGTCACGTAGGAAAGAGCTGCGCTGCGCTATGTGGCTCTAACAGGAAACGCCCGAAACGCCCTTCTGCCAGCCACTTTTACCGCGTTCAGCCATTGGTCAACTGTGGCCCTTAACCGCTGCTTCTATTTCAGCTGCACAGCAAAATAAGAAGCTGAAATATTTAACCTTCACGAAAACAAAAATAAATGAGTCTCGGACCTTGCGTGACTCGGGGAAAAACTCACTGCACCTCTTCTTTTATGAGCCCGAATAACTTTTATATGCGGTCCTCTCATTGTTCAGCTGACGCTCCACAACGTACATCGGTTACCATTTCGGCCAAATCGTGTTACTGCTTAATGTTTTCAAAATGAATATCCTACAAGACATTAGCAGCTGTGCTAAAGGCAATGCGATTGACCGAGGAACTGCAGAAGGTTCGAATGCTGCGTGTGTGTGCGCGCGTGTTCGCTGCACCAGGGAATTATGGGATTATGGGATTATGGGATTGCCGTTGCCCCACGGGACACAGCAGTCATCGGCAGCCTCGACTCTGTCCGTGCCTCGGTTTCTCCCTGAACCTTTCGGCCCACTGCTGGTTTTCCAACAAGCTTTCAGTTTAAGTTCGTGTCCACATCCCGCGTTACGGCGAGAGAGGCAGAATCGCAGTGACTCCAGACTGACTCTGGGAAAGACTCCTCAGCCTGAGGCAAATTTGTTCCACAAAAGTGGGTTCATGTGGCTGCAGAACACGAAAGGTTTGTCTGACAGGCATCAATTCAAATCCAGTTCTTTCTGTGTGGAGTTTGCTTGGCCTCCCTGTGTCCGTGTTGGTTTCCTCTGGCTGCTCTGGTTTCCTCCCACAGTCCATAAATGGGTTTCAAACAAATTGCTCACTCTAAACTGCCCGTTCCTTATGTGTGTGTGTGTGTGTGTGTGTGTGTGTGTGTGTCTGTGGCCTTCCTGGTACTCAGTGATTCTGGGATGGCGACCACCGTAACCCTGTGACCCTGACCAGGATCTCAGGGCTAACAGTGATGGATGGACGAATGGATGACACAGTAACATCTCATTTGCAGAGTTGCAGGCAAAATCATGGTTGCTGACAAATTGAAGGCTGACGTTTTAAATCGTGT
The DNA here is from genome assembly GCA_018136845.1 of Heterotis niloticus. Lineage (NCBI taxonomy): Eukaryota > Metazoa > Chordata > Actinopteri > Osteoglossiformes > Osteoglossidae > Heterotis > Heterotis niloticus. Next base: position 21,119,900 of record CM030907.1, read on the forward strand.
TGTACAGTATTTGCTTTTATGAAATTTAAAAAAAAATCTTTTTCTAACTGTTTGTTTGGGGTAAATAGTAAAAAAGTTATAATCAAACGTCTATGAGCCACTATTGCTGTACCGCCTTGAAAGAGCTGGTTTATTTCTGCAAATGCTTCACCTTTACATTCAAACTTCCAAAATGCTGCTGCTTGCCACCTGTTTGCTGACAAAGTCTCCTGCATCAGGTAGTGTCTGAAGGGAAATAACAGGCAGCACGGCCTTGTGCAACGTGCGCGTGTGTGTCTGGGTCTCAGGAAGAGAAAGAAAAGGCATGCTAAGGGTAGGAAGGGGTGCAGCTTCATTTCTCCCCCTGACCCTAGGGTTACCATCACAGTCTGACCAGAAGTTTCTTTTAGGTTTTAGATGTCCGCTTCACAGCACGTCACTGGGGCACGTCTTTAGGTAGGTGGTTGGCACAAAAGCAACATCAGCAACAAAAACAACACACTGTGCGTCTACAGCACAACAAACGTTCCCATGACAACATTTCCCAAACACAGGCTTTCCTGTGGTCTCCATCACACAGCATCGCTGCTCTTACAGTCCCTTTTCCACCTGGAGCTGCCCCTTTGGTGCCAAAAGGACCGCAGCTGCCACAGGTCCAGCTTCAGCAGGTCCTTCCAGAAACATTTGTTTTAAGCATTATTTGCGGCACTTTGGCACATCTTCTCTGGCAATAAGACAGGATGCACACCTCAAGCAACAAAAAAGCTTGAATAAACTTTAATATATGAATAGATCCTTTGTTAAGTTATGGAACATACAGTGTAGGAGTTTTACGCTGGAGAGGAGGAAATGCATTTTACGGCTGTGTTCTACACACAAAGTCCCTGTGAACGGACCGTATGTGGCAGACCAAAGTGCTTCATTTTCCTCTGCCGGAAACACGAACGTCTCATCTGCATGACATTTCAGAGGAATCGTGAAGATCCGTACAGCCTGGAGCTTCTTCGACCGCGGTCCATGCGCCGCTCATGAAGCTAATAGAAAATAAGGAGTTAGCAGCACAGCGGCGCTTCCCATAAACAGCCACGTGCTTCCATTTAGCTTTTTCTCTTCCAAAAACGTTCGGGTGATGGCCAACGAAAACGTCGCTTCCGCTGGCAGGTGGGATCAACCCTCTGCAAGAAGCAGCGAAGCAGCCAGAAAAAGCAAAGCAAAGTGTGGGAAAGCGGTGGAAGAGTGGTGAAATGCTAAAGAAAATGCTCATTTGAAAAGCAAAGTAGCTTTTTTCAACAAAAAAGTTGAAAAAAGGAACATGAAAATACTAATAGGAGAAAGTATTTTAATCTGTAGTTAAATCCTCCATTTTTACATGCATTTATAATTTATTGACTGATTTTTTTCTGAATTATTACATCTTTTGTTTTGACAGCGCTTGCTACAGTGTACTGTGCCACAGGAATATGCACAAAAAGAAAAAGAAAAATTGTACAAAAGCCATCCTTAAAACAGTACATACAAAACAGTAAAAGAAATAATGAAATAATGGGATGCATAGCCGATATCACATAGCAGAGTAAATAACAGAGTGAATGTTAATAATAATGAGGGTCTCTTTTGGACATCTGCTCCACATTCTCTGGAAATGAGACACGAGAGTTTCCCACATTTCTACCGTAAAATCAGGTAAACTAAAGTAATATTAGAGCGAAGCAGCGCTCTCACCAAGTCAGTGCAGTTGGTATGTTTGCTTTTATTTTTCATTATTACCCTTTATAATCCTTGGTGGCCACACCTGCTAGTGGTGAGGCAGGGCGGCAGGCCGGGCAGGCGGACCTCCAGCCGGATGGCGGTCCGTCGCCTGTCGGCCACACCGCGCCCGTGAAAACTTCACGTCTCCGAGACTTCTCCGCATTTTAGTGCTACGGCCGGGAACCACGCTTTACGGCACTACTGCGTGGCTTAAATAAGAATGTTTGCCAAACATCAGCACAAAGTGCTGTCTCGTGTCAAACTGTGTTGAGTTTGCTCAGTTTCAACCATAGGAAGTAACTCAGAAAGATTACAATGAAGAGCAAAGAGTATCAGCGTGTCGGATTCAGGAGGCGACCCTCTCACGCGCACGCACGCGTCCAAAAGCCGTCCTGGCACCTACGCATGCCCCTGAGGTGTTCTGTTAAGTCGCACAGCACAGAGCTTGTACGCAGCATACATGCGGGACGAACAGGGGCGTCATTTCAGCTGGACGGTAACTACGCACCATAAAGTACAGCAAGTGCACGATTCGTGCTGCTGATTTTGCCTGCGGTCGGTTCGAAGGTGCAACACAGCATCAGATATAGTTTAATGTTTTAGAATTACTATTGTGATGGGCTGCCCGGTTTCAGATGAGGCGACCAGAAATAGAACGCCGTCTTCACACGACCCAAGATTATTATAACTCGGTTACTATATTTATTAAAAGCATAATAAGTCGCAGAGCTACTCTTCCAGTTACAGAATTTTTAGATTTTTTTGTGTCTTTGAAACAAAATAATTTCCAAACCAATTAACACTCTGCATTTCAAACAAACATTTTATATACTTTTTTCCTTTGTGCTCAATTCCCACTAATATATATTTATACAAGTTATATATATATATATAACTTGTGTCTCTAAAGTTCCAAGCTTGGTTTCTTGTGGAGACTGCAAATAATTAGGAATGGGGATAACCGATCGTAATTCCCTGCCAAACTTTAACTGCAGCTCCCCTGTTTTTTACTTTTGTTTGTGGTGAATTTAGCAGCGCCCCCCCACATTAGTTGACCGCATTTTCCTCTTAACTACGCAGCTTAAGAATCCGATTTTATTTTTTCCTTTAATGCATTTCTTTACATCTCAGCTGTAATCTGGCTGGATTCAGGAGCTCGAATTCTGCAAATAAAATTATATTATGGAATTGTTTCGGGAAAATTTACCGCGGTATTTCTACTCTGTTACTGGTGAGATGCTGTTGTTCGCTCACCGGTCAAAGGAGCGCCGGATGCGTACATTTCGCCACTGCCAGTCCTTACCAGGGTAACGGCACTCCACTGACGCAGGGTCGCTTTTCTCCCATAAATCCTTTCTGGAAAAGTTGTCCTCGGTCTGCAAACACCTGCTTCACTACGCAGAGCAGCTGCAGAGGCTGCGCAGGTCATGTCTCTGCTGGTGGGGTTGGGATCAGGCTGCACAGGGGGTCGCAGCCAGATTTCAGCTGTGCGAAAGGAAACAGCCCCGCTAACCCCTGGGCTCTGAAATGTCAGGATCAGCACACCTGACTGCCATGTTCATTGTTCCTGAGGCCCCTTTCAAATTCCTCTACCCAACTAGTCAATAAAGATCCGCTTCAGTCTTGTTTTGCCATCTCAGAAGACCCTGACTTGTCTCACCTTTTTATGCAATGTAACAGCCCATTAAACTGCATCTGCTTGCATCTGGCTGCTAAAAGCCAGAATTATTCATGGGGATAAATCATTGTCGAAAATGACTTCTGCATCCACTCTGCTGTGACAGACAGAGTCACTCCTTCATTTTCATCAGCTGCGCAGGTCAGTCTATCCCAGCAACCCAGGAAGCCAGAGAACGGGGGTAAACCCCCCCACACATACACACGCTGACCGTGAGTGGAACCGTGGAGAGAAACCCACAGAGACATGGAGGAGCTTACGAACCCCTCGCAGACTTAGCAGGATTCAGACCTCCAGCCAAAGAGCCCAGACCTGGAGGCAGTGGCGCTGTATTTTCTTGCTGGGGGCTACTGTTGCGCTTTGCTTGAGACCCCGATGCTTCACCTTTCGCCTCTGTGTTGACATTCGAGTTACTCAGTCATCAGGCAGGACTTTCAGAACACAACTATTTAATTCATTTGCTATCATTACAGTCATTTAAAATTTTCTTAAGACACTTGGGGAGAAAACAAACTTTCAGCCTGGAGCAAAGATGCAAAAGACATCCCCATGGGAGGACCGGGTACTGACCAGAACAAAAAGGGGGGGGGGCACTTCCACAGTGACAAACACAGGCACAGAACTGCATGTGAAGCTGGGTTTGTGCTGGGAGGCAGATGGTAAACCCACCCAGCACTGGAAGACAATGTGCAGCATAAAAGGAGACGTGGTGGCTGCTGTAACCCAGCACTGTGAAGGCCGCAGAGGAGCTGCACAGAGGCCGACAAGAAGTGGAGGAAATAAAACCGGCCTGTATGGGAGGGGGCAAGAAAACGGCCATCACCCAGGAAGTGGCTTGCGACCCCATCTGGAGAAAGCGTTTGACCGTTTGACTGTGATCGGGTGAGAATAACTGGTAATCCAGGCAACGCTGGCAACTTTCCAGGCATTTGAATACTTTCGCAAGGCACTGCACACAGTATATACATGTTCTTCAGTAGTTTTGAAACCTCTTTGTCTGTTTCCGACACTAAGCAGATGTTTCTGTCCTCTCACTTTTTAGTTTAGGATCATATCTCTCATAAATGACCAAAAATGGCTTGTGCGTCACATTATAAAACCTGTTTTTATTGTCTGAACTGGCTCATTAACTGGAAATTGATGGAAAGCAGCTTAAGCTGTCCTAAATGTTAAAACTTTTCTAAATTAAGAGCAATGTTTAGTCATTATCACCCGGCTTTATTTTGACATTATTATTATTATTATTATTATTATTATTATTATTATTATTATTATTATTATTTCTATTATTATTATTTCTGTTGCTGTTGTTAGTATTGTTATTCAACAACAGAAAAGAAGTTTACATACAACTCTGAGATATAAAAATGCCTTTAAAACTAATTTCCGTACTAAAAGAAAAAAAGACCTCCACTGTTTATTATAAATGTACTCTCCGGTGGCTCGGCCTTGCATGGATTTAATTTCACTTTGTTAAAACCAAGACACACCCTGCTGCCGACGCATTTTCGCACAAAGGCAAGAGTCCGAACGATCCGTTTCCAAAGGCCGACACTCCACCGTGAAGCAGTTTTCAGCGAGCGCAGGGTTACTTGCTTCTGTGCGCAAGTCGGAGAGTCAGAGGGCAGCCCATGAGGAAGGAGGCACCTAGGCAAGAGGGCGCACTGCACCAAGGCAGCTGTTTTTCTCCTCAGCTGCTTTTAGGAAGCAGAAGCTTCACCCTTTTGTCTCCGTTAAGCTCTGCCGTTCACCTTGTGTTTGACCCACTAAATAAATTGTTCTCGACATGAATACAGCGAGATAAAATCATTTCACCTGTAAAGGTTTCTGCTGTTTCCGCATCGCTGCTGGCGGGTCTAGGGCTACCTGCCTGTCGGCCATTGATCTCTGTAATTTACTAGGATTATTCAGCAAAGCTGAAATGAAATGAAAAGTACCCATAATCCACAGTAAAAGAAAAGCAAAAATTAATTTCTTATTTCTCTCTTTGACTGTAGAGATTATGCATAGCAGCCCTGTTCGGGGGTCACACCTTGGCACTCATGTTTTCTCCGATATTCTGAAAACTTGCAATTCAGATCTAAAGTGATCAAAATCTAAATAAATGCCTTTTGTGCTCCTTGCATAAGACCCTGCTCTGCTAAACTAGAGTCCATCGAATTGAGCCATTTTGACAAATTATTTCCAGTGCTCTCAAAATAGCAAACTTCTTTATTCCACCCGAGATGGCGTTGCGGTCTCCGATACTTTGGAGCAACACGAATTGCAACAAAGTCCCTTTTGTGTGCAGCTTTCAATGGAGAGAAGCCTGATATTCAGTGCGTGATGTGTGCAATATTTTGTGTTCTGTGCTCTTTTTGCGGATATTAATGTTCTCCATTTTTATTCTGGTTAGATTTCCTAAACTAAGCGGAATCTTTTTTCTCCCTCAAAATCCGATCCCTGGAGGAACGCAAAATCCTGCACGAGAAGCAGGAGAAGATGCTCCTTCGGCTGTTTCACTTTCACTAACGCTGTGCTACAACCTGTTGTTTCCATTTTGCTCCAGTTTATGCTGCGGAAAATCACAGATTTTCCTTTGCAAGTTAAAATTTCCATTAATGCGTAGCTTAGCCGAAACGGTTTGCTCCAAGGTGCCCAGAGCATACGTGCTAGTGAACCTGGGTATTTAACCGTGGCCAAGGTACGACAGAAGGTTACGCGTCCGTGTCCTTAACTACTTGCTGCTGTGAATATATTTAGAAAAGTTATCAAATGTACTTTTTTGCGTGGATCCGCCCCTCTCATTTAAAAAAAAACAAAAAAAAAAACAGCTAAACCAGGTAGTAATGAGTTCGTAACAGCAGCTCAAATCCAGCAGAAATCCATCAACACGTAGCCAACACCTAACCAGCATATAATGGAGTAGAACATTCTTGAGCCTTTGCTTTGCTCCACTGTCGAATTTCACGTGATGCTAAACTCGGTCAACTCATCCAGGAAGGGCAAAAAAGCAAGACTTTGGTTCCCGCAGGAGGGAGTAATGAAAATGGACGGCTTTCAGGGATGAAGCTGCCTTCATTGTGAGTTGTGACAGACAGCAGTAAGGAGACAAACGGCCTCATCTGACAACAGAGCAGCTCTCCAAGGGCAGCTCAATGCATTCATTCATGCTTCCGTTACCCTCGTCCATATTTAACTCCTCTGTTCCTTCGGTTCTGCTGCACATCAGCGCATTTGCTAGCAAAAGGCACCGTGTGAGAACTCGGTTGTCCATCAGCAGAAAAGAAAAATGGCCAAATAACAGCATACAAATTTGCAGTACTGCTTATAGGGTTGTGAAGCTGTTTAAATAAATCTAGAGCAGATTTGGCCCAAACTTTGGCCACAGCTTCATTTCTGCAAATGAGCAAAAGAATTGCTGGTCCATTCACTACTGCTGCACTATAATAAAATGAATATAAATAATAAGAATGCGTTTGTTGTAATGCCGTGTGCTTTGCATAACTGCTTCCCTTGTAACTCTCACCACCCAGCGCATTTACCGCAGTACAATGGCGTTTTTAAGTGTCATTTGATGCTGTTGTGGTTCAGGTGTTCATTGCACATAAATCCAGTAGATGAACGTGCACGAGGAACGGCGGGGATGAAAAAGCTTGCGTTGGCCAACCACGCTCACAGCGCCAGTTATTATACGATGCGCTTTGCCGTGGTTCCCCTTTCTGATGCAGCCACAGCCACGCGTTCTGCTGTATTCACCACTGTTTACTTTTTCAGTGCAGTTGTAGATGCTGCTTACAGTATTGTGCTGGGTTAGGTCACTGCGCTTCCAGGAACTTTAAATGAAGACCGAAGCGACTGTTTCTTTAAGTAGGATTTCATTACACTGCGCTTCAGTGTCTGGCACATTAGCTAATGCACTCACCGCTTTTATATCTGGACTTAGCGTGGCCTAACTGGGTTTAATACTTCGATTTGGCATCGTGTTTCCATTCAGCAAGTGTGAAACAGAAGGATGAAAGGGTTAATATGTCACCAAATGAATGGGCAGTGCAGGGAAATGTTTGGCTTGTAAGGCAAATCTCCAGAGAAATAGAAACAAGAAAAAAACTAAATGAAGGCAGCAGGATAGAATGGTTTATATATTATAAAAACAGGAATAGCTCCATTAAATAAATTATTTGTGTACCAGGCAGCGTGCCTTCTTTAGACAGCTCGCTGTCCGTCTGGTTTAGCAGCAGATACCTGGGGTTTGGTCTTTTCCTCCCTGTTGCTCAGAAGCTGAACCCTGTCCTCTGTCACCCTGGAGAAGGGCGCAATGCATAGTAAACGCAAACGCAGCTGAACTGAAGCCCGGTGGCACATTCGCACCGCGCACCTTGGCTGGGATTCAAACCCACATTTGCACTCGCAGCCCGGGAGCTGCGATGTTGCCCTGCTGCTACCTGTGTGCAGCGGCTGTGGTGGACCGGCGTTGTTGTCCCATTCGTACTGCCTGGACATCTTTCACGCAAAACACACACGTCTGGACAAAAGACAGACAGCAAACACCTAGACCGTCTGTCAGATGATGGCCACGTGTTCACTCTGTTGGTGACTCCTTGGCCCACGGCTTGATGGTCTTCATTCTCTTCTGTAACCTCTCGCATTTTCTCACTTTTCTGTAAGTCACAAGCTGCCCAGTTTCGCTCCTGTTTGCAAAAATAAAGCTGGATTTTCAGTTTAAAACTAAAAGTAGAAATCCAATCGCATAACTTCATGTTGAGGAAACAACAATTTAACGCTAAACTGGTCATTTGTCAACATATGGAAGACATCCTTAGAAATTATTCGTTTCCGATGAATGGTTTTACTGTGGACGTGACTTGGTGTGGCCTTTAAAATTTTCATGAGGCTTCTTTCCAGCACAGCCTAAAGTTGTGCCGTTTACAACAGAGACCCTTTTGTAGCCCTGGGTATTTTATACTGGGTGCGTGTGTGTGTGTGTGTGTGTGTGTGTGTTTGTGTGTGTGTTGCTCAAGGGCAGCACAGTTGCATAGCGGCGGCACAGTGGCAGCACTGCCACCTCACAGCGTCTGGGGTGTGTCACTGCAGCTCTGAAAACAGCCCGGTGTGTCTGTGTGTGTCCTGAAGCTGCTCTTGTTTCCTCCCACAATTCAAGGACAGGGGCTTCTGGATCACTGAGTAACTTGCCCGCAGTCTGTGAATGTGAACCGGAATCTCTGTCTGGCCCACACGACCTTGAGACCCAACCCAAACCTCACCTGAATCGGGCTGCCAACTTCGAAACCTGGACCTGAACCGAAGCCGGAGCTGGGAACACATGGAGACGCAGAGACACGGACACGGAGACAAAAATTCTCACATGTTGACAAGGTTTACAACCATTCGCTTGGCCGCTGTGCGCTTGAACTTATTAATGGAAGATGCTGTGCGTTAAGAAAAGCAGGCATTTCATAAATTTGTGCTACGGGCACCTGTGCTGCTGGGTGTACGAAGAACCGCGATACCTGAGAAAACAGCATTCAGGTGTGCGGGTCTGCAGGTGATCCCCGAGGGCCCAGGTTCACATACGTCTGCCAGTGCGGAAAAGTAATTCGACTAAATTCACATCTGCCCATCCATGCAGCTAATTTCCCTAGCAGACATTTTTCACCAGCGTGCACCTGTACAGCATCAGCCATAAGGTAGCAGGCCTTCACATTAAGATGTAAAATTACCAATGACAGTATCACAAGTAACGGAAACAGCAGTTAAAAAGCTGCACCCGAGGTGAATATGTTTGGATGTTTCAGCACAGAAAAGAAACTGAAGGATCCAAATGGTGTTTTTCTGAATAAACATCTCCTGAGAAGCGGGATCTTTTGCAAACATTGCAGAGTCTTGCAGGAAGGAGCAGATTTCTGATGGGACTGAAATGACAGTAACAGATGAGTACGACAGTCTCCGAGGAGAAGAAAGAAAAACAAAGCCAAAGTCGTCGGGTTTATCCTGTACAAGGTCTGAAAACCAGATATCCGATCAACGTTTAAAACTTTGTGCTGGCAAACTTTACCCTTAACTGCAGGACTTGGACTGGAAACATGGCGTTAAGACCTTCAGCTTTTTTGGAGGGATGTCCACAGATGTCAAAGCTGCCTTGGGATCTATTGTGGACTCAGCAACAGTTCAGCCGCCGGTGCCCTCGCACCCATGGTAGACAAATAGTTTCTCTGCCTCTGTAAAAAGAATTAACAAGTAAATCAATAGATAAACAGCAAAGTATTATGACGTCACTTGAGAAAACATGCAAACGCTGCACACATTTGTTCAGTGTCAGCTGTGTAGCAGACTGCTTACCGCGGTACAGGACCTGAGCGTGCTGTACATTGAAAGGGTCTTCCTCATGGCTTCAAGCTCATGGGCTTCCTGCTGGGAAAATGATGAACTGAAAGAACGCAAGAGGCTGCAGGACATAAAGAGCGGAAGGAGCAGAAAAATAAACCGCTTTGCGAACACAAATAAGCGGCCGCACAGATTCTTCCCGCAGTGGCAGAACTGAAGTATCACGACAACAAGAGCTCATTTCACAAAGATTCTCAAACTGAAATGTTTCTGCCAATAAAGGCACGGACACCTTAGACAGAGCTGCAGGGCTGAGAAAGTGGAGCGCAAGCTTAGTTGCCATTCGAACCGGCGTCACTGTGGGTTAATATTCTCCAAGCAAACAAAACTGGAGTTATTTTTGCTGCTTCTCCTTTATTATACAAGCAAGATTGAATTCAGTTCATGTTTAGTAAAAAAAGCTGTCAAAGATTTACCTAAAGCGTACGCTGAGATACCAGCAAGGGGTCTGTCTGAGCCCCACATCTCCATAAAACAGTCATTTTGAGGTTTGAACGTGGGTTAAGTGTTGAATTAAAATGTTTGTTTGTCTCATTTATTTTCTTTTTTTTTTTTTTTTTACATTTTTGCAGTTATTAAAATGCAACTTTTCACAAATTAAATTTCATAAAATAATGTTTGAACTGAAAATTGAAAGAAAAATTGAGGACGCTGGCATGTCTGGGGGAATCGAAAGAAGCAAGAATAAAAAGTCAAAAACCGAGCATAAAGAAAACACGGACGCAGAGGATGTGTGGTCACCATGGGCAGACGGTAAACACAGACTTCCTTCCGAAAGCTTTCCTGCGCTCATCTGTGGCCAAACTGTCCAGCAAGACTGTGAAGGCAGACGAAGGCCCGTCAGCCCTAAACTGCAACAACAGCAAACCCCGTCCCGGCCACCTGCCTCGCCCCAGCCACGATTGAACCGCCTTGGAGCACCGACCGACCGACCGTGGGGACGGCAGGAAGTGACGTGAGTGACGTGGACAAACGGCCTCCACCGCCACGGGCAGAGGCGCGAAGCAACGTTTTTGAACTCAACCGACCACCGGGGCCAGAAAACTGAATCCTGAGCAAGGTTTTTCATGCTCTCGGTGGGGATGGATGCATGCAGCGCCCGGGATGCCGTATTTGCCGCCTTTTTAAAATAAAACATTAATTTGATTCTCCCCTTCTTTCCTTCTTCTTTCCCTGTTTTTCATTTGTTGCTGTCATGTTTTCCATTGCCGGTGCCAATTTTGTCGCCCAGAGCGGTTTCCCTGAATGCCTGCTGAAAAGCAAAATAAAAACAAAGATTAAACTGTTGGAAGGGACAAAACAACCCGTGTGCATCCCTGCACAAACGCCGAATCTCTCCTCTAGTGAAGTGCTGTAGACGCGTGCGCAAAGTGTGTGGGTGTCGCACTCAACCGAATCTCTGCTCTACAAACCCGCTTTGATACGTCCACACCTGAAGAAACAAGTTCTAGCAAAAAGTTCTTAACTGGAACAGGGAAATTTTTGTGTATTTATAATTCTGTAATATTATCTTAGTTTTTTCAGCGGCTGACATCGCAGCCATGACACAAGTCTTGGTGCTGAATAGATGTAGAGCAGCAAGGAACGTTGCTTACAGCTGAAGGGGAATAAATTTAAGCTGTAACTCACTGGAAATATTGTAGAATGAAATTTACATGCTCTCATACACTTGGGCTTGCATTTAGATTGAAAGAAAAAGTAAAGAAAATGCTCAAGAAAGCAGTGCTGAAAATGAGAATTTCCCTCCAGCAGGTATGGTGAGGCATTAAACAGCAGCAGCCGAAAGCCCCAAAAACAGCCATAAAATGACTACACGACTGACAGAGGAACTACATTTCTCTGATCCAGTGTCAGTTTTTTTTTTTTTTTTAATTTATTTCATATTTTCATATTTTTTGCCAGCAGAAAGATTTATTACGGCGGTTGCACATATAATAAATATTTAAACATGCCCTGCTATCTATACGTCTAACTTTGAATTCATTGAATTAATTTCATGAAATCCTTTTTATTTATGAAATGGTCAAACTAACTTTCAGTTCAGCATGAATTTCTAAATTATGTTTATGCTAGCTGAGCTACTGCTAGGTGAGTTGGGCCTGGTTTGGAAAGTAGAAACGTAAATAGCAGCAACACATTTTATATCAGAAAAGCCGCCTTACCCTTACCACTGCTTGCTGCCAGTTCAGGTCTTTCCTCCCGCAATCCCCCTCCCACCCCGCCTCTGTGTCCGTGTGCGTGCGTGCATGTGTTTGACTGACAGAAGAACAGAGATTTGCAGTCTTTACAGACACAGAGATGAAATGTTTAAGGCAAATACAAAGGGCATGAATACTGAGTTTTAAGAACATAAAAAGATTCTAAGCGTTTGTCCACATCCCAGCGTCCTGCAGCTCTGACAACAGCCAGGTCCTGGAAGATGGGCCAAATTGTATTTGTCCTGGATTTCTTTGAGACTAAGGCTATAATAATTCAAAATATATTAAAGATATTTTTCATTTGATCAATGGCAGATACAGTAAGTGGTATATAAAGCACAAGAAAGGCTCATTTCTACTACATTCATTTTGCTAAGCTGTTCTGGAGAAATATAAAAGGTGAAAATGTAAAAGTCTTCTTCTCACCTTTGGGACAGCCCAGCTACCCAGTGTTCACCAGCCTTAAGCCCCCCCCCCCCCATCAAATGGTAGTAATAAAAAGGCACAAAACGGCAGGCTTATAAATGTGTGATGAAAGTGAATGTTTGACCAAAAATAAAACTCATCGTTCCTTCTTTTATGAGAGGCTCACAATGAGGAGGCCGGAGTGAAATTGTCTTTATGTCCAATTAAGATTAACGTCCATTCTGGGCGCTTTTGCTCGAGTGTCTCTGAGAGTTACCAGAAGCAGCAGTCACTGCAAATTCCTTGTGACGGTAACCGCTTGTAATTGTTTTTGTGGGAAAATGAGGCAACGCCGCACAGCATGAACCTTACTTCCAGAAGGCAGAAGGCAGGAGCCCGGTGGACTTCTCTTCACCCGAATGCAGTACAGAAGTTTAACACTGAGAGCCAACTTTTGTGAACAAAAATGTGAAAATATTTTGAAAGAGGTTTATACAGTGGGGCGATAAGGGCTGCAGTAAAAATGAGACGTACATTAAAGTGCAGTACAAACGTCTGTGATAAGAAGTGGATTTTGCCAATAGCCGGTGCGTGAGTACCAAAGGTACGGTGACTGCACCCTTACACCCATACACTCATCTCAGAAGCTGAGCCCTTGTGCTCTGTGCCACAAGAAGCAACAGATCCATCACTCAGGGTGTAAAGTACTCAGGTAAATTGCGGATATTTGGGCTTAAGCGGGTTCCCACCAGCGAAACTGTGAAATCTCCATTTGCCGTTCAGCCACAACTTGTATTTCCCACCCAGATTGTTTGTGGGACCACCAGCGTGATAGAGGGACTTCTGAAATGGCCAAGATGCGCAATGACATGTTAGGACAATGAGAGGGAAACGGGATGCAGGGTGTTGGCGCCAGATGCCATGGAGCTCACATCGGATGCAAGCTTTTCAGACAGACAGGAGGAAGGACGGAGTCAGACGGTGCTGCAGTTGCTCTGGTTTCCTCCCACAGTCAAAAGACAGCAAAATAAGCAATTAAAGTTCCCGTAGAGTAACTCTGTGTGTGTGTGTGTGTGTGTGTGTGTGTGTGTGTGAGAGAGAGAGAGAGAGAGAGAGAGAGAGAGAGAGAGAGAGAGAGAGACAAGCAGAGAGAGTGTGTGTGGCCACCGTGAGTTAAATCCAGGATGGATTCCAAACCACCGTGATTGTGACCAGCACAACCGGTTAATAAAAAATGGATGGAGAGGCAAAAAACTTGAAAACCAGAAAATTTCAAGGTAAATTTTTTAAAATACATTTTTTTCTATTTTTTTTTTTTTTTTTTTAAATTTTTTTATTTTTAAATCGGTGCTACACTGCCGACCTTTGATGCTCATTCGCCGTGTTGTGGAGCAGCTGAGTCGGGCACCCGAATGCCGGGTCAACGTCGGCTGCGCCGCTGTGTCTGGGATGAGACCCCGCAGCATGCAGTCGCCCGACTCCACTACGGCGCCTGGAAGACCCGCACGTTCCCTTCGCCCAAGTGGGTCAGGCTCACGGAAGGACCTGAGGGATTCGTGGTGGGAAAACTGAGCCGACAGACGGCTTGGGGTCACTCCCGCTTCCTCGACCTCCTCTGTGTTGGTCGTGCAGCGGCAAATTGAAGCAAACGCGGCCAAGGTTTCGGCAAAAACGTGCCTTTCGCAAGCATCGATGTGGGCCGTTTTTAAATAAAATTGAATTGATTTGGGGTTCGGTTGTTTATTCCCCAGTTTTCCTGTTTACGTCCTTCACCATTAATGACAATTTTGTCTTTTGTTGGCATTTCAAGCTTCACATTAAAGTATTTTTCATACTGAATCGTTTTCACAACCGACTTTTTGAACGCGAACTTGCTGAGCTTTGTCGCAGGAAACTGTGATGGTGCGAAATGCGCGTTGTGTCGACCTTTTCCTGGGCTGAAGTGCAGCAGAACGGCGCTGAACAAAGATTCAAAATGGCGCAGGCGGCTGTCACTTCGCCTCCATCAGCGGCACAGCAACATAAATCAAACTCTGACTCAGCTGACAAAACAGCTCATCCTTATCCGTGCGCCTGGGCCTCACACAACAGCAAACCAGTCTGCCCGCATTGAATTACTAAGCGCAAAAATATATAAATAAAACTGCTGAAATTGATAGATTCTGACATTCATTTAGGGTAATGTCTTCAGCTCCAAGACTGGACAAGTGTGCTGGTAAGAAATGAAAATACGGGAGCCGAATTCTTGTGAGCGCCGCCACGTTGAGGTGAATCCGCTACCTGCTTCCAATTCAGCGCAGTGATGCTCCACAGCTCCTCAGTAATACAGGATGTTCCACCGCTTCAGAGTCACACTAAGGTCTATCCACCCATCTTCAAGAGGAAGGTCAGTGGTGGTCCAGAGCCGTCCTGGAACCAGAGGGCACCGCATCATGAAGCTGCCCCTACATGGGATGCAAGTCCATGGCAGGATGGCCCCACACACACACACACACACACACAAGCACACACATACACACCACAGGGAATTTATGAGCAAACAGTTAAGCTGAAACACACATCTCTGGACTATGGGAGGAAACCCAAAGAGACACGGGACACCATGCAGGCTCCACACAGACTTTGCTGGATCCAGACCCACACCTGAACAGCTCGGGTTCTGTGAGGCTGCAGTTCTGCTCACTGCGTCGTCCTCACACTAAAATCAACCAATAAATAAATAAGCATTCACGATTTGCTGCTATCCACAGATCAGCTTGTAAAGATCAATATTGGACAAGGATGTTTCAGCAAATAAACAGTACTCACTAATTTTTTTTAAATGCCCTTTTCCTTCTGGCTGTGTTCTGTAGAAGTTCAGAATGTATTTTTGCCGCTTTTTGTGGTTCTGTAGACTCCACTGCTGGGAGGGGGATAAAAACAAACAGTAACTGAGCTGAATTTCATTATAATCCCAAAGTGAAGTTTTGTGTGATGAAAACAGAGTCTTGGGCAAAGTGTAAAAAAATGCTTACAGCGACAGACACACATGCATGCATGCATCCATCCATCCATCCATCCATCCATCCATCCATATCTGCTGTATAATGGTGAGGATTTCCTACACCAAAGTAAACTTCATGCAGTCTTTCACTTATTTGTACAGCACAATACAGCATTTGCACAAACCCAGTTGCGGTAATGCTGATGCCCAATTCACATGAAACACCTGTATTTGGACTGTGAGAGGAAACCAGGGCACCCAGAGAACAAACGCCCTTCACACAGATAGGGCCAGACTGAAACCCGCATCTAAAAGAAGGGCGTTGGATCATTTCTGAGTAAGGCTCTTACTTGGGGGGGGGGGGGGGGGGCAAAACCATGAACCTTTAGCTTGAAAGACAACAACCTTAAATATCAGCCAAACAGTAAAACGCCAGTGTGAGTTTTCATTAAAAGTCTGCAGTGTTTTTTGTTTTCCTTTCTTTGCTTATCTAATAAAAATGAAAACAATCGATTTGATTTGTTCTCCATCGCCAGTTAATAAAAATATCTGCGTACAAAGTTTTAGATGCACCGTATATCCACGTGCGTAAAAATAAGCACGGGATGCTGAACGCTCACGGCGATTCCGGCTCGGTGCGCAGTTTATGAAATGCGTTGGCGTTGTTCAACGCTCGCTTTGTACGACCCGGCAGTTGTCTGTCTGCGTGCTGCGTTGTCCAAAGACACGTGCGCACGTCTGCGCTGAAATCGATTTGCAGGTGCGTGAAATGAAAAATGTGAATGAGAATTACTGAATAGACATCAGAAGGATCCGTGAAATGTAATGTTCGACAAATGTCGTGAGATGCTTTACGCTCCAAATGTCCGTGAATGGCAGCCACGCAAAAAAGGAGTGGAACGGAAGTGCCGGGCAAGCACCGAAAGCATTTATTTGTAAACCGAGGGGCGTCTGGGCTGCATTTTCAGGTGGCACCGGAGACAAGAGACCATCGCTGGGGACGTGGAGCAAATGGACCTCCGGGCACGCCAAGTTGCCGGAGGGCTGAAGTCACAGCAGGGCTCAGAGGATTTGTGACTGCAGACACTGCAGTGAGGAGTGTTGATGAAGTTGCCAGTTCATGTGAGCTGATAAAATCCTGCCCAGCTTGAGAAAGCATATGGTTGACTTTTTAAACATTTAAGATGAAAACTTCTCGCCTCATTATGCAAGCAGCCAGGGAGAAAACTCGACTGTTGGACTCCGGATCTGGAACCTTCTGCTAGCTGTTGCTATTATAGACCCAGGGGAATATCTGCACCCCTGCGTTCTCTTGACAGTTACTGTGATTCTGTTGATTTATAAATGGTTTTATGACAGCTATCCTAAGCGAAGCACGTAAGTGGCGTTAACTGCCTACCTGGCTACGTTCTCACGGGGGGAATAAAACTGTCGGCTGCTGCGGTCTCCATCACCGTCGCCATCGCCTTGCGTCGCTGCTCCTCTCTAAGCGTCGGCTCCGGTGCGGTCGACTACAATCGTGTGCTGCACTACAAAATTCGAAGGATTTTTTGTTCCAGATTTGTTCCCTTTATTCAAACTCTGCAATAAACTAATAAGCAAGCAAACATACTATATAAATGTGTGAACTGATGAAGCGCTGTTAGCGGTGAAGATGACTGCTGCTCCAAAACCTCTAAAGCCACAAGATGGTGAAAACGGGAAGAATCGATCAGAGGAAATGGGAAAGTCCGTACGCTGGCAGAGCCTGGGTCAGGAGTTCATTTTAAGGCTTTAAATCCTGAAGCACCTGAGAGCCGAGTAAGAAGCAGGAATGAAATGAACATTTAGTTGCTTTGCCGAGCTCAGAAATCCAATTTGACTGCATGGCTTTGGAAAAATAGACAAAGAATGAAACAGTGAATGAGAAATCCATGAAAAAAGAAACATCTTACTCAGGAATGTTTCAAACATGACAGAGCTAAGGAATTGTGAAACAAAACTGTACTTGAACAACCGATGCAGTGGCACCACTTCTGGATAATGGCTCAGAGGTCGATATGGCTGCCGTATGGTGACTCTCTCTCGCCCCGCTGATCCGGTGAGGTCTGCAGGGCTGCACCTTCAGCGCTGCCAAGTCCAGGAGGGTACAAAACATAACCTTTAGCCCTTGAGTTTCCCCCATGTAGCAAGAAATGCAGGGAGGCACTCTGCTTCAGGAGGAAGTGAACCTGATGTACAGGTGAGGCAGCAGGACGGTGGGCTGTCCTGGTCTTCCAGGAGCCAGATTGCTCCAGCAAACAGCTACTGCTTGGAAAGAGGAAGAAATAAGCCTCAAGCATTGCTGTTACAATGGCGGCTTTGAGGCAAGAAACGAGACATAAAAACGTATTTGTGAGGCAAACTCCTGAAAAGGAGGGACTTTAATAAAGGAGCTGTGGAGTGGGGCTCCGCAAGCACTCGACCACAGACGGGGACCGCCGGTGATAATGGCTTGCTGAGTCAATTGGGATGCCGGAAAAGTTATGTCTTCACGTTTTAATCTCAGCCAGACCCCCTCTCTCCTGTCTTTTATTTGTCCTGTGCGGGTCTCCTCTTAATTCTGGGGAGCCCAAGAGGCCGCCTCTGAAAAGGACCTCCAGTCTGCTGCTGTGGGTGGTCTGTTTAGGATTTGCCGCGTGTGGGGTCACAGACTTTGTGGAAGTCTTTCCTGCACTTCTGCATGACCCTTAGGATGCGCCTGAAAGTGAGGAATACGCGCGTGCCCTTATCATCTAGTAACATACAGTAGCTGCACCAACACAGCGACCTTGCAGGCCAATAGGTGGATCGCGAGTGGCCGTACGGGGGTTGTAGGGGCTGCAGGGGCCAAGAGGCTTTGGCAAAAGTTATATAATCCTAGGTGAGGTCCTGGGTTGAAGCGGGCTTAACTGGTGTAGCTGGTAGTGTCCAGGCGTTCCTGGGAAGCTGTCCCTGCAAGGTACATTTGTCTGACTTGTGTCTGAGAGGGAAGCAACAGCTAAAGGAACTCATGGATGAGTCCTTGATGGTGGATTTTCTGAACGTGGAATGTCCTCAGATTGTGGAGAAACAGTCAGCTTTACACAGAGGGTAAGAGATGAAGTCCATTCCACCTGCCCACCTTTACTTATTGCTGATGCCCTTCTGCTAAAGGCGTGTGTTCTGCAAACTGTGACAGAGCTGTATGTGTATTCCTGCTCACTGGAAGGAGATGCCGATAAGCCCTGAGGAACTAAAGCTCTTCAGTCCGATCTGCATGCACGGTGAAAAGATGAAGTGCAGGCAAAATCCTGTTTAGAGTTTAGTGTTGGGAGAATGGAGAGACCAGTTTGAGGGGAACACATTAGAAAAGCTACCAGGCTCTGCCAAGGATGCTGGGCAGAAGAGAAGTGCCAGGGCTCTAAAGAAATTAATTAAATAATGCATACAAGTGGATGTTGCTATGACAAAAACAAGAGGAAACAAACAAAATAATTTATGCTCAGCTGCTCGCGTTCCTGCTTGGCGAGAGGTGTGGGTCACACGGATGTAAGCGTACCACTGCCATCGAATGCCTGGTCTGGTGTGTGTGTGTGTGTGTGTGTGTGTGTGTGTGTGTGTGTGTGTGAGCGAGAGCTTATAGATGCAAAGGCCACATCATAGCAGGTTTATATATTTTCTAACTTTGGTGCCACTTGAGTTTTCGCTTCATTACCACAGCCACACACCTGCACTCACAGAGCACAGAGAATCTCCAGCCAAAGGTCCACAGTCCCCATGTAGCCCACCACAGCAGTTAAACACATGACTGTTCACACACAGGCAGAAGCAGTGCATCATGGGACGCAGAGTTGTAGGGGCAGACAGAACACTCTGGTGGCAATGATGGAGATGATGATGGTCATGCCAGCAAAACGTGTGCCCCAGGGTGATTCGAAAAGAGACTTTGCCTAAAGTGGAGAGAAGCGAGCCTCTAAGTCCAGCACAAATGACTCAGAGTCATGTTCAGGCACACAGCTTTGCTGCCCCAATTCTGAACAGTGGGTCAACACATCTTCACAGCAGGCCTTCACAGTTGAGGAAGTCAATGGCAAATGAGGAAGAGCACAAGCAGAAGTACGCACGCGCACACACAGGCACACACACACACACACACAAAGCTGAATCCACAAACATGGGGCTGGGAGGCACCAGCGCTCCTCGCATCATAACTCAAACAAACACAAAGAGACAAACCAGCATAATGGTTTTCTAACAATCAGTACTTAAGAAAGCCAACTGGCAACCAGGGACAGAAAAACAAAAAACTCACACAAAGAAAAGAGATTAAAAATGAACCTCTAGGAATGAGGACTTCCCACACCTCCTGGGTATCCTAGTACATTGCAGGGATGCAGGGTACAAAGTGTCTGTAAGAACAAATGAAGGTCCATTGACCAAAGCAGAATTTCAGCGGGCAAAGACAGCGAGCGAGCGAGCGAGTGTGCAGGGGACACAGGAGGAGAAGGAGATACAAGAAGCGTCTGGAGAACCTGAGAAGCTCATAGTGTAGCGTCATCAGTCTGGACCTCATGGCTAAGACTGAAGGTGTCTTTCACCACATGGGGGGTCCGTCTGTGGCTGAACTGGAAAGCACGTCTTGGGAGCTGTTGGTGTGCATTTCTCAACGGTGCTGCTAAGCTGAGCAACTTGCAGCCGACGAGTGCTTTTCAGCACAAACGTCCAGCTGTATTTCAGCTGCTGTGGCAGTCCAGGCTTCGGGCAAGAGCTGAACCGCCAGACCGTGGACTGCAATAATAAACTCTGTTGTAGAGCTTTACAAATATTCCTTAGGGGAGGGGTAAAAAGCACATTTTGACACTCAGCTGACATGAAGTTTGAAGGATAAAACAATGGCAATGACCTGATGGGTTTGTGAACATAAGGACACTTGCAGGGCCGTGTGTGTGCCTGCATGTTTGCAGCAGCAGAGATGAGCAGGGAGCCCCCACCTCCACCCCCCATGTGAGTCACAGCCACCGGTTTCCTGGGGGACGACTTTGTGCAGCCGGAGGAGCACAAATTGCAGTGTCACAACGCGCAGAGGAGCTGCTAGATCATAAGTCCCCTTCGCCACCCCTTTCCACCAACTGCTATCACACAGCATCCACCATAAATTTCCAGGTGAAATGAATTCGCTTGAAAAATCACTTTGCCAGCAATAATACTTAACAGTTCTGTATACGGCTGCCGGGCCTGGAATTATCTGTGTTGTTTGGGAAGGAGGACAATTTGACGCATTTGTTCTTGCTTTTTCGCTGTATGCCTGTGTCATAAATTTTTATGCTATATCATGCAAACAAGGAAAAAAACATTCGATGTAGCAGCAGTAAATGAATAGAAAATATATATTTTGACAATAAAGTGGAAAACATGAATGGTTACTTAAGTACTATTTATTTTTTCTATTTACTTGTAGTTTTACAACATTTGTGCTGAAATGCTAGCATGGCTCCCGCATATCAGTGACAGAGCCTTTTCATTGGAATGCCACGTCCAGCGTATAGAAATACTACTTTATCCTCCAAGGGGGTCATGGCCAGGTGTACTGTGGTGCTGACGGTGTCCCAGGGAGCTCCCTGGGTGGTAGCCTGCCTCACTGGTCGGGGCCTGGTGTGGAGCAGCAGCCCCTGAGCAAGGACACAGGTGGCATCTCACCTGTATGCTGAGCTCACCGATGAGCGCAACAGTGCTAATGACATTTTGTCCAGAATATCACTTTAGGCTGAAAGTGGAATTCATTTAAGCAGCTCGGCTTGTAAAAGTGTCACTTTTGGCGCAATGTAAACTGAGATGGTTTGTGTCGCTTTAACTTTGGGATTAAATCTGTAAAAAAGATCATCGATTTGATTTCAGTTAGGTTACTTTTATTATCAACTGTTTTTGAGGTTTTGCTTCTTCACAAAACTGGAAATCCAAAGAGGCTGGGAGGTCCTCTTTAAAGGCCATTAATTCTTTGCTGTTGTGGAGGCCGCCAGGCGATGCAGGCAATTCATTTGGCTTCAGGAGTCGGGGCTTCATTAAGGCAATGCAGAATCTTTTGGATTTGCATTAATAGCAAGAAAACGGGGTGCAGAAAAAGAGATATTCCATTTTATTTCGAAAACACACACTTCTACTGTGGAATTTATATCTTTATAGGCCTCCGTAGGCTTAAAAGTCAATAGGGCTAAGACAGAATACATGTGCATAAATGAGAGGGAGGACAGAAGAATGGTGAGGATGCAGAGAGTAGAGTTGGTGAAGGTGGATAAATTTAAATACTTGGGATCAACAGTCCAGAGTAACGGGGATTGCAGAAGAGAGGTGAAGAAGAGAGTGCAGGCAGGGTGGAGAAGAGTGTCAGGAGTGATTTGTGACAGAAGGGTACCAGCAAGAGTGAAAGGGAAGGTCTACAAGATGGTAGTGAGACCAGCTATGCTTTATGGGTTGGAGACGGTGGCACTGAGCAAAAGACAGGAGGCAGAGCTGGAGGTGGCAGAGTTAAAAATGTTAAGATTTGCATTGGGTGCGACGAGGATGGACAGGATTAGAAATGAGTATATTAGAGGGGCAGCACAGGTTAGACGGTTTGGAGACAAAGTCAGAGAGGCGAGATTGCGTTGGTTTGGACATGTGCAGAGGAGAGATCCTGGATATATCGGGAGAAGGATGCTAGGGATGGAGCTGCCAGGCAAGAGGAAGAGAGGAAGGCCTAAGAGGAGATTTATGGATGTGGTGAAGGCGGACATGCAGGTGGTGGGTGTGACGGAGAGAGATGCAGAGGACAGGAAGACATGGAAACAGTTTATCTGCTGTGGCAACCCCTAATGGGAAAGATAAAGAAGAAGAAGATAGGCCTCCGTAACCTGCACTTTTTCATAATAATGGCTACAGGGATAACTACAATGACCAGGACCTTACAAATGTGTAAAACAGTTCAAATAAGCACTGCTTGATTCAACTGACATGTAGTTATCTCACACACACACACACACACACACACACACACACACACCAGCTGCTGCTGTTAGCAGTTAACCTGAAACATGCGTCTGTAATGTAGGAGGAAGATGGGGCACTGGAGGAAATCCAAGCAAACGAAGGGAGGCCAAGAAAATTCCACACAGACTGAGTTACATTGGAATCGATGTCCATTCCCACAGTCCAGGAGCTGTGGGGCATCCATGATGCATCTACTATCAGTGTTCCACTCTCACTATCCAATGTTAAATATTCCATTGTCAATATTCTGCTGTCAATGTTCCTTTTTGGTGTTAAGTTGTCAAATGTCTGTTTTCCAAAATCCCTTATTGATGTCCAATTGTCAGTGTTCCATCCTCAGTGTCTCATTGTCACTTTTCTGTCGTCAATAATCCTTTGTCAACACTCAAACAAATGTTCAATTCTTAATACCTGTATGCTTTTGTCAAATTTTGGTGTTTGGTGTTCAGCGGTCTAGGTTCTATTGTCAGCATTCAGACATTTGGTTCCACTTGGTTGAATATCCGCAGGCAATATCACCTGTGAGGACTCAGGCCTGGACTGGGACTTTTGGCCATTCTGTGTCCTGCAAGGCCATGCACTTCTGTTTATTCCCGTGTGCTTCTTGCCCCACTTCCAGCACCTAAGCGCCATTATTAGCTTCATTATTACTCTCATTATTACCTCTTGTGTTCCTCCAATGGCCATCTATGTTGTTTATTATGTTAAGGATTTAAGTCCTGTGTTTGTGCCAGTTCTTTGTCAGACTGACTACGTTTTCCTGCGCCTGTTCTGTGACAGTGGTCTCTGTTTGCCCTGAGCTGCTTTCACCTGCCAAATTGAATTGTTTGCTGACTGCTTCTCTGGTTTTTCGACTCTGTTCTTCGTGACCTGTTCTTGCCCAACGAATTGGATCCCCCTGAAATAAATCTCCCTCACTCCCTTAAACCTGCAATTGGGTTCTGACCTGAAAACCCTGAAATCACCATTGCTAGGGACAAAATACCACAATTTCATTATTTAGTTGCTGAGCTACCTGGCGTTGTGTACATATATATGTTATATTTTTATATATGCTGTCATATGGATTGTTAATGTTATAGAGTAAACCACCTACTGCAACTGTTTTACAATTAAAGTGGTTGTATTTAGTACAGAAAAATTGTTAGTGCCGTTGGACACGCAGACGACACAGAGAGTAACACTCTGGTTGGGAACGGGAAGAAACACAACATATCACCAAAGTTTATTTTGTGTGTGTGTATGTGTGTCGGGGAGGGGGGACATCACTACTCCCGCTTCTTCTAGCAACCTTTTTTGAGTTTAATGAATGTGATTATGAAAAAACTTCACTGAAGGTGAGAAAATCCTGGGCGGCAAATTTTAGGTTTGTAGCTTGAAAACAGAGCTGTGCATAAGGAACAAAGAAGACGATGGACAGACAGACAGGCAGTGACTGAACTTCATAGATACCTTCTTATAGTGATCTTCTGATATTCCTTTTACAGATTATTTTACCTCATTAAATACACTGCCATAGTGTAAAACAATGAAACATTACAGTCTGGTGTTACTGACTTTAAAAAAATCCAATTTGCTGCACTTCCATTGCTGTGAGGAAGGAGAGGAATTGAGCCTCATGAATGTCAGTCGCTTTCAGGAATGCAAAACAGTGTATGTTCACATAGGATAGCTATTTCAACCTCATGAATGTAATATCTTTTTTTTGTAATTCTTCTTCTTCTTCTTCTTCTTCTTCATCATCATTATTATTATTATTATTATTATTATTATTATTGCGGACATTTTAACAAGACCCCTGTCTTAATTCATCTGTAATTTCATTCATCCGAAGGGCATTTTCTCTGCAGCACACCTGAGCTGAATCTATATTATTGTGTTTTGTTCTTATAATAGTTTTAATGATTTCCAAACTTTTCCTCTTGTTTAACAGATATTTGTCCACTTTCTCCATCCAGTCCTATTCGCATATACAGTTTAATGTGAAAGCGATGGTGGTCTCCATCTTCTACTGCATGACAGAGCTGAAGAGGAGCTGCCGTCAGGAACGGAAGGAACTCAGCCACCTGCTTCTGTGAGGAAATCGCGGCTAAAATTGCTTTTGTACAGTAGCTGCTTTGCTCCAAAGCAACCACTTAGTTGGCGCCTACCATTGTTTAATAATTATTCAAGCTTAGTGTGTGGTGACATTTGAATACACTCGCCTACTGGGGATCCAGGGTTGCGGTGCCAGAGCTCCTGGGCTGCCTGCTGGGTGTGGAGTTTGATCCCAGCTCAGGGTGTGCGGAGTTCGCCCCCATCAACCATGCTCAGAAGAAGGTGTTGAAACCACCCCAACCTGCTGCATTTGACACCTCGGCACTTTCCCACACGCTTGTGAACCAGTTTTCTACAGTTTAATGCATATTTGCACCTGCAGACAGAACAAGGAGGGCAAAGGAGACTCGGCACCCAATCATGAGAGACTTGTAGGTCTCGCTCAAGGTTTAAGATGCCGAGCAGAACGCCATCTAGATGCAAGGACGGCATTACTTGCGCAGCTATTTGTCTGCCGACTGTCGCCCATTTTTGATGACTGACTCCTCTTCAGAGACTACAGCGACCTTTGCTCATCTTCCGGCCTCCATGGGAGAAACAATGAAGGTCCACCGCTGTGAGGTCCATCCCGAGCTGCACACGACCTGGCTGATCTTCAGATATGTACCCAGGCTTTCGTCTGCTCGGGGAAAGGGATGGAGTGCATATGAGCAACATTAATATTATTGTTGCTTCAGCTACAGCATAATTACCCTTAGTTGCTATGCAACAGCTTTCTTTATCGACAAACAGGAGTCACACAATAAGCGAATCACTTCTGGTTTTGTGCTTCACTTTCTCTGCCTTTCTGTTTCATCTCCTTTCATTCAACTTTATTTGCATGCATTCTCACACAAAAATATGAACAGTTTATGGCACCGTACAGTAGCACATACTGTAATGCTGTTTAAATGTAGTCCCTGCAACCAGTGCCACAGCACGAGTAGGGCAGCAGATGCAAGTCTGTGCTGAGGCCCTTCTGTTGTACCTCTGGGATGGTAACATCCCTAATATCGCTGGTGAAATATATACCAGTTTAAATATTAATGCCCATCCTTTCTGTACCTTGATTGTGGATCCTAACTCAGAGTCCTCGGGTACCAGGCTATAAAGCCAAACTCTCACCTGGAGCCGACCGCAGGATTCCCCCCTTAAAACACATCTGTGGAATGTGAGAGGAAACCAGAGCATCCAGCAGAAACTCACACAGACATGGGGAGAGGATGCCAGCTCTGCACAGACTGAGCTGGGTCTGACCCTTGTACCCTAAGAATGACCTCCTTAGGGGCCTGAAGCAAACTGCTTGTTTACCATCTGCAATTGCTCACATTTTAAAATAAACTGAGGAGGAGGTTTCCAAGGAAAATAATATTTTCTTCCCAGCGATGTTCACAGTCAGAGTAAAAAAGTCACGAGTTGCTATGTTACCTGGGAGCCTCATTTTCTTTTCACGCCCCTGTGATGTCTCATTCCCTGCGCTGAGGCTGTGGACCAGGGTAAGGTGCACCGAGTCAACATCAGTGCAAGGGGAGCAGCTGAGTGGTTTTTGTGGTAAACCGGCCAGTTTTAATATGGCCTTCTGTTTCCTTCTTCTGTTCATGCCTTTGGACGGTTGCAGGAAACCAGCGGAATCGCAGGGAAACACGAAACTCCACAGAGAGCCCAACTCAGACCCTGAACCCAAACCGCAGCCCAGCATTACCCATCTTACCATTGATATCCTAACACGTTTTCATTTTTCTGACTTCACGCTGAAAGTCCACTGGTTGCATCGGAGCCCCTGCGCTTTGTAGAGAAAATTGCCATTTTAGTTTAATGGGACTTTTAAACTTCTACAATGAAAATGTTATTTAAGAAATATTTTAGGGTGTATTATAGCAGGTAAAAATCGGAAAGCAAAGGACCGGTTTGCACTTTGTTGTAATACTGAAGCATTTGATGTGGAGCTTCGCATAAAGGATGCCGCAGCTGGAGGAGAAGCAAACTGTCAGTGATTGTCCGAGTGACGCCGGACTTTTTGCACGCAACTTACGGTATCTTGTGACAAGAATGACAATTTTGTGACAACACACGACCGCACCCCCTCAGGAGGACGGCTCCACGCTTGTTTGTCCGATGAATGAACAGAAAGACGGAGAGAGAGCGTAAACAGAACGGAGAAGAAAGAAGTTAAGTGAGTGATGATGGGGAGGAGACACAAAACACCGGTTTCCTTTAACCCTGACCCAAACTGTGCTCCGCGAATCTCGGAAGAAGCGATAAAAAGTGTCTCCTCGGAGCAAAATTATACAGCAAAGATGCTACTCAAACCTCCTTTGTTCCTTTCAAGCAAGCAGAACAAACAGAGAAAGCAGCGCTCTTTAAATGTGAACGTTCATCTGAGCGCTTTTGATGTCTGCATGAAGATATCTGCAGGCTAAGGATGGAAGCAAAACCAATGCGCGTGCCAGCTGCAAATGTGCGACGTAAACGTGAGCTTTTGGGGTTGCAGGTATGCACAGAGAAGCTGCAGAATGCTCCTTGGTCGGCGTTAAGTTATGCCTTTTACGAGCCAAGAAAAGGAAACCGAGTTTTACTTAAGCAAGATCGTGGTTCGCTTCCTCCGACCCCTGTCGAAGGTCTCCGGGCAGCCGGAGCCTTCGAGCCCCCCTTGCACGAACAGCTGAGCGTCGGTCTCGAGTCGAGGTTTCGCTTATTTGTGCAGCGGTTAACACTGGAATGGGGAATGCATCAGGGGCTTAAAGAAATTTCTTTCGCCCGTGTTTTCTTTTCTCATTTTGCTTGGGGTGCCGACATGTTTCGTCCGCTGTACTTTATTTGCCTTCATTAAGTGGATATTTGTAACAGGAAATGCAGGCTTTTATGAAAGCACGTATAGAAATGACACGAAGGAAATAAAAAAGTTGCAACCTAGCAGAGGTCCCTGCAGTCATTTCACTTGGATTCATCCCACAGAAGGTGTTGAGCTCAGTGCCCCTCAGACACTTAATGGTAAATGTGGTGTCTAAATGTACTGTAGGGCATTCATTTTGCCCTACATTACTGTAAAAGTTTAGCATAATGACAAACTGCCTCTTGCTTTTTAAAGGGCAAAAAACCAGCAAGACTTGATAAGGCGATTTTTTTCCTTCCTCATTCCTGTAATTCTTCTGTAACCACGGCCACGATACGCAGACGTATCTTCAGGACTCGAGGTGAAAAATGCACTTAGACTGCAGCAGTAAAATTTATTTGCCATCTTTTCCCCTCTAATGTAGCTCAGCTGCAGCTTAACTGATACCAAGCAAATCCCCTACTGATACTTGAGAAGTCAGAGCAAATTTTGTTTTTTTTTTTTTTTTTTGGCAAATGTGTGACTCTTAAGCTATTTATATCGCTGATATTTATAACCGAGAGCGAAATGTCTGCAAACCTTCATTCTGTTTGTAGAAGACCGGTTGCTGAACTTGCTGCCTGCGGACACAGCAGCAGACCACCTGGTTCTAAAACGCCAACAAAACTTACTGTAAGTAAGCAAGCAAGCAAGTCAGTAAGTAAATAAGTAAGGCAGTAAGCAAGCACACAAGGAAGCAGCAAGCAGGTCGTGCGTCCATCAGAACTGCTGCATCTGTGCTCTGAGGCTGTAAGTCTGGGCCTCGGCTCCTGCTGTAGTACCTTTGAATCGGGTGCTTCCCCGAAGCTCCTCCACTAAACATCAGCGAGCTGTGCAAATGGCTAAATCGCTGTGAGAAGGTTAACACTAGGCTGCTTTGGAGAAAAGTATCAGATAAATGTGATTTGCTTAAGCATTTTTTAAAGATTTGAACAAATTCTTTTTTTGTTTTTCATTAAAATGTCTGGCAACCTGTTATGGAACACAACCAATGTGCATGTTAACCTTAGAGCTTTCTGCAAAGAACATTTAAAAGCTGCGAGGAAAAATGCACAAAGCTGCTATTAGAATGAATGAATAAGAAAACACTGCCCTTGTAATAAGCGATTTTTCTTGCTATCTCCAAATCTTTCCGCCAGTGTGAAACTGATGGCAAAGACACCCTCAAAGCACAAATAAAATCTTTCTTTTTCTGTGGAAGAGGAAAATCATGTTTCAGTCCAGTCCACTCGAGGTTTTGTCACTTTGATGATGGCCAGCCGCTCCGTGTGTTCTGAAGACGGCTTGGGAACATTTTAAATGATGCTGGCATCATTAATTCTGGATGAGGAGCAGCTCTTTGATCTCAGTTCTTTGCCATGCTGACCGCACTCCTTCACAGCCATTCTGTCCGTCTTCTGGTCTCAAACTAGTTCGAGTGGCCCCAGAGGGCACAGACAAAATAGAAGGAAAAATACAGGACGCTGCCATGCCAATCCATTCAGCCTCCTCGTATCCTCACTGCGCGCTATTTGCCAGCGAGTCGTTTTTACTCCACTACAAATGCCAACAGGCATTCATGAATTACTCATTGACATACTTGACAAAATGGTGTTTAGTAAAAGGAGTGCAATTTCAGGCTAAAAACTCTGCTCTAAACAGTCAAAAATGAGAAGAAATAAAAATGTGGTACGCATGTGGTCTTAAACCACCTTCATACCAACTCGGGGTTTAATGGCTGCTGGCTACGTTACCTGGGTACTGACTGGGCCAACACAAAGCGGAAAAGTAAATAACAACAGCAACAAGGAAAATAACAACACATTAAAATCACTCATCGGCGTGACTGTTAAAGCTGCGCATTTAGCCCATAAGTGTTGTTGCTGCTGTCAGACACACAAGCACAGAGAGCGCACACACCATTCACACAGTAAAGAACATGGTAGCATCTTCACTGTCGTGCGTGCGTGCGTGCGTGTGTGTGTGTGTGTGTGCTTCATTTCTTATTCCTTGCCAGTTATTTACTTTTTTGCTGGTGAATCCCAGTGTGTTGGTGCATCCACATAACAACTGGCCATGGCATCCACCAAGGGATGAAGAACCAACTGCCCTAAAAAGTGTGCAGAGTCATATTGATCAAATGCTAAGTTTATCCAACAAAAGAGAATTTATTATTTTATTTTCAATGTATCTATTATCGATACAGAGGGGAAAGTTTGAATATAGGTCCCAACAGTAGAATAAAGAAAATAGAAAGAGAAATAAAGAAAGTGAAAAAATAAGAGTAACACAGGTCCTTCAGCAACTTCAATAAAATATTAAACAGACTTTCTGGTTTTCTGCTTGACCACAGCATTCCAACATACTGACGTCCTCCTCCCTATAATGATAGCGGCAAGTGATGGAAACTGAGTTTTACTTGCGAAACAAGAGAAACCCCGGTGAGGACCACCTCCAAACAAAAGGTTCTTCTCGGTCTGCACACCCAGGTGTCCCACACGCTGCTCCATCAGCGCAGAAGGAAGGGTCGCCGACACGCGCATCTCTGGAGGGGTAGTTTAAATTTTAAACAGCCGCCATCCTTGCAGCACATTGCTGAAGGCCCTGGTTGATGCCCAGAGCCGTCTGTCTCCTTCCTTGGTCACAACCACTCCGTTCCTCCTGCGGCTGCACCGCCCAAGTGGATTCATTAAAAGTGAGAAAGTGAGTTCACGCATAAGTTTGGCCGCCGACTCCCCCCCCAGCATGAGGAATCTGAGGACATGAGGCCAGGGCTGAGGAGCAGACAGATTTCACACCCAGGACCCCTACTTGTTTCCGGGGAGTGCCGTCTTCCTCAGGCTCTCGCTGCCCCTTTGTTTCCACCTTCATTTTTTCAGTGCCAAAATTTTGTTAAAACTCTTCTTTTTCTGTTACCGGAGACACTTTCATTACATCTACATTAGCATTTCCAAGAGAAGCAACACAAAGAAAAACAAATTAATCAGTTTTAACCGAGCATCAGCTGTTTATCTGTAGTAGATCCAAGTTCCCTTATGCTGCGCCGTAAAAATAAAAATACGGCAATGAAATAACTGCCATAAACCGATACCTGCAGCAATAAATCTCATAAATAACTGGCCATTTAGAAAATCACAATCATAGATAAACATCTACAAAGTCAAAATGTGAACTTTTGAATTTTATAGTTTAAACTTGGGAAGGCCTGCGATACTTTAATTCCTCAACTGACATTAATGCTGTGAAAACGGTTTGAATGCTTTTGCAGAGCTTGCAGTAGATCAATAAAAACATCATGACCAGCATGTGTTTGCATTTTCATCTGAAATTATGAAGGCCAAAAATAGCCAAATTAAAAATAAAAAGATAGCCTCCTCTAATAATAATAATAAT
This sequence comes from Heterotis niloticus, assembly GCA_018136845.1. Taxonomy (NCBI): domain Eukaryota; kingdom Metazoa; phylum Chordata; class Actinopteri; order Osteoglossiformes; family Osteoglossidae; genus Heterotis; species Heterotis niloticus. The sequence goes on from CM030907.1 coordinate 21,150,577, forward strand.
AATAATAATAATAATAATAATAATGACTAGCAGTGCTTTCGGCTCTTTTGAAAGCATATAGGAAGCTGTCAGCACAGAGGATGAAGAGCAGCAAGCAGGTGACACCACCCTTGCAATTCTCCTTTTTAACCCAAAAGCTCACCCACAGTCAGACGTGCTTGGCTCCCCAACTCGCATGCGGCATGTGACTCCTTTATACGCTTCCAAAAGCCCAGCAAATTTCCCCTAAGTGGCCTGAGCAAACATGACACTCAAACATGTAATTTTCTTCCCAGCTTAACCCAGGCCCGAGTCCATGGGGGGTAAAGGGGGGCAATGCCCCTTCAGTTACGCCACATCGATTCTGTGCCCTTGCTCTGCCCTGTGTAGTGGCTGCCCCGCTGTTTTTAACCCCCTGCGTTCCATAGAAATGGCAGCAAATTTGATTGAGGAGTCATTTGCTCTTTATTTATACTGTGGCACAGCTAAAAAACGGCTTTTAACGTTTTATGAACCTTTCCTCGGGAAGTGCTGGAGACCGGGCGCATCTGCAAGAACAAGGAAATTAGCCATCATAAATGGAATTAGGATGCTTTGCAGTGTCAGTGAGTGTGCAAATCCCCGTCCTGTGGCTCCAGTTTCAGTGTGGCCTTTGACCCTTGACCTCACCAAGCACTCGGTAAGCATATCGGCAGTCTCAAATTCTTCATAAATCGCAGTAAGACGTAAGGGTGTGAAACCGTGAGCTACAAGCCAAACTCAGGCGGGTCTTCCATCTGCAGAGTTCATCGGCACACGTGCTGAGGACCACGAAGCCTCGCTGTCTGACCAGAGGAGAAATGTTGAGGAGCACCATTATGCTTTCGGCCCAAACAAAGCCAGCTGTCCATGGCCCAGTTAAGCACGGAGGGCTGCTTTCGAAGGACTTTGAAGGCTGTAATCCTCAAGGTGAAGATGAAAACAGATGAACTTGTGTAAAATCCTCTTTTAGTCACCAAATAACTGGCATCAAGACCACAGATTTATTACCCTTAGTTGCTGACCAGTTATGTTCTGCTGTGTTGCTGTCATGCTCTAATGTCTATCTATCTATCTATCTATCTATCTATCTATCTATCTATCTATCTATCTATCTATCTATCTATCAAAATGATAAGCATGGAAAAGTTGTATCTGAGTTCTATAACAATGTCTGAAAAGTCGGTAAATACAAACGTAAAAGCCCATGAGCTGCTGCAGAGTTTCTCCCGCTTCTCCAACTGCTTTGGTTGCCTTTGCTGCTCCGCCTGCCACAGTTGTGGCCCATTTTGCACCAAACCAAAGCTGCTGGAGCTGAAAGCGCTTACTTTTGTTCTCTAATGTCAGCCAATGTGGTGAAGCAGCCGAGGTCAAGCTGAGCCTTATCTCCCCACGCAGAGCTTTCTCTGCGGTGGCCGTCATTCCTCCTAAGGGGGCCGGGCCTGCGCTCAGGGAAGGGGAGGAAAGTTTGGGAATAAAGCAATGGAGCAAATTAAAAAACGGATCTCAATGTGATGGCTGGAGGCTTCAGTCAGTCGGAATTGACTTCTGTACCCACAGTGAACTGGAGGCTGAAGCGCAAGGCGGGACTCATGAGATACACATTAATAAAACTCTTTATTGTGGGATTCGGAAGCAAGGAAGACACTGGATTTGCATGCGGTTTTACACTGGAGTGACAGAAAAGAAAATCAAAGGTGACGCTTTCTGTCATGTGAGCAGGAAGCCAACAGGCTCAGAGAAACAGTGATGTCCACTCTTCATGCGTGCGCACGCACACACACACACACACACACACACACACACACACACACACACACACACACACACACTCACAAACAGAACCCCGCAGCTCTCCCTCCCTCTGCACATGAGCGAATGGGCTGACGGACCCCAGCAGCGAGCCTTTGCACATCCTTGCATGGCTTATTCCTCCGTCTCGCTCCCTCTAGCGTCTGCGCTCCACACACACTGCCACCGCAGAGAGAGAGGGACACGGGGAGAGCAGGAGCGAGAGGGGCGAGCGAGAAGCCCTCCTCCCAATGACATCAGTGCCCTTTTGAAGCTGAGCTAGAGGCGCATTCAACTTCACACTTGTAGTGGTCTGTCTGTGTCTGAGCGTGTGTCTGTGTGAGTGTGTGTGTGAGCGGCCGTGAAAAGACGCACACAGCCGGCGCCGCTGCCTTGAAAGGGGGCTGCCGCTCACTGTGAGCTCCGCTGCCTTTGGACCTGAAGCCTCGAACGCTGCTCCTCGCATTTTTTACAGCCTGTTTCCCTTTGCTGGATTTATTCCTTGGAGCCATAAACACTGCATATAAAGGATTATATCTCCAGTTTTGTTTGCTGATACAACAGGTAAGGTTCATCTCCAGGAATTACGAATTTGCTCCTTTTAGTTTCCCCTTGACTGCTGGGGGCAACGTTTCATTTTAATGGGAAAACAAAATCTTTCCGACGATTTTGACAGGGAAGCCAAGAAATTGATGTGATCCAACTGGAAGGAAACGCACGATATTTCTGCATGCATTCTGGCGTAGAAGTTTACGGTCGCCTTTAGGAAATCGCAGTCTTTAGTTAAACATTTCGGAAACAACTTGCCAGAATGTGTGTTTTGAACCGGGCACAACACTGAAAAATTCCCGGCAGAATAACAAACTGAATGATAGAAATGGCGAGAGGATGTTTGTTTTTCATTGCTCTGCTTATTTACAGACAGAATAAGGTTCAACACTGAGCTGCTGTGGGTAAAGCCTGCAACTTGCATGCATTTTTACGGGAAAGCGGCAGCACTCTTTGCCACCGATAGCCAGACTGACCGTGTTGGACCTCGTAGTGGCATCACAAAACTCGCATTTACGCCTCTCTGAATGAATAATGGAGCCTCGTCCATAGCAGGCGATCGCTGTGAAGCATGAGACCGAATGTGATGGCAAGGAGCACTTGATCTTTCACAGAGAACCTCCATCTCCCTCCCGGCAGCAGGTAGCGGCAGCCTTCGCTTCCGTAACAACTGCCGCCGACTGCCCATTTCGTTCCGCTCTGCTTCGAAAACGCTGGTGTGAGACGTAGAAACGCTGCGCAGCGCATTTAGGCAGCGCGAACGCCCGCTCTCTACTCTTCAGAGGGGCTCTGCGTAGCAGACGACAGGTCTGAGCAACTGGCAAACGCGACAGCTCGGTACAGAGGAGTAGGACGAAACAATAAAGAATTTTCACCCTATGGACCTTTTGCATTGTGGACAGCCGGCCCCATCTGTGTTTTTCTGCTAAACGCTTTCAAATACAATTTGCACGTGCAGAGGCCTTCGGAAAAAATCTTGCATAAAAGGAGGAGAAAGTCAGGTTATGACAGCAGTGATTTCTGCGCCGGAGAAAATAACTTTTGCCGCTTATTGCGTCTTTTGAAATTCCCTCGGAGTCCCAGCAGCTCCTAAATGGCTGCCGTGAGGTTACGGATGTCAAGGCGTAGTGAGAGGATGAAAGAAACCTGTTCCTGCTTAGAATAAGGCCAGGAAGCATAACAAGAATCAAAGCAGCGTTAATGCACCGAAAGGACAACTGTGACAAATATTTGTTGCAATCCGCAATCTTACTCTTTCACATGAAAACACTGCCGCGGCGATTTCACACATGTGTCTGTATGGAGCCACCGACACGGCATCTGCAGTTGTTATGATCGCAGCATGAAAGCACGGCTAGAAAAGCAAGGGGATTCTCTGCCACATCTCTCACCTCCCATATGTACTGTACTTCCGTGTACCGTACGAGCTTATAAGACGTGCACGCATATACGCTGGCCTATTGGCCCTCGCTCAAGTCAGCCCAAGTCTGAGGAACTTGACCCCCACAGGACCGTTTTGTAGGACAGTTGGACTTGCACTGGTTCATGAAGAAAGGCTACGTGGATGCTGTAGTTATACGTTTAATTTTTTACAAATAATTAAATATTAACAATTTATTTTATATATGCAACAGCAGATTTTTCCTGTTCAGGTGGAGGGACACAAGGCTCTGCTTGGCCGGGATGCTGCATTGCTGCCCTCTAGGGCCATTCGCTGAAGGATGTGCTTCCCTACAGCTGCTCCTCGCTCTTTGGCACCCTGGGTGACACAGTGTGACAAATGTGGCCCAAGGAAGTGTGGCTGGCACAAGAGGCAGAGTCTGAGAAAAAGGAGGAAGCTAAACACTGCACTTACCGACTGTACTTTGTTGTCACCACATGCACTTACTGACGCGGTGCTGTTTGTCTCGCTGTGTTTGATGCTGTCTGGTTTCTGTCATTTTAGATAACAACACCTCTTATCTGTCCAATGTGTAAATGCAAAGGGTGAAAATGAAAAGCAAAATGCAAGAATTGTTTATTCCTGCTTCACTTTGCTTGGCATATTTACATGCACTTTATGAAAATAATCCCTCTGCTTCTAAGGAAGCAATGTGTTCAGGAAAGTTAGCAAAGCAAAATGTACCGCTTGTATCATAAATGTATTTTCTGGGGTGCAGGATTTTAAGTGCTGCTCGGCTCATACTTAGTGGCTGGAGCAGTTGGTGATGAGCAGTAACCTTGTTTAGTGGGGGCTTGGGTGCAGCCTGGCCGCCTTAACCATCTACCTGCAGCCACAGGTGCAGCGATTCCATTAAACAGAGCAGTTTGTGAAGCCTCTTTGGCCAGGGGGCCTTTTGGTGTGTTTGATCTTGGAATCTTGGTATTCCGTGCAGAAGTCTCAGCAGCCCCCTCGGGCCGTCCGTCCATCCTTCCGTCCGTCCGTCCTTAACCACTGATCCTGGTCTGGGTTGAAGTGAGGTGAAGTCTGATATATAAATAAATATATATATACTGTGTGTGTGTGTGTGTGTGTGTGTGTGTGTGTGTGTGTGTGTGTGTATATATATGTTGGTGTGACATTTGGGAGGAGAGTTTCACACTGAAAGTAAATTTACTCCACAGCCCGTAGCTTACAGCTCACAGCGCTCCAAAAAGGTTATATTGCTTTTCAAATGGCAACTTGTCACATGGTAGGAAGAGAACTGAGGGAAGAAGGCTCATCTAAAAAAGGTAACATAAATTCTTTATACATTTATCAAAAAATCATAGAGGAAAAGACTGCTGAAGAACGAAACCTCGAGTTTTTTGAGGCATGGCTGCTGATTAATGGATTTGTTTGGCAGACGGCATAAGGACGCCGGCGAAGACGGAAAATATGTTGGTGTCTTGTCGATCCTTTCTTCGTTGTCCTTGACCCGTACGTGCGGACTGACCATTGCATATTACATTACACATGTACATGTTAAATATTTAGTTACTTGCAAACCACAGTATGTTTTGCTCTCTTTAGACATCCAGATTTGTGCTCATCGGTCCAGGTGGTGCATTTTTCAAACTGGCCTTGGGTGCGGGCCATTTCTAAGAAAGGTTGAACGGCACCATGCATGCCCATTTTGCTTGGCGCAGGGCCACATTAACGCAGCCTCAGTTTGTGACCATTTTAAATGCTGATGCCATTTTCAGCCAGGATTTTTTTCTTTGCTAAATGCTATTGTGAGTTTCAGCCCTGCTTGTTTGGCCATTTTCAGCCTCTTTTAATCTTCTATTGTTTTAAAAAGTCACATATTGGTTTTGGCAACCCCCCTACAGTTAACACGTTTTGCCAGTTGCACTCCTTCTGACCCGCGTAACTGTGCAGCAGAGTTTGACTAAACACTCGGTGAGACATTTGAAAGGTCCAGAATACACAAACAGTTCTCGCATCGCCCCTCGCCTGCAGAATCCCGGCATGGGCAGCTGTGGCTGTCGGGGCTACAACTGCCTTTCTTAGAGTTTTGAGAACTTAGACAGCAGTAAGAGGCTCAGCAGGTCCACCAGCAGCCCAGTGGCCTCACGGTAGTTTTATAGCCTGGGTGCTCCGTGACTCCTGGTCAGGATACAGTGGGTGAAGATGTTGGATGTACTGTCCTGCTCAAAGACACGACAGGGTTTCTTAGTTCTCCTGTGCTGAACAGCCGAGACTTTTAAACCAAATTCACATAAATATCTGTACGTAGCTGGTTTATTTCTTCTGTTCAAGAATGTGACAGGAGGGCTGCTGTGGAGACTGGAAACAGCAATGCTTATATCGCAGCACAAACCTTTATCCTTTGTACTTATCATCCATAACAAGAATAATAAAAAGTGGACCTTATCAAAGTTATACATATTGCCCTGCTCGGACGCCCTGTACATTTAAAATAAGTTGTCGGAAGCCCTATAACAACTATAAGCAGAACCAATATATAGTGGCAGAGAATATTACCATACTTTGTGTTATTAAGTTGTAAATTACAGATAAAGCGAAGAACAAATGAGTCGCAGGGTGGCTGTTTGGGGATTTCTTCAATTAAAACTAAAACCCTGATCTTGTAGCCAAGCTATTATTCTTCAGGGAGCTACACTTACTTCAGCTTTACCAGCCGTATGACTTGGTTTTTATCTTCATATTTTCTAATGAAATTGCATACCCTGAAAACATTAACTTCATATTCTTTTCCATATGGTCTTTTAATTGCTGGCTTTCTGCTAAGTTGCCCTATCAGCCTGCATGCCTGGAGCCCTAAAAACAACGCTTTGTTGGCGGTGTGATTTTTTTTTTTTACCAAAAGAGCAGAACAGCCTAACCTTCTGGTTCCCACCTGCAGTCCAGAGACATGTGTTTCAGGTTAAATGGTCTAGCACTGTGTGTGTGTGTGTGTGTGTGTGTGTGTGTGTGTGTGTGTGTGTGTGTGTGTGTGTGTACACGCGTGCTTGTGCGGCTACCTTGCGATGGACTGGTGTCCTATCCCGGCCTCCCTGAACGGTGCGCCCTGATTCTGGGATTGGCTCCAAACCTAACAGAATCCAAGATGCAGGTCATATTTTACACTTATTAATTCTAACTTTGCAATAGGTAGGTGGTAGCGAAGCCATTGTGTGTTAATCGCACACACAAACACTCTTACTTGTAGAACAAAGCTGCTTTGCTGGCTCTTTTGCCTCAGAGATAAGCAGCGTAGCTTTAATCCTATGAACTCAGTGCTGATGTCTGGACCAGATGCTCTCCTTGCAAAAATGCAGCAGCAAGCATTCTTCCGCTGCAGCCGTGTCCATTTTTCATAAATATTAGCTGAGTTACCAGCCGTTGCCCCGGTCAAAAAGTGCAAATTAATAGCAGCCTACATATCGGCAAAATGTTTTACAGTAGCATTAAGGTGCACCGAGGAAGGCGGGTTGCCGAAATGCTTGTGCACATCGTGCTCAAAACATGCAGGTGGTTTCCTTAAGTTTCTGCTTGCTCTCCCATCCTTTTCTCCTCCAGTATTCTTGAGGACGTTAGCAGCCAAGCTCCTCTAAGTCCCATTTAGAACTGAGCGCCTCTTTCACAAATTCTAATTTTTACTCATGCACATATCACAGCTTCTGCCCCGTGATGCTGCCTGGCACTGTGACAACTGCAACAAATGATGATGATGATGACTGTGTTTTTCTCTGAAGCAAACTCCCATTACTCATGCCACTTTGCCCCACCCCATTACCAATTCTCTGAGCATTCGCTACCAACCCTCCACCTTGTGGTGATGCCACAGAAAGCAACGTATATGCTGGTCATAGTGACATGCAGAAACAAAACATGTATCACCAATCTTTCAACTCCATTAATGTGCATGCAGCATCCATGATTTTGTGGTTGTGTCCACAGTTTCTTCATTCCACTAAAAACCCATTTATACTGGAGCACTGATAGATAGATAGATAGATAGATAGATAGACAGACAGACAGACAGACAGACAGACAGACAGACAGACGGATGTATGGATGGATCGATCACCCCAAACCCACTGTTTTTCAAAGAGATTATGTGTCAGATTTCAGCTGATTTGCTTTGGAGGTCTTTGTTCCTGTGTGGTATTCAAATCACAGAGGAGATTTTAAACATGGATGCTATAGAACTGGTGTTTGGGACCCCTGAAATTTACTAAATACTGACTGTTACACATGAATACAAATTCAGAGCTAATTTCACACTTTGTTCTTTCAGAGCTCGGTCATGAGGGAGAACATCTGTGCAAGGAAAAAGATTCCAGCTTTTACTTTTCTGAAGGTGTGAAAGAAGGTGTAGTGTGACGGCTGGAGAAGATCGCTGACAAACTACAGTGCTGGATGAAACTGCTCTGTGAAAAAATAAGTTTCACAAGAAGACAGCTTGGCTGAGACGAGGACGAGGAAAGGGAACGTTTGAAGAGCTGGGGGGATGCAATGGTTGGACATTGGCATGGGGAGGGCGAGATCAGTCGGCTGTTAGGTCTACCGCTGGACCCCTAACTGCGCGCAGCTGCTCTCATAGATGTGGACTTGGTGTTCGGGGGCCCCAGAAACATGAATGGCTTCCCTGAGGTGAGGCAGGAGGTGCCATCCTTGTCCTCTTCGCAGAGTGGTGCCTTGGGAAGGGACAAAGGGTCCAATTTGTGTTACGTCTGCTGATCCTGGCAATAAAAGGGGATCCTATAAGCACAGGGGCTTTGATATTGGCCAAATTGCATTCTTCTACACTGAAGCCAGAGGCTTAAGGTTTGCCTTCAAGCAGAGGTGCTTTTTATGTGCTTATCTGCCATGGAAGAGCCTTTGTAGGAGGATGAATGGCAAAAACCAGGGGACAAGTCAGAAGGCCATCAGCGCAAACAAGGATCCGCTCAGCAAACACAGTTGCGGAAGGATATAACCAAACAGAGCACAGGCTACAATAACTGCGTATTGTTAAGGAGAAAGATTAAAGCTTATCAGCTAAGCTTTTCAAATCTTTGCTGGATTTCAACACCAGAGGAAGGATTTGCTGCTTGTTTTCAATCAGGTGAGTAGAATAATCTGGAAAAATCTGTCCCTCCACCCACAGTAAAAAAGGCATTAAATTCTTCCAGCGACAGTATTCATGCTAGAATGACTCACATCTATTTTCAGGTATGTTCATGAGTATTTCAATTGAAGTTTCTGGTAGACCAGGGTCACTATTTGGGAAACTCGTTGGTCCCCTGCTGTTGAACCTTAACAAAGGACACAGCCTTTCTTCAGCGCAAAACTCAGCTGTGCAAATGGATGACGGATTTAAAGGTTTTTGTTAGAAGTCGCAACTGTTCAATTTCAGTATTGGCTCCGCTACAACAAACACTGCTCATTAAGTAGAAAAGGCAAAGTTTAAGCATGAGCTTCACTCAGTGGCGTCTCGAGCGCTTTCGGTCATTTCAAGGTTGAGCCCTTCGAGACAAAGCAGTGAAAGAAACAAACAAATTAAAGTTATAACTCACACAGCTCTTTAATCTCTGACAAAACTTAAAGGAAGTTCTTGCCTCTAAGGCTCTTCTCCATTTTTTCACCGCTCTAAGAAGCATTACCTGATTTTTTATATATGCTGTGTATAGTGAGTGTACAGTAGGGGGAAAAACAAGCTTTAAGCATTTGGGCACAATAACTGAAATGAGAAACGGAGCACAATGGGACTGCAGACTTTTTTGCTCCTTTTCATAAGCCTGCTTTATGAAAGCATCTTATTTGTTGGAATTCTCATAAAAGTTTAAAATGCAGCCTTGAAAAAAAGATTCACTGGCGTCATGTAGCAAAGAGAAGTGATTAAGAAACGGCTTTAATATTGAGAAAGACAGACAGGCAGGTCAGTAGACAGACAGGCAGACAGACAGATAGATGATTGATTGATTGATTGATTGATAATTACATTGTTATATATTATACTATATAACTGCATGTAATTATATATTTATATATCATTATAATAATTTGTAATATTAATAATAATCTGCGGAGCAATTTTTCCTTTGCTGTCTGTGGGTTACAGTATCAGCTTCAGCACTGCTGGTGTGAATTGAGGTTTTGCATGTTCACCTGTGACTGTTAGGGTTTCCATGGTTCCCAAGAGATGTTTTTAAAATAAAATCTAAATTATTCGGACTAATCCCAAGTTATTTGTCCTTATGCTTCTCAGAAGTGGCAACAGACAGCTGTGAATGACTGCAAAAACAACTGCGTGTTTACAGTGGATGGATGGGGGGGTGGATCTACCACAACTCGACTAAACTACACTCATTCACCCAGTTGGGGAGGTTAAAGATGTGACCTTTATTGTACTTAATTGTTTGAAAGATGCCCTTTGTTGCCTTCAGCCTTAATTAACAAGTTAAATAAAAATTTGGTGAAAAATTCAGGCTTCACTTCTGAATGCCTGCGTGCGCTGTGGCCTTGCATTGCGCGTGTATGGCAGGTGCGTACGTATTTCTTAAGCGGCTTCCCTCTGTTCTCGCAGGGTTTTCGCAAAGTGCCGGCTTCCACGAGTGCTGCCGTTCAGAATGAGCTGCCGGTACCGGAGTTGCTGCTTCTTCCTTGTCAGGATCGGGCTTCTGCTCACCCACAGCAGCGCATCGCTGAGCTCTGCGCTTTGCCCTTCGTCCTGTCGCTGCGATGACAATTTTGTGTACTGCAATGACCGAGACCTGACCTCCATCCCAACTGGCATCCCGAAAGATGCCACCATCCTCTACTTGCAGAACAATCGTATTAAGAACGCCGGCATCCCTGCGGAACTGCGCAGCCTCAGCAGAGTGGAGAAGATCTACCTTTACTGCAATAACTTGGATGAGTTCCCCACAAACCTACCTAGGAACGTGAAAGAGCTGCACCTGCAGGAGAACAACATCCGCGCCATTACTTACGCCTCGCTTGCACAGATCCCATACATCGAGGAGCTGCACCTGGATGATAACTCAGTGTCGGCTGTGAGCATCGAAGAGGGGGCCTTTCGGGACAGCACCAGACTCCGTCTGCTCTTCCTGTCCCGTAACCACCTGAGCACCATCCCACCAGGGCTTCCCATGAGCATCGAGGAGCTGCGGTTTGACGACAACCGCATCTCCTCCATCCCTGAGGAAGCTCTGCAGCACCTCATCAACCTGAAGCGGTTAGTGCTTGATGGCAACCTCTTGAACAACAGAAGAATTGGGGAGATGGCCTTTGTGAACCTGATGAACCTCACCGACCTCTCGCTGGTCCGGAACTCATTCACGTCTCCTCCGGCCAACCTGCCAAGTAGCAGCCTGGAGAAGCTGCACCTGCAGGACAACCACATCAATGTCGTGCCGGCGGGGGCGTTCGCCTTCCTCCGGCAGCTCTACCGCCTGGACCTATCGGGCAACAACCTGAGCAGCCTGCCGCAGGGCGTCTTCGATGACCTGGACAACCTTACCCAACTGCTCCTGCGCAACAACCCATGGCACTGCAGCTGCAGGATGAAGTGGGTGCGAGATTGGCTTCGCTCTCTGCCTTCCAAGGTCAGTGTCCGCGGCTTCATGTGTCAGAGCCCTGACAAGGTCAAAGGGATGGCTGTCAAGGATCTCGCCACTGATCTCTTTGACTGTGCGAAGGAAGTCATTCCTCCAACGTCAGAGACGAGCACTGTTTTTTACACTTCACCCCCTTCTAGAGGACAATGGCCTCTTTCTGTCACAAAAAGACCAGTAGTCAAGGGACCTGATCTCAGCAAACACTATCACAGCACTACTCCCTCAGGCAGCAAAATCATTACCCTCAGTGTTAAATCCCGTGGCGCAGAGACTGTGCAAATATCCTGGAAAGTGGCACAGCCAATGACAGCCCTTCGGCTCAGCTGGCTGAAGATGGGGCACAGCTCGGCGTTCGGGGCCATCACGGAGACCATAGTCCAAGGAGAAAGGACAGAGTACCTGCTGACTTCCCTCGAGCCTGACTCACCCTACAGGATTTGCATGGTTCCTATGGATACCAGTAACGTTTACCTGGCTGACGAAACGCCTGTTTGCATAGAGACGGAAACGGGCTCTCAGAAAACATACAAGCCCACCACCACCCTGAACCGCGAACAGGAGAATGAGCTGTACAGAAACTTCAGCGTGCCCGTGGTGACTGTGATGGGCGGAGGCGGCGCGCTCTTGGTCATCGTCGTTCTCATTTTAGCCGTGTGGTTCGCCCACAGGAGCGGCTCCCAGCTTTCCAGACACTGCACCTACAACAAGGGCAGGAGGAGAAAAGACGACTACGCGGAGGCAGGGACTAAGAAGGACAACACCATCCTGGAAATCAGAGACGCCTCTTTTCAGATGATCCCCATAAACCGCGGCCTGGTGTCCAAGGAGGAGTTTATGATACACACAATTTTCCCTTCCAGCGGTCTGAGCCTCTACAAGATGCCGGAGCGAGAGAGCAGCTGCAAGAAGAGCTACAGGGACAGCGGCATGCCGGACTTAGACCGCATCAACTCATGATGCTGAACACTCGTGTAAAATATTGTGCTGAGAAATGTGACTTTGACTTGTTTGTCTTTCGGAAAACACTGGATTTGAAAGAGTGAAGTAGCAATGTTCAATACATTTGCCATATTTATATTATTATTTTTCTTTATATTGAGAAGAAAGGTTTAGGCTGCAGACCATTAGACAGCAGCATCGGTGCACAAAGTCACCAGCTGCAGGTATACAGTATATTTTAGAAATTTGTAGAAATTTGTATCGTCTTCTCAAAGTAAAGGTTTATGTTCAGCTGAAACATGACTTGTAAACTGTGAAAGTGGATTTTTATTACCGTGTTAAACAATCAAATGTTTGAAACTGCATTTGAATCAGTTCACAGCAAATTTAGGAAAAGCACAGGTTCAGCATCGTTTGTTTTCCCCATTTTTTAGTTTCCGTAGATGCCTCATCACGAATGTTTGTATGGGTAACACAGAAGCAAAAGACGCCACGCAGAAGCGAGGCGTTTCTCCAAAAATAGAAGAAAAACAGCTCGCAGGAGTTCATCGGAGTTACGAGTACAATCAAATGTCTTTGTTGACCCTAGGTGTCATGTGCAACTATAATTTGCTTTTCTCCTTTGGTTAAGCGGCTCCTCCGAAGCGAGACGCCTCTCAGTAGGAAGCTTCATGGCCGGACCTTGTCCGCATTCCTCGGCGGACACGAATTAAGCACACGGGCCGTCCCGACCGAGCGCAGACACGACCGGGGTGGCGTTATTCGGTGCGTTACAGTTCACGGTCAGCGGGACGCCGTACCGCGGAGCTGTAGCGAAAAACTGTTCTGTTTTCTTTTTGGCTGCAGTTGCAGGTGTTGCATTATTTTTTGCCATCGTCATTTTCATGGTAAAATCACGCACTTTTTCTTTTCAGACACGAAAGGTATTTGTCATTACACCTTAAAACCAAAGTGCATTTGTATGCCCTTTGGCCAGTCTTGTATGTGCCTTGATCCAATGCTTATTGTATTTAGCTTTTTACAAATCAGTCAATTAACTTTTTCATACACATTTGAATATGATAATATTGTTCATATTGCAAAATAAAGTGACCAAAAACCAGGTTTCTGCTGTCTTTTCATGCGCAAAAGTCACTTGCTCACACACACACACACACACGCACACGCACTGCATGGAGTCCATCACACACAAAAAATACATTTGTTTAAAGAAAACAACCATTCACACAGTTATAGACCAAAACAGATGCCGACGTACTGCAGATGTGCAACACAACTGGATACTCGAAACAAAAATGTCTTGTCTGCGTACAAATACGGCCAGGTGCATTGGCCGGGGAATGGGATACGGGCCTGGCTGAGAAGTGATGACTGCACTTCAAGTGACTGCAGGTCAGCACACGATACCAAATGTATAAAACATGCAGTCATGTAAATCTGAGCTGAGATGGTTAGAGGTAAAAAGGCCACAGGCAGCCCGATGGCACATTCGTACCCGTCTTTAGCACAGTCGGTGACAGAACGGTTGCTTCAAGAGCAGGAAGTGTGGTGGCGACAGTGGTGTTGGCGGCACGGAATTCCAGTTCGGTAGAAATTTTGTCGCTCCTCATTGTCTCACAGCATCCAAGTGGTGACTCTGTACGCAAACGGGGCTTTTTTAACTGGGTGCTTAATTCAGAAAACTTGGTAAGGTTACGTTTTGACATTTTAAGGCTGTTCACAATTTCATAGCTTCGGTGACCGTGCGGAATAAAGCAGGAAAAAAAAAGTAAAAGCTGGAAGACAAAGGGGAAGGGGAACCACCTGCATGAGCAGTTTCGGGAGCACAAAGCTCTTTCCTCTTTACTGCTCTGTCACACCTTCTAGAAAAATCCCTGAACTGAATTTTAATAGATAGATAGATAGATAGATAGATAGATAGATAGATAGATATTGAAAACAAACAAATAACAAAACAAGCTTGTGTTACCACGGAAGTTACACGGCTTGGTGAAGGCACTCTGCTCCGGTCTAGTACGCATATGGACTCTGGCCTAGATCCGTTTTCCCAATTTGGCCAAGTTCTCTGAGGATATCGGAACGTATTTAGGACAGAACCGCTGTACCTGTTCTGGAAAACCCTGCCGTTCCTAAATGGGACAATGCAAGCTCAGCAGCTCACCCCCAGGTCAACACAACGGTGAATCACGGAGATGCACGGCGGCAGGGAAACACGCCCAACACCCCTGACAAAGCCACCTCAGTCCTATAAGCTGTAAGAAGGTTTAAACTCTGCTTTTGCCCCTTGCGATGTGTCGGTTGCGCGACGAAGCGCCTCGCCAGGGGACATTTTACAGCAAGTCATTTAGACGAATTTAATTCCCTTAAGCGAACCGTGCCGTGTATATTACAAAGCGACAGCGTAAATACGTCAAACACAGCATCGGCAGCCGCGTACAGTACATGGTCAATCGCTGTAAGCGGGCTAACACAGGAAGTCGCTCTGGAGAAAAGCGACGGCTAAACGGGCAAAAACCCGATGATGCACTTCCCAAATCCTCAAAAGAGGGAGAAGAGCATCTGAGCGGCGACGCTACAGGGAGACAAGAAAATCCTTGCAAGAGTGTTCAGCTCAGCTGCGGCCTACAGAGCGAAAGGATGTAAAGCCACGGTAAGCCGGGGCTCTCAGCTGAGCAATACCGGCCCCTGACTGGGGCCTGCGGTGACAGACTTATTAAAGGCAGCGCGAGGACACGGGCATCTCTGGTGGCACTGCTCTTGGAAGACCCTTTAAAAGTGACGGCTGCTTGTTTACTCTTCGTGGTCTCAGGGCGCGAAAGGTGGTGCGGTGACAGGGGCGCGGAGCGCTGCCTGACGGGAGGGAAAGACAAAGACAAAATTCTGCACAACTGTTGCATGTGCGTGAAAGAAGGAACACAAGATAACTGTGGAAACATCCCCGAGGCTGCTAGCCTAGCAGAAGTATTCAGACCTTTTCAAAGAGATCAGCGTTGCCAGCGTCGCGAATCGTACGCACGTATATTTTCCCGTGCGTGTTTTTACGGCGAGAAGTGTCAGAGCCCAGATAAGTCATTCGCCGCCGTAGCACCTTGAAGGGAACCAGAAGAAAGGCTGAACTATGATGTTTGCACGAGCAGTCAAAGCCCACACATTAATGTTTGCCAGATCCACCTTTCGTTTTGGGGGTAAATTCACGGGGGTGCGTAGCAAAAAAGAAACAATGGGAAAAATCGAAAGTTTCGCCGCCGAACAGCGGAACTGGAGACACTGATGAAAGCCACAAGAAACAAAGTACTTTAAACTAGAAACAAGCGTCGCGGCGGGCGAGCTGAAAAGCACAAGAGAACACAGGGGTTTGAGCTCACAAAACTTCGGCGACAATCGACAGAAGACTGAGCGCCGGGCAAGGGTCCGAGCGGCTCTTTTAAACTGTCTGAAATTGGGTCCGCCGGCTGCCAGCGCTCGGTCTGGGGCGGAGAGACCGGGCACGAGGCGGTCTCGCAGAACCTGCAGGCGTGACAGATAACAAATAAAGGAGCCATTTTTACTTAAACATATATACATATATACATATACTTGTACTGTATCTACTGTACATATATATTCATAAGCAACATATACATTTCATTGTTCACATGGTTATGACACAACCCAACTTTCTTGATGTATTTCTTCAGTTCTGCTCATAAGGTTCTGTACTTGCATCTCATGGACATATGTAAGTGGCACTCACAAGAAGTGAGCTTTCTTTGTATTTATCACATTAATAGAAAAGGAAATCATACAAAGCTACAGATTACCCAGCCGGCAGGACCGAACAAAAGGATCGCGAAACTCGGAAAATACGCGTTCCACCGTATTCGGATGTCAATGACGGCAAAAGAAACGGATTCACGGTGTTCACCGCACATGCAGTAAGTTCTGTAGCAGGATGCACCGCACTGTATATGCAGCAGACTGCCGGCGTGAAGCGTGGCAGTTTGCCGTGCACTTGTGCGTTATTTCTGGACTGAGAGCAGAAAAGAGTGAGGCCTTTGCTATCGAACGGTATGGATACACAACCGGCGCGCAAATGGCAGGAGCCACGCTTTCATCATAATGGAGGACCGCACGAGTTTAAAGCAGGAACCTGGCGTGCGCGCCGCACCTGATGGAGGGCCGCGTGCGGCGCTTTCGGCGATGACTAAGATTCCAAGCAAACAAGCACCGGCATTGCATTATCTGCATGGAAATACGGAAAATGGGGAATTACCATAGGAAACCTCTGCGGTCCTGCAAGGAAAACCCGAGGTCTGTACCGATGTCATTAAAGTCTGAACTGCACCAATAGGCAGAGGAGGCGACTTCAGCCGAGCGCCATACACACCACCGGCCGGTCACCCGGAAGCACCAACAACACGACTCGGCAAGAACCCGCAGCCACGCAACCCGTCGGGTGCTCGGCCATAACCAACATTTCGCACGCTTGAGGACGCTAACTTCGCATTTCCGGAGCCTTTTTTCCGAATTCTCTACAAGTCGGAGCGCATCTTTACACGCCGCACACAAATGGATGTTTCGCACGTTGCTTGGCTCTCGTGACGGAATGCCTGCAAACAGTGAGCTCTTTCTTTCTTTCTGGTCCTCAGGAGCTCTGCGTTCCGTCAAAATTTGCTAAAAATATTAGTTTAAGATGCAACAGCAGCGTGGCTATTTTTCTCTTCAACCTTAGCTCATGGTTTTGGAAAGTTACAAATGGAAACGTCCTGCAGCTTCCAGCATCGGTTTTCCAGCAGGTTCTATGGCTTCAGAAGGTCCAGCGCTGAGAGTGCAGGACTGCGACGAATTCCTCAAACCACCTTCATGCCCCCCATGCGAAATACAGACACGTCTGAACCCTTCTTGACTGACGGCCCAAAACCGTTTCTCGCTTGTTTGCGAAGCTCTTCCTGGTGCTTTTATCGAGGCAGAATTAGCATTCATTCCAGTGGGAAACCGAGAGGTTTAGGGCAGGAACTGTGAAGCGCAGCCCTGGTCCTGCACTCCGAGTCTGTTTCTGCGCTCGGCTTTAGCTATCAGCAGCGGTGCGGCGCTCAGCCCGCATGGAACAGAGATCACCGAGCCCTGCGTCCTGGTGGACCGCGATGAAGATAACAAGCAGGAGCAGCCGATGGCGGGGACGGGATGCGCACGGGGAGACCCCGAGGTGCGAAGGAAACCGGCGCATTTGCGAGTAAGCAGCAGGAGAGATCTGCCGAGCGGAGGGGTCGTCGCTCCCGTTTCCATGGCGACTGCATTGTTTTTAATGAATGGATCGGAAGTGCGGCAACAAAGCGACCGGACGCACAGGCCCGACTTGGCAAACAATTTGTTTCCAGGAAGGTGCGATGGGAATAAACTAATTGCACAGGGCAAGAAGAGGCGAACAATGGATCGGGCCGGGCAGCAATTTATCAGGTTATGGCGGCGTTCGAGGGAGCGCACGGGCAGGATGGGAAATAACCGAAATAGAAAGGGGCGGCAAGTCAAACGGACCCGAACGTCAGGTTGCGCACAACTTGGTCATTAAGCTGTTAACCCGATTAAGTTTATTGTTCCTGGAATGTGAGAAAAAGCCCAGCAACAAATACGTGTATATCCAAGCGGGAGCTGGAAACAAGTTTAAAATTTAAAATCAGTCAGATTCTTAATCCTGTAAAGCACGGTATTTATTTCTGCATTTACAGTGTTTGCACCCACGAACTTCATTATAGACAAAACGGTACGAAGCAGTAAATTCCCCAGGCAGAGCACCATCGCGTTTATCTGTTTGTTTGCTCACGGCGCTCTGCTTGTTTCGCGTTCCTCCCGAACTTCTGCACATTCTGTTGCTTTATTACTGCAGTTAACTGAGTCTCCCAAGTGCTGTTAGGACTGACATTTTCAGAGAGAAAAGGGCCCGAAGCGGAAAAAGATGCCCGCAAGTGTGCACGAGGTAAACGTATGCAAAATGAAATGGTGAGGGAAGTCCATGAGCCAGGGTTTCCAAACAATTTGGATGCAAGCAAAATGAGCCTCGTCCTTTTTTTTGTTTTACCTTTTTATGTTACAGGCATAAAAAAGTCATTTTTGGACGAATACGTAGTTACTGTACATCTGCCGTCTGTGCGATTACCTTTTTTACTCAGCCATTGTGGTAAACCGACACGGACGAAATAAGGCGCTCCTATTTTCCACCAAAGAACTAAAATTGCAAGGAGGAGCATGGATTTCCTCGACATACTTCGAAATACCTCAGCGTACGTTGAATAAGCCGTCGCACGTTCACACGCTGGTCTTCAAGCGGAAGGAACTGTGCAAATGTTGCTGTTCTTGCGCAAATGTCACTGTCACTCCGGAATGACGGCACTTAAACATAAAACAGACATAATTCAGGCGCGCGGCCGTCGTTTCGTGCAACGTGGTCCACGGCAGCCATTCGGCAAATACTTCTCACTTCTCCATTTCTGTGCTCAAACTGTTAAAAAGAGAAAATTGCTTTTCACATCCAGCTCCGATCGATTATTTTTAACAGCGATTTTGCGCGCACTGTTTCCAGGATAAATGAATGAAATCACCCGAAAGTGACAAAGTGGCAGCAAAAAGTGCTTTTGGAAGTTTGATACCAAGAAAGCACACCGGCGACATTGTCTGCATTTTCACCGAGAGACAGGAACTTCACTGCATAAAGACTTTTATACGCTTCACAAAGGGACAAAAGCACATAAAAACAAAACCTGAATTGACCTCACACGTTTGTAGCATCGCTTGGCTTCTGCGTAGGGAAAAGATTTGAGGCAAAAACACCGAACTCGATGTGCTTTAAATTTCCTTTCCCCCACTTCGTACCGGGGAAGGAGTCCGCTGTCAGCGCTCTGCACAGATAGCCATCTGTCAGCAGGCAATCTCATCCTTTGTTTCTGCTTCGATGGCACCCAGGATGCCGCCGAAGGAATTGCCGAACGCGTTGGCTCGTCCCTGCGTCTACGGAGCTCAGCCTCAGTTTGTCTCTTGCTTTGTTGTCTCCTTCCTCTTGATGCACAGCTTTGTTTTTCAAGAAATGTGACACGGTGCTAAGTTAATGCCTGAGCAAAAGGCCCGCTTGTTATGTTGAAAACTTCAGATTGTGCCTCTGCAAAAGGCTGGGGAAACGGGAACGCACGCACGCAGATGCGAGAAATTTTAAAGGCAACTTTAAAGGTAATAAAGTTTGGTGATGTTTACTTGGAAGCACAAATGCACACACAAGCACCGGGGGGGGCGATGCCAACCCTGAATTGATAAACTGAAATATATGTGGGGGAGGAAGGATCTGAATTGGTGACAGGGAGAGCCGGGGGGGGCGGGACGTCCGGGTCGCTCGCTAAACCTTGCTGTGGTTCTAAAGGCTGTCGCTGTGCCAGTGTACGGTTTTGCAACATTTTTGGCTCAGGTGTGTGTGTGTGGGCAACACGGTGGCGTCGGGCTCCGGGCGTTTGCCGCAACTTTGACTTTTAGTCCAAAGTGACGCTTTTCAGCAATATCGTATTCCTCAGCACGCTCCTCCCGTGAGAGCAAACAGGAAGCTGCAGTTTGTTGCCCAAGGGCTCCATTTGCACCGTTGTTGCTGTCTGAGAAAAGATGAAGCCGAGTTCAGGCGATTCGAACCCCCCTGCAAGCCCGAGCAACGTAATTGTGCTGTTCTGAAGGCAGAAGCCATTTGTCTTGAGGTGTTTATTATCCACGGGGTCTTGGGCTGGGAGCTCTGCTCCTAACTTCTGTGTCAGCAGATGCAGCTCCAAGGTGCTGACCACAGGCTTGCGTCTCCAGAGCGCGCATCCTCGAAGAAGACGCATGGCCGCGCCACTAAATATCCCGCAGCACCGATCCAATTTGCCGAACGGGACAAAGCACAGGAGCCGGACTTTGTGGACTGGACCTTGAGTGCGGAATCTCCACATTTTAACCGATCTTTGAGGATTCCCGCATCTGCCGCCAGGTTTCGAGAACAGCGGGGAGCTCCTCGACTTCCTTCAGCAAAATGATGGGGGTGCCACACTTGCGCCTCACCCTTTTCCCAGGTGCTTCGTTTTGGTTTGAGCGCAGCAAAGACGGACGGAACAAATAAAAAGTGCGACTAATTCTCCGGCCGACCCTTTTCCTGTTAAAATGCCTCTTCTTCCGCATCAAAGGGCATCCTGACCAGGAGCGCAGAAAGAAGCACACAGAAGCGTCGGAGCTGCGATAACAGACTCAGCTTTTCGTGACGGAAGTCAAAAGCAGCTGGGCATCGGTCGTGGAGTCGTGTGGCTCTGTGTTGTCTGCACTCTTCATCCTCATCCACTCGTTTTATTTCTTTTGGCTGCGGTGCAGTCCTTCGCCCAAAGCAAGAGCAGTTGGGGGTTTACCGTGGGAGCCGAACATCTTAATAAAAGTCATTCCGAGCAGATACTTGGCTGATGGCAGCACCAAACTACTGACACGCAAGGGTGTGGTCACGCGCGCTTCGGTAGTTCTGGCCGAGTGAAACGACGGGCGTTTTTCGGCCAAAGTCCATTGTTGGCGCCACCCAACAAGCAGCCAC
The DNA here is from genome assembly GCA_018136845.1 of Heterotis niloticus. Taxonomy (NCBI): domain Eukaryota; kingdom Metazoa; phylum Chordata; class Actinopteri; order Osteoglossiformes; family Osteoglossidae; genus Heterotis; species Heterotis niloticus. The sequence goes on from CM030907.1 coordinate 21,171,422, forward strand.
ATTTGCCTGAAATGCGAGCGAACAAGCTTTGTCTCGCTGTAATTTCCAGGGCGAAGCGAAGTCAGCAAAATGCCGACTGTTTCGAGGTTTCTATTCTCACAGATGGAAAAATACAGATGTGTCCGTGCTGCTAAGTTCAAGAAAAAGCCAATTTGGTGCTAAACAGTCATGAGAATCTACAGCAGAGCTTCTGTATTTTAAGCGCGCTGTCTGGCAGGAGAGCGCCTTGCATGCCGCGTGAATTCTAATTCTAACAGATATTCTGCAGCGTGAAAGAACATCTTGACTTTGTGTACAAGTTGCTCCAGGCTCCAAATCCCCACCCTAATGTCCCTTTTTCCACATTCAAGCAGCGCGGGTTCTCGACCATCGAGGTCCCATTATGAAAAGCCCATTTTAACTGCTGATTTAACAAAACTCTTGCAAGTTCTAAGTCGGGCATTTAACTAACAAACCACCAGGCTACTGCGCTTCGTCTCCTGTTCTGGGAAACCTTCAAAGGTCACTGAGGTTGCTGTGAAATAGACAGCAATGTGAATAAAAAGTTTTTCATTTACTGCTTATTAATTGTCATCGCTGCTTTATTTTGCAACTTTAGTGCCATAACATCAGGGTAGCGATGTCTTCCCAATGCTATACAGTAGAGGTTTCAATTTCATTTCATTTCATTTCATTTTTACTTTCCAAAAGAAGCATAAGAACAGCATAAAACAGAGCCAGAACTGCAAACTGCATATATAGGTACTGCATGTTTGCATTTATATTCATTCATTTTTACTTTTCTCAAACACGGTGAACAGCTGAAGACAAAAGTGTGTTGGGTCAACAGACGCAGAAACAGACAAGTTAGAGTCAGTTCGTCTAACAGCACAGTTCTGGCCAGCGTGCAACACACCTGTACAAGAAGGGGACAGAGCTCACTGGCAAAGGGTGGCAGAGCTTAGTAGTTATGGGCATGCAGCAGCATCTGGGAAGATCCAGAAAGGTGAACTTACATTTAACAACAAAATATCCTGTATCTTGTATCGGTTTTAGTGCTTTAAGAGTGCTGCATACACATTCTGTTTGGTAAATTGTTCCTGCCTGGCGTTCCTCACACAGATTCAAGTGTTTCAGGTGAACTGGCATCTGCACATTTCCTCTGTGTGTGTGTGTCTAAGGGTGGATGGATGGGTAAAGAAACCCCAAGATTCCAAAATTCTGCATCCTAGCAAGCAGATGCATTCCAGTATCCAGCAAAACAAACCCCAAACCCTGAATGCAACAGAAGCCTTCATACTGCAGTCTGTGTCACAGAGCCAGAGCTCAAATCCAAGGTTTGATGGTTAGAAGACAAGTGGCTCTGCATGTGGCACAAAATAACATTGACGTTAACTGAACGTAGGATGGGCAAGTATAAACCGTTGAAAGACAACCTGTCAGAAATGTACAGAAGTCACTAAAGTTCAGGGTTTACCTCAAATTCAGCTCCGCACAAGTGTAATATCGGCAGCCATCTCACTGGCACTGCATTTCACCAGCATTTCTGAGGCTAAAAATTGAATTTACTCCATTTAGAAACTGGATTACTAAAGCGCAGCAGCTGCGAAATCGAAGCGCCGAAATGTGGAATTGGCATCATTTTTGTTATTGGATTGCTTGAAGGACACCGCAAGTCCCAGCAAAAAGCATTTTTTAATGAAGGTGACATCCCTTTCGTATGTTTCGTGCTCATGTCTACGTCTGTCTATTTCTGTCATCAGAAAAACAAAGCAACAAAATGGTGTGAATATTAAAATAAACGTGTAGGATTAAAGCTGTAAAACAGCAAACCGAAAAAGAGAAGCGCGCACTCACGAATCGCACAGCAAGTAAAAGCTGACGTAGGGAAGCAGCGGTGTAACCGCGTAAACAGGATGGCAGCCACGCGCAGCAGGTAGGAGCTCGGAGCGGGCGAGAACCCGGGCGAAGCTCTCTTGCCGGAAAACAGCCGAAGTGCCGAACCGAAGCGGTTCCCCCGGGGCGGCCTGCCGGGAACCGGGCCCCGGAAGCACTTTGGAGCACCGTGGCAGCGGGATTATTGTAAGCCCTGTCCTGGAGGATCCATTACCCTCCCCAGAGCCCCTTTGTAATCTCCCTGCAAAATTGTCTCGCTGCAGCCTTCCCATCGCCGAACATCGACCGTAACAAATGAGCGCTAACTTTTAATAAGCTGCACCGTTCAGGATGGAGAGTGCCGTGGCGAGAGCCTGTAAGTGTCCATTTGGTGTGGGCTCTTGCTTAGCAGGTTGCCGGCCTTGCTTCAGCCAGATTTCTTCTCTTCTCTTCTCTTCTCTTCTCTTCTCTTCTCTTCTCTTCTCTTCGGACCCACATGGACACGCTCATCGCCCACAGTAACATCACATACACCTTCATCCATGGCATTAAGTTTTGCTGGGAAGAGCGCAACAGCAGAGGGGCTGAGCGTCAATAAGTCCCATAAACGGCGCTGACGGTACGCAGACACAACTGACGCCTTAACTCGAAACTGTATAATAAGCCTGGCCATCTGTAGAATGATAGCCAGCAGCTGCTGGTAATTTCATGCACATCACTACACCCTTCCTCCGCTTGCTCTGTCCGTGGTCGATAGAATGTGTGTTTTATGCATGATAAATGCAATGCAAACAGTTGTCAACCTTTTAGACCACACAGGCAATGAAAAGCCTGTTTGTCTTGTGCTGCGTACGGCCGTATATGTGATGTTTCCGGGTGATGACACGCCTGGTAGAATTCGGTTGAAAACCCTAAGATATCAGGTGTCTGAAACGCTGCACCAGCATCACGCAGAAGAAATCAATTGCTTACGGAGCGAAACGCAGCAGGAAGCTGGCCGCCGGCTGCTTGCGGTGTTCGTATTCCTCTCATTTCTCTCATTACCTTCAAATGTTGTTGGAAAATCAGAATACGCGCTGCCATTGTTTGCAAAGTATTTCCAACAGTTCTGGTATTTGATCCTCGCAGTCCCAGGATTTCAAAGAACTTCTTGTCAATTCCACTGCTAAAGGTCGCGTCTGTGTGCAGTGTTTCAATTATTTATGTATATTTTATTTATAAATTTAATCTCTTATGTTAGGCATATGCTGAAAAACATCAAAAATGTCCCCGTCCCAGTGTTTCTGTGATGTTCCGCTTTTTCTAAGTGGGCATAATTTTACTGAGGGTTTTTACGCAAAAAGAAATGAATGGAGAAAGCCTTGCAACTCGAAGTTGTCCAAAAGGGACTCGGCCAGCGTAAATGGGGGAGGATATTAACATTCTGATGGCATTCCTGTCGGACCTTTAAAGCGTCACCCCGTCCACCGGGCTTCAGTATTAAGTGACACCCCCCACCCGGGGACATAAGAACTGATCTCCTGATCATCCCAGCGGAGATAATCCTCTCATGATGGTGCTGCTCGGATGTTCTGTCAAGATACAGTTCAGTGGGCAGCCGGCAGCACCCACTGTGGCTCTAAACTGTGAGAACTCCTCGGAAAAAGGAACCGTTTATGGGGGAGGTGAGGCTGGCAGCTAGGACCCCCCTCCCCACCCAATACCTCTTTCAATCCGTCACACCTGAGAAAACAAAGCGGGCTGCGCTGTGGGCAGACACAATCCCACACAACGTGAAGGGATTAGAAACACCACCCATCTCCGCACGCCTCTCCTCTGCGCTGCCGTGGTCTCATTCTGGCGAATTCATGTGGACTCAACTGGGCAAATGCTTCCCTATGAGAGAAAAACAATTAAACAGCACACTTTGATCTCAAACAAACTCTTCGCTGCTTGCAGAATCTGAAAAATGTGCGGAAAAAATGCCGCATCTTCAGGAGGCTTTTACACTGCTGGTTATGCGGTCTCGTGCCTCCGAAATGCGTGCCAAATATATGACCGATTGCACAAGCAGTCAGTAAAATGTCCTTGCGGAGCTCAGGCCCATTGTCGGTCCGTGTATGACTTGAGAACGAAGTCCGGCTTCAAAAAGTGCGCTGCGTGCTGTGGGTTTATTATTCTCATTTGAATTTCTTCACGTGAAGATATGGATGTCAGCAACCAAATGGAATGAAAAGCTCATCAGGAGCCAGTTTGACCTGCAGGAAAGGAAGGGCAGCTTCTGCTAAAACTGTTGGTTGCATAGCAGGTTTAAGGCTTGATTCCATTTTCATTTTCCCAGAAGAAAATGTGCTGAACCGGATTGCATGTTTATCTGTCCTTCTCTCACATTCGAAGTGAAACAGCCAAAGGTGAGGCTTCCAGCTGCGCTACAGTTTCCCTCTCTTTGGTCACACAGGGATTTTTACGGGCCTCAAAGTACCGGGCAGCCGTCTGACTTGGGGGTTCTTTAAGAAGTGCTGGGTTCGGTGCACGCGTGACCATAAGGGAGGATTTTGCAGGACCGCATTATTTTTTCTAGGGATTTTTTTTTTTTTTTTGATAGCACAACAAGCTGGGTTTTTCTTTGCGTTTTGGGCCACGGGTGGCACAGCAGTTGGAAGGTCGCGGTTTTGAATCCCCGCTTCTGCTGCACCGCCGCCTTGAATTGCTCCAGGTGTGACAGGTAGTCGCAGAGGAAAAGGCATCGAATTTTGAGCGACCGAGTCACTTTCTACAAACGCAGCAACCAAATAAACCAATAATGGATGCAGGCAAATGTAAATTCTCTTTGCATTTTTTTGCTATTCAACTGTTGCTATGGCAGCAGTCTTGTTTTTAAGAAAACGCTGAAAAAAACCGCTGCGTGTACTTGCAGTTGTTACGGTATTTTGCACGAATTTACGCAGTGCGGATCACAGCTGTAAGGCCGGTGTCTGAGCTCCGCAGAATTCGCTCCGAACTGTGGGACAATTTATTACTTTTAGCTCCTGTGCCAATTTCCCTCTGTCTCAGCAGCCACGGTGCACGCAATGCCGAATTAACCCCTAGCAGCCACTTAAGTCCTGCAAGAAGATTAGCGGGGCTGAGCTGGGCAAACGAAACACTCACCGGGCCTCCTGCAATTCATCCATAACCATATCCCGCGAATAGCTTTCTCCCCTCAAAGAGGCACGTTTATGCAAAGCCGGCCGAACGAGAACGGATCTGCCTCTCCCAGCCCGGTTGTGTAATAAAGGCAATGAAGGATGGCGGCACATAAGTCCCTTTGAAATCCCAAGGCCGCTACAGCAGGGGGCAGTCCATACGGCGGGTGAGACTCCGAGGCAGTCCCAGCGTGGAGAATTCGGAGAGCACATTTTTAATGGGCTTTCCTGTATTCCGCGGCTCACTTTATCCTTAAGGTGTGCATTGATTTTTTAACCCCCCCCCCCCAATTAATGAGCAATTTCTGCATGAAATGATATTGCCAAGACTTTGGACAAAGACTGCGAGGTTTGGTCAGCTTTTCACTCGCAGCTCTGACATGAGGGGCAGAGATGTACGTGTTGAGGAAGCGTCCTATTAAATATGTGCCAGCGGATGTTTTGGAGCTCCCTTAACCGCAATCTGCAGACTTATTGAGTTTCGCCCTGAAAACTGGGACCGAAAAGAACGTCTGTTTACCGAGCAAAGGGATTTTCCCCACAGCAAAGACTCTGCTTTAGCCAACCATGAAAGCGTAGGCTGCCCTCACCTGGGTTTCGTTGTGTTTCCTCGCTTGGGTTCATTATTTTGTAACTTTGACAAATTTGAGATCTTGAAATCAAAACAAGAACCGGCTGTTATGACAAAATGTCCTCTTTCATTTTACCAAAGGAAAGGTGACAGTTGCGGAGGTTCATTTTAATGTCTTCTGTTAGTGCTGCCTTGGTTCATCTTGTTAACTGGGGAAAACTATACATATTTACCCATTAATACAGCTGAACAAAATCAGAATGGTTGCTACGGGTTACACCAGTGGAGCCTTTTTTGGCAAGATAACCAGTTCTAAACACTTCTGCCCTACTGAGACTTAGTTAGCTTTTTAACATGGTAAAAGCCTGATGTGACTCAATGCATGGGGTCCAAAAACCTCTGTGTTGGAGATTAATGATCAACAATATCTTTAGTGGTCATGTGAAAAGAAAAAAGAAAAATGTACAGGAAATGGACCAAATATTATACATGACAAATACAACATGTATTCATAATAATGCAAAATCCTGCCTCCACTGTGCTGTCAGTGGCACTATGTTAACATTATTTTTACGCTGGAAGTCAAAACACCGGCACTCACAGAGTGTAACCACACAACTGCCCCAAAGCTCTGGAACTCATTAAACATGGAAAGGGCCAAAATCTCACCTCCCCACAGTGGTTAAACACCATTATCTACCGTACCGTACCGTGCATACAGTAACTGTGTTTTATGGGAGAACCCCCTCCACAATTGTAACAGAATAATTATACAAACAATACCAACAGAGGCTTTTATTTCCTTGCGAGACACCAAAGGCACAAAAAGTGCTGTGCACAGCTGACCATAGGCCAACCTGAGAAAGTCCTAAATGATGAGTTTCTTCCTAACCCCAGCTGGGGAGGACCAGAGCCAACTGCAGAATGCATTATATGTGAACTTGTGATGCCCTGTGGCAGTGGTGGGATTTTCTGCTTGTACCATTGCAACTATAAAATTCTCTGTCTGTGAACCTACAGTTTTATAAAGGGATAAAGCAGGTTGTTTGCCGTTATCCCTACAACATCTGCACGCTTTCCAGTAATCCCCTTCAGCAACCAAAGTTACTTCAAAGTTAAGCTAACAGCAAATGCAGATCACTTTCTGAGCGCCAAGGTCAAAATAGCCTAACAGCCTGTTGAACACAGGGAACCCATTCCAGAAAAGGGCCATCGTTCTCCTGGGCACTGTCCTTCAAACCATTCTGTTAGCTGGGGATCTTCCTTGTCCCCTTACTATCCGCTATCATTAGCTTTGGGTTCACCGGCATCTTCATAAATACTAGGTGGCACTAAAAGCAATGCAAATAAAAACACAACATCGCCCTCCTGAAATGGTGGTCATGCTGCTCGAAACTGCATTCACTGGGCTCTTTCGCACGAGGAGATGAGATCCTACCGACAGCTGGAAAAGGTAGGACTGAAAGGACGGTACAGAGGCACTAACTGTGAGCACCAGGTCCAGAGATGGACCGTGTCAGACGAGACCCCGACTGCAGACTGCATAAAGACTCCCTGAGCTCATCCAGCACCTTAAAGCAGCTGCAAGATGCAGGCAGGGACAGCAGATACTGAGAGGTGCAACTAAGTGGCAGGTATCATATACAGGAACATCTACTAGGAATATGGCCTGGCCACCGCAAGTCCAAGTGGGAGGTTGGTGGAGAACAGAGCCAAGATCCTCGGGGACTTCCACATCCACACGGATAAACAGGGAATGGCCAACTACCCAGATACAGTGGTAACAGAAGAGGAGGAGGAAGAAGGCAGCAGCGGTGACAGAGGTGGTGACTCCAAGTGAGAGAAACATCAGGAAGAAGGGACATGAGAAGCTGGAGAAACAGCAGGGACTGAGAGGAGCTGGAGAGATTGTGGAAGGTGAAGAGCAATGGAGCAACGGCCCAACGGAGCACCTGGGGCCGTGAGCCCTAAACTGGAAAGAACGTGTGGCAACGTGGGGCTCAGTCCAGAAGAGTTCAACCCTAGGAGCAGCAAAAATACTGCACTGTCCCTCAAACGCTCAGGCTTCTACATATGAAAATGTTGAACCTTTCTCACAAAAAAAGCAGTCCTTTCGGCAGTGATGCCAGCGAGGCAAAGAGTTTGTCCCCCGCTGCGCGCTTCTCATTCCGGCAATGCATCGTGCGCCCAACGCTCAGGCCTGACGGAAGCTGCTTCTGTCCGGAGCAAAAACAACAGAGACCCACTTTAATTTGAAATGCTTAAACTCACATAAGGTTGTCTGATGATTTAGTATCATTGAAAATCGTGCGCTAAATTATTTTATTCTGCCTGCTTTTTTACACGCAGACAAGCAGGCAGGCAGTGGAGTTGCAGAGGCGGAAACAAAAGCGAAATATTTTCATTTTCAAAAAAGATCTCTAAGGTGAATCCTGAATAATACGCTCGTCTTATAACGCGAATAATGTTTAACGGAGAAAAGTTTACATAAATGTTTTGCCTTCGCATTAAAAATCGGCTGCAAATGTGCGAAAGCCCTGCGACGCCGTACAATAAAAGCAGCGGTGCGGCATCCGGACGGACAGGAGACGTCCGTAGACGTCTGGCATCTTGCCGGCTGTCATCGCGCCCAGCATTCTCGCTGTATCAGCAGGTGTAAAAGTATAAAAGAGAGTAATCTGAATACGCTTTCTCCCACGTTTCTTGTGCTATGATGTGCGATCCGTATTCAAGACACCTTTAGTTCCCCGTGGTTTTGAATCTTTAAGGGAGGAACATAAAGTGTCGCAGCAATCAGTGGGACTGAAAGGCAATTCAATCACGGAAGCACAGGCGTTCTGAAGGCCATGTCCTACTTTCCAAGGAAAGAAAAGAACAAAATGAGGAGCCCAAGGCGGCGAAAAAGGCCAAAGCCCTCGAAGAAAAAAATTCAGAAAGTTTAAACTTCTCCCATTTGTTTTTTGCTGTCTTTAAGATCCGGCCAATCTTAATCAGTTAGGAAAGTTGGAAGACGGACTTTCGGACTAGTTTGAGCCGCCGCCGCTTCCGGTCACTTGCCGGCAGCTGGAGAAGCTGCACCCGAACGCGTGCGGTGCAGACCCGCGGGCCTTCCGGGCAGAGGGCGGCAGCCGCGGTCCAGGCCCAGCCGAGGATCCGCCGCCGCCCAGATGGCTCGACCGCTCATGAATTTTTCAGAGGATGAGTGCAGCGCTGTTGCTGTCGGTGTTGAGTCACCAAATGAGCCGCCAGGTTCTGGTGATGTGCGGCGTGCATCTGGCATGCAGGAACCTCATATTTAACACTGGCGTCCCCTGGATTTGGCTCCGCTGAACCTGCGTCTTTTGCAGAGACGTCGCAAATGGAAGGACGTCAAAGGGAGTCAGAGGGACTCCGACTGTGAAAGAGGCCCAGCGAAGCTTCCTTTATTCTGGCAGTCACAGCCATTCATATTTATTAATAAGATGCTACAAGCAATAAAGAAAATGTTTAAAAAATAGAGCCTTGGTGATGGGGAAACAGACAAGAGCAAAATGGTGTCTGTTTCTACACACACATGCACACAATAGTGCACCTTTCTAACTATATATAAGAAAATACACTGCTCAAAAAAATGAAAGGAACACTTTCGGATCTCAATGGGAAAAAAATCATGCTGGATATCTATACTGATATGGACTGGGTAATGTGTTAGGAACGAAAGGATGCCACGTCGCTTGATGGAAATGAAAATTATGAACCTACAGAGGGCTGAATTCAAAGACCCCCCGAAAATCAAAGAGAAAAAATGATGCGGCAGGCTAGTCCATTTTGCCGAAATTTCATCGCAGCAACTCAAAATCGTACTCGGTAGTTTGTATGGCCCCCACGTACTTGTATGCATGCCTGACAACATCAGGGGATGCTCCTAATGAGACGACGGATGGCGTCCTGGGAGATCTCCTCCCAGATCTGGACCAGGGCATCACTGAGCTCCTGGACAGTCCGAGGTGTCAAAACATAATGTCCCAGAGGTGTTCTATTGGATTTAGGTCAGGCGAGTGTGGGGGCAGTCAATGGTATCAATTCCTTCATCCTCCAGGAACCGCCTGCATACTCTCGCCGCATGAGGCCGGGCATTGTCGTGCACCAGGAGAAGCCCGGGACCCACTGCACCAGCGTAGGGTCTGACAATGGGTCCAAGGATTTCATCCCGATACCTAATGGCAGTCAAGGTGCCGTTGTCTAGCCTGTAGAGGTCCCTCCATGGATATGCCTCCCCAGACCATCTCTGATCCACCACCAAACCGGTCATGCTGAACAATGTTACAGGCAGCATAACGTTCTGGTATTCTATGTCAAATGTGAGTCGAGCTCCACGGTGCCGGCAGCGAGCACAGGGCCCACTAGAGGACGTCGGGCCCTCAGGCCACCCTCATGAAGTCTGTTTCTGATTGTTTGGTCAGAGACATTCACAGCAGTGGCCTGCTGGAGGTCATTTTGTAGGGCTCAGGCAGTGCTCATCCTGTTCCTCCTTGCCCAAAGGAACAGATACCGGTCCTGCTGATGGGTTAAGGACCTTCTATGGCCCTGTCCAGCTCTCCTAGAGTAACTGCCTGTCTCCTGGAATCTCCTCCATGCCCGTATTGATGTGCCATCCTGGAGAAGTTGGACTACCTGCGCAACCTCTGTAGGGTCCAGGTATCGCCTCATGCTACCAGTAGCGACGCTGACCATAGCCAAATGCAAAACCAATGAAAAAACAGAGGAGGGAAAAATTTCAGTGGCCTCCACCTGTTCAACCATTCCTGTTTTGGGGGTCGTCTCATTGTTGCCCCTCCAGTGCACCTGTTGTTCATTTCATGAACACCAAAGCAGCTGAAACGGATGAACAACCCCCTCTGCTACTTAACGGACCAGAAGTTTCATTGACTTGATGCTATACTCTGACTAAAAAGTGTTCCTTTCATTTTTTTGAGCTGTGTATAACATGCAGTTTACACCTGTAAGTGTGTGTATGTATATAAAATGAATATAACATATATGTGCATATATATATACTGTATATATAAATGGTGAACAGATAGCTAGAGTATTTATTCAGAATGTACCAAAACATTTCCAATGCATCAAGAAAGACAGCTGAGAAGAGAGGAGCTGCAATAATAATTTATTTCTGGGGCAAGCTGTCAAATCAGTGTAACAAGAAGCGGGAATGTAAACCGACAAACTGGTTTGGTGTTAAAAAAGGCATTTGACAAATACAGAAAGCAGCCCTACGTGTCACATAGTTTTAGTTTAAGTTAATTGGAAATTTGTAAAAATCGTTACCATAACTCATTTTATCCATGAGAATTTCCTTTCATGACCGTTACCTATGAACTGTGAAAAAGACGCAGATCATTTTTTGTGAGCAGTTTTCCAGGACTTTTTGACCACCCGGGAAAAAGACAACATCATGGCGAACGGTTCCACATACGTACATGAGGTCACGGCTTCATCACTGCTAACATGCGGACATGGTACAGTACAGTAGGTTTCCCCGGGAAGAAAAGAAGGAAAACACACGCGTACACACACACACACACACACAGCATAGTGCGATGCCTAAAATCAGCTCGTAGCTGCACTCCTATTCATACCCCAACCCTGTAACCAACTTGTTCATCACAGTTCCTTCTGGCCACCATGTCGCTCATCCACCCGAATACGAAATAAATAAATGAATGAAATAAATGTGGCGAGGGGGCGTCCGGGGACGGCCCCGCGTACAGGTGTATGCGCTCATTTTCATTCTACAAGAATTCCTCGGAATTCCATTAAAGCAATTATTTCCCCAGCCGAACTGATCTTGGTTTCTCTCCCACTGCCGACATTGTTGGTGATTTAAAGAGACCTGGAAAATGAGCATATAAACCGTCCCAGCAGGACCAAGATTGTGACACCTGTTTAATGCTATGCTAATGGGCGTCCCTAAAAGCCCAACGCTTTTCTCATTTTCCTGCAGCTGCACAGAAAGTGCAGGGAAATGGGCTGCAAGGTGAACGCTAGCCGTGCGCAGCTGCGGCAAACTCGGCGATCTAGCGCCGTTCGGTGCGTACAGCCCACTTTGTAGAAAGACGCCAGAAACGCTTACCGGGCCCGCAGCTTTTGGGGAGTTATGAAAATATTGTACTGCTAGTAAAACCGTGTTATTCAACACGAATCGCTACCCGGTCGCTGGGCAATGAGGGGAACCCCTGGGTGGGATACCAGTATCTTTCTGGGGCATTCGGAGCTTCTTTAACGCAAATGTAACCACGGTGTAAGGCCATACAGACCAGCTAGAAAGGAAAGCGAAAACACGGAGCTGCGGCACCATAGTAGATGCAGTAACTGACACCTGCGATGCGACGTGGGGTCGCCGGTGCAGGCAGCAGAATTATTTTCATCAAATGTATTTTCAGGAAGCAAATAAAAGCAATAGAACAAGCGACCTTGCGTCACACATTTTAGGATCGCAATCTGGGCTTCGGCAATAGGTTGTAGGTGGTGGGCGCTCTTGGAGAAACGGCTGACGGAAGCTCGGATAACGTTACGTTCGGAGCCCTTTCGCAGGGAATGGTTCCTCATAAGCGATAACTCGCTGAAATTCTTGGATGTGTGCTGACAGCGCAGATGACTGGCAAGACAAAGACCACACGTCACCTTGACCCCAGCGTAACCAGAGCGCTTCCTCCCGTCTCTTGAAAACCGGCACAACAGGTCAGGCCATTTCGCTTGCCAAAGTCGCTAAAATTGAGAGGTTCTGCGCAGCTGATAACAGCAGCATTGAAGACCAACGGTGCCGTGCATTGAATCATTTATGGTATTTCAGCGAGGATTTTGAAGGCACTTTCAGCAGCTGACTGCTCCAAAACAGTGTACAGAGGCATTATTAAATTATGCACACCCAGAGCTGCATAAAATATTTTTTCAAATATATTCACCGTGTCTCGGCTTAATCTGAAGAGAAGGCCGAGACCACCGCCAAACCTCCGATGCGCACCAAACCCAGGCCATTCCTACGGAAAGCTCTCAGCTTCTTCCTGTCATCTGGCCATCTGATGCTGCGGTTCAAAATAAACTCCTTCAGGTCGTTCTAAGTACATCGGCCCAAAATAAGCAACTAGATTAGGGGTGGAACAGCAGGAGTGACACTGCGACTCCCTGGGTGAGGACTTTGCCTGTTTTGTCCGTGTTCACGTCCGTGTCCTCCAGGTACTTTGGTTTCCTCCCGCAGTCCAAAAACGTGTGCTTAAGATGAACCGAGCAAGAGAAATTTGGCATGTTTGTGAGCGAGTGGCCGTGTGAAGCTGTCTCCCGCCCAGAGTCCCCTCCGTGCTTCTGGAATGTTCTCGGCACTCCAACGCGCCGCTCAGTGGATGAGCGCACCGATGGATTCAAGCCTCAAGAACAAACGCGCTTCCTCCAGCAGACGCTAACACTCACCGCAGAGCCGAGCGCTGTTTCGTGACGCAGTTGTTTCTTGCACACCCCCACCTTTTCTAAGCAGACTTTGGAGGGGCTTTTGCTTTTGATGCTCCACGCTGCTCTCAGTTACGGGGATGGTTTTAAGCGATTTGTTAGCGAGTGTTTGCTTCTGAGAGCAGAGGCCAGACAATGGCAGCAACCCTGGTTTCTGGAAAATGAACAAAAATAAAATATGGTAAATAAGACTGCAGGGAGAGGAGCTGCTTGGGATGTTGTGCTGTGAATGATAACCCCGAGGCAGCGAAAGGCATTGATAAGGTGGCCTTCTGTGATGCAGCAGCCGTGTTTGCTGCCGTATAGATGCTGCATACGAGGAGATCACTGCCGCGAGACATCATTTACTCTCGGCACCGGGGGATAAGCAGTGCAGCCACAAAGAGAACATCATGAAAATCAGAGCTGTTTGAGAAAAAAGCTCAAGAATGCTATTTTATCTTTTTCCTGATGTGTTTAAGGACAGATACCATCTTCATTGTATTTGGTTAAAGCTTTCTGTTATTTTGCTGCACTCCATGTTTTTGCTAAATATTTTATATAAACCAGACAGCTTCTCGTTCAGATTTGATTCCGTACGGAGGGGCGACGGCAAATTCACAAAAGTCGCTTTCTGGTTTATACATATATTTGTTACTTATCGGCATGCCATAAAAGAGATAACTGTAATAGGCTAAATTTGAGCTAAAAACGCAATCCCACCATTACTTTTTGACTGTTAAAATGTCTCAATGCCACAAACTATAAAGCTAGAATTTCAGTTGCAGGTAATGTTTGATGAAGAATTTTGCAGTGGTAAAAAATGTGGATTCACGAGAGCTTTTTATTAAATACATTTGTTTTTAAAAATGCTTTTGTCTTTCTCAACACCAGCTTTTGCTGCTGAATCCCTTGCACACATTCAACGCACGCAGCCTAGCGAAGAAGAAGAAGAAGAAGAAGAAGAAGAAGAATCGCCGCTGCCGTCACTGCACTCGGTGTGTCCTGCAGCAGCAGAGCCCCTGAATGGGCGGCCTGGGGTAAAGGAGGGAAGCAGTGGGAGGAGAAGAGGCCAGAGGATAAGGAAGAAGCTCCAGAGTCCACCTCACACCTTCAGCCCCAGAGTTCACCCTACAGAATTTGTGGTTTTCAGCTGATCTCTATTGTTGAGGTCTCAGTCCATTGTGATTTGTTGACCAATAGCAGCTCGCCTTCGCCATGGTACCGCGGACCTTTGGTTTCACTCAGATCCGGTTTTCCGCACCCCTTAGCAGATCCGGCCAGTTCGTCTTTCTTTCGTGCGTTGTTACGGGTTGGGGCTGTCAGCCGCACACCAAACAACACGACTCTTCTGTCCCTGTCCCGAGTTAAACTGGTGCAGCACTGAGCTTGAATTAACCTGAAATGCTGGGACTGTGGAGTGGAACGCGTGTGAAATGAGCTGGGTTCAAACCCACAGCCAAACAGCCCAGGGGCTGTGGAGCAGGATCGCTACCCATCGCGCCCCTTATGCAAGCAACACATCTCCCTCCAAAGATGACAACTGCATAACTGCAACCATGGACTTATATCTGGCGAAAAAGAACAAAGGTGTCGCAGCGTCTACATCGGTTCTGCCTTCCTGCGGCGGCAAAACAGCAAGAAGCCGCCGCTGAGGACTGGAACGGCGGCCATTTTTTAAAGGCCGGAAGCCGAAATGCGGCTCGGAGCAGCTGAACCCTGCGAGTCTGCAGCGAAGCGGAGAGAACGTGAGCGGCTCATTGATGCCGATGAATTATTCCCGCTGTTGTCCTGATGTTCGGCTTTTGTTCCTGCGCTTTGTGTGCCGGGGGTCAGAGTCTGAGTCTCTACATGACACGAAACAAGCCGTCCTCTTCTGGCTCCTGACAGATGGGTCCTCCTCAGGCTCTGTCACCGTATAAGAGAGAGAAGAAAAAGCGTGATTTTCGCTCCCTTAACGTAACAAGTAAAGCGGCGTCGTTCCCTTGCGGTTGCGGTTTCGCATCTAGATTTCATCCTCGGTCCTGGAGTGCCGACAAGCAGCGGTTCCGCGTGTTTGCCAGCTGGGAACCAGCTCGCGAGGTGAAACGGCGAAAGGCTTTCGATATCCGTTAATGCGAAAAGTCGGGCTCGCGTCTGCTCGAAAGGTGCAAACTCCAAAGCGAGAGACTCGCGTCTTGAGGGAAACCTGCGATCATCTTGCATCAGGCTCACTTTGGCTTCCGAATCTCCTTTGTCTCCAACTGTTTCGGCGGCCCGTCAAATTGTGGAGTTGACTTGCCAGCTTGCGAATTGTTTGGCTTCCAAATTTGTAATTTTGGCTCAAAGTGGGATTACATCTGATTTGCCTACAAATGACATTCACTGCAAAAATATGTAAAGAACTTGCTAGAAGGGACGTTTGCCAGACTTCTTTTCTCTTGTGCTGCGTGCGCCGTATTTGTCTTATTTTAGACTTTCCCAGCGACGAAGCAAGAGAAACGCTGTTTCCGCTTCACTTTTATTGTATTGCTTTCTGTTTATGTCAACGACTAGGAATCAAAATAAAAGCTGAGAGCAGCAACGAAAATGCCAATAATGACTCGGATCTGTTCTTACCGGAAAATGAAGGAAAGCGATTCCGTTTATGTAATCTATGGTACGTTTTAGCCCGAAAAAGCCTTCTCGTGAATTCATAGTGAAATAGGGCCTTTCGAACGCTCCGCTGGTCTGAGGGATGTGCTGTGCGCTGTAGAATCGGCAGATCAGTTCAACGTTTTTATCACTACAAAACCAAAGGTGAGCTGAGCAAGTACTGCTGCTGGACAAATAAAAGATAGCCAGCATCGGTCTGTCCGTCTGCCTGTTGTGGTATTTGTTTGTCACTCTGGGCTTTTTACGTTTGTTTATTTTATTTTTTGCCTTTTGCGCAGGCTGAGCAAAGAAGAAATCTTCAAATGAGCATTTCCATATGAATAATAATTTGAAATGAAAAATGAGACTTTTACTTGAAAAAAGAGAAGCTCTTTTTTAACTTGACGTCAGCGGTTTAATGCAAGCTTTGGGCAGACGTGTTCATTTTCCCTTTTGCGTGAGTTGGATCAACTGTATTGCCAGACACGTGCGTGCAGGTAAGAAACCGTGCGCCCTGCAAGCTGAAGACGACGCTGTGGGCCTGCATATAAACTGGGCATTTTGCAAAGCAAACACTCCTGGGGAAACGCCTGAATGTTTGCTGCAAGTTTGGGCAACAATAATCGGTCATTTAATGTTGAGGATGCAGCGCCGTCTTCCCTCCGGAGGAGAAGTGGGGCCGCGGCGGCCAGAGACGGCAAGTTACTGCTTTCATTAGGCCGGGTGCAGCCCGCTGTTCCTGGGAGAAACGCCGGCCTCTTCTCACCTCTTGCTGCTTTTCTTCTCTCGGTTCTGTTTCTTTAATAGGGTTGTAAGGTCAGCAGAGGTGATCATCCTGTCTACTGACAAGCGGGCACCGGGAGAAAAGCGTACACTTGCACATCGACAGGCCTTCTCGAAGGCCCCCGGCTGTATATTTAATCTCACACTCCGCAAATCCCATCATCGCTTCCCCAAACAATTTCCTGGCTCTCCCAAACTTGACCGCATCACTTACGGCTGTACGAGAGGGAGCGGTAGCCACCGTTTCCCGGCTCGGCTTGCAATCCCACGCCCTCGGAGCCCATTCGCTGTCCGGCATTTGCACGCGGACACCTCGGCTCCGCGCGTTCGCTTTCGGTTCCTCCTCATCCAAGGCAAGGGCTGTCCCAAACCATACGGACAGGTTTGTGATTAAAAGCTAACAAAGCTGTTCTCTGCACAGGGCTTCTTCTCCACCTGCTCAAGATTTTGTCCGTTTTTGAAGAATCCCCGTCTCCTGCCGGCCCTCTCAGCTTTTCCTCATCTGCTAAGAACTTTGAGTACCGCTTGACCTCTCCCAGCCCTCCTCTCAATACCATTGACACACTTTCACTTTTTCTTTTTTAATATTGATGGAATTTTTCCAGTCTAAATGTATTCTGCAAATCTCCTATGACCTCGCTGACCTTCCTTATTAAGCTGCTGAAAAAGAGGCCAAGTTAAGAACGCCAAACTCGTCTCCATTGAGCCCACTTGGAATTCTGAAGCAGGTGAGCTGAGACTGGAATTTGTGATCAAAACTGGGGCAGGGGATGGTGCCGGGTTCCTCTAAGGTCTAACGTTTGAATCCCCTCCCTCCGTAGCGCCCTTTGTCAACGGGCAAATATCTAGCCGAGTGCAAAGCATCCTTGTAGGTCTGCTTGCACAAAAGGCCTCAGCTGAACAAACATTGAGAATAATTTTTAAAAACAGTTATTCTTACGTAAGTCACTGTGTGAGGATTGACAAAAGCATTTACCGTCATATTTATCGAAAGGCTTCATCTGTCAATACCATGAAGGTAAAAGCTGCTGTCATGTAGTTGTGAGACAAAACAGGAATGATGAAAGATGCAGCAAATTTTCACACTTTTGGTCCACATCGTTGCTACGGTTTGGTTTGGTTTGCTGCCAGTATTTGTTTTACAAATGTAAACGTGGGGAGCGTATCGATCGAGTCAAACCGGGTAACTGCGGGCTGACGTACACGGCGATGGCGGGTTCTGTCGTGTTCCGAACCCCCGGGAGGCGGAGGGGTTTGGCTCTAATCTCCGGCTGCTGTGGATAAACGTGGAAGCGTGACCCCAGGCACCGCACACCCTTCCAGTCAGCAGTTGCGTGAAGCTAACCGCAGCTTTCAGTCCATCCTGACGTGACTCTGCGAGAGGAAACTGATGATCCTACATTACCGCCAGCTTTTTTGCCCCGATTCTCATTCGCGCTCCCAAATATGCAGCTGGGTCGCTCGTGTTTCCTTCTTTACAACGTGCAGCAAAGGCGTCACTCCTGCCTGAAAATCCACACCAAGGTTTTAGCTCCCCGTAGCTTCCGTCAGAAGAGCCGGTAAGACGGGGCGGAAAGGTGTAGAATCGACGAAGCTTAGCGGTCCTAACCCCGTCGCTGTTAACTTTCAAGAGCGAGAAAGTTGGAAAAGAATGAATCTAAAAAACATGAGGGGAGATGAGAAGAAAAATGTAACTTTTTGCCATATTTTTATTGATTTCTCCTTCTTCTGCTCGCTTGGGAGAAGTCACTTTTGAAAGTGCTTGTAAAAATATATGCAGCGCTTATAAGAGTAAGTTCTAAATGCCAAGGACATGCAGAAAAGTTCATAACGTGCAAGCAAAAAAAGCATCTTCTTGGAAGCGTCAAGCCACCTGCGAGGAGAAACACGGCGGACGGTCACGCTCATTGTGAGGACACTAAAGCATCCCCTCCCCGGCGAAGCTGCCAGAAAAGCCAGGCATGCAGAGGGCAACAAGGGAAGCAGGTAGGGCAGCACAGAAATGGGTTATCTGCAATTTCCCTCAATTATTCCTGCCCAAAGCTCCACAGGGGCACCTTTCATTCTATTCTGTGCCTTCTCTGCAGCTCTGCTGTGCAGCTGCGGTCCGAATCAGCTTTCCGGACAGATTCCCGCTCACAAAGGATGGAGCGGTGGCAGGGTGTGTGACAGCCTCTCTTCCAAATTGCTAACCCGAAACCCCGGGGGAAATCGCCGCTGTGCGTGTTTTAGGATTTACAACAGCATTTAAACAGTTTGCCAGATTTCCTCAGCCGCGTCGCGGTGCCGAAAGTGCGCTTAAAACGGCCGCTCCGATGCTTTGTCGGCCCAACTTTGCAGCTGTTGCCGTGCTGATGGAGAAATGGAGCCAGCGCTCAGACGGCTTTTCCCAGGTTGAGGTGTTGCTCACCTGCGGCCGCCGCGTTAGAAATGCACTTCCAAATGTGAACTTTTCCGTCGCTTATCGCTATTTTGCGAACTCGGGCTGCGGCCAGCGACAAGCATGCACGGCTGCCGCGCTTCGCATGGCATTTTCTGCACAGAGCTATAACCCAGCCCTTTTTTTTAACAGTTTAACAGTTCGGTTTCAGTGTAGTACCAGTAAATCTATATAGATTTATACATTTATGTGTGGCTTGCAACAAAGCGGAATACGGCAGATGAAATGCTTTGCCTGAAATGCATTCTTAGGCGACGCAAATGAGTGTCCGATATTCTCTGGCAAGACAAAGACCCCACATCACCTTGACCCCAGCGTAACTGGTGCAGAGCACTTAAATATCTCAGCTACTTCCCTTCACGCATGGTGTTTGCTAACCTTGTGAATAATGCATACAAACAGGTGCGTGGAATTTGTTTGTGTGCGTTTTAATGTCTAAGCCTTCGGCTTACTGCTTCCCGTGTGTTCATTTGCACGGCTGAGATCTTTCCAGCTGCAGTTCACGAACGTTCATCCATCCATTTGTTTAAAGCCCAAGTAGTAAATGAGAAAGAATTTCTGTGAGTCAGAATCCCCAACCTGCCATTGTGAACAACAGGCTTGGAACTCAGTTGGCTGCCATCCCCACCGGCCTGACAGCTGTGACCTGTGCTTAGAAAAAGGTATGGGAAAGCAGTGACTGCATTGTCCCCTCCGGTCGAGGCCCCAGCCTCACTGGACCGGATCACAGACAAAAGTGTCCCACGACCCCCTCCCACCTGGCACCGCATTTCTACCTCAATGCTGACATTATGAACCCTTTGATAAAAGGACTGAGGCAGAAGGACACCTTTCTCAAGCTGAGGCCTGGGCCCGAGTTGCTTTGTGATCAGTGTGCGGTGAAAGTGCGTCGGTGATCTCCTGCTCGGCGCCGAGGACGGCCACACTCATCCCGTCTGGAGACAAAAGCAAATTGGAACTGCGGGAAGGAGGGCCGTGACAGAACCCAGGCTCAGCATAAGCAGGATCTGCACCGCCCTTAGCGGCACAAAAAAACAGCTTATACGCGTCCGCAGTCCCGGCAAATAGCTCTTTCTTTCCTGCTTGCTCTGTTTCAGAAAACAAATTTAACCTCCACATCATTGTTCCTGGATAAACCTTTGAATTTCGTGCTTTCCATCTGCACCTCTGAACCCATCACCGAAGGATATTTCGCCTTTGTGGCAGTTCGCTGCATCACGGCCGTGCGAAAGGGACCCGGCACTCAATCCTGTCTCTCTCTAATGAAAATATTGGCAGAAAGAAAGCAAAAGACTGATAGAAGTGGCGCTCAGTTGTGGCAGCTGGTGCCTTAATGGGTGAAGGCCATGAGCACAGAAGAGTGCTATTGCACAGTTTTCTCCTGCATCCTCCAGAAGTAATGAAGAGATGATTTTCAGCGCCGGCCCGCCGTCTCGGCATATTTCCCATTGTCGCGTGTGGCCTTACGTTGGAGCAGCTCCCTCTTCGCCTGGGAGCCAACAAGAAGAGGCAGCCAAAGCGCACGCTGAATGGCCCCCATCGCACCGTGTCATTTTCGAGAAAAACTGGCAAAAAATCATGCATGTAAAAAGATCCGTTGTGTCTCTTCTTCCTGTTCTGATCCCGCCTTAACCGTTCAGCAGCATCAAATACCGTAGACCTTGTTTTCCACAACCTCTGCATTGCACAGAAGTTGACTTTCATCTCCATCCCAGGAGATTTCAAGCCGGAATGGATGGGGGCGGCAAAGCGTCCGAAAGGTTATTGATAATAATCTGGGGGGAAGAGAGATGCGAAACTCCCACACTTGGGTCACCGGGGCTAAAGGCAACGCTTGGGAAAGGCCGGAACTTGCGAGATTTATCACTCTGTAGGGGAAATGCGATGCTGCTTTCCTCTGCGAGACAGGGAAGGCGAAATTCTGTTAAGCCTGGGCTTCGCACCGTATGTTTAACTGCGCTCCTCACTGTGGTACAACTGTGCCGGTTCTGTATTTACAACCGATCGTGGAACAGAAACAGACGGGAATTTCCCTCCATCTCCTGTGCCTGCTAAACAGAGCCTGCAGAGCAGCCGGAAATCCGCAGACTGAAATGTATTTCTCGAGAGAAGAAAAAGCTCAAAAATTAATTTGTAGAGGGCAGCCGAGCCTCACACGCATTCCCCAGGGCAAAGTACAGTCATCTCCGCGTGCTACTGTGAAAGGGTGCAGGTCAGAATGAGTCACGTTTGGATCGTGCATATCAAACCGTTCACTCATGCTGTATATGCATAGTAAATGCAAGTTGAGAGCGATCAGAAGGAATAAGTGACTTTCATCCATCCAGGCTTCCATCATTTAATAAATCGCATGTTAAATCGAAATCGAAATTCTCTTTTGGATGAAGCTGTGGAATGCAGGGTGAGCCCTCAGACACATTTGGAAAGGAAATGTTCTGCTGGATACCAGAACCTTCCTCTGTAAATAAAATGGGCCAAAGCGTTTGACATTGTTCCTCTGAAAAGGCTCATGTTTAAACTGCTGCATAACACACATTCGCACAACAGCTCCTCTGTGTTCTGCCGCTGTCGACGTCCAAGCGAACCGGTTCTGTTCCGCTCTGTTTTGCGCTCATCTGCTTGCTGTATAAACTGCGCGAGGGCAACACTTTCTGCGGATGCTAGAAAAACAGCTGTTGTAGAAGTCACCTTGCTCCCGTGTCCTTGAGCAAAGGTGAACTTGGGTACCGTAGCTCAAGTCCAGCTTTAGCGACAGTTTGGTGCTTAAGAGTGAGGCGTTTTCTCCGTTTCGCTCAACTTTTTGCATTTGTACGCCAGACGCTTTTCTCCAGAGCAACTTGAGGTGAACACTACAGCGTATTCTGCTGAAACCTTTTTACTTCGAAGTGACTTCCGGCATTAGAAACACTGCAATGTACGGCCTACAGTCACTCACTCACTCACTTGCTGATGCGTTGCGGGTGCTTTGGAGTGACCCATTCACCTGAAACACCTGCATGTGGACTGCGGAGGTGGACCAGAGCACCTGGAGGGAATCCACGGAGAGAAGTGAACTGTGCGCAAACTAAGTGGGACTCTCCCGGTGCCCCCCTTCATCTAGCCGGCAAAACCGTTTCAAATAAAATGTTATAATTCGGTTTATAGGGCTTGAACGGTCACTTCCTTATGAAATTATTCATGCGTCTCAGCTGTACAAATTATTCCTGCAGATACCCCGGACTCCACGGACATCCCTTCTGCTCGCCTTTCCTCGGCGCAACACTGCATCATTTTTCGACCCCCGTTCAGACCCACTGCAACCGATGGTGATTAATTTCCCTGAATTGATGCTTTCAAGGACTTTGCGTCGTCCCTCTAAAATAGCGGCGTGAGGAATTGGGTTGACATGCAATGTGTTTCGCTTCCAAAATTAAAGTGTGAGGAACGTGGTCAGAACGAGCGTCTTTATTTTAGCCCTCGTGCAGAATACATGAATAACTAAGCAGAAACAATGTCCATCACACCCAACAGGAGCATGAAGAAGGGGGTTGGGGGGGGGTGCTCTTGCATCCGTCCTGCCCGTTTAGCCTGGCCTGCATCTGTACGATAGCCCCGCATGTCAGTGTGGGACAACTATGATAAATGGGCCTCTACATTTTTCATTTGGATGTTCTCAAGTCGGGAGCTTTGCCTTCGCTGCTGCGTATGAGGCTGCCAGACGAGGCTGAACAGGCCAAAGGGCTGCTGGGGAAGAGAGATGGAGGACGGGCAGCTGCAGCACGGGGAGGGGGCTGCCAGGTTCAGAGTTGCTCCTTCCTGCATCCTCCAAGGCAGGCAGAAGTGTCCTCTCGTGTAAATCACGGGCCACTTCTACCCGCCAGGCCCTCGTCCTTGATGGAGTCCCTCCCTTCGCTCCCCAGGGGTCGGTTGCCGGGGGCCGGTCGGATTCTTTGCTTCCGAAGGGCTTCGGGTCATCTGCATGCCTGCCTGGTCACATCTTCACGTGTGGAAGCTGAGGACTTTTCACAGACATTGCCTGAGAAAGGCAAGGAAAGACAGAAAGAAGTCAAGGTGCTCCAGCAGGAACCGCGGTAAACGTTACCCCGTGGTGTAAGGTGGCACAGAAGATCCTGTCCCGTTGCGTGAGGTCTGGGATCAAAAGCAGCTGAGTCTGAGGGAAGTTTGCGTGTTTCTCCCGTCTTCGGGAGGAGACGCTCCCAAACTGCAAAGACGGGCATGGAAGAGGTCGATGCCGAACTATTTCCGTACCTTCCCATCCGAGACTTTGGCTCGGTGGCGCCTCACCCCACCCCTACGTATTCCTCCCTCTTTGCCAGCTTTATCTAAAACACAACTCTCAACTCCCGCTGCGCTGCTTCTGAACCTTTTGCACGTCTGTCTTCCGTCTGCAAGCGTAAATGCGGTGAGGCCTCTGTTTTACGCACCTTATTTTACCCAATTAAACCGTGTGCCGCGGTGTTCGTTGCGAGCATCGCTCTACAATTTGCCGAGAGCCAGAGCAAGAAACCGTGGCTTGCAGCAACCGAATGAAAAAACTAACAAGGTGCTTTTGGCGAATAAACTAATACGCAAACGTAGCAAAATTTGGAAAAGGAAGATGAAAGAATAAGAAAAATGCAAAACCCTTCTGTGAAAAAAGAAAAGTAGAATTTCTCCATCCTTGTCCGCGAACAGCTCATGCCGCACAGTTAACAGCACACCCGGCGGACCCGCATTGTCGCTGGGAAGCAGCCTGCTGTGTTCGTGATGGTGGCGGTAATAAATGAGCGCTAGAAAGCATCCCGATTTGGCCGTCGAATGGGTGACAGCAAAACGGCGGCGGAGCACAGGCTCCGGCGGCAGGGATCGGACAAGAAATGGCAGCGGCTAAAATGGCTCACCCGTTGTCCCAGGCGCCCGACCCCCCAGGTCACCCCGAAACACTTGTGGCCGCAGTAGAACCAACTTAGGCGCCTTTTACCCATGCACCGTTTTGCGCAGCTGCCGTCATTTGTTCATTGCCGCCCCCCTCCCTCCTCATTTTGAGCAGAACGTGCGTGAGCTCCCTCTGAGCCGGCGAGGCGCTGCTTAGCGACCGGACAGAAACGTCGAGTTTTGATTTTAGAAATTTAGAAGCCCGATATTGTAGAACAATGTGAGCCCACAGCCACGATGACACTGATGGAGGGCATTTGCGTGGGTGGATTTTATTTCACGTGTTTCTATTTGGGTTGTCCCTTTATTTCTGGTTAATATCAGCATACCTACACTTCATCTAGATGACCTCCAAGCAGACGGGAGAGTTTAATTCACTTTATTTTTGAACAGCATCCTTCACAGACTGCTTAGGATAAGGCTGTGCAAAACAAAAGTGCAAAAGGTTCAGAGACAAACGGACCAGGAAGCAGAACGCAATCGAGGAGAAGATATAAACTCCTCATTCCTGGCACAGCAGAAGGACACCTGTAGGGGTCTGAGGTCAAACGGGTTGTCTGCTGGATGCGGACACAATAACGTTGCGCAAGCAGGGAGAAGTTTCTGGAGTGCTGAGGTGGTTGTCCACAGAGCGCTGCACTGATCTTCAGGGCATTATACAGTGTGGGGGTGAGGGCCTGCGGGTCTGACTGGAGTAGAAACCAGCTCCAGGTGGGACAGTCAGGCGGAGGAGCAGAAAGGAGAACAGATACGCACGGTAGTTTGGACTCATAAGCCTGGAGGAGCAGAGTCCTCGCGAATTGCTTGCTGACCCAAACAGTCGCCTGGGAACTACACGAGGCCTTCATTCAGTCCCTGCTGGCATCCAAGACCAATGGGACAGCAGCCGTCGCACTGTCGAAAGTCTCGGGTTCGAACCCCCGTTCTCGCTCCTGAATTTCTCCAGTAGGAATTACCCTGCTGTGTAAACAGGTCAGTTGCTGTGAATGACCTACGATCCAAACCGCACATTGCAGCTTGGCATCAGATAAGTTAATGGCACAACTTAGCGGTCCAGGATTTTCCCTTTTTAAGACGTGAACTTCACAGTAATAATAATTTCATCATTCCATCCCTAGCTCAAAAATCTCAGACGTTTGTTGCAGCTGTAAAACTGTTAGAGAGAATAAAAAAGCAGAACATGACAAAATGGTGTGGAAGTGATCCCCCCCCCACCCATTAGCATGGCAATTGACATCCTTTTAAGTCAGCGAACACCTGCTTACCTGCAGCGCTGCCAAATGCGAAGGAGAGGGAAATGCGAGAAGAACAGACTTGGGGTCAGCGCAGCCAAGTGTTTGGAGTGCTTTTTAAACACTTGCACAGCTGCTGTTTAAGACTTGTAATGCTTTGCTACATAAATTATCTAAAGGATATTTTCGTTTCATCCTCAGTAGCTTTTTGGGGAGATTACTGGCGTGATTTTCCGCCCGGCTTTGCTGCACACACGTGCAGAAGAAGCGCCGGCGCAGGCGTGTCGAGCGGATCGAAGCCGAATCTGTGAAAAAATGACGCCGTTCGACTGTTTAAAGGAGTCTGCAAACTCCATGTCAATGCCGTGTGTGCGTCAAGAGGGAAACCCAAGACCTGCAGACGGCAACGCCGACTGCCTTTTATAGCTTACGCGTTGCCGGCTCTGCGAAGGGACAGCGACGCACGCTGCCGTCCCGGAGAGACTGTAGTTTCCGCAGATGCAGAAGTCAGAGCTGTAATGGCCAACTTTTAGCGAAGAAACAAGGCAGCCTGATGCCATGAGGGACTTCCCGTGCCATCCGTCGGATGGGAATAAGCAGCCGCTCTCATCTCATTACCCGGAGATCCCACCAAATATTTGCTTAAGGTCGGCCCTTGTAAACCGGACAGACGTGAGCGCAGCGAGTCATCAGCTTGCGCATCCCGACCTTCTCGAGTCCTCCCGTTCGCTTTTCTCTCCTTCCCTCGCGCCTCCCTCTCCGCTGCCAAACCGCTTTATTCTGTCAGTCATTTACATGGACAGATAATCTGTTTATACAATGAGGCTGTAAAAAGTCCAGGCTAAGCAGCATCGATCTAAGCTATTATTAATAGCCAAGCTGGAGATGTCATTTGGGAAGATTAATTTGTGCAAGCTGCGGCTTTTGCTCCGTTTCTTACGATCAAACTATTTTTACTCTCTTATGAGCATACGAGGAGATGTGGCAGCATAATTAAAGATGCAGGATACAGGGTTTAGAATGAATGAACTTTGCATGGAATTCGGTGAGCTTCACAGTTGACTTCGCTGCCGCCTCTTGCGCTCGGGGAACCACGGGGGGGCGGGGGGGTGCATGCCGACACGAGCTTCACTTTGGCCACACGAACGTGGACATTAAAACGGCGCCTCAAAGTTACGTTTCCGACGCCAGCCAGGAGCTGAAGGTGGATTTGGCCTCCGTGTGTAGCCGGGACCGTGACCCGTGACCTGGATGTTGTGCCCGGTGGATAAAAGTTTAGGGCTACATCACACACTGCACTTACAGTAACGTACCTTTCTGAAGAGGTAGAGTAAGGAGGCCCGTCTTTCGCTGCAGTTCCAAGCCCTTTCTGTAGATGTTTCCCAGGTCTGGCACACGAACACAGTTCTCCGCAACACTAATATGGAACAAGACGCCCAAAACGGAGAGCTCTCCTTTACTGTCCCACAAACGCCACTGAAGTTGGCAGGTGTGAGGAGCGCAGAAGATGGATGACTTTGCCTTCTTACACCTCAAAAATCTGATAGCGGTGGTCCTGCTAACTGGGGCGTTGTCATCCTGGAGGGAAGATCAACGTGGAATTTATGAGGACGCTACATGATGTGCAGCAGAGATACCGACCTTGACTCCTCGTGAAGAGAGAACTGAGAGTCAGACCTTAAACATATAAAAAGAAACTGTGACGCTGCTCTGAAGCGGCTCTGAAAACCCGTTTTCCGAACTATTCCACAGCGTGTGCGGTGCTGTAAAACTTGTTTCTTTCGCAAGGCCTCGTGTCCACGTGCTGGGGGAGGACGGCGGGCTTTTTCTCAGGTTGCCGTTGTCGGTTCGGTGTGGGACCGATGCCTCGGGTTCAGGCTGAGGCCTGGAGGAGGTCACGCAGACTCTTGCTGCCGCACGGACAGGTACAACGCACTGAATTGGATCTTCCGGGAGGAAAAACGATTATTGCGGCTTCGGTCGGTTGCTTGTTGATGTTGCGGCGCGCAGTTGTTTTTTAATATGTACTTGGCTACATGGTTATCGCTGCTTTGGTGAAAAATGTGCTTTTCTTGCGTCCGCAAACCCGGTCTTAATTTCTGCATACTGAAGGCCACCGAGCGGACTCCTGGTTTCCATGTTAACGTTGAGGCTCCGCAAGCCCGTGCCTCTCTCTGTGCATGTCTGAAGGGCTCGGGTCTCTAGGCACACCGCATATTCACAGCAACAGACGTGTAACCGTGGAACAGAAGTTGAGCCGCGTAACAGTGAACCGGTGCTCAAACAGCACCTGAGGAAGCAGCATGAGGAACCTCAGGTCCCTCCACAAACACTGGGTTATGTCTGGGAATCACTGCCTCCCAGACGCCGACTTATTGGGCTTACGCCGCCTGAAGAGGAGGCGGAGGGTTTGACGCAAGTGGGGTGTTGGCAGAATCCAGGTAGCCGCTCTGCCCACGCACAATGACGGAGGAGAAAAGGTGAAGAACCTCGGTAGCTTAGTAGCAGTTAAGGCTTTGGCCAAATGATCTGTTTTAGTGCTGCTGTATTTGAGGAGGGGGCGCAGGTAAATGGAGCCACAGTGTCCCCTAGTGATCGCATCGCCACGTTTCCCCTGCTCCTGCATCCGCTGCGAGGCGCGGCTGAAACTGAGTCGAGCTCTAAACTGCGTGCAGGCGTAATTATTTTATTCCCTTTACAGCCAAATATCCTGCTTATTTTTCACGTTCAGGAATAATGGGTTAATGTTCGTGGACTTTGTGGGCTCAGTAATGCTTCAATATTTTATGGTAATAACAGCTGACTTAGAAGTCAGAAGACTCACAAGTTGACTTCCAGGGCCGCATTATGTTTGAAACTAGGAGGGCCCCTGTGAACTGTTGGTCTTTTCCTCCTTTCCGCAAAGCAAAGAAGCCCTCCCTGAGCTCCTTATAGACCTGTTTGAACAAAGAATCTGAGCGACCGGGTTGCTTCCCCATTAGAGAGGCCTTATTTCTCAATACAACAGACATCTCTGTGAGTGCAGGTGCAGGACAAGGCGACAGGAACCGTCTGAAGTGACCGCTTCTTCAGTGTCCCTGTGGTTAGGTAGTGAAACCCTAAATCTAAATTCCTGATTTCCTCAAGTGCTGCCATGCAGCCTCCTGTTGGAAAATCTCTGCTAACCACAAAGCAGAACTGCCGATGTCCTGTGACATCCAACCTCGGCATCCCAGCAGAGACGCTACGTGTGGGCGTCCCTAGTGGTAGGGGCCAATGTTGCGTGTGTCCAACCGCAGACTGGACGGTGGGTTCTGTCGTCGAGGTTCACGGTGTTCCAGTGTGTTGAGAGAGGGGCTGAGGTGGCTGACCAGCCTCAGGGCAGAGGGTGAAAGAGCATTTGCCCCCCTATCCTGGCTGTTACCTTCCACTCCTGCCCAGGGTGAGTAAAGGCCGAGTAATGGAGATCCACACAGTGGGGTCATTTCCTCATTGCCTCCATCCGGTCCCAGAGCGGCGCTCAGCACACCATTTTCTTCACCAGAAGACACAACTGGGTCAGCAATAATAGCCAATAATTTATTGTAAAGATGAGTAATGTGATTTGTAGCAGACTGAGCACTGGATTCCGGGATTATTTTGTTTCCAGTCCCATTGTCTCCCATCTGATAGAATGAATGACGACAACAGGCACAAAGTGGCAGAAATCTTTGCAGTGCTGAACCCCCGCCCCCCATGCTGACTGAGGTGGACATCTTATAAAGTGGAGTCATTTCCCTCCCGGGTTGCCAAAGCAGGAATTTCCAAAGCCGTCGTCATATTGAACTTAATGTGATCGAGTCGATGGCAAAGAGCCACACCTGCCTGCTATGACAAAGATGCTCAAGGGGAGAGAAGAGTTCTGCTCTTTCCCAGAATCTGGTGAGGTTCTGAGAGCGGAGACCCCGGCAGCACTTAATTAAAGCCATTCGTTTTGAGCTGCGGCGCTGACTTGGGTCTGGCTGCTGTCCAGCCTGTTGGAGCCTCAGCCGCAGCGAAGGGCCACGGCCTCTTCTGGAAGTCACGGACGCCCCGGGAGAAAGCGAGCGACTCGGTTTCGACACTTGACCACACGGCCGCCCGGCTGCAGCCCTACAGCAGCTGGTGACCGGCGTATCAATTCGGCACACTAATGCCGTTCCCCCGAGCACTTAGTGTCCCACGATGCAGAAAAATAATTCCTCCAATCTTTGGTCATGGGGTTTCTAACAGCATACAAATATAAACTGCAGCTCTGAGCAATGATCCGCATCAAATTGACATCCCAATACTTTCATATACACAATTCTCTATTGACACAGCGGCAGAGTTCAGAAATTACTGGGCCAGATAATCCAGAAGTAATTTGCTGAGCTAATAAATGTGTACAAAATAAATAAGCAAACAGAAATGCAGAACAACGCGCAGATAACACAACAAAAAACCTGCTTAACAGCCAAACACCCTTGCGATTTACACGACATTGACAGAGGCTTCAATTTGGAAACTGCACTAGTAAACAAAGCAGAAAAAAATTCTCTTAATTCCCTTTATCTTTGCTGGTGGTGGATTATCTAACAAAAAGGTGGCAAAAACTCTGAACAATGTTGACATAATTCAACAAAAATATCCAACTGACACGTAAATACATTCGAGTGCGTAATACCCCATTCACTGGGGTTTGAATGCGCAGTTGGCTGCGTGCTGAAGGCACACGTACGGGCCCGCGGACACAGACCTGCTCTGTGGTCGTAGGAGGGACATCAACGACAGAAGGAGTGTCCAAAGCAGGCATCCTATCAGGGACACATTACAGGAGATGGACACCGACACACAGAGGCGCGTGGGGCAGGAAGTTCTTGCAGGACCCAAAACAGAAGAGCAGGCAGAAGCAGGATAGATCTGTGTTTTTAAACTGGCAAAACTCAGCAGGTCACCAAAACATAAAGAACCACATCTGGGTGAGTCAGCAGGCCATGAAGTGACATATAGGTTCATTCTGTCTTAGGGTGACTCTGTAGACATCTGAGAAGGAGGAGGAGGAAAACATGGATCTTATTGCACATAAGTGGCTCCTTTCTGCCTGTGACAGCCCAGTTGGTGTTAGGACGCAGCCCAGGGAATGTGGACAGAACTGACTTGCACAGAATAAACAAAACTCAAAACCTTATAGGTAATAAGAAGTTCATCTCTTTTCTCTTATTAGACCAACCACAAAGCCAAATGTCTCCCAGGGGACAAAACTAAACCCCCCTCCCTTTCAGCGTTTCTGGAAATGAAAGCGCTCGAAAACACGTCACGCTGCCCCATCTCTCCAACTGAAGGATAGCCTGGTGAAAAAGTACAAAACTACAAAACCAGTCGCACCACCTGATGCCCAGGTCTCAGCACGCCGCTGTGGCGCAGCATCACCACGCACCTCCTTGTCCCTCTGACATTCACTGTCTCAGTCTTCCACACGATGGCAGCAGCAGACAAACTGCATCGGGGCTCCAAACCCCGGCCTGGACGTCCACGTGAGGTTTGTGGGGGGGCCAGGGGGTTCTTTCAGCTGGCGCGTGGTCTCCAAAACGCAAACCCACAGTGTTGTAGGGGATCGCTGTACTGGTACTGCATGAAGGGTTGTTGACAGAATACTTAAAGTGCAACAGCGGCGCGTGCACAGATGCATGGTTTGATCATTTTGCCGTCTGTTCACTCCATGCTCAACGCAAGCGGACGGTGACGCGACGAGTGACGCAAGCCAGGGGAAAAATCTTTGCAATAAAGTTATGTTTTTTTGAAAATTTTTTGGAAATTATTATCCATCAGTCATTATTTACCAAAAGAAGAAGGGCATTGCGGCGACGCAGCAGGTAGCAGCACTGCCTACAGCACCTGGGCGCTTTGGATGTTGGGTTGACTCTGTCTCAGCCTGGCTGGCAGGACTGCGTCATATAAAGTGGTGCACGTGTGTGTGCACAGTGAGAGATCTGCTTTGTGTGTGCTGTGAAGAACAGTGGAACTGAGAATAGAACCAGATGCCTGGGAGGAGCACCTATATAGCAGGTTCGGGGTTGGAGGACAGAGCAGATCCAACCCATGTGGAAGAACTGCCTGAGGAAATCCGCTGGTTTCTTTAAGTGCTGGAAGGAAGATTTGGACTTTCTTTCCAAGCAATGTATGCTGTTAAGACTGTAGTTCCACAGCCCAGCAGGGAAATGGGCAACAACCGTGATTCTTACCGTGGTCCTCTCTTTAGCAGGGGGCACTAAGCCAGATGTCAGTGAGACGTCAGCATCTTCCCTTTTCAGACTTGAGATTTTATCTAAAAAGAATAATCCCATAATTCCAGTTCCATTCCAGAAGAATAATTCACACAAACGGCTGCCACTAAAGCAAGCCGTTGTGCCTCATTGTGGGTTGCATTAGCAGCTACCTGGATTCTGCATTCCTTTGCCTGCCACCTCATCTGGAATGGCGACATAAAGTTCATATTTCTCTGCAAACGTTGACTTTTTACACGTTGCTTGTACGTGTTGAAGGGCGATAGACCGTGGAATAAGTTTAATTGTATTGTTTTGTCCTCACTGCACCCAGACTGACCCAGCAGACTGCAGCTTTAATGAAATCCATATAAATTTAAAGCTGTTAATTTTTCAAAGCAAAAGAAAAACTGCTTTCTCCATTTATTTCCATTTATTTTCCTCTCAGGCCTCCAGTTTATTTCTTTTTCTTGTGCGAGGCTGCATCTGCGTTTAGTTTTCATTTGAAAGGCATTCCTCATCAGAAGGAAAACTTGCACGTTAAACTGTTTCTGACTTGCTGGCCAAAACCGGCCACCCCCAGTCAGCCACGCGGCTCCTTCTCAATCCGTTCACTTAACCTGAGATTTGCTCCACGTAACCCAGTCGGTGCTTCTGTGGTCTTTCATTTTGATGGAGCAACGATTATAAACAGTAAAATACTGGAATTTAAACAATAAGCACTGCAGTATTTGACTCGATGCAGGAGATGCCTTTCACCGCTCGCAGGAAACGTGTGTCTGCTTAATCGCTCCCATAAGTGGCCTTGGTCAGCCTCCCGCTTTCAAGTTTTTGTCTTTTATTAAGGCAAGCGGCTGAAATGAGCGAGAACTTTGATGGTTGCCTGGATTTTCTGAATGACAGGTGGGATAGGAGTATCACAACCCATTATTCTGTCGGCCTTTGGATCAGCGTGCAGAACAGGAGCAAGAAAAACAAAAAAAAACAGCCATAGGGTTCCTGCCGCCATAATAGGAACCAGAGGGAAAAACTGGGCACAAAGCAAAGGTCAGCTCTGACTCCCCCAAATCCTGCAGCAAGACCTTTGCATCTTGCAAGTTTTCATTTTAAGAAACAAAATGATGACTTGGAGCACCGAGGAGTGAAAGGCACCCTACAGGCTAAAAAGGTGCACTCTGTACACCCCTTCGCAGGCCGTGTGGATTTAAGCGAAGTCGCAATTTTTGGAGGAGCCCGGTGAACAGCAACAGAAGCTGATGTGTTTATGGAGGTCTGTTTGAAATGACAGAAAAAAGCTTTTTAACACAGCTACTTAGCCTAATAGCTTTGGCTCTGGTGTCACAATAATGAACCCTGAGGGATTCAGCTTGCTTTCCTCTCTGGCCCCTTTCATGCCACTTATGTGCAGAGCGGCTGTAGGAGGTTTCCCTCTGCTGAACACAAGGTGCTTCCTGATGTACAAGCACGCATTGCTGGACTTTTTGCCAAGTCTTCCCTTGCATATTTGCACTTCTTAACATTCACATAATAGCTTTTGCTTTGCGATCGGAAGAAACGTCATCGGAACAGAAACTCCGGTTAAAATTTGTCTGGGTGTTGTGAAGCTCTACAGAAGGCGAGCAGAATACCGGTCCTTGCGGAACCGAGCGACCGTCGTGCAGGGTGAGGTTCCAACCCGAGACTGCCGTCCCCTTGCCTGGCCTCGTGCCCCCCCCAACATTTGCTTGTTTTCGCACAGCTTTCAGTCCTGCCGGGGCTAAGCCTACTGTTGATCTTTCGATATTTGTACACAGCGATGCCACTTCTTCAGCACCGATTTACTCGCATACAGATTTAAAGTAAACATATTTCATACCGCATGGCAGTAAAAGCAGCCTAGCCAAGCAAAAAGAACCAACTCCCGACTAAGTGTGTAAGAAAGCTGTTCTGCTCTATGGCTTCTGAACCGTCTTCCCAAAGATGGGTTTAACTTGTTTGTTTCTAAAATCAGCAATGAGTAAAAGATTTATAATGAGAAAGAAAATTGTGCAGCTGTTATATAAAAATGTGGGCAGAATGAAGGGTCTGGTTTGGCTTGTAAAATGACGAAGAAAAATTAAACTTTTAACTGCGTTTCACTGAAAGCTGGAGAGAAACGGGCAGATGTCAGCACATCAGTTAACCCGTAGCTGGAAAAACATTTATGATGGGAAACCGGCAGCTTTTGTGTTCAAGAAGATGTTTTTACATCTTACTCACAAAGAGCAGAGTTGCAAAGGACCATTGTTAATAAATATTTCATGATGGCCATATTATCCACATATTTTCACACCCTTGTATGTGACTTTCTATCCACACTCACACAAAGTTTGACTTTCAGCTCGTAAATGTTAAAATGCAGTAAAGATCAGGCAAAAAAGTCATCATTCTCTGGAGAACATTTGTCCAGAGCGATTGCCATTTCTTAAAACTTCCTTTTGTCACTCTTTCACGTTTGTTGAAGAAGCTGATGTCTTACTTGAGTGGGATTTTGACTATAAAGTGAAAAAGGAAAAATGCTTGCCAATACGGCTTGTAGCTCATAGGTTAGGGTCTGCACAGCAAGCAGCTCTGGCTGTGGGTTTGAATCCAGCTCAGTCCTTGTGGAGATTACACATTAGTTTGTTATTTCTTTGCACTTCTCCTTTAAGTGCCCTACTTCTTCAGCAACCGTGCCTTTGACACTGACGGGACAGAGACTTCCCACACTGCTGCGAGTCTGAGTTTGGGGGCTGTAATAGCGGCCCGTAATTGTAAGGAATCCCATTTCCACACAGATCAAAGATCAGCGGTCAGACATAAACACAGGCGTTTCTGTTTAATTTGTGCCCGCCAGGGATTTTTGACAATTTACTCCAATGCTGTCAACACCATGTCAACAAAACCCATGAGGTCTTTCAGGGACCAAATGGCCACATGAAGTCCAGCTGGATCGCTGGGCTCTGAGCTGTGAAATGGCTCAAGGCAAATGGCTTTCACCTTTCCTGCTTCCTCTGTTTAACCCAGGACGAAAAAGCAAAGTATGGAGTCTGAGAAAGAGAATAACTTTGGTGTAATTTTGCTCTGATCTGCCATGCGTTTGTTTTCCGGTCGTCTTGCCTGTTGTTGAACAGGTTCGTGGCACCCACCAAAGGTCAGAGTTCAGGCCTGGAAGAAAGGAAGAACAGAGCAAAGATTGCGGCAGCGAATGCCCTCGTGGTGGCGCGTCTATATTTCTCTTTGGCCAGTGTTTGCTCGGGACCATTAGTCTGTCTGTTGCCTTCTGGCCTTCAGCCGTTCACAAAGAGGTAAACCGATCAAAGGGGGCCTGGTGACTTCAACCCGGCCGTGGAGGCGTCTGTTTCTACAGCTGTGTTTGCCTTCACTTCTTTCACGCTCAGCACTGAAACGCCCTTGTTTTCCCGCAGGCTGATGGCTTCCAACTCCCAGAAGGCTCATCTACTTTGTCACTGGAGAAGCTCAGTAGTGATCCCTCAGTTGCAGGGTTTCGGCCTTTTCTTAAATACAGTAGGGTTTCCTACTGGTTGAGGGCTTACAGGTGTGTTCAACTGCACAGCACCAGCATCCCAACTGGAAAGTTCACCATCCCAAGCTCCCAGGCATTAGAGCTTGGCTACTCCACCCGTTTTTGCACCTTGGTCAGACGGTCATGTCCAAGTTTTACTTTTCTTTTAATAATTCATGATCTATCTATCATAAGCATGAATTTAGTGACTACCTGCCTGGCTGTTTC
Organism: Heterotis niloticus; assembly: GCA_018136845.1. Classification (NCBI taxonomy): domain Eukaryota; kingdom Metazoa; phylum Chordata; class Actinopteri; order Osteoglossiformes; family Osteoglossidae; genus Heterotis; species Heterotis niloticus. The sequence continues at coordinate 21,206,447 of CM030907.1, forward strand.
CTTGTCTGTCTGTCATTTACATTTTTTTAAAATTCCAACAAATGACCCTGACAGAATACTGAGAACTGAGACCTGGCTGTCATTTCCAGCTTCAGTCAGGCGGCAAAATGAAGAGAGCAAAATAAAATAGACAGTGGCGGATGTAACAAAGGGCAAAAGGTCTCAGTATTTCGCAGCGGTGGTCACATCACACTGAAAATACATTTCCTGGCCAAATCTGGAACAGTTATCAACCCAGATGCCATAAATTCATCCAAAGCAATAATTGGGCTGTTTTTTTTTTTGGTAACAAGAACACAGAGAAATCACTTGTTCGTGTGGCCGAGTTAACGCTGTTCCATTGCGGTTGTTTTCTCTTCCGTTACCAGAATAAACCCATCAGAACGGCCTCGCATTTAAAGCACAATGTGTGTGTGACATGTGGCCAGAAATATATCTTCTTCTGGGAAAGTGAGGAGGAAAGAAGTCCAACCTATGACACACAGTGTTGGGTTTTCACTTGAAATTCCTTGATTCGCAGGGTGGAACGACAAGGTCACACATCAAAGACGCTACAAGGGTTCGGCCTTTATACCTCAGATGGTTCAATCAGCCTTATCTGTGTGAAGCACCCAACCCTGGGAGCTTCTCCGAATGTTAAGGATGTATTCTTCATGAATCATCATGAATGCCCCCAGCAGCTCATTCTCTTTGCTAACTTGAGCTCCAAGATGGGTTCTGAACATACAATATGTGGGAAGAAAGTGTGCAATGTTTGGGATTTTCACTGAACAGAAATGCAACACCCATTTGAAACCAAGGTATCCCCATCACGGTGCTGCTGTAGCCAAATGCCTTTTAAAGAGCCAAATATGTTAATATAATGCATAAGAAAAATCTTAACGCTACTTTTGCTCGGATTTTTTTGACCATCCAAACGAGATCAGAGCGGCACTAAAATGAGTGCGACAAGTCGGCTATGAAAAACAATATTTTCACTGCTCCCCTTACAGCTGAATATCGGCCACAGAGCGGCTCCTTCCCCGCCCGATTCACGCGCGTGTCAACAAAGCTGCACGCACACGGAGCGTCAGAACTCCCTGACCTCCTTGCACTGCTTGTGGAAGACTTCCTCCGGCGGGTTCTCGCCGCAGCCCCGGCCGTTGTTAGGCGGCCGTGCCTGGTTGTAGCGGCTCCAGTCACCCTTGCAGACAACCCAGGGCAGGACGTCCACCTTGTAGTGCAGGTCCTCAGAGAACTCAGTGCTGATGAGGTTAGGAGAGCCGGCACCCTTTCCGCGCGTGATCAGCCTCATGCCGTCATCGTAGCAGCAGTGCTGGGCAGCCAGGGTGGCCGATTCCAGGGTCAGCATCGAGCGAATGCAGTAGCGAGCGGTGGGCTTATAGATCTCCAGCTTCTCTTTGGGACCGCTGGCGTCATTCCATCGAAAGTCCCTGCGCGCAGCAGTGTCGTGGATGACTGCAGTGCCGTACGCCGTCTCCATTGGGTAGGAGCAGGGACAGCTGGGTAAGTCGCTAGCCACCTTCAGCAGGTACTTCCTCAGGAACTCGCTCTTGCAGTTCATCCACTTCTCACAGCTGTCAGTGTCTAGGAACCATCAGGTGAGAGCATTTATGAAAATGTGCTTGAGAACATTCGTCTGGATCTCTTACTAGCATCTGCTTTTCTTGCACACCTCTTGCCCTCTCCCCTTCTGTGAGTTATTTGGACCCATAAAGCAATGCTAAGCACTAGCACTGTGGTGTGTTGTGCATTTTTCAATGAAGAAATCCCACAAGTGAAACTGCCACAGTGAAAGATGAAAAACATCTTTGGCTGTCCATTCATATTGTATGAATACAAAAAGTGATCAACTAAAGGGCTATTAAACATTTTCTGCATGAAAGTACATACCAAAGAACGTGAATTACTAGACATACTGTGTAAAATAAGGAGAAAATCAAGAATCGAAGATATTGAAGAACCAGAATATAAAAGTACAAAAGGGACGATCCAGTCTCACAGCAGGATCGAAGGACCACAGATGATAATGTTAATCAGTCACTAACTGGAATGAGCAGAATGTCAGAAGATGACCAGGAAGCCAGCCTCTAAGATGTAAAGACATCAAAGGGAGCCACAGTCTTGCTCCAAGCTGCAGCCTTAAAGAAATCCAGCACGAAAGCACAGGTCCACCTAGAGATCAGGGGTTATAATGATTCCTTTGAAGGGTTAACGTCTTACCAACACCAAACAGCTCTGTGGTGTTGAACTCATCCGTTCCAGGAAGTTGGCTAACTTCTGTACCAGCAGTTCGAAAAACATCTTCTACACCTTCAAGGCGGAGAAACACCAGTGAGAGTAACAAACTGAAAAAGTTCCTGGTTCCCTGTTCTGTCATGTGTGTAACACATACAGGCATCACAGCATGTAAAACCAGGGTAAACTGTACCTTGTAAACTCCACACCTTCTGTTAGGATAAGTTCACCCCACTTACATTTTTTACTTATTTTTAATGACATTTTTATGAATGTGACTTTATTCTTTCCCACCCTTTATAGGAATGCTGATGGCTTCAAGCTGCAGAGACAAGTTTGACTTTCAATGGGCTCACCAGTACTGACCAGGGCAGCTGGTCGTGTCGCAGACACGAGACTCAGTTGCCGTGCAGGCGTAGCCGCAGGACCGCGTGCGCTTCTGGTTCCCACTGCCGCAGGACACGCTGCAGGCCGACCAGCCGCTCCAGTCGCCCTCCCCGTCCATCTCATCTGGATCAGAGGTCAAACAGACCAGTGTTAATAGGGACCGCATGTAGTCCTACCTAGAAGATACCCCACAGCTCATGAGCCTGCCTCTGCAAATGTGCTTTGAATGTGGCGAGATGATTGGGTTGAGCAGTTTGAAAGTTGGCCACCATCAGCAAAACCTTCAGCGCAGCAGGACCATCTTTGCAGTGCCGTTTCCACTACAGATTTTGACTCTGCTGATGCACGGAAACAAATAAGTGAAATCGTAGTGTTTCCACAGGTTGTCTCATGATGGGTGCTTCTGCTGTAAGGATGTCAGGTGAACATATAATGCCGGCTACAGTTCCATGTCAGCTTGTTGCCGGACCTTATGCAGGACCAGCTACTCTGAACAACAGAACATACAGGCCTGGCGGCGTATGACAGGAAACACAGATTCAGTGGATATAAATTAGATCAGCGCTGGAGCTCCAGAAGTTGTCAATTTCAGTTTGGATCCTTTCAATAATTCAGCTTGCAGGCCCCGTGTAAACACTGACACACAAGACTCTGCTGCTTTGGCCTTTTTAACAAAGGTGGGCAAGTGATAGACATTGGCACTTCATTCAGCTTATACTGTACCTGTCCTGCAGTGACTGCTAACCTGTTTGGCACAGTTTTATCGTAACGCTACCCAGGTCTACACATTCTTTACACTGCTGGGAAACGGCATCAGACAAATAACTGCCTACTTTGGTTAGAAGTCCGGGTCAGGGCACCATTCGGTGGAGAGGGTGAAGGTTCTCCGATGTTTGCGCAACTCACCGTACTCTGCTTGATTCTTGCCCCCCGAGTTGACTTCCACGCCGTGCCAATCGTGCCGCCACAGCGGCTTCAGCGAAGTGCCCTCTTCGGGACTGCTGTTGTAGTCGTGGCCCCATGTGACTCCCACTCTACGAGAGGCGGCCATGGCAGATGATGTGGGACTCCACCAGTTCCTCCAGTTGGCAAAGGCCCAGGTGGGTTTCTTCTCCTTGTAAAACCTCTTCTCTGTTTCTGGCCCATCAGAGCCATCCACCACCTCAATGGTCACCTGAGGGGGGAGGGGGGGGGGGGGGAGTGTATTTTTGCTTAATTTTTTTTCCAGCTTTAGTAAAAAGACTCCTAATAAGCATTTGCTAAGTCTGCCACAGCATTCCTCCACTTCTTTCCATATTTAGTGGCTGTATGACAATTAATGATACTACAAGCAGGCCTTCTGTATATAATATTAAACTGATATTTCAAAACTTTGCATATTGTCCTACTGCTCAAAATACCTGTGCAAGCTGGACACGGATGATATTATAATATTCACATGTGTACAATAAAAAAGAAAAGTTTAATAGGGTGAGAGGATGAACCTGAATTTTAGGGTTCTGCTTATTCATGTCAGCCTTGGAGAGGTCAGGAAGGTTGTGGAGGTCTAAGAGGAAGGTGCTTGCAGCCTGAGGAATGGGCCCTGCTGGTGCCTGTGGGTCTGAGGGAAGGTGGGATGACACATTCTCCCCATCCACTTCATCCTAATGGGAAGGGAAACAATGAAGTAGCTGTGCTTGAGGACACAGCAGCAGCGCATGGAGCATCAGTTATACAGCAAACTCAACAGGACATAAACTATTGAAAGAAAAAGCAAAAGTCCATTACTGCTGTAAGATTTAATTTATGCTATATTAAACACAATATTCTGTGCATGTGTTTCATACAAGCAGAATTCCGGCTGAAAACCATGAATCCAGATATTATTGCTATCATTAAAGCTACAACCAGTTTTCTTCTACTTCTAAGCTAAAGTGAAGTCATTACAAGATGTTTGTTGCAAAGAAAAATAATGCTTCCCTAAGCAAAAATTGTAGGGCAGAATTATAATATTTTGGGTTGACAGAAATTCAAACAGTCACCCTCTCCTGTCAGACATCAGGCAGGCAGCAAGCCGGGGAGCAGAAAGTTCAGGATGCAGGAGAAGAGCCCGCGGCCCCCAGCGCACAACAGAGCCTCGGAACCTGGGAGACGTCAAAAGGCCAAGCGCTGCACTCACCTTCCAGCTCAGCTCAATGGAACTTTGAAGGTCTCCCACCCGTCCGCTGAAGCGTTGCTACGTCTGTTCCATAAGACACCCCAAGACAGTTTAAACCCATTCCAAACCTCTGAATACATCCCCTGAATTAACACTGGGAAGCAGACTAGCAGCCAAGCCAAATTCATTTCTTATCAAACATCCTGGCTTTCAATAGCACAGGGATGAAGCCAAGAGATGAAAAAGAACCCAGAAGAGAGAGGTTTAATAAGTAGAGAGAGACCTACAACTATATATTCAAAAGTGGCGATGTTGTATTATGTGAAAGTGATGGCAGAAGACAAAGCCACTGAGTTAATCCAGCAAAGCTACTAGACAGATGGTGTAATAGCAGTGTAGGAGCTCCCTGACACTGAGTTTCCAGCCTGAGACAAGAGGCCAAAACACATGCTTCAAAAAAATAGAGGGGGAAAAAAAAAAAAAAAAAAAATTAAATAAATAAATAATGGTTTCAGTTCAAAATCCTGCGTCATTCATCAAAGGGCTTCGCGAAGTGAGATCCTTCCACATTCAGGCCAGGGAGCCAAATCGCTCAAGTGACGTTCTCGCTTGACAGCCAAATACCCCAGCATCTGTCAGGGGGCCATAAAAGTGGCCCCCGGGACCACGGAGGCATGCGGTCTTCGTCACGAGCGCACGGAAGTCACAGTCGCTGGTAACCGAGCGAGCGGCCGTGAGCCGCCATTAACCTGCGCTTTCTTGGAGGACGGTCAGATCAAAGGAGTCGGCTTTTTTTTTTTTGAGTTTTCGCCAAGCTGAAGGTTGTGGCTCCGTACTGTTTTTACAGCAACCAACTAGGGCAACTTCGGCTGCACCGGGAACATCCGTGTATCCGAAAAGGTTTATCTCACTGGCACAACAGAAGCTCCAGCGTGAAGGAGCGCTGATGCGCAATGCATTTACTTTTGACAGAAGAGGGAAGAGGCCCTGCAATGTATTTGTTAAAAGCTTCACACACAAATAATGACAAACAATGCAGGTAAATGAGGGCCCTGTGCTCACTGCTGGCAACATGAAAACTGGGCAAATGGTCCAGTTTGCAGCACAGTTACGATGCAAACATTTCTCTCCAACCTCAGGGTGACCAAAGAGAACTGAGCTAAATACTGTGGTAATATGGTGTCAAGACAGTAAATTTTACAGTCCTTTAACGTAGTCCTTTTGAAGACTTTGTGCAAATGCTTGAGTTCACTATAATTCCTAATGTGTTTAATGTAGTTTTAATGTTATGACCAACTGCATGGTTTCCTTTGAATGACAAAATCGCAGTCCATCCAAACAAAAGCATTAAAATCCTAAGAATCCGTTTCATGTTTCTTCACCTTTTCTGCTAAAGATTATGAGAAATTCCTTAAAATTACTCCCAACTTCACTGACTGCGCAACTGACTTCATCTCCCAAAGGGCCATTTGATGGTGAAACTTAGTGAACGAAATGTTTGGTGCTACAAACACCGTGGCCGTGCCACCCGTCCTACGTCCGCAGACCTGTTCGGATCGCTTTTGGACCGCAGAGGAAAACCGTATCGAGAACCGAAGACGACACCGAACACCCGAATGCTCTAAATCAAAGTTAGAGATTAGAAACCTCAGCTCTGTCCACCAAACAAAACCACACGTAGGAAACTCTCCGAAATATAAGTGAAATACCCCCCCCCCCATATATCTCATGGTTCAAATCTCAGCTCCTGTTGTAGAAGTCTTGAGAAAAGTACAAACTCTCGAATGCTCCAGGAAAGTGCAGAACATGAGAGCATCGTTTTTGTTTCATCCATCCATCCATCCATCCATGCATCCTTTGTCAGGGACCGCTTTACCTTGTCCAGCGTCACGGTGGTCTGGAGGCCACACGGGTTCGGTCTTTCGGTTCTTTCCCAGGAACTGCGTCTGTTTCTGTGGCAGCTACGGAACCTGGCTTTCTTACGGAAAGATTTAAATCTAATCTTAATTTTAAATCTTACGGAAGATTTAAAATCTGCCTCAGACGCACGACGTAACGCCTTGCAGCTGCTGTCTGCGTGTCTCGGTGACTCCGTTTGAAAACGCAAACTTAGCGACTGGAGCCGCGGAAGCAGCGCGGTGCTAAGCGGGAACTCGGAAAGCCGAGCGGTTCGGCGGGTCTTTTCGCTTAACCGAGCGCCCCGGAGTGCAGGACTGCCGGACGTCCTAAGCTTCTGTGCAGCCTGGCGTGCAGAAGGGCGCATGGCAGTAAAAGCAGAGTAAAAAGCAGCGCTTTCGCGGGTCCAAGCCATTACTGTGGTGGCCGAGGGCGCCGCTCGGCAGAATTCACGCCCTGGGGTTTCGCTGCGAGGAGAGCGCGGCAGGCAGCGAATTTTATTCGGAAGTTTTCGTACGGATTTGAGCTGACAGCAGCGGGCGGCGGAGATGTGGACTTACCTCGGCGAAGCTGGCGTTGCCGGCCGGGAGCGGGCTGCTCCTCGGCGCCGTTATGTGCAGCGTCAGGACGAGAAGCCCCGCCAGCAGCAGCAGCAGCAGCAGCACCAGCAGCTCCGCGGCCAGCCGAGCCATTCTTCTGCGCCGGCGGGCCGCGGGCGCCTGCAGGGACGGAACGGAGCCCCGACACACGGCCCCGGAGGGGGAGGACGACGAGGACGAGGAGGAGGAGGATGAGGTCGAGGTCCAGGTCTCCGTATCCGTGCCGGGCCAGGAGCTGCAGCCCCGTCTGGGATCCACTTCGGGATGGTAATAATAATAATAATAATAATAACAGTCGAGGATGATAGCAATAAATAAAAAAGTGAACTGGGGAAGAAAAAATGAGAAGTTTTCTTTGAGAAGCGCAAGAATCCGCACGGCTTCAGACTTCAGGCTGGACCGCTCGAAGGTCTGGCACCGAATGCATTTCGGCGAGCAACAAGTCAGCCTTCGGCTTTGCTGGGGGGCGTGCGTCCCTGCCTCTTGTGCCCCCTCCTGTCAGCAGCTCCTCCCTTGGAAGCCGCGCTCGGCCGTAAAACAAGTTAAATAAGATATGCAGTAAACCGGTGTGCTTTTGTACAGAAGACCGATGGTCCGTTCACGCCGTGCAGCTGCCGGTCTGTCAGGAACGCCTCTGCAGCCGCCCTCACGCAAGGCGTCCTTTCCGGCAGGCCGCACCTGACGTGACCGTGGCGTTTGGCGTAAACCGGGCCGGCCTGCGTCGGCCTCTTCCGTTCGGCCGAGTGCCGCGATGGCCAAAACGGGCCGCGCCGTCACTTTGGGCCTCGCGGGACAGTCGGTGCTACACGGACCGCCCCCAGCATCTTCCAAGCGGCTGTCGTGCCGGGCTTTTCGCACACACGCCTGTTTCAGGGGTTCGCTGAGAGCAGTGAGATAAACCTGTTGCGTACATGAGAAGGAAATTCAGAGTTGGGGGAGACCCCGGCTCAGAAACCCCAAAGTGTAGATACTACACTGCCGGCAGACAGAAGCAGGAGCAGCGTGGCTCGGTGACCAAATGCCCCGTCTCGGGGGTTCGTTCCGCTCTTTGATGCTGACGGGAGTTGACAGACGCCGACCCCGAGGATCTCTAATGTTTCGGACATTAAACCCACATAAAGAACGAGTCAAAGGCGACGGTGCCATTTCATCGTACTTTGCTTTAACCATTTAGTTTTACTTCCTTTTCATTTGTGACTCCGCCGCAGTAAGAATAATTCCATGATCCGTTGCCGAAACACCGCGTGGATTACGGCTCGGAGACATTTCGCTTGGATGTGCGCTTTAATTCCATTTGGTTTCGTTGCATGTACATTTTTATTTTTGTTTAAATGTCTCGGCGGCAGCTGACATACAAAGTAAAAACAAAACCGTCTTTTTGATGTCATCTGCCTGGCGTTGCGTTGTGGTGAATGCAGTGTGCAGGTCTAAAATGCAAAAGAGAAGTTTTGAAGCTGCGATTCGGATGCTCTGGCGAGCAATGCTTTGGAAAAGGACATTTCGAGAATCATTTCTGAATCGTGTAGCTGTTATAACCGAGACCTTGACAAGTGCGAGGAAAACTGGACGGCACATCTGTTTGCCAGACAAAGGTCTTCGTGGTTTGCCGAGGTGGGTTGGCTGTGAGGACACCCCGTTCACACCAAACAATAAATCCAGATGCTCGTTTCCATCCTCCAAATCCACACTCTTACCCACCGATTCTTTGTCGCACAGTTACTCTGAAAGAAGCAAGTTATGGTTACTACCACCAGTGGCGTGAACTTCAGACGTCGCCCTCGCAGAAATAGGGTCCCCGATTGATCCAAAGCAGTCTCACCAGACCATTGCATAGCTGGCCAGCTGATAACAGGCAGCAGACACACATTTAACAAAGAGCTCAGTCTGCTTCACGCAGAACCGGGCCAATTTGAAAGATGAGCCCCAAGACGGATTGTGCTGAAGGCCGCTTTGATCTCTTCTTTTTCAGGTTTGGCCGCGCATCTGAGGGCCTCTACATAAATCAGCCACGGGCATTCGGCACATCTTTGTTCCCCAGGGTCTCCCCTGATTCGTGTGCGCAGACCACGCTGCTTCAAAGAGGGGTGTTAAAAAGAAGATGAACTTGACTTCCAGAGCATTCGTATACGGTGACTTGGAACCGTAAGAAGATGGCAAAGGCAGTTACGGAATAGCGGCATTCATTCTGCTCAAAGAGTAAAATCAACGTTAAAATGAAGAGATTAGGAAAATAAAAATGAATTTTAACAGCAGATATGCCGTGAGATATGACCCCCCGTACACTTTTGCACTAGCTTGCCTATATTGTTTTCCTTAAAGTTTGCACGCTTAATCTGTGCTTCTTAAACTAAAAAAAGGCGTGATTTTAATCTGTTCGGTTGTCAAGAACCCATCTGGGTTTCCGCACTACTGTTGCTTTCACCTTTCCCTCAGTGTCAGGTCTTTGACCAAAGCTCTGAGAGTTTGAGGGACAGTGCAGTATTTTTGGTGCTCCTAGGGTTGAACTCTTCTGGACTGAGCCCCACGTTGCCACACGTTCTTTCCAGTTTAGGGCTCACGGCCCCAGGTGCTCCGTTGGGCCATTGCTCCATTGCTCTTCACCTTCCACAATCTCTCCAGCTCCTCTCAGTCCCTGCTGTTTCTCCAGCTTCTCATATCCCTTCTTCCTGATGTTTCTCTCACTTGGCGTCACCACCTCTGTCACCGCTGCTGACTCTTTCTCCTCCTCGTCTATTATCGCTTGTGGAATAAATGTGCAAAACATCTTGCGTTCCTCAGTACAGCATTTTATCAACGCAGCATTTAATCCCCCTTCCTTCTGGCTTGTGTTCGGTCTCCGGGTGTTTCGTTTTGGGCGGAGTGAATCGTAAAGAGGTGGACAAGATTGGCCAGACCTGCTATACAGTGTGTACACGTACAGGTGATGCGGTTTATATGAATATAATATTTACATAAATATCCACCCCTACATCACCATCGGCAGCTTTATTCCGAGGAGGAACAGAACAACGCGTGGGCGTTGGTCTACACGCAATACGCTTGACTGAAGCAGTAGCCCTCACACTGCCTACTGCGCTGCAGGATTCCACATTTTAGGACCCATAACTGAGCACTTCGGTGCCAGCGTCTGATTTATTTGTTCTAAGAATAACTGCTGTGCTTTTAATGACTGAGCCTTTCCATGGGACAATTAACTTCCATGAATTCCTGCTTCATGAATGAATAAAAAGCTGCCGGGGAGCAGAGGAAGACAATGGGTGTTGGGAAAATAGGAGAAAGAATTGTAATTTCTAAAAAGAAAATGCCATGTTAAATTATGCTAAAGTATGAGCTGTACGAAGGCCACTTATTAAAAGTGCAGCGTAGAGGAAAAAAGGAGAGCAGCATTTAAAATTGGCTGGAAAAATGAGACTTCACGAAGAAAACATCTGAAATTGCGCTTTTGCCAGCATTCGGGAGAGGAAAATTAGCTTCTTAAAAATATGGCCCTACTGAAAAGCTAAGGAGGCCAAACATTTTTCCCCAGATTTCCGCAGCCCCATGAGACCAGCAATAGCAGACAATAGCTGAGCTGCCAAAGGGTCGACCCCAGCCCAGACCCGCCGGACACCTGCTGCCACTCGGCTTCTCTGGCCTTGAGAGATCTGCCGAGAGCTCCTCCTTTGCAAATTTACTCCTTTGCTCACATTTGTTCCTCGAGGATGAAGGAAAATCCAGTTTAAACACAGCAGCTACACAGTCTCCCAGCGTGAGCCACAGCAGCGGGGCAATAAGAAGCGCATCGAGGGTTTTAGTTCTCTGCACAGAACCGCAGAACCAGATGCAGCAAAGACGGCAGCAAACAGCCTGGGCCCGCGGCTCCGGTCAGAGGTTCTGCAGCTGTTGCCAGGACTGTGAGGAGTGTTTGCTTCAGCAGCAGCTGCTGCTCCGAGCTCAGATCCTTTCACATGTGGGGGATCTGGAAGCTCGGTCTTCAAGAATAGACAACTGAGCAATCATTCATTTCAGCTGATGAAAACGTGAACAAAGCACTCCTGTTTAAGAAGTTGCTGCGGTGACATTTTGAGAAAATTCTTGTGCACGAATCCTAAATCCCTCTGAAGTGTTGAGCCCTAAGGCCACCTGCATGACGTGCGGGGAGTCCAAAGCTGAGATCGGTTCACGCATCCTCAGAGAGGTTGAGACTCCCCAACACCGAGCCCGAAATTTCCACAAATTTCACAGTATTTTGGCCAACAGCACCCATCTGCGCTATTATGACTTTTTCACAATTGAATATTAATTCACAAATGTTGGTCGCGCTGTATTTGCTGGCTTTTGTATTTCTCGTTTCCACCTATAAAACTGTTTATTATCCGTCTTTTCTTGCCTGTGACTTTGCCTCTTGCTGTTTCTAACGTGTGGTTCTCTCTCGAGGCACCTCTGGTTTCTCAGGCTGCCTGCTCTAAGGTTGACTCTGGATCCCGAGGAGGCGCTTGGAAAGCTTCTTCAGCATCCCAATGGCCAGATGAGGCTCCTTGCTTACTGGCATCGCATGCGTTTCAAACGCAGGCTGACTATCGCGGGGCCCGAGGCAGACCTGCGACGCGCCTGGTGTTTTGTGGAAGTCTGGAGAAAAGGACGAAAGGGCTTCAGTGTGACGCCTCATTTCCGCGTTCAGAGTTCAGTGCTCAGGACAGCGCTGCATGGCAGCTCCACCTGTTGTAAAGGTGAGAAGAAAGGTAAAAAGCAGCTCTCTCTCCTGCACATCGACTGGGTCCGCTTGCTGTGTTGTGCATGAACCCAGACGCATGGGCAAGGAGGTCCAGTTGCTCTAAGCCGGCTTCCCTTTCGTCCTCATTTCCACGCATCGTTCAAGTGCATCTGCCTGGGAAGTCCGTGAGGTGGAGCCCGGAAAGAGTTTATTTCCGTTTATTTGTGATGAGCCAAAATTGTAGCTGAGTGCAATACAACAAAATAAAGCAGTTTTTCCAAAAAATAAAAAAACAACGTGAAATGTTATTTTAACCATGAATCGTACTTGTGTTAAGAACTGTAGCCCAGAATAGACAGGAAGTTAATTCCCTTTAGAAATATTTAATGTACTCAAAGAAACAAAGCAGCCGCATGCACTCCAAAAATCTTCAAAAAAGCATTTATGTGAGAAACTTGGTGACCTGTGGACTGCTGCTCGTGGCCATCCATGCATCAAAATACGCGCAACGCCGGGAAGAGCCTGGCAGATCCCGACCCAAGATTTTGTCAAAACAGAGCAGTTTCTACTTCTTATTTTTCACTCTGACGGACAGACAGACAGACAGAACAACAGCAGTGTTGAGGGAGGAGGAGCTGCAGTCCTCTTTTTTTTGTAAAACTCATGTCCATCTGCTTTGCTCCTTAAAATTAATTCAGGAAAAAGAAAAATAACGTTAAATTCTCTTCTTATTAGCATTTAAGAAATCCATACAGAGGGACTTGGACTTTGAATTGGCTTGAAGTGGAGCGTCAAAGCTGAATTAAGTTGGCAAAGGGAATAATGAAGGATGGACGGCTCCTGCCCACTGACACAAGAGGTGAGGAAGTAGGCACGGTTTACGCTGTACTTATACACAGTACCTGTATGATATATGCGGTATCACAGTAAAGCAGTACCGTGCAGCTATGGCTTAGTGGCCACATTCTGTCTCTAGCCAAGCGTCCAGGTGCTGCACCCAGTAACACGCACGTCTGACAGCGGCCTCTGGTCCACGCCTGAAACACAGCTGCATGTTTTTTTTGCGTTGAGCATGATTTACCTTAACCGCGGTCGTATTTTTCACGGTCAGCTATGTGGGTTCGGCATTTATAAAAACTCCAATTCCAGGCTGCCGCTCAAAGTGGTTCTGAACGCAGCTGAACACGAAGGGCATCGGTGGCGAATTTCTCTGGATTTCCACGGTGGACAAACTCCTGAGAGGCCTTTAAAGCGCCGAGGCCTTAAGCCCCATTTGCTGGGTTCCTGCTCTCGTTGCCTGCAAACTCACTGGCACGCGTCGCTTGGGCTCAGGGCAAGTGCGTGCAAGACTCCTTGTCAAGCAAGTCAATAAAAAAGTAAAAATAAAAGAAAAAAAAACACCTTTTGTTAATTTTATCCCAAAACCAGCGATAAAGCAGGAAAACAACACAGCAGTTTGCGTTGCGTCACTTGCTGGAGAAAACAGGTGGAGCCGAAATTAAAACGCATTGCTGGTCATTACGGCTTTTTGGGCTCTGTTGCCTCTCTTTGACTACACCTTTTTATTTAAAAGTGAATTTAGAAATACAGTTGCTTTTCTATGTCTGTACCCTGCAGGTAGTAAGAGAAAAAATACCAGGTCCCAGTGTTCCAGGTTCACGTGTGGCCAAAACGTCCTCTGTTCTGAAATAGCCCAGGAATTATTTGAATTCAGTCCGGAACCTCAAGATGACACCCCCGATTGCTGAAGACCCACAAGGTGTGGCACCTCTATTCTGTGTCATAGAGGTGTATTCACTCTAAGAGAGAGCTTTTCCATTGTTTTTGTAACACTTTGCAGCAGGTCACAGGCACTTCTCCTGGCCTGTTGGTCACTACCATCCAGTGTGAGTGGCTCTCCAGCCACCACCTCCTGGCTATTAGCTATTGAAGCATTAAAGATGCCTCAGATAAAAGTTCCATATAATAATAATAATAATAATAATAATAATAATATGCTGATCTGTTTCTATCCTCAAAATTGAACGCCCATGAAATCCTGGCCTTGTTGACGGCAAAGAGGCCTCGGCCAGGCGTAATATTCCGGGTTGTGCCGCGTGCCCAGCTACGCCGCTTCTGTCCTTCACCCCGATTCGCTTTGATCGGAAGCGGCTCTTCTCAGGACACAGTTTTAATGAAGAACTTTTTTCCTAATTGCTTCTCCTGACTGAATGCAGAGTAAAAATGCTTCTTTAAGGCCGCACCGTGAGATGCGAGCCCAGGGCTAAGCTTATTATGTCTGTACGGCTTTGTGATGGATATTAATGATGACATTCGCATTTGCTGCTTGCTTGGCTGATGGGGCAACTAATGTGAATAATTTAGCGTGAAGGATATTCCGAATGGAATGACCGCAAGAAAAGGAGGCCCAAAGGTCATGAATCCTTAATACGGAAATGAACATCAGGTGCGGAGCAGAGAACGGGAGGCATACAGGACGGAAGAATCATCAAGCCAGACATGAAGCGATGAGGATGGAATGAGGTTTTGGTGTTAAGAGATGTATTTGTGCCGTTTTTTTCACACTGCTCGGGTATTTGCTTACGCGGGACCCTGGCTGCCCTGGACAAAGGTGGCACCTGAATGCTAAATGAAGGAACACTGGAATTATAAAATAAAGGAAAAAGTTGCACTTCTAAACCAATTTAATAAAGAATCTGTTCATTAGTTTGCACTTTTCAGCCTATCATTTTACATTCTGTGCAGCCATTTTTGCAGAGCAGGCAAAGCAGAGCTGGAACCGAATTCGAGCTGTAGGTCAGCATCCAGTGGTCTACATCGGACTAAATGGCAGTAAAAAGCAGGCCTTCCATCCAGAGGAGGTAAAAAGCCAGCGGCACTGGATGCCCCTTCCCTGCTCCCAGCTTATGGAGAACATGGAAAAGATATTCACAGGAATGACCTTTCCTGACAGCAATGCAGCATTCTCTTGTCCTTTTGACCGCTGCGCTGAACACACACAGATCCAACAGGTGACCAGGAAAACTGACCAGTAAGCAGGGGTAAATTTCAAAAACAGGAAAACACATAAAAATAAAGAAGACCCGGCACTTTCCACCAGATGGCGCAGTTGAGCAGCATCTTTTGTCGCGCCAAACGAGTGCAGGTCTTTGTGCAAACTTTTAAACAGAGTTTCAAGATTTCCCATAATTAGAATTGGAATGGCATAAATATTTAAGCTCAAATCACCACGGAAAGATGTATAAGACATCGGACTTTTATAAAGTTTGCAGAAAATGATGATGTCAGGGAGGTGCTGCGAGAGGCACCTTACAGCTCCTGGGCTGTGGATTCAGGCGATGCTCTGGTTTCCTCCCACAGTCAAAAGATGTGCCAGACCGGTGACTCTAAGTTGCCCTTTCCGTGTGCATCGTACTGTATGTGTGAGTGAATGTGCGTCTGTGCTCCAGGGAACGCAAATGATGAAACGATGATCCTTTCTTTATGTTCGCTGGGTTCTGACCAGAAGATATTAAATAAGCACTTGCGGTCTGAAGAAGAGACTCGGTACATGGCCTCTTTATTCATCCTAAACTATGTGTTACCTTTTAAGATAAGGAGGGAAGGAAAGTGAGCAGATCTGCTGGTAACAAATAGCACAGCGCAAATGTTCTTTGGTTGACAAGAACCGGCGTGGTACGAAGTTGACGGAATGTGCAGCGCACAGTATGTGCAGTGTTTAAGATCCGTCGTGGCCAGCAGGGACTCTGAGCACTGAAGCAGCTGAGCAAATGGGCAGGGGTTTCTCCCCTGCAAAGGAGACGCAGCTGCCCGGAGCCCCAAGTCCGTCCGTAGATGGGACTGCGGGCCGGACGCTCCAGGTCTGAGTGTTTGTCCTGCTTTGCTGTGTGGTTCTGGAGTGACATCACTGCTCATTTGAATGCGAAAAGGTGTCGAATCTGCCCACTGCTACACGAAAGGAGTGAGGTAAACCTTCGAGTCTTCACTTTAGATCTCGGCCGTCTGTGACTTTGGAAAAATGCGATTCTACAGCTTAGTAAGCTGTCCCGTCCAGAATTAAAACTGCTGTACATGTACTTATCAATATTTTATTTTCTTTGGTCAATTATTCATTGCAGTTTAAAGTCCTAAGAAAAAAGTAGAACCCGCGAACCCTACATGCATAGAGGAAAAGTGAAAAAGTTTGTTGTCACTTCATTTTGGCTTTAGTGAACATTGTCAGTTTTTTATTATTTAGATCTGTCAGCAACTGCATTTCAATTTCTACTGCTACTTAATCTTTTTTAGCAGAGTCCACCTGTTTGCCCCTCTGTACAGCTGCTTTGCAGTAACTGCATTCAAAGTAAAAGCAGAACATTTTCACCTTTCATTCGCCACTTGTATCATAAATGCATTATACCTTATTTAACCGCGGTAAGCAAGAAAATGAGGCTGAATGCAGTGCCTCTGTCACTTTTGCTTTTGCTGCAACTTTCTGTCACTTTTTTGCTTTTGCTCTGTAGCTTGCAGGTTGTGTGAGGATGAAGGTCCTCTCACCAAGGATAAAAGTTTCCTAAACTCTGAAAGTCTAAAGCCGCTTTTGCACTGCAGGAAGTGCGGTCTAAAACAGCCACAGCCAATTACTGCCAAGGGAGGCGAGAAAGAAGCACTAAAACCTGGGTGTGAAAAGCCTTTTGTCATAAATCATTGAAATGGTCCCTTCTCTGGGCAGTGTTTATGTATAAATATTTTACAACCAAACCATAGAAAATAAACAAAGACACAAAAAAGTCCAAAATTGCACAATTGCATCAAGGGCTTCCACAATAATGCATTTGTCCATTTTAGATATGACAATGTTTTAAATAATTTTAAAAGCTCTGCTGTTTTTTTCTCCATATTTTCACTATTTCTATTATTTGTGAGGACAAAGGCAGTTTGGGGATTTTAAAGGGATTGAAAGGGAACCGAAGACCTCGTTCACCTGTTACCCGGAGGAGCTGCTCTTTCCTTTGCCGCATCTTCTGAATTAAGTTCGGCGCTTCGGCTCGGTCCAGACTCCAGGTTGCTCATGAACCGCAGACAAATGGATGGAACGAAGGACTCCGCCACCTGCAGCCTGGAGGCAGCACGCACTTCTGCTCAGCGCCATCGGTACCTTTACATTTCAGGAGCTTCGTGTCCGGCAGCTCCTGGTTAAAGTGGGCAGTGAAATGGCTTTGGCCTGCAGACACTCATTTGTCTGAAACAGAGCAGCGCAGGACAAGAGCAGCAACAACAATGACAACAACAACAATCGCAAAAGGACAAGTGTGAAAAAGCAGCAATAAAACTGAAAAGCACACCATTTTTGGCCCCTTTTGAACAATTTGGTTCCATTTCATTACAAGAATCAGAATCTCAACACAGTGAAAAGAAACTCACCTGAGAAAAATTGAGAGAACTCACATGATGGCCCAGCACCATGGGGCTGTGAGTCTGGGTCGGGGTTCACATCAGCACAATCTGCGAGGAGCTCGCATGGGGGTTTGCTTCAGGTGCTTTCATGACACAGTCCAATAGTGTGTGTTTCAGGCTAAAGAAAATGTGTGTGTGCGCGCGCCCCCTGTATTGGACTGGTATTCCATTCAGGGTGCAGCTTCATAGCCTGGCCCCCAGTGATGCCAGCATAGGCTATGCCCCTCTGTCTATTGGACAGATGGATGTTAGACTCACACTTTTTAAAGAGGAGTAAAAATTTCACAGTTTTATATATTTGCATCCCCATGCCTCAGACACGCACGTACGCACACTGGCGTGATGTCTTAGTGAGTTTATCCCTGGAGACAGAAAGCATAAACCCTTAACCGCTTTCCTCCAGGCAATTTACCCATCCCATCACTGTCCTGGCAGCATCATTTAATTTCGCCAAGGTGTCCTGAGGAAAGTCCTGCTGACACATGAACAAGCTGGAGCAAATCCTTTCCCCTCTTCTAATCCTTTCAGCCTGATATTTTATTGCACCCTTCATGCAAAACCCTAGTTTGCACTTTCATTAAATCTGACACACAATGCGGGCCATTTGCTTCACTTGGTGTGGTAACAGAGCCAGGGGTGCCTGTTCCTGTAAGGCACACTGGAGCTTTAATAATAAAGATGCACACGATACCTGAACAAGCTGGTAGGAAAGTAGTAAGGAAAGAGGCCAGTTGCTGCTGACAACACATCTATGACTGATCGTGCATTTTATTCAAAATAATAAGAATAGCATTAGAGGCCTGGAGAAGCCGGGCTCTTCCGGCCCCACTGAAGAAATAAGGAAATTCTCTGGTCCTCCGGGAAATGGCTGTGCAACTCTGAGAGTGTTATTTAATGAAAAGGGGGGCGAGCGGAGCAAGAGGTCAAGTGAACGGTTAATAGCATCTCATTCCTGGTCCCTGGTTTGTCAGTGTTTCCTGCTAATGGAGAAGCCCGCTTAGTGCTGCAGAACACAGCCCACCTGGTGCGTCTGCATAAAAGGTGGCAGCTTGGAAAAAACTCTCAAGTGCTGGGCTGCAACGGCAAAATACATCTATATTTATGTGGAGATAACATTTATATTTATATTTAAGTTTGTCCTGGTTAAATTGTCTACCCCATTAAAACACAGTAAATTACCTCTGTGCCTGAAAAACTACCTCCCTCTTTCTCTCTCGTGCTCTCTCTCCACCTTGTGCAGCAATGGCCCTTCAGCAATACAAGCACGTCATAGAAAGGAGATAAAATGTGCGACTGAGCAGCTGACTGGACACAAAGTTGCAGCAGATCCCCGTCACGCGTGCTTGGTGGGCTGACATTATGATGGGTTTTAGAACATAAACGGTGTAATACATTGCGACAAATAAACACAGACACAGGCAAGTGTGACTTCACTGCAAACCAGATGCCTTGGGTTGCAACCAAGATACATAGCCAAATGCTGCATTTTAAAATAAGAATATATAATAGACGGGGCTATTTAATGTGTTTAATAGAGCTGCTCAGGGTAAGTAATGCAACGTTACCATAGCAGTAGCTGACATGTGGCTTGAAATGGCGCACATGTCCAAGTCCAGGTGTACTGTGCAACCTGCAAAAGGTTTCATTCTGGAAATAAGATAAACAAGAGTTTTTCTTCAGCAAGGTCAGAAAATGGAGCATCGCACATATGGGGTGACCTACATGGTGGTGAGCGATTTAACTGATGAGTGTTTAGCTTTTCTTAGGCCCTCTGGATTCTCCAGACCGTGGCTGTGGTGGGGTGCAGGATGACAGCACCGGCTTATTGAAAAATGCTGCAAAAATCGTATCTTTAATTTAAAATGGCTGCTTTTCATTCAACATGCATTTAGTGCAAACAGTACAAAAGAGAAGCTGCTGTGGGGCTTCTTGTAGCTTCCAGCATCAGTTTATGTATCTGAGCTCTTTAAGATTTATTTACAGAACTTTAAAATAAGCAATGGTTTCAAACAAGTTGTGCTAAAGAACGACACAGATTTCAATGAGTTGAATAACTCTCATTTCCCATTTCAGAGCAGTGGGGGATCTCAGTCCGGTCTGCACGATTCTGGCACAAAGTGTGGCTGAGAGACAGCTGACCGGGGCCACACGGCCATCGTTCAGCTGCGGGAGGTGGACGGTCTAATGGAGAAAACCCCCACTTCAGGCCATGGTTGGGAATCTCATGTGGCTTCAGCTTCCTGTGGAGGGAGCAGTGCAAAAAGGTCCAAGCCTTTGCAGAGATGTGGACCCCAGGAGCAAGTCGCCGCCTATGTTCTGGTTCTTGGCAGACAGGCAGCCACTGTGGACACCTGGACCTGACAAATAGGTGGATCCGACCCACACTGGGAAGAACATTGGCTGTAGGCTGACTTGAAACTTTGGAGCACCCTGTACCTGCAGGAATCTCTGATGGCCAACAAGTTTCCCATCTTCTTCTGTCCTCTTGTGCTATAAATGTGAAAACAAGCATGCAAGGTCTGCCTGCAGCTTTTTCCAAAATTTAAAATGATGTTGAAATGATGGTGTTCAACAAGGCTGTGATCGGCCGCAGCCAATTCCCCCAGTGCAGGATGCAAATCCAGGGCCAGATCTCACTCAGAGACAGAACCAACAACCCACTTTGCAAGAAATTTTGCAAAAATGACTTCCCTACAGTAAACCTCTTAACACTTTTTGTGAGAAAATGTGAGGACCAGGGTAAACAAACAAAGGTTTACTCCATGCCGACTCTTTCAGGACCGCGTCGCTTGCTCGCTTACGGGTCTCTTGCAGTCGTTTTGGACCCCACCTATTGCAGCATCGCAGAGTTTTACCCTGTATTTGTGGGCAGGTGAGTTCCTTGTGATCAAGCCAGAAAAGGACGATATCCTGCCCTGCCCTTTCAGAGCTTAAAATATGTAAGGCCTCAAGTGTAAAAGTCTAACCTACATTACATTCTTTGCATTAAAAATAACCACAGCAAATTGGGACAGGAACTTCATTGTTTGAGAGGTTTGATGAACGCAGCATCAGTATTTGCAGGCAATGAGACAGAACCTTTGCTTAAGACAATTGTTGTACAGAAAAATGCACTTCCTGTAGAACCGTTGGCCATCAAATCGGTTTAAAATGCACCAGTCAGCACGTCTAGGAGTGGAGCCCCCAGCAGGTGGGGAGAGAATGGGATCAGAAGCTCATTTTCAGCTACATTTTGTCTTATTATTTTCTACTCTACTGGCAGGTAATGTACACCGCATGCCCAAAAGTATGTGGACCCCCCCATCTAATGGCTGAGCTGAGTGGTTGAGCTACATTTTTCTGAGTGTTTTTATCAGTGCCACCTATAATTCACAAGGAATAAGGGCGGATCGGTGGCGCCGCTCAGTTTCAGAAAATCAAATTCCAATTGGCCCCGCTGGACCAGGCGAAGAAGTGGACATGAGGATGAGGCTGCAGCACAACCCACCAGGACCCACCAGGAGTGTCAAACCCCCGATAAAGAGGTGCACCACAGCTGTGTCCCTTGTGAACAAAAGAATGAAGGGAAAGAAATTGTTTAAAGGAAAAAAGCAGCTCCTCCACAGTGGACTTTGCTGTTGCCAAGCAGCAAAATGGGTCACCTTGACAAGTGCTGCAATGTGATGAGGCAGAAAATACATTAAGGGCAGCAAGTGAGTGCTTTACTACGGTAATAAAGGGAGGAATTAAGTTAAATCGAACTCAGGGCCCCCTTAACACTGCACAGTTACCGTAGGTACAGCACAGCGCTGCTACTGTACATAGTGTACTGATGGAGGGGAAAACTGCAGACAGATTTGCTCCGTATTTCCATTTGAGATTGCAGT
This sequence comes from Heterotis niloticus, assembly GCA_018136845.1. Taxonomy (NCBI): domain Eukaryota; kingdom Metazoa; phylum Chordata; class Actinopteri; order Osteoglossiformes; family Osteoglossidae; genus Heterotis; species Heterotis niloticus. The sequence continues at coordinate 21,227,699 of CM030907.1, forward strand.
AACCTGTCGGGGTCCACTGCCCAGCCCACTTGTTTCCCCAGCAGGGACCCGGTATTCGGGCTGTGCCTCCCAGTCGCTTCGCCGCTCGGCGAGACGGGGAGGCGTCCAGCAAACGTTTCGGCCTCCGTGTAAAAGATCCACAGAGGCAGCCGGTGAGCAGAGACTGAGTTGCCATTGCCCTGCAGTCCGCTGGCCGGGCTGACTTAGCTTAGGTCTGCCTTCCCAGCCTCCGAGCATCCCCGTACCAGCACTCAGGGGGAGGAAAGCAACCCATCCTCTCGCCAAATCTCTTTCTGATTTTCTGCGCTTTTATCTGCCCGTCTGTGTTTTGTCACACAGGGTGCAGCTCCTGACTCTTACAGCACTTTGCAAGGTCCTCAGCATGGCTTCTAATGCTTACTGCTGAGGACCTTTCGTGCCACAAAGGCTGCTTACACTCAGCGTAGTTGAGGCCAAAGGCATCGGTGACCCCAGTGGGGGAAAGGGGGTCTGTTTGTGAAAAAGCTGCGAACCGCTCGCTAAATGCTGAGTGCCGACTTCCCGAGTTTTTGCTTAACTACGACACCTGCTCAGCCTCAGCCTCAGACTCAGACTCAGGTGTGCTCTTGCGACCAAATGTGCATTAAGCCTGAGCCGAGTGCAGCCAAATGTGAGCTCCTGCTGTACAGCCAAAATGCAGGCTCTTAGCAGCGTTTAAACGTGACAACTTCATACTCGCTGTGAACAAACTGTTTGCTCCACGTTGCATCTGCTCGCTGGAAACGTGTTTTATTATTTAATAATACGACGCCTTTTGTTAAATTTATTTTTTCTCACTTCTTGGCAGCTCACTTTGACTTATACCAGCGCCCTTCACCAGGCGATGCATTCATTTAAAAGAAAAAAGGAACAATAAACAAAATTTGTCGGTAGAAGATTTAATAGCATTATTAGTTTTTGTGACTTTTACTCTCACATCTACATTCAGCATTTTTCAGGCTTGAAAATGAATGTATTTTTGCATTGACGGCAGCGCTCTTCCTCACCTGCCTTTCTCTCCTTGACAGAGACACATAGTTTGAAAGTTTTTTACTTTACTCTACTTTACAGACACTAACAGCCACTATGCTCGGCCTTTTATACATGAATGAGCAGACGGCACCTTCACAGCCATCACGTGGCAGAGAATTTGGGTTTGACAGGTACAGCACAGCCGCCCGATGACCCCAAACACTGCAGCCGCTTCTCCCTTGGAAGCCGAGTCCAGCCGAAAGATGGCGGCCCCCATGCTGCTGCGTCCAGCAGGTTTCCCAGCATTCCGTTCACCAATAATAGCCCATAGGTGCAGGTAAATGGCTCGGTCCAGACAGGAAGGTGAATCCCGAGCTTTGCCACCTGGCCAGGAAGACAAAAGAAGGAGAAAAACGCTTTGTAGGTCTGTAGTTGCTGTGTTTTTGTGCCTCTATGAGCAAATCAAGGCCCCCAAATTGTTTTCCTGGTTGCGAACCTTTAAAGCACCTTTGTGTTTGTCTGCAGGGCGCAACTGGCTGTTTGCTGCAGTGGTTGTGCTTTAAGCCCAGCAGGACTCTGCCTTTGTTCTCCGGGCTTCCCTGACACCGTTGTATGGACTGCTGCCTGCCTTATACGGTTAACGCTGTTTACCGTAGTAAAACGCCGCACTATCAAAGCACACCTGTACAGAGAAAAATGTATTTTAGTGGTTCTGGAGCTGCTTCACATGGCAGAAGTTCAAAATTTTAAACCCGAAGATAAGAACAACGTAAGCACAATTTTAAGAAAAACATTTGTCCACCTCCTATTTGCTCTTGTCGGTTCCTTTTAACCACAGCGGTCATTCATTAAAAATGATTCAGTTTTACTGAGAAAATATTTAAGCACTGAGGTTCAGAGTACTGAGCACATGAGTGCTGAGGTCTGAATTATTCCTACTCTGCCGCAGGGGCTGCGTTCACGGTCTTATTAGCGTGTGTGCGGTCCAGCGCGTCTTCCGACTGCAAGCGAGAACGGAAATCCTTTGCTCATCTTTTGTTGCTGAGCCGCAGCTCCCTTTAGTTTGCAGTGGCCTGTACCCGAGAAGGTCATTCGTGTGTCTTCGGTCATGGTTCTCAAACAGAAGTTCTGCAAAAGTACGAGTCTGTCCTGTCAGACGCCCCTGTTTGTATAAATATTCAATCCTATTTGCTGCTCCTCGGGGAAACTCCCCGTTGACTTGCAGTGCAGCCATAAAAACCGCTGCTTTTTATCAGCCTCATCGAGGCATAAAATTGGAAATGCACACAAGTGACAATTATTTGTACTAATAAGCCTGTAAACTGCTCAGTTCATTTTACAACTGAATGTACAAAACCACAGCAGATCTTCTTCCTTCTCATATTTTGAGCTTCTTAAATGGATTCGACAGCATTATAGCTGAACACAGCTAATTCTTCTTTTCACATTTGTGATATTAAAAAGATTAACATCTGTGTCAGTTTAAACTTTCTGCTACGCTAAGCTGTCAGACAACTAAACTATCGTATGAAATCAACTTTACCGTAGTAAACTGCTGGAACATGCGTGTTTTTACCACATGCTCAGGATAAAACTGTAACTGCATTAATGTGTTCTATTTTATTGCATCCGTGAACGTACGTGCCGGAACGTCAATACACGTTGATGTTCATATCCATCTGTACTGATGCGGTGACTCAACAGAATCGCCTTGCCCGAAGAGGAATGCAAGCACATAACTGCCTGAGCTGGGACTCTACCTTAGCTGCATATCTGCCGGTTAGAATTTGCCTCTTATTCTGTATTTAAGAGCCTTTAAAATGAATTTCCACAGCAGCTCTGTGACTCCTTTTGCACACTGAAATTATTAGATTAGCCAGGAAAAAGCAGTACTGGATCACAAAAGTGTAATCGGGCGCGAACCCGTTCGCCTGAATGTCTCTAATGCATGAAGAGCTGGATGGATCACGGCTGGACTTACAGAAGAGACCGAAGGACTGAAGAACCGAGTCCGCTTCCCGGGCTGGGAGCGCGACAGCGTTTGCAGTCGGCACGCTTGGCGGAGTGCAGCACCAAGCGGAGTTCGGCGGCAGGTGGATCACCTGGTCCAGGTGTGGGAGTTCAGTTCACTCACAGGTGTGCCGAAGGCACAGGTGAGCTCAGGTGCTGCTTGCTGATGGCTGAGCTACGCCTGGCCTTGGTGCTGAAAGCTGACTTTGACACTGGTTTAATTATTCTTTTTTAGGATTGTAAATATTCATTACATATATAAGTTCAGGTTGAATCAAACCTTACCGATGCCTGTGCAAACCAAGGCTATCTGAGCTGCAAAGTGTTTTGCCAATTTTTTAAATGCAAACATTAGGCAATACATGTTTTGTCAGTTATTGCAGGCAGAGAAAAGTAATTTGTGAGGATTATTATTTGTAGAATAAGCAAAGCGACGGGCTGTGAGCACAGACTGAGCAGATGACACAGAAAAACATTTGAGCTGGAAAATATCTGCATTGCCAGGACAGGGTTAAGGTTATAAAGTTATAAAATTATAAAGTTATAAAGTTTCCCGTGGACTTCAGATAAACTTTTAAATCAATATTTATACTCACCTATCAAAGCAAATATTCTATTAAAGACTCCACAAAAAGGAAAACTACAGCTTCATATACTCAGATGCTCCATGCTGAAAAATATTTCCCCTGCTCTTTATACGGCTTAAGTCCATCGGTACCTTAAGATTAAAATGAATATTGACCATTAATGTGCAAATGGGCCAATGTGTTTGGCATCGGTGTGTTCTGCACGGTGGTCTCTGGGCCTCGCCGAGTAAACTTCTTGGTCAAATTATTAATTCTCATTCAAAAAAGGTTTTGCCACCAAAACTGAGCAGACCAGAAGCCCGGGTCTTTGCTGTCACATCGCTTCATTACCCAAGTTTTGCGTGCCTATACTTAAATTTGTCACACAAGAATATTTTGTCATCCGGACGCTAACTGGTGTAGTGCTTTTCTGTGCTGGAAGTCCATATTTGTCAAGCTGCTTTGAACAATTTGTAGGCACGGCCATGTTCTGGCCCTGGTTCGGTGACCTGGGCCGTGATGAAGGCCCTCTCTGTGTCGTGAAGGTGTAGAAGCGAACAGTGCGTAGCAGCTCTCTGCCGCTTGCTTACAACGACACTGCGCTCAGTGTGGGAATCTGCTCGGAAAGCACAAGAAGGAAGCCCTGAGATGCACAACTCTAGTGGCTCGAAGATTTGTCCGAACGCCACTTGAAGGAAAATGACTTTATCGTAGCATCACTGAACATCACTATCTGTCGTCACGCAGTATGAAAATAAATTTGTTAGCATCTAGAAATGAGTTCACAGTTGACTTAAATAAAAGAACAAACTGTGACTAAAAAGGTTAATGGTTTAAATCCCAAAACACCAAGATTGTTCAGCTTTTGTTCCCAAGGGCCAGAATCTTGAAGGGTAAAGAAAATTTCATTTGAATGAATGCTTCCCAGACACCCGAAATATCAGCTCACTCGACATTTTCTCAACCGCTTCAAAATAGAAATTGAGGAAAAAAACTGTGAATTTGACCGAGCTGCACCCCTCTGCTGTGGGGACACTCTTGTTGTAGCCATGTGTTTGTGTGGCCAAGAAAGGCTTACAGGCCATCATGTGCTACCTTTCTGTTGAACCCATTGACTCCTTAGTTTTATTCAGTGGCCCCTCAATGAAAATGATTTTACATACATTTTCATATGTCACTTTCTATCTGTACATCCGCAGAGCTCAGTGTCTGTCTGTCTGTCTGTCTGCACATCATTTCTGCCCTTACAGAGGAGTATTTGCGTGAAAACTGTTTTGTAAATAACATTCATATTTTATGCTTGTGATGTTTTAATGATCGCATTATTCTGAGCTCGAGCGAAACAAAGCATCCGGGCAGCTCCAGTACATACAATCTTCATCAGACCTCATTGCCATCTCCGGCTGTGACACGTTGACCCGGAAGTTTCTATTCCAGAGAGGACGCAAACGAAACGGCCTTGCCGTGTGATAAAGACAAAAGCTTTGGACTCTGAAATGAAGGCCACGTAATGAAATCCAGTTCTCCGCTCCAGGTTTATGACATTTAACAGGACTGGGTGACAACGCCCACTGTCACACACGGCAGGCAAACAAAAGTGTGGGCAGGTACACACACACAGGGTTCATTTTGCGCTTTGCAAGCGTCTCTCAGCCTGGGCTAGGAATTCGCAGCGGAATGAAACCTCAGCGTAGGGAATATGCACAATGATGTCCTTTTCAAATCATTTGTAAAACCGGCAGTAAAGCTGCGAAATCAGAGAAGAATTGAACATAAGGAGAGCTGCGAGGAAAGGGACATCCAAGAGGATTTCAAGAATTTCGCCTGCTCTCTGTCTCTCCATCGCACATACAGTCGACCCTCAGCGAGTCTCCCGGATTATTTACATCCTTAAATCCTGTTTAACAGAGTGTGGTTTCGCATCCCAACAAAGAGAAATGCAGATTTTCCTCGAAATCTGTTTCTGTCTGACACAGCAAGAAAAAAGGGAAGAATGCAAAGAAATGGAGGATGGAAAGCCGTGCAGCCAGCAAGTGCTGCTTGCATGCGTCATGACGACGGATTTTTTAGAACATCGTCGGCGTCTGATATCCAGCAAGAGCGAATGTGCTTCTTATGGGGGAACTGATTCCCTGGGGCTAGCAAATGGCTTCAGACTCCACATGTGCCACTTATTTGGTTATGGCTGTGAAATCCTTAAACTCATTGTCTGTTGCAAAAGAGTGCCTTAAAATGATTTCAAATGATGGGATTCTGAGGTTAAGTTTAGAACCGGCTCAAACCGTGTGCTCTGTATGAACTATTTAAGTACAAAATGAGCGTTAAAGGCAGACCTGCGAGTGGCTGGAAACTGAATGGTGAAAATCCCAGTTTGTTCAGGCCCGCATTGCCGGTTTACCGAGCCCCTCTTTCCCGACTGTCCCGCTTGTCCGCAGCAAAGTGCACCGGGGGCTTTGCGGGATTTGCCCCTCTGTCCTCCACACCCCCATGACTTTGTTTGTCCAACCGCACATTGCGAACGGGAAGACCTGCCAACGGCGGGGGGTTTGACTCTAGAAGCCGGCTCAAGCTGCAGCGATCTCTAGCATCCGTGCTGCTCTTCCCTCAACTGGCACTTCGAACACAAATGAGCGCGTCGATGCGATGGCGTCCACGTTGCGGCAAGAAACCCCGCTGTGTCGCGCTTTAATTTCAAATGGATTTATGGGGAAGTAACGTGGCATTGCGTGAGTCGCTCCACCGCCTCAGGGGGTGCAGTTTATGGTTTTGCCACGGCTTTCTGTAAATAAATGATCCTGTTGGTGCAGCCTTGAGAGCGGCTATAAAATTGGTCACCGCCGCTGCCGCCGTGTGTTTTCTTCACAGCAGATGCTGGAAATAATGCTGAGCGGGCCACAAAGGCGGTGCGACTGCATATCGATTTGCCACCTATGCGCTCACATTAGGAAATCTTCTGCTGTGAAACCTGTCATTTCTCTCTGAAGCAGAATAAAATGGATAGAACAGTTGAGGGAGGGGTGCTAACAGGCTTAGAACAGAGACCCCCGCGGTGCTCTCAAGGTCGAACAGGAAGATGCGATCCCTCCTGGAGGGCTCCTGTCACCCACTTCATCCAATCTTCTTAAGATTATGGATAATATTTTCCAGGGAGTTTGACTTATCCATCCATCAGGGATGGAATCCACCAGCAAAAACTCTGTGGCCCATCCCACAATGTCATTTTTTCGGGGAACAGACCATGTGCCCCCGGGGAGCTGTGGCAGAGCACAAGAGAGTGGAACATCTCTCGCGCAAAAAGGATTATAATGGCTCGCTTAAGGAGCAAATTCACCTCCCAGTGCTGCGCTGTGCTGTAATTGCTAAATGAAATGAGAATATTGGAGATCAATGAGAGACTCGTGCGGCAAAGTCTTCTGATCTTGCGGCTTCTGTAGCTCCCCGAGTTCAATGCGCTCTTTAAGAGGGAATCTGGCTCGAGAGACAGCCGCTAATGCGGTGAGCAAAGACCGGCGTTTGTAGCGTAGACGCCGAGGGGCCTCCTGTTGTACCCGTGTCCAGCTGCACACTGCACTGCAGGGCTGGACAGTAACACCTTCTCTGGAAATACAAAGGACAAAGTCAAGCAGAAACTGTTTTTTTGCATTTTTTCCTTCATTCTTGGCCCATATTCTGTTGTCTCTGCTATTACTGTAAATTACTCAGCTTCCCCCTGTATGCCCTTGCACTGCTTAGGGGAGGCTGAGATCATGCCAAGGGCTCCGTGTGTTCTGTGGCATCTGCTCACTCACTGACACACACACAGAAAATGGGTCATTTTACCTCTTCAGCCTGTGGATGGAAACCAGAGCACCTGGAGGAAGCCCTCACGCATCCAGGAACAACATGCAAGTGGTACGCAGAGTGTGTGGTGCAGGCACAGAGGGACAATGACAAGCAGGCGCAACAAACACAGGAGCACAGTGGCTGGAATCTGTACGCAGAAACCGAGGAGCGACGTGGAACACAGACAACGCAGCTGCCACAAATGCAGCCGCTGACAGCTCTCCATATCCTGTAGCACCAACTGCTCGCAGCTTCTATTTACAGCCGGGCTTCATTTCACGATGGGACACAGGTGAGCCAGGGTTGCTAGGATACTGAGTGGTGCCCCTGGTGGCCATGTGTTGCATTGTCACCAGGTGCTGTGACTTCGACCTGGATGCCGACTCACATGGAGCCCCCCACAGTGAAGCCTGCATTATTATTATTATTATTTTACTGACATGTTACTATTATTAAAATACACCATAATATGGTCTATTTTTCCATTCTGTGCTTCCTAGTCCAGAACACAGCAAATTCCCAGAATGGAAGTGCTCATTTTGACCAGCGAGTCCCAGCGACAGAAGCGAGACATGTGTTCAAATGTTCATTTGGTGTCATGAGTTAGATATTAAATAGACTAATTGGATTTTGGGGGTGGGGAGAATTCTCATTTTTTCATTTCATTTAAGGGCCATGTTATAACCATTTAATTATAAGAAATGAATGTAGAGACACACCATTAAATAAGGAATTTAAAGCGCACCCTCAGGTCTCTGTGTGAGAGTCTTTGCTGCTAAATGACCTCTGGTGCTCAGCTAAGGGGAGGTGGGGGGGTTCCAAGTGACTCCTCTTCCGCACACCTACAGCGGCTCCAAACGGCCCCCAGGATCCCTGCCAGCCTTTGGGGATCTCCGTAGGTTTGTTTTACCCCTCAAGCTCAGAAATCGCAGATACGGCCTAACAGAAACAATGCAGCTGCGCCTCACGTGGTCTCCAACTGTTGTTGGGCTGCGGCTGAGTCTTTCACTGCGATGCACTGATTCATATTAAGACGATTTAAGCTAAACTAAGCCTAGCTCAGATGGGTGAAAGTTAACGGGTTTTAAGAAATTCTCCATCTTTCCGTTTTATGAAATTTCTCTGTGGTAAATCATTCAAAAGAGGGAGGAGCAGAGGTTCCCAAGGCAGGACTGCGTTCTGCTTCTTGTACATTTTCTACATGCATGTACTGTAACTGACTGCATTTTAACTGATCCAGCTGCATGGTGGTGCAGCGGGTAGCGCTCCTGCCTCACAGCACCTGGATGTAGATAGATAGCTGGTTAGACACATCAGGAAGGTATTCCTGTACAATTGCGGGTCATTCAGGTGCCTTCGGCTAAAACTGCTGCGTGACAGCCATACCTTGAATTAGCCCAAGTTTTTAACGTTGTTGTTCTCAAAATACATTCGGCATGTTGAGCTCAGGGTCCAGCCCACTCCTTCCGCACGTGCTGCTGCCCGAGGTGTTGCTGACCGACAAGGGTTCGAAGAGTGACCGCGTCGGTCTGTGCCCAAGTCTCGTGTTGGAAGAACAGACCATTTTCTCCACGCTTCTCAGTTATGGTATCATATAGAGAGCTTTTGTGCTGTAACTCCAGTGTTTCTTCGTGTGTTGGTTTACACATGAAGAACACAACCACAAAGACAAACTGCTAAGCTACTCCATTTAGAGATGACGTTTTACATACATGCCGCTCTACAGTACACAAAACGCTACTCAGCTGTAGCATTTTAAGACCAGTAAGCTAAAAAGAAGCTACTATTTTCTGACTAAATTCACTGCATTTTTATTATTTTTATTTAATTCTTATTCACTGCACAATAGATGTGCTCGCATCATCATACAGCTACAGGTCGTGCTGGACTTCCTCATGCCCTCCTGACATCTACGACGTCTTGGCACAAGAGCTGCCAAAGCAGCAGACAGAAGAAAGTGAGATGCACAGAAATTATACCACGGGAGCAAAACACACAGACCAGAGGTTCATGACTTTCCACAGCTCAGGTAAAACCCATTTCTCAGGTGGCCACAGCCCTGCAGGAGTCCTAGGCTTCAGAATCTTTTTTGTGAGGTTACTGCACCAGCAAAACAGTGGCATAAAACAGAGAACCAGGACCCTCGAGTGTGCACAATTTAGTCCAGGACCTGCTGAGAAAAGAGCAGTTTGTCCCGTCAAACAAGGTGTCCGAGCCCTGAACCGGAAACTTGAACTTTACGTTTCCTTAATGCGACACACAAGCAGCTGCCCAGAAAACAGCAAGAGCAGGACCGTTTATCTCCAGGTTCAGTCACTTTATTTGCTCAGGAAATGAGAGAACACTAAAGGCAAAGGGCTCACACAAGTTATTTTAGTTTCTCCGCACAGCCATACCGCGCAGTCCCGTGTCAGCGCTGGTGCACAAAGGATGGGAGGAGGACAAGCAAAAGCCTCGCGGTGGTGTCTGTCATCGAGGTTTCATTCTTCCCAAAAGTCATCACACGGGCTGCCTTTGGGATTCGTGAAACAATGCACTTGAAGAAACGTGTTTTTCGTGTCACTAAAAAGTAAAAAGAAATCTGAGCAACACAACTTTAATGGTGGCCAAGATAAGTAGGTGGCAGGTAAAGCAGTCTTAAAATGAAGCAAAACATTACAGAGAGCAAAGGTCATGAACATTCATATAATAAACATTACTGACAAACGTCAATCTTAGACGTAAGCAAGTCCTTCTTCATCCGGCCGATTCCTTCTACTGAAAATATTCACCGTGATATAATTTACGCAAATTGCGTCCAACCAGGCTGCACATAAAGAGGAACAACAGCTTCCCATCAATAACTTTGTATGTAAATAAAAAACAAGAAATCGCCTCGCAATCCATTTTGGGAACACAAGACGGTCCTTTCTGATGAACCCTTGGGCAATGGCATCCATTTGGCTCTGAAGACTAAATGGGGCTCATTTCTCACTTTTCTTTGTACAGCTTTGCGACTGAACAAGGGGTCCCTGTCATGGAGCAGCGCGGCATTTCCCACAGAAATCGGAGGAGAACGACTGAACCAAAGGGCACAGAACACGCAATCTGCCGGGTCGGCCTTCAAATCAGGAATCTTTGGTGAAAGTCATTCGCAGAGTCCAAAGAAAATCGGGTATGCTGATGAGAAAACTCATATATAATAATAATAATAATAATAATAATAATAATAATAAAACAAATGGTATGTTGTACTTCCAACAAACTACTACTCAATTTAATGGAAAATACTCTGGTGTGAGGGTGAGAATATACAATAGTTCTGAAAAATGAACAAAAAAGCTATTTGTTTAAAATCATGCAACAAGCAAAGGTTGTCAATTGAATAGTGACTACAGATGGTGTTTGCCCAGCCTTTTCAGCCTCCACCGTTCTTGCAATTTGTCATTTGTGCTACTGTGGCGTCTTTCTTTGGCGCCACACTGAACGTCTGAAAAGGACCGATAAACTGCAGATGAATCAAGGTGAGAAATCTGCACAGATCCTGCTCTTGAACACACTGCTCCGCTCTCAGAATTAAGTAGAACCAAATCTAAACGCCAACTTATCTGCTCCTACGAGATCTCTGGCTATCACGCCACTAAATGGAGGTTCTTATTTTAATGATGGGAATATGTAGCAATGGCACGGAATTACTTATTCTTACTTAAGTGTGGTTGTGTTGCAGCAGGCATGTATTTCCTTTTGTAAGCATCAGTTTCTGGAAATTGCTGAGATTAAAATTCTAACGTACACAATAAATGTAGGTATTAACGTAGCTGCTATATTCATACACATATGTACACTTTTACTCAGTGCAGCGCTTTTAAAGAATTTAGCCCTCAATAACCAAACAGCCAACTTGAAAATATAAAGTGCTGAAATTTTAGAACACACAAAACCAAAAGCGACACTGTGGCGCAGTATATTAATATGCCGTGTGAAAGAGAGTATTTGACCAAATCTTCTTAACTTCACAAATACTTCATCAATACTTTTTGTTAAAATCCTGGCATGAATATTATGAAACAAAGGGCAAAGCAAATTCTAACTATCTGAGCGCATCACCAAACGTACAAAAATAGAGCAGATCTCTTTCGCTGGATGAGTCAGGCAAAGAAGATGAGCTCTGGGATCTGCCCCCCCTGCACGCCGGTCCCATTGGTGCTGTCTGAGGAGCACTGGAACTGAAACGTCACCTTGCCGCACTGGACCTCAGTCATTCCCTCCTGGCCGAAGTAGCTGAGCTCATTCCCGTCCAGCACCACGCTGGCCGTGTAGAAAGTGTCCGGCTCGATTTGCACCGGGTGTTCGAACCCCACGGGAAAGGTGCTGCTGGACCCATCTGAGAAGTACTTGGTGTGGTTCTGGCCCAGCAGCACCCCCTGTCGCTTCAGCTCAATCCTCGCACTGTACTCGGAGGAGCCGCAGCTGGAGCCGTAGAGGCCGAAGCCGGCGATGAAGACGCGCTTGTCCACGGCAAACTGGATGCTGTCGCAGCGGCCTCTGTAGCGCCACTGGTTGCTGCGATAAGCACAGGACTGGAAGCGGTGGCAGCGCTGCGGCACGAGCCCCTTCCTTGGCTGGCAGGCAAAGCGCAGACAGGGCTTCCGGGCCGCCGTGTACCAAAGAAAGATGTCATTGGTCTCGCCGAGCGTCAACACGCCAGACTGCGCAGCACCGTTAGCAAAGTCATCCAGCGCCATGGCAGGAACGCGGATCAGGTAGAGGGCATCGCCCAGGGCTTTTCGCTTGTTCTCAACGCTGGGCACCATCTCATTGCGGCGGCACTCAGCTTCAGCCCACGCCAACGCTGCCTCAAACACCACCATTTCCTTGGCGTTCAGCGTCTCCCGCCGCAAGATGCTCTCTAGCGTCTGAGCATCTATGTCACAGAAGCCCTCGGATTTGAGCGCCAGCTCGGCTTGGGCGTCGATGACCTCCCAGCAACGCTGTGTCAGATCAGGCTCCTCGAAGAGGCAGCTCTGTGACAGGAGCACACAGGCGTTCTTGGCACTCAGGCTGGTCTCCAGGAAGTTGACACAGGCCCGCGCCAGGTGGGGTACGATGTACTTCTTGGCGGCGTACAAGGTTGCCAACACAGTGTCCGCACACAGGTCTATCTCATCACAGTAAATATACCTTCGGGTTGACAAAGCAAAGACGCAAAGAATTCAGTCGCCAAGCTAACGTGAATTAATAGTTCAGATTTTTCTCCCTTCTGAATGTCCATTTTCAGGAATACCTGACAAACAGGGCTACACATACTATATATACTGTGTATATTTATAATTTATAAATAAATGTCATGCGTCTTTTGCACGTGTACGTATGTGTGCGTTGTCTTAAAGTACAATGTGAGCCATTGGAAACCAAAACCAAATTTCTTGTATGTGTGAGTGCACTTGGCCAAGGCTGGGCTAAAACTTTGGTTTAGCTGCCAGCGTCATAGATTAATCGTTGTCCTCGAAATTTTATTTACATCATTGTTCTTCCTTTATTACTTTTTCTGCTATTAAGCTGAAGTTTTTGAGAAGGTATGATGGTGAACTCATACACCGTGGTACCAAGGAAGGCATTACAAAGTCCAAGTTAGAATTTCATGCAGAAATGTCTTACTTACAGTAAAAATGAGACATTTAGAATAAGTAAGGAAGGCAGCGTTAAATGCATTTTTTACCATAATGTGACATGTCTGACACGACACCCTCTAAGGTGAGAATAATATTCATATCAGAATGGGGGGTGTTGAAGAATAAATTTCAGACTCCCAGAGGCATCATTGTGTGGTGCAAGACGTCAATGATATGCGAAAAAAATATGTGAACGAGCGTCAAGCATTACAGCAAATTTGGGAACAAAATGCAAATCGGCAAAAGAGCACAACTGAACGGAGACTGAATGGAGCTCCCAGCCAGCCAGGCCGGATTTCATGCATTTGAGGAAACTATAGCAAAGACAGACCACAGCCTGAGTGGGAAATATTTTAAGAACAAAAAAAGGAGGGGGGTTGCAGTAATTTTGTTAAAAGCAGTCCCTCCTCCTCTAGAATTAGATCCTATCCTATTTGAAGACCTTGTTTGCAAAAATGTTGCTAAAAAGTGTACATTAAATTAGAATCAGAACATACATTAAGCTGTAGACAAATGGCTTTAGCCTTTAGATAGTTTAAAGCGTTACAGTTATAGATTTATAGTTAGATTATTTAAAAGCGTCGGAATTACTCAGTTACTGTGAATGCTGACAGTCATGTTAAGTCTGAAAAAGTGATGAAGAAGGACTGAAATTCCTACGCAAAGCAGCAACGGCCTTACTTCAGCATGGCCAAGAAGGAAGGTGGCTCCACATCTGGGATCCTGATCTCATCCTGGTCTTCAGCCAGTTCTCCATAAAACATGGCATGAAACACTGAGCTTCCCACAGCCAGAACGTACTGCAGGGAAACGCAGACAAAAGCCACAGTGAGTGCGACGGGACTTGGTGTGAAAAGCTGCATAAATGATAAAAATCTACTTTTAGGACAACGCTGACCTCTGTGACTGCTTCCTTCGATCACTCGCAGCAGTTTTATCACTGCATTGAAATTCAAAAAGAATTCTGAAAAACTCAAACCTATTAAGATAAAGATGAAGGCCAAATAAATCGGATTCTGACTCTGATGTACCAGAACATTTTCAAGCAAGAAAAAAAAAATACAGGAATCACTTAACAAGCACACAAATGCTGTTTTCACCATATCAAGGCCATGAAAGTGGGCTGAAATCGCAAAAAGTATTTTTTCTTTTCCTAATTCAAGTCCCACTCGTGTCATCGGTTCAGACAAAATTTCCGGGATTCTGCTGCTGCTAAACGCCATTTGACACTTTAAGGCGCACAGATTAGAAAGTGAAAGACTTCACTTGCCGTACAGCCTGGCATACAAGGCACTGGCATACAAACACAAAAAGAAGATGTAATTCCAAAAAAAAAAAAAAAAAAAAAAAAAAAAAAAAAAAATTATATCACTGAATTCCAGATAGGGCAAAGGCAGAATGGTTTATAAAAAGAGCAGACACTGGATGCAGAAAAAAGCAAAGCAGTGCAATTTTACATTTCATTTCACCCGAACCTCCTTCAGAAAAACACGGCTTGAAACGAAAGCCGTGACATAAAAGGTGACGCTTTCATTACAAGCCATAATGAATCAAGTCAGCATACGAAGCGTTCAGCGTTTGGCGCTGAGCAGTCACTTCCGCTGCTTCTGATGTTTCCCAGCCGATTCCTTCTCCTTTCTGTGGTATAAAGGACTCACCCTGTGTCCCGGCAGTCGCTGTGTGCCTCCAGGTGGGCCCACAATAAAGTGCACATCTGCCATCAGCTCATTGTTAAACATCACAGAGTTCCTGCAAACAAGAGCACATCACCCTGCTTTAGCTGGGCCTGAGCACAAACCACAGTGGCACTTGAACCCTCCGTGAAGAAGCCCAGAAAAAACGCCTCTCGTGATTTCTTTATTCTTTTTTGTGATATCACGTTTTGCCTTCCCTCGGGCCCGAGAAACACGCGAAACCTCCCATTAGGATGTGAGCCTCGGATAATACGGCCGCGAAGCGTAGGCGTCCTCTTGATCCTGACTTTGCTTTGGTGGGTTAGGGTGGGTGGGATGAAAGCCACCCCTGAGTTTCCTGCAGCGCACGGTCCGGGCGTCTGGCGCCCAAGGAGACAACGTGCCGCATCAAAGGTTCTCTAGCCAAGAACCCTCCCTATTTATTCTCTTATTGTCATCTTCACCTGCCTTCCTTTTCAAGAAACCTGAACACGTCATCACTACCTCCCTTCACAAGGTCCTCTTTTCCAGAGGAAGCAAACCCACACAGCGATCTCCCGAGATACCGCATGTACACTCCGCATATGAGAAGCTGACCTTAGGCGCAGCTTCATTTAACTCCCCCGCTTCAATTTACGGCCCAGTTATTTGAGTTTAGGAGAACCGAGGTTGCGAGCCTCTCCACAGCTGAGCTGCGCCACACATTTACATTGAATGAACCGGCGCTTTTCTGCACAGCCGCTTACAATGTTTATCAACTAATATTTAGTTAACAGCTTTTTATCCACTACATTAAATTCCCTGTAGTCATTCCCACATCTATAGATGGCAACATAACACACCACACACACGGAGTCAGTTCATCACTGCGCTCACACTTCTTCCATTACAAAGTCAGCTACCGTGCGGTATCCCTACCTCCTCCCTATAATTTCAACCAAACTTATTTAAAACCTATAATAAATGTATGTAGCGGTGTTATTTTCTCAACTTAAAATGTTTTACCCATTTACAAAGCAGTGAAATAATTTACTTTAATGTACTTAAGAGTACAACATGAGGAGGTGAGAGGCATTTTGACTGCAAGTTGATGGCTTTAATCATCACAAGAAGCCTGAAACTGCAGGCACCTGTGCATGTGCTTCCTTCTCTGCCACTTCTAGCACTGCAGCTTAACTTAGTTGTGCCTCTGGTCCCATAAAATAGACCCAAGCTGGCTCACGTACCTTTCTCGTATAGTGGGGTAGAGTCCCTGCCAATTACAGCTCTGGATCAGGTTGTTATTGTTCAGGTTTTGCTGCTGGTACTGTTGGACAGCGGTGGCTGTTGCCGACTTCTTTGCGGGAAAAATATCTGCCGCCATCTTCTTCTTCTTAGCCTTCAGGGCGATGACTTCATAGCAGACTGGAGGCAAGCTGGGGTTGTCTGGTCTCCCCTTTTTGGTGCCTTTATTTGACCTGATCTTCACAGACTCTGGAAGCATCAAGAAGAAAGTCAGACATTTCATGTTCCTTCCCTTGGCGTCAACCATGAGTGTGTTTTACCAAGCAGAGATGACATTCGAGGAAAAAAGCAACAAGAATCTGCGGGAGAGCAGTAAGGGAAGGCAGCATTAAAGGTGTCAGAATTCCATGTGTGACTTAACCCCTTCTGACTTCTCCCTTATTCTTCTGCCAGCAAAGCCCACTGTGCAACCTAGTGCTTTGTTTTCTTAAGTCTGGTCCAGGGAACGACAGTCTAGTTGGTTGTCCATCACTGCAAGTTGGCAAATGAATCAGTTGTTCGACTTGCTCGCTCTCCCTCTCGCCTTCTCTCTCTCTTCATCTGTCGTGGGCTCCACAGCCGTAGATTTAGCCCCGCTGCGCCGACGCTGGCAGCCCTACTTTCTGTTGGGATGCGGCTCGCGGGGATTTACACGGCAACAGCCATTCCGGCAGTCGGCACAGACTAGTTTCGCACGCTGTCGGAACCGACAAGGGCTGAGGCTGTGTGCCCACCCCCCAAACACACACACACGCCCATGTGCGAATTCGGGCACCTGCTGTAGCTCGGCCAATAGCTTGGAGCGCGGTGTGCGACTGGCTCCTGTACCGCTGCGAAACACCTACTGGGTCTTTTTCCATTTAAAGGGGCAGCTGGCTTTCTGTCCCCCGTCTTTCGCGCAGAATTTATGTACAGTGAGTTTTACAGTTTCTACATCTTCCATCGATGGCCCGTTCATAATGAATGTCAAAAGTCAAAAGAGTTTGTCACTTACATGGTTACTGGGAACCATATAGCAAAATGTGCTCATGTATTGATCCCGAAGCAAACTACCCATTACAGCTTTTAATTCATAAGTCCTTTTAACCATTTTTCCAAAGGTGTATAGTTTTGAATGTCACGGAAAATAGAATAAACGCTTTTACTGCTGGAATAATGGAAAGACTAGCCACAAAAGAGGTTTCGTTCAACATCACTGCTTTAAAAGTTTATGAAGGCACCGTTATATTTTTTAAATACTATCTTGCGATGTATTAACAGTTATTTGGTCAGACCTTTGTCTAAGCAGACTTGCAGTTTTATGCTTTGCGGTGTTGACTGGCCCAATAGCTGTTCTTCACAAGGCTGAATAAGGGAAAATATAAGTGCGGTGTGAAATATGGCAGCAAATTCACCACTTCAACCACAGAACTGAATGTTATGGCAGTTAAGCGACTTTCCACCTGCTGCTTCTCCCTTGCCCACGTTTTCAGTCAATTCTGCTAAAACAGACATTCAGTCGATGCCATTTGGAGTGAGAAAGGCAGACAACAGTTTAAAACAGCTTGGATAAACACTCCTCGCATCCTCTTATTCGCTGCTTTGGTTTAACAATGCCAAGGTAGCGGCCGGGCTGCCCGTTTTCATGAAAGCGCTGCAGCGAGCAAGAAAACAGGGTTTTCACGCCACGGCTGCGGGAAAACCGCATAAAAAAATAAAACGGAGTTCATCCAAACGATTCAAGCGGCTGAGCTCGTCGGTTCGTCATTCGGGAAAGCAGTTTCCGTGTTTACCGCATTTGGAATATGATGTTTACAAACGTTGTGCAGTAGAAGTCAGAACGTCATATCGAACAGAAAAAAGGAGAGGCCTTTTTTGACCCATACTGTGGACGTTAGCAGCTGACGCCCGGGGGTTTTACTGTGCGAATTTCGCAGAAACTGCTGAGCGAGAAAGACCTCGGAGCCGTAATGGTGGCGCTGCAGCGCGGCAGTTTCCAGCGGTTGCACTCTATTCGAATGGCGGAAGCGGCGCTTCCCTGAACACCGGGCTCCTGGAGGAAGGAAACAGGAAAGAACGCGGCTTTCCTCTCCGCGTTCATTCCCTAAATAATACAACAGAAGGGACCCTGGAAATTGCTGACATTGTTAACCGTTTCGAGCAGAAGACCAAGGATTCCCATGGCTAAGAGCACGCACGCACACACACAGAGCTTTATGCCCCAATGGTGTTTCCCCATTCATGAAATCGCTGCTCTTGTTTATGCTCGAAGAACCCCCGCAACGTCCGTCCGAGCGAAACTGCTTAATAAACAAGAAATGTTTTGAAAACGTAAAACGATGCCTCCAATGCTGCAGCGGAGGAGCAGCAACACTTCTGCTCTGTACAGAAAGCACGGAGCCACAAATGAACCAACTGCAGCGGCAACACAGCACGTTTGCGCGGAACTCTTAATGGAGTCGCGAATCCCACTCACCGCTCGATGTTCCTGCCAAACGGCGACGCTCGGAGGCTTCGTGGCTTCAACGGCCGAAAACATGGGGAACGTCGCACGGAGGAGGAGGAAAAGAAGGCAAGAAACGACGACGCTTTGCGCGCTTCCGTAGTCCAAAGTGCGGAAAGTTTGCGGTCCACACGGGGTCTGGCAAAGTTCGAGAGAGAGAGAGAGAAGAGAGAGAGAGAGAGAGAGAGAGAGAGAGAGAGAGAGAGAGAGAGAGAGAGAGAGAGAGAGAGAGAGAGAGAGAGAGAGAGAGAGAGAGGAGAGAGAGAGAGAGAGAGAGAGAGAGAGAGAGAGAGAGAGAGAGAGAGAGAGAGACTGAAGTGCACTGCTGTCTCGCAGCCTGGCGATTTCAAGAAGACAGTTTCCAAAAACGGCAAGGAAGCAGTTGGGGAAACCTTAGCACCACAATCCAGCAAGAGGCCAAACGGAAAGCTGAGCCGTATCATCTGTGCGGGACAGAAGAACTTGTTTATTCCTTCACCTGTGGTTTGTTAATGAAGCGATCTTTCAGTTGCCAGCAGCCCGGTTGTCGAGGATCTCTGCAGCATCGCCGGGCCACTTCCAAAAACTTCCGACTGTCCCGCCCAAACTTAAAAACTTTTCATTTTAAGTTAACTGTAGCCATGCATTTGTTATCCTTGCGTGTTTGTTTGCTGTTGTGTTTAAAACAGAAAAAACAGCTTCATTCCTGCAGACACGAATCCTCTCTGCATGACGGGCCGCCGCGCCACGTGGATCCATATCCTCGGAAGCAAAATAAAACGCATTTGTTCAAATTAACGCGCTGTTTCAAAAGAGCCGAAATTCATCCTCGTGCCGGAAACTGACCGAAACGGAGAAGCGGTGGTGTGGGCCACATCTGCTTGGCGTCCAGCTGTGCACGAAGTAACCGGGGCAAGCATCTCGCCAGGCCCGTTGCCCTTCTACCGGCCCGTAGTCGACCGCAAAGCCCGAATGTCCTGCTGGAAAAAAAATGCGCAGCAATGAGAGTGGAAGACAGGAGCACAGAAATGCTGTGCTGGGGAGAAGCAGACAGATAAGAAGATGGAGAGGGAAAGCTGCGGCGAAGCCCTGCGATCCTCCATTGCCATGAAAGTGTCCTTGATGGAGACGTTTAACCGTGATGCCACAGACAAACAGCGGCTCCTTCGGTTACGGGTTTGCGCTGTTAAGGAGCACCGCACCCACTGTAGCAGCTGGACTATGGGGCGCAAATAAAGCAACTAATGTTCGGTCATTTCCATTAAATGGTTCCACAGGACGGCTGTGAAAGAATCTGCACGTGTGATGCCTACAGACTGCACCACAGCATCCAGTTCACGTGGCTCTCATCTCATCCTATGTTAAAGCCATGCTAAATCCATACACAACATTTCTGGTGACCCCCAGAGCTGCATTGCTGGACAGTACAACTGTACACCATGTGAAAAGCACATTTTTTGTGCCAAATGTTTCATTTTCAAAATGCTTTGCTTGCACAAAGAGGAAACTCATGCTACTGCATGCATTCAGAGGACTCCGGACATTAAAACTCACTGCAAAGACACAATTTGGGGACCCTGGTTAATCTGTAAAGAGTGTGTGTGGACTGCGGGAGGAAACCAGAGCACAACCACACCGACATGGGCAGAACATGCAGACTGTGCCCAGACTGACTTGGATTTCAATTCAAACAACTGCGATGCTGTGAGGCAACAGCTTTGGCTTTGTGCAAAAATCACCGCGTATCCCTAAAATGAGCAGTATTGTGCCAGCAGTCCAGTGTGTGTTGCTGCCGTGTTAAGCTGTCACAATACAGTCTGATACTCAGTGTGATATCCAGGGACACCTGTCAGATTATAAATGAAGAAATTAATTCTCTGTCCTACTGAAAAGAATCTTTTTCATAAAATTGAAATTATTATAATGCTCCTTAATCTAACACTGTCCTCTTGTCTTACAATTTTGACCCACAAGCCTAGAACCAAAAAAAGACCATGGTTTACCCCCCTACATTAGTTTTTCTCAGGCACTTAACTGCATTGGTCAAAACAATAACCACGTTCTCTAACCAGCCAATGCAGCCTGCGTAACACTAAAAAATCTGGCGAAACTCCCAATCATCTCTGCAAAACTCCCTATGTCTATCAAAATGATAAATACATGCTACAAAATGGTATAACTCGCTCAAACGGTAACACACATCAGTTCAGCAGTAAATGCATAAAAGCAACCAGGTAACTTTCTCCGGCAAAACACTGTCGCTGCAGTAAAATCATATGTACACACACACACGGACCAACAAAGTAACACAAGAATGACAAAACACATCTTCACTGTAGGTACAGTAGTTTCACTGGGCCTCCTACAGTATAGTAAAATACTGTAATACAGGTGCGCATGCCAACACAAATAGAGAAACCAAAAATATTGTAATGTGATACAAAAACAAAAAAGTATGCCATCTGCTTTACTCTGCCTGATCTCTCAGCTCCCTGATATTGGCCAGGTGTTCATCAACATCGCAAACAATACTTTCCCTGGCAATGCAACGTGGGAAAAAATCTCCGAGCACGTCTGATCCAGCCCTGGCAGTCTGATGCTGCGATTGCCCTACGGGCCTCTGTCATGGCATCTGAAGTGGAATTTCCTCATAGGGGCGGTGATCATACACTTTTCATCTCCAGGCAGAAAAGAATTCCTCAATAGGATTGGGGAATATGGATGTAGAAATTCCATTGACATATATGGAGTAGCCCTAAACCAGTCCCTCACTGCAGCTGCACGATGGAATGGAACATCGTCCCATGTGACTGCATAATGTTGGACAGTGACCCTAGCATCCTCTCCCTTCAGACACCAGCAGTACTCTGTGAAACTCAAGGAATACAGTAAGTCTTGCAGAGTCTTATGGTCCAACTGTTGGGATGTATGCTACACAACCAGTTTCCGATGTAGCTGTACACATAGTTATGTTTGCACCTCTCTGCCCTGGTATCTGTACTGTTGCTCTGTGCCCAATTACATTCCTCCCACGCTTCCTGGTCTTGGCCAGATTGAAGCCAGCTTCATCCACGTGAAGGAATGGAAGTGCTTCAACACTGGACCTCCAGCGCCATGATTCTCTGAAATCACAACAACCATCCCAAAGGGAAACACAAGAAAGCATATGAAACAAAACAGGTCCTGCATAGTTACAGTAAACATACAGTGAATGTGCAACTGTGGCTCATTACCTGGAGCTGCCAGGCAAGAGGAAGAGAGGAAAGCCTAAGAGATTTATGGATGTGGTGAAGGAGGACATACAGGTGGTGGGTGCGACGGAGAGAGATGCAGAGGACAGGAAGAAGTGGAAACAATTGATCCGCTGTGTTGCGACCCTTAACGGGAGCAGCCGAAAGAAAAAGACTTGATACAACCAGGAACCACATATTTCAAACATATCGAGGTTTCTATCCATAGCACTCAACATACAATAATGAAAGTGTACAGACACTCCATGTGCAAGACCAAGTTTCAAATTTTTCCTTTTTCCTCAAACGCACTGCTCATGTCTCTGGACTGAGCCAGGCCACAAAGCCTCATCCACGTCATGCAAGACATTTGCTCTTCTAAGGCAGCGAGGGAAATATGTTCAGCAGTGTTTCATCCAGGCTTGGATGGACTCTAAAGCAATATCCCCACAGACTTCCACCATGGCCCACAGAAGATTCCCTGAATCAAAAGGATTCCGCTCATAAACCTTCCACCACCATGCTGAGAAGAATTCTTCTATGGGGTGGAGAATGGGGCATATGCTGGTAAGAACAAACTGGAAAACCTGGGATGATCAGTGAACCAGTTACATACGACTGCAGCTCGATGAAAACTGACACCATCCCAAATCACAATGTATTGTGACAACTCTGCCCTTCCAGCCTCATTTTGCTGGACAAGCACAAGGTCGACCACAGTAGCACGAACATCATCTGATACTACAGCTCCTTGCTCCTCCCTGTCGATTATCCATTGTGAGTTCATCCAAAAACAACCACAGTGAACGCACACGGCTTCATTTATAAGCAGTCAGTAGTTTAGCATCAAGTGTGAAGCAATCTGACACACAGCGTTTTCAGCTGGAGAGCTGAGGGCTAACTAAGCTTAAGTTTTGACACCTTGCGTTTTATTGGAGACGGTAGTGTTTTCAGATTGGTTGTAGGGCGATAAGTGTGCTTCACCCATCGCATTTGTGTTTAGAGCTCAAATGGTGCAACCAATCTGTGATATGACCCAGGAACATAGTTTGTAATGCTGGGAATAGTGTGATCATTTTCAGGACTTAAAGCAAGCGGTTACCTAGCTGATGGTTCAAGATACAGTGTTTTAAGCAACTGAGAAAAACTAATGACATGGTCTACAATAGTGGCTCTCATTTCATAGGTGACCTCTGTTCTTGGGCACCTTTGTCCTTTCTGGCCTTCTTCCTGTCTGTCTTGTTCGATTTTGTTTTTACAATGAAATGACATCACCACCACAACCTTTTATATTGTGTTAGCATCTTTTGAGTGGTTTAGAGTTAGATTTGCAGGAAGAGGTTAACCAATTGCAAGTTTGGCCCAATTTCAGGAAGTGTTTTGGGAATGGGCCTTAGCAGCTGCTTCCATTTTGTTGTGGATAGCTTGATCGGACACTCCCATGCGATTTTGTTGTTACCAAATGATCACTTTGCAAAAAGTCCTCCAGCGATGGAATGTGATGTGCTGGCAATGTTAAGGTCTTTGCTGTTTGGCTCATATGTATTTGGGATTGACAACATGCACTAATGGCTTGGTCAACATAGTCAAGTACCTGAGAAAAACTACATCTCTTTTATTGAATTCATGTAGATAAAAGCAAAAACAAGACATCAACATGACTTCATAAACAGAGATCATGAAAAGCAAGAGGATTAATGCTGAAGAAGTTGTTCCACGTTTGGCAAAATTTCGGCCAACGTTCGGATTTTGCTCTGTCGCATCTACATTATTTCCTATAATTGTGTACAGACAGTGGGATGCACAGTGAAGCTAAAATGTTTTTGCTGATTTTCTTCCAACTACAGGTTTTATCTTCTGAGGTATCTGCTGAATCTGCCCCATCCCTTCTTCTTTTCATCATAAATGTTTCAGATCTCAGACTGGGAATCTCTGAATAATGCAGGTTATAATCTATTTAAACCTTTGCGTGTTGTTGTGTGACTTATTCTGTTCCGCTACTGTTTCTCCAGTTGCACAGTGTAAGTTTGCGCAGCATCAAACAGTCCTTGCTGTTTTTGTGTTTGTAAGAGCAATTTGAGAAATTAAATTCAAGTACGGTGAACTCTCCCGCTGCTGTCTGCAAGTCAGCAAACGGAGGCCCTGCATGCCTGACTGCTATATAATTCTAGCATTAAGGTCTGGAGAGAGAAGGTGTGAGAGTGAGTGGGTGCGTGCACGCTGCTCTGTTGTGCATTTTCAATGGGTTTGTCAGTGTCCTACGAGCCCCACACCCGAACACTCATCTCACTCAGGTCCGCAGTGGAAAGGGGTCAGGGGGCAATGACAGTGTTTTTTAAACTATTTCATGTTTCTTGCGACGAGAGCAGACAGCACTGCCGAACTCCAACGCAGCATCGGTCCCTCAAGTGAGACTCTCGCAGGTCTTTTCGGCAGCACTCGGATAAAACACTTAAAGGCAACAAACCCTTCGCTTTTTGTTTTCTCAGCGAGTGAGTGGGCTGCTAATCCATTGAAATGATTTGCACGGATGCGCAGTCTTTGTGGAAGCTTTAAACAGGCAGACGGTCACGTGGCCGACTAATCTTCCGACTTCATTTGATGCTTTGTAGTCATTTGAAGGGAGCAGCTATCTGATATCCGCGTCTGCTCTGCCGCACCTCAAAAAGAGTTGCCATTACATTTCGCCGCCATTTCTAAAGCCGTTTGATAGCAAAGGGACCCAATGAATGTGGGAGGGCACGAGCGAGAGGAAAGATTTTAATTAACTGGGGATTTGAAAGAATAAAAAAGCTACACCAATGGATGAAAACTGGAGAAGAAACCCAACAGGAACATCTGACAGCTTTCTTACCCCAGGCAAAAAAGGCAGAAGGAGAAGATGACTTGAAGTGGACCTCTTGTTGTACCTTTCAGCCCTTCAGTTACGCCAGAGACACCTCTACCACTCAGGAATGGCGGTGGGGAAGAGAAGACAGGCGCAGCCAGAGCCTTCATCTGTGCTACGATATTGAAAGCAGCCAGAACAAAAGTGTGAAAATGCTCAAGCTTTAAATCCATGCCTAATGGACCACAGCATTTGGCTGAAATGCAAGATTATCTGCGGGCGTCTGTAAATCAGTTCAGCTGAATAAAAATTGTTAACCTGTGCTGGAAATTTTATTGAGCTTAAAGCATGGATGGCTGCTGCTCTTAAAATAAAATGAACTTGCGAGTCTAGTTTGCGTTTTGTCTTCAAACAGGCTGGAAGGTTTTCCCCTCACTTTTCCTTCACTGCTGCACTGGGAAAATATAATAGAAAACATAAATCAGCTTCACGTGTTTGGCACTTTTCTGCAAAGCACGAGGCCCACGGAGCGCTGCGTTTGAGACCGAATCAGGTCTACGAACGCACAGGATTTAGCTCAGGATGTGATCACAGGTAAAACTGCTTGAGCAGAAAAAGTTGATGGCTTCAAATGTGCTGTACTTTTAACATTTGTTTAAAGTATACGCCCTACGTATGAAATTATTTGTCATGGATTCGAGTCCAAGAAGGAGGAAGGTGTAACTCAGACTTTGACTTTAGGTCTTATTCCAGCGTTGCGGGAAAGTTGACTGCTGCTTGCACTGAACTGTACGAGGAGTTGGCATAAAAAGCGATTATATTTCCATTTTGCACCGGTGCAAGAGGTAGCGGTGCTTTGCTCCTGGAGGCAAACCGGGACCTGAGTCACAGAAAGTGCTACGGAGTCCAGGCAGCAAGAGGAACGGGGGTGACGACCTGTGACCCGGCGCTCACGGCAGATGTCGCAGCAAGAGGGAGGGAACACGGTCGTCCCTCGGTGCCCAGATGCTGCCCGCCCGGCACCACCGACAGGTCTGCAGCGCGGAGATGCGGCCGCTCGTGTGGCCGTCAGGCCCGGCCAGAGTCGCTGCTGGAAGGGTGGTGTCAGCAGAACGCTGGAGGAATTCCGTCCCTTCGCGCGCTTCCAGGCCACAAATACAAGTTTGGCTCATTTTCATGTTTATATGCTGAAGTTCTGCTGTGAGGGAAGGTGCAGATGAACGGGTTTATTCTCACTAGAAAATTAAGCGTCTTGGGGTGTTTGGGGAGACTGCGGAAAAACTCTCAGTATCGCAAAAGGCTAAAGTGTGTGATAGTTCAAGCGGCAGTGAATTTAATGGAACTGCTACAAATCTTCGCAGAAATGACTGCCCATTTTTGTCTGAAGACTTCGATCCCAAAAAGATTTCATCCCACACAACCGCAGGAAAATTTCTATTTCATTGTTTCGGTTCATCGTGCATCCACAGTTGTGCCTGCAGGCAGTCGGACGCGGAGGCTTTTTAGTGGCTACCAGACCAGATTTGGAATTCAAAAGTGTTTCATTTAATTTAAAGGGGGAAATCGGTTTGGAATTAGCAAGGGTTTTCAGATACATGGCTGAGGATTTAGAGGTAGATTTTGTGACTTGAAAATGTACAGTTATAGGTTACAACCCTTTATGGTGCTGGCACTGGTGTTTCAGGGTGACCGGCGGATTTAATCGGTGACAGTTTGGCTGCAGTTGAGTCACAGCGAAGTGAGAGGTTAACTTTCTAGGAGGTGTGAGAGCCTTCGAGCCGTCTAACAGTCCCAGCAGTGCAGATGCACCCAACTCCCTTTCTGTCCCTGGCGGGGACACTTGGAGCTCCAGAAGCTCCCGCTGTGGCTTCTGATGCCACAGTTCGCGAGGCGACGCGTTCCCTCTTTGTGACGGTGCCGTCCTTTGACTTGACCGGGTTGCTGTTTTGGTTGTTCGGCTCTGCGACGTGGCTTCTCTTTCCCAGACGCTCATCCTGTGTGACACCTCTGCCACTTGCCGGAGAGGAGACGTGACTGAGAGCAGACACACGAGAATCGAGAACCTCCTGGCAGACAGACGGATCATGAACATCCACCGTACGCGGATACAGCCAAACTGCATTTTTCAAAACTGAATTCCAGTCTTTTTTCTTCCCTCTTGTGTTCTTTGCACTGGACAAATATTTAACTGTTAGAACCCTTTGAGAAATGTACAATCCTGTGAATTTGGTCTGCATTAGGCCTCGGAACGTGACCCTATACCCTACAGACGTATTAGCGCTGGTATGGAGAGCAGCCAAGCTGGAGGCCGAATGTGAGACAACGGCGCCCCCACCAGGAACACCAGAGGGATCTTCGGGTCCTAAGCCGTTATGTTGTCTTTGTGGCCCTTTGGAGAAGAAAGGAAGAAAGAAGTAACGCGGCAAATTGCGGATGCCCGTGAGGTGCTGTGCCTCCATCGTGTTTCTGGAGCTGTTCTGCTCAAGTGTGCAGGTTTGCAGTCACAGCTGATCATTTGTTCTGCTTCTGATTTTTATCACCTCACTTGAATGAAAGTAGTAAAGGTTTTAGAAGGAAGCATCTGAAATTACAGTACATACGATACATGAATGGAAGAAGGGGCCATTGGGAGCCGTGAGCCGAACGCGCGAGGAGAGCTCTGGCGAAGGTTAACGCATGGGAAGCTGCAGGTCCTGATGGCATCCCAGAATTACGCACAAAACGCATAACATGAGCGAAATATGATTCTTATGAGAGATATTACTGTGCTGCCCTGTACCACAGAGCACCGACATAACCTGCGCAGCGAGCACAGAGCACATAGAGTGTGTGAGGACCCAGGATTTATGCTTTTCACTGGATTATCGATAGATTTATTTTTCTCTTTCTTTACCGCCACACAGAGTTGGAGCCAACTGTTGCCCCTCTCTCCTATTCGGTCCTACAGACATCTGAGAAATATAAATATTCATCCAACCTAATTTTCAAAAACACTCACTTGTACATTTAAAAGCACAGAATTGGAGCCACGTCCTGTCACTTTCTCCTGTTTGATATATAAAATAGTGCAAACAGTGCAACATCATGACTTGCGATATTGCATCACGTCCAATTTGTAATTCAAAACTATTTAAAAAATGAGTTATGGTAAATCAAGAAAAAAAGGAAATTTGTATTTTTGAAAGAAACATAAAGGAATATGATATATATTTCAACACTGACATTTAAAACATAAATGATTATGAAGAAAGCGTAGGCACAATTCACTTTCCTGGAAAGCCATGACGATGGAGTGAAAGGTTTTGATCTGTTCAATTCTTACTTAAAAGCAATGCTGAGCAAAACCAAGAAACACACAAACAAACAAATAGCTCAAGTTTCTAAGTGAGCTCTTATCTGTGAAACTCAAAAAGAATAAATGAATGTCACGCAGCATAAATGAAGAGAGCAACATTTCAATTGGGTCCTGCGGCGTTTGTGACCGAAAGGTGGCAGTGGTTCCCCAGCCGGACTCCAAACAGGCGGCGCCTCCGGGGGTGGCCCCGTGCGTGACGGCCAGAAAGTTCCCTCCGGCCCCAGGGTCACCGCTCCGATATCCAGAGAGCCGCTCGCTGCGTCCGTGTTTCCGTCTCATTCAGGATTTCGGGGTTAGTGGTGCTTTTCCTGGGATGCCACTCAGCAAAGAGCAGAATGAAGACGGAAGCCCTGCAGTAAAGGCTTTCGGTGTGGTGTGCAGATGCTTGGCAGCCTGCGCCTGGGAAACTCTCTCTCTCTCCCCGACTTTTAGCAGAATTACGGAACATCAGAATGTGCTCTTAAGCTGAATCCCAATAATATCCAGCCCAGAAGAGAAAAGTTCTCACAACGTCGCTGCCGTTCTCGGCCATCCCATAGCAGTTCGTTGCGCTGAGCATCGTTCGTGCCTGCCCGTGTCGGCTCCAATTTAGTGGCACGTGTTAAAAAACGGACAGCACTGCTAAGGTTAGTAAGTGCTGAAACCAAAAGGCGGGGAAGAATTTTGGACCGGTTTTATTTGAGGCACAAGTTTGTTTCCCTAAATGCTCCAAGCTGCAAATGGCTGCAGGCAATCCTGATTCTGTCTCCTAGGGTTTTGCGGCCCCTTTTCTTAAGTCACTTGCCATCTTAGTGCCAACGTAAGATAACTCCACCGCTTACTTTTGTGGCCGCACGCATGTGAAAATATGAGCCAAAAAATTTTTGGCTCAGGCACTCAACTGAACTGTTTTTGTTTTTGTTTTTGTTTTTGTAGATTTTCTGTGTGCCAGCAATTTATTTCAACATACAGCAAAGCTCGGGTAAGTGCAGTATGTTTGAGTCACGCCTCCACAGAGGACGACTTGCGTTTATATTGCTGTTCCTTTGGCTAGATTCTGCCATTATAACATAAGCAGACTTTGTCCCTTAAAAACACCCCCGGCCTTTGATGTTTGTACCAGCGCTGGTTAAACTTCAGCTGAGCGCGTGGGAATGTCAGGATGTTCTCTCTATTCTAGGAGACTGTGTTCTTTGCAGTTGTTTGTTTAGCGCTCTGTGGATAGACAGAACCTATTTCTGTTTGCCCTTTTGAATTAGCACAGGAAACCAGAGTTAATACCACTTTTGTACTTCAAGACGATGCCAGGAGGCCCAAAGTATCAGGGGAGGAGACGAAGCCTGAAGGTCTGGCTGAGCGCGAAAACCACGCTTTTCATCGAATTGCTCAGAGTCCACCAGCCAAACACAGGTGGTGCACAGGAGACGCTGCCGAAACAGCTGACCTTCTGTCCGTTCCCCTGCTTTTCGACAGTTCTGAGATTAGCGGATGATCGTGCGGATGTTTGACAGGTAGCATAGACTTCCAGCAGATGAGCGGAATATTCCAGGCCTCGCTGTCAGCCCCATTCATCCCTTGGGGAAGTTCACTGAGCTTGGCTGAGATCCCCCTTGACTGGTGTGACCTGAAGAAACTTTGTTAGCGATACAGCTGGTGAGGATGTGTGAGCAGTTGTGGATCTGTGTTTCCTTCTTTTGTGTTTCATGAATTCCCTTCCGCACTTAATGCAGGGGCGCATTTAAGTTTCAGCGCTGTATGAAGAATCAATCGAGAGCGATTTGGAAATCTTTCCTGGTATTCTAAACACCAGAGATGGCGGTTTGTCACTCTTGATAGTTGGTTTTCTTTTCCTGCATCCTTGTATCATTTGGTCAAAGGTTCAAGGTTCACGATATGGTCGTTCTGCACTTATGCAGAAGAGACAAATGCAGCTTCTACTGGACCACAGAGCGCAGTGCTAATGGACAGCATGATGACGTGGGACAATGCCGACCATTTGAGGTAGAATACAAGTACTGTAGGTAAATAAACAGGTAAATATACACTGCCCAGCCAAAAAAAATTTCATATACTCTAATATTTTGTTGGACCGCCTTTAGTTTGGATTAGGGCATGCATTCGCCATGGCATCATTTCGATAAGCTTATGCAATGTCACAACATTTATCTCCATCCAGAATTGCATTCCTTTTTTTCCAACATCTTGTATTGTTGGGAGAGTCGGACTGCTGCGTAAAGTCTTCTCCAGCACAAGATCTCAAAGATTCTCGATGGGGTTAAGGTCTGGACTCTGTGGTGGCCGATCCATGTGTGAAAACGATGTCTCTCTCGTGCTCCCTGAAGCACTCTTTCACAATTTGAGCCCCGTGAATCCTGGCACTGTCATCTTGGAAGAAAAAATCCATTGAAGGAAAAACCTGGTCATTCAGTATATCCAGGTAGCCAGCTGAGCTCATTTTTTGGGCACATAACGTTGCTGAACCTAGACCTGACCGACTGAAGCAACCCCACATCGTAGCACTAAGTTCAATCCAGGGGCTGTCTTTTTTTTTGGCCGGGCAGCCAAGGTATGAAACAGGTATGAAAAAGGATTAATGCTATCGATGTGGGTAGTGATGGCCCAGTGGGAGGTGCTCGGTGGTGGTGACCAGTCAGAGAGGAGATTGTCACATGGACCAGTCTGTCTGGTTCCAGTATTTGGTTACTCTATGGTGGCGCTGAAACTTTGTTAGCAGCATTGAATTTTATGTATGCACATATTTATTTTTCACAAATAACTACACAAGGCTGTATTTGCAAACCTCAGACCTTGAGCTAAGCTCTGGCTTGCGGTCATTCGGCAGTTTAGCATTGTCATTCATAGGCATCATGAGGCCAATTCCATGTCCTGCTCTCACAACTCAGACTCCAGCAGTTCTTACCGTGTGAACCCAGGATCTGCTCCTTTTCCAGCCTCAGTGTCCAGCGTTCAAGCCAAAACAAATGTCCAGCAATGTTCAGACTGCCTCCCACACCAGGCTTGACCACAGTTGGGCCTTGTGGCCCTGCTGCGCAATCGCACACGGGGTTCCGTATGATTTCGGCTGACCTGCAGCCGTTGCCTTTTTCCTTTTTTGTTTTAAATTGCTGTTTCCCAAAAAGAAAAGCAGTCGTTGACCGATAAGCACCCAAGCCCAGAAGGAGTGGCAAGAGAGCGAAAAGCCCCCATCTGAAATTCCCAGGGCTCTGTTTTGCTCTCACCAACACAAGCATTTAAGCTGCAGCGCTTAGTGCTGCATTCTCCTATATTTACTTTTATTTTGTCTAAAACAAATTATTCTCTCTTTTGAAAGTATCTTCCGTCAGCATTAAGAAAAGAGAGATTGTACATTCCTGTTCATCATTTCAAACTCCAAAAAGCAAGTAAATTGAAAGATCATCACATTGCTTTGCTTGCATAATGATGTTCTTGGCTGCATCTTTATCTCTTTCACATAAACTTTACACTTTCTACCAACATCTCTACATCTTGTTGAAGTTAAATGAAACCAAAGTTTGCTAGCGTGTGTGTCTGCCTACATTTTGGTAAAAGTGCTGCTCAGAACAGAAGAGAACGGAGGTCTCTGTTGAGATCTTTGTGTTTTATGAAGGTGGAGAGAAGCTTTCGTTCTTCTAATGAACAGTCATGAGGGTGTTGAATGTTTAACCACTGGCCACCCGGTATGATCTGTTTCACTCCTTAACTCTAACCCTTCCCTCTCACTCCAGGAATCACGCCCGCTCACACGTGGACATTACTTCTCCTTTGGGGCACGAAATGGCCCAGTCCACCACCTTCCCAGTCCAAACGGCCCAGCCCGCCACCGTCTTAATCCAAAAATTATGACTGACATGACCAATAAAGAGGGGAAGTGGTGGTACAGCAGCAGTAAGCATGAGGAGTGTGGGAACATTTGTGTAATCCATCTCCACATCTACCCATGTGCATCCTGGGCTTCTGCTGTTGTCTCGGGGCGTTCCAGCCCTGAGGAGAGGCTGCTTGAAGGCTCCGGCCAGCCGACACCGGAAGGCCCATTTTCCGCACCGCTGTGTCCCTCGAGATGTTCTGTAGCCTTGGGCAGTTATTTGCTCTGACAGACCTGCATGGCGCTCCGTGAAGAAACCGGCAGCCGTCGAGAGGGTCCGGGAACGAAGGGGTAGAGCAGCTGCCTGCGTTTGTCCTCATTATTGCGGTTAGTCTATGTATTCCCTGCTGTGCAAATGTTATCTGTTGTGTCCTGTGACAAACCGATGAAAAAATACGATGTGATTCTACATTCGTGTGCTGTCCTCTTCACCAGTGCATGTCCAGCAAACCAGGGGAGATGGGCAGCGAAGAGGTGTGGGCCTGTGAACGGGGTAAATACCACGCTGCCGGGTGAACTGTTTATTTTCAATAAGGACACAGCGAGCGAGCGAGCGAACAGGAAGGTGAATGCAAGACATGAAAGCATTTAAACAAGAGAGCACCACCGACTAGCATGTAGTTTATGTATTCCTTTGTGTAAAAAGGCTGAGTTCTGCACGGCCGATCAAGTGCGTCCTCAGCAAATGAGTTCTGCTGTTTTCTCACCTGCGGGTTTGACCGGACGGCTAAGGGCACGGCCCGGTGTCACTTGCAGGGGTTACAGAGGAAACGGCAGCAGGCCTGTGTGGACTGATCTCACCAAGTATTAAAGTAGCTGAACCGACTTAAGAAATCTAGCAAATCTAGCAGAGAACCAGGCCTTTTCAGACAGATGCTGCTTTAACTCTTCAGCTGTCTGACAATCTGCTTTCCAGCTGTGCACAAATCTTCAGTCTTGTGAGAGTCAAACACAGATTGACTGTTTCTTTCAGGCATTTTGCATCACCTTCTGTGTGCATGCATTCATGATCTGCTGGTATCAGTTGGGTCTGAGCTCAGTGAGACCTTCACACAGGCGCGCAAGGGGCAGCAAGTCTAAGTCTGGTGGATTCCCGGGCAAACTGCACATGCAGGTCCCACGCTGGTCTTAATGTTTGTCTTCTGTTTCATTTAATGACAGGCTGACTTGGGCCGCGTTCAAAGTGCAACACATGGTTCTGGTTCCAGAGGGATCTACCGTAACCAACGCTGAAGTGACCACAGTCAACAGCTTCCTAACCGTTTTCCCGTTCGAAAAGCAAAATCGAGCTCAGGAGCCGCAGACTGTGGGAACAAGTCGCACGAAATCCATCCGTGCCACGGGAACTTGCGAAGCAGTTTATTCCCGGGTTCCACGCTGCTGTTCGCTGTTCCAAGTTACGCCTTGCGATGCAGGAATAGACGCGATTAAAAGCCACAGTGAGTGCTGAACACAAATGAGAGCTCTGGAGGCGAGAATATTCGTAGTTTCCTCCTGGGATTTACCAGCGCGGACCTTTGGCTGGGTTTCTGCCTCTTTCTTTCGCAGCGGCCCACTACACCGATAAGTTGTGCTGTGAGGATGGTGGCGATGAGATGGAAAATGAAATGTTTCCTTTGCCGTCGGTAACTGGATGCCAGTCGCTGCGTGAGAGCAAATAAACACTGTTCTGCTCCTCATTACCCCCCTTCCAAGCTCCATTAGCTCCCAAACTCCTCCGCGACCCGACCCCGCGTGTTAACTGTGCTCGGGTCACGCGGCTTCATCGCAGCTCTTTTCCCACAAACCTGGCACAGGGAGGCCGCCCGAGGCTGTGGCCTGGCCAAGCGGCGCGCTTCCTTCCAAGGCTTCTCATTAGGCGCCACGAAAGCTCGGCCGTAAGAATCCAGCCGGCAGAATGGACCCTGGCTCCCTTTCGCCACCGGTTTGTTTCTGATATTTCGTACATCCGGTGCCGAGTTTCATTTTCCGGTGAGGCCATGACCGTTGCCCTACGAGCATATTTCAGGTTTCAGGGTCAGGAGGACGGCAAACCACCAAACATGACCTGTAAGCACAAACGGCCGCCGGCACCATCAAATCTGGAATGTTCTTTCTGCGAGGCCGGCGTGCATCACACGTCTTGTCGATGGCGACGTCTTACATGTCTGGCCTGTAAATGTCACCCCTGCTTTCGCTGGCATCTTTGTCTAAAACAGCTCATGCTGTTCAGCTACTTACGGTTATTTAAGAATTTATACAGTTGGGAAATTTTTTTTGCCCCAAACCAGGGAGACTCCGTTGATCAGAAGTGCTACAGAGCTCAAGACTTTATGAAAATAAATTTAATATAGAAAAGTAACTATTATCTCCGTGACTAAAATCACTGTGAAACCCCCGCTTCGTTCGGGGGGGTGGCACCCAAGGGATGCGTCTTACTTGCGCTGTATTCGGCCTGAGCCTGTGCTGTTCTCGCACCGCAGGCCTCCAAACCCACACACGGCCTCACCGACCGTGGCTGCCGCAGTCATGTGAACGGCTTTCGTAGCGTCAAGTGCACGGCATCAAACATTCGTTGGCCTGCGCTTTGCAGAAGGTCTTCCGGAGGAACGTTTTTTACAGCGTAAACATCCGTGAGGCAAATTGCTAAAAAATGTGCCATCGGTGCGGCTCGGCGACCCATTCTGGGCTCGACAAGCCGCTGTTAATAAAGAGGCAGCAAAGGAAGCTACAAAAAGCCACGTTTTTCCTTTTTATTAAATATGTCGGTGTTGTCTAATTCATTTTAGGTCGGATCGTCGGGCATTGCATTTCCTCAATAAACGTTCCTCAATTCACATCCCAAACAAGTTAACCCTGCAGAGCTAGAGAGGGACGTGAGCCGGACAAAGACAGCCGACCACCAAGAGCGTGTGGTGTGGTTATTTATTTTTTTTTGTCCCCGTTTAAAACATTTCAGGTTATGTCAGCAGTTGTCTTTTGTCTGCTGGTGGCAGAAAATCTGTATGTCCGCCAACACTGACACACTGCGAAATTACAGCTCCAGCATAAACCGGCACAGAAACAATATGAGGTATCGATAACCGAGCAGGAAGTTGCACGTTGCTGGAAGGGGCCGTTGAGTTGTGGTTTCTTCCATTCTGTTCCACGTTTTCCTTGAACATTACTTGGTAGAGTAACCGAA
Organism: Heterotis niloticus; assembly: GCA_018136845.1. NCBI lineage: Eukaryota > Metazoa > Chordata > Actinopteri > Osteoglossiformes > Osteoglossidae > Heterotis > Heterotis niloticus. The sequence goes on from CM030907.1 coordinate 21,262,572, forward strand.
CTGGATAGCAAATGTGTACGACCCCGTGGTACCCGGACTGACATGGCGTCACATTCGGTGACTTATTTTAGCCATGATATTTGCAAAAGCCCCTAAGTTAACATTGTGCAAAGCAAGGCACTACATGTTGTTTATTTTTACAACTGGCTGCCCATCCACAACTGGACGTTCTCGAGCCAAAAAAGAAAGAAAAATTGCAGTCTTTATTACACATCGCATTCTTTGCGCACACACAAGCAAAACATTGTTTAGGCTGCCTGTTATAAAGGGAATAAAGGGAAAATTCTGGCAAGTCGAGCACCCAGACACGAGGAATTCAGCTGGAGCTCAGCCCCAATCGCCTCGATGAGCGGCGTCACACACTTTTCTGTAAAGTGACACCATCCGAGGAGCATGGGACCAACAAAAAAACTACACACAGGGGTGTGAGCAGCTTGGTAAAACCCCCCGAAAGCCCCTTCTGAAAGACAATCTGGCCTGTGATCCATTTCACTTCATTGTGCCATGCTTTTGTCTGTACTGTAGTCCCGGTCTCCAGACACGAGAGAAAAATAAAGATACCTTTTGTACCAAAGTCTGGGTGATGCGTGTCGGGATGCCTGAGTTTGCTTGTTTCATCAGCTCGCCAATGTGGTTGCGTGGTTAGCGTCCTGTGAGCAGGATGGTTCCCTTGGCTGTGCTGTGTGTTACTTACACACGCTTGCATGTGGTAGCTGGGCAGAGACAGAACGACATCATTGCAGGCAACCCAGCAGCAGCATTTGTGTGTTTACAAGTGTAACACAGGGGTTAAAAAACATGTCTATATTTAAGCAGATGCCATTGTCCAAAAAAGCGGTCCAGATCTGCCTCAGAAGGTGAACTGGTGCAGGAAAGCAGGGCTCCAGTCTCCTCCGCTTGATCAAAAGCATCCCCTGCATCCATAGCAACCGCCTCTACCAGCGTGGTGTCAGTGAGTCTTTTCTCAGTCTTTTGGATCTTCTCCCTTTCTGAGACCATTTCGAGGAAGAATTTGGATAATCCTTGTTGTTATTGGACCGAACTAAATTTAAACAAAAATGTGAAAAAAAATTGAAAAATGTAACTCATGGGTCTCTGGAGGGGAGACAAAATTTATGCAGCCAATTTGGAAAACAGCCACACAACCTCCCACAGAGTCATTCCTATCTCAGCAGACAAAGTGAAAATTCTTCCGCACTATTATTATTATTATTATTATTATTATTATTATTATTATTATTATTATGAAACTCTCTGTGATTGAACTGTGTCCTACCCAGTGTAGTTTCGTAAGCATGTGGTGCCCAGTGACTCAGGATAGACTCTGGACTACCAAGACCTTCACCAGCATGGATGGATGGAATAAAACACTGACGCAATGTAATATGTACTTTTTGTATGTACTGTGTATTTATGTGTGCAGTGTGCTTATTGTGAAGAGAAGGATAACAGACAAAAATGTACACAAACATACACAAACATACTGTAACATCCATCCAGCATCCTGCATCTGAGCTGGAACCTCATCCAGTTTATCTCCAAATTTCCACTGTCTGCTCGCTGATATAAACACATTAGTGCATTAATACACCATTTGTGGCCAATGAAAATGGACAGAAGGATTGATAATCTGCAGCTGTTTCGTAGACGCTGACGTTTAACAACTGCTCGCTTCCTGGCCGCTGTTGTTGAAGTCGTAAGGACGGCGGTCAGACATGACACAGCAGTGCGACCCGAGTGCACATCCAGCTCCTCAGTGTGTCTCCTGCTTTTGCTGTCACTGTAACGCTGGAACGTTGACCGTTGGGCCAGTTTTTATTTTATCTCTTATTTGCGAGATCTCAGTGGAGCAGCGTGTGGTGGCGAGTGAATTTGGAACCCAGTGCTGAACCCAGAAGCTTCTCTTTGGCTCAGCTTCCCAAGACTGGAGCAGCTTTGACAGCCAACAGCCAATGGGGGGGGGGGTTTGTCCTTTGACTCTGTGCCCCCCCCGCCCGTACTTCCAGTTTCTTGCATTGCGGTGTAGGAAACCTGATTTTGATGTCAATACACATTTTTTTGCAGTGGTCAGAGACAACAGAGTCAAAGCTGAATCCCCTGTGAAAAACCCCTGGCTTGATGGTCCCTTCCAAGACAGAAAGGACCAAGCGTGTAGCATCGGGCACAGAGGTCATGGCCCATGATGTGGTTTGTTCTCAACCAAATAATGAAGCGTAATACTGGGTTCCGTGTCCCATTCTCATAACCCAAATGAAACGGTACTGCAGCAAAATGACTGTGCACATTTCGGCAACGCGCGTAAGGGTGATGAGGCCGAGGGCAGAAGAAGTCCAGCTGTGCCCAATACTGATCCAGAAGCACATTGCTTTTCAGAAGAGCCTTTTCCTGAAGTATAGCTGAATGAGAAGTATGACTGCCAGTAACCCGGTCAACTATTTAAGTCCAGTAAAGCAGCCACTGTTTCCCACTTTTTGGCATTTACTTCTGAATTTTCAGGAGGAAATTGCCGTGCTATTATTCTCATCATTTCTTCTAAGCACTTCCCGAATTAACGCTGGGAACCCAGAAACTCGGGAGGTGTCATTATGACATGGGGGCGGCTGCCCTGCAGATGGGGGTCTGCGCTGGCTTACGGGACGTTTCTGCTTCTGACACCACTGGGTGGCACTACAGTTTAGAAAAGTAAAGTCGAGCCCAAGGATAAAACTGTTTTTAAAATACAATATACAGTGCTTAGAAAAGGGAGAATCTGTGTACGGCAATGCTTGTAAAATCTTAGGCTATTTACTCTTGAATTCCTTTGCGCAGATATTTAAATACCGTCAGAACTGGAGGCAATGTGATGCCTCGAGTGCCGGTTTCCAGCACCATCGGCTGATGGGGGGGTAGGGCCCAACATCACAGTCCAGCAACAGCAGAACACAAAAAGCACCAGAAGTACAAACGTCAACTGGCTTTTTTGGGTGGGGAGAAGTTGGAGGGATTTGGGAAGAGCTGTGAAACAGGCCGTGTCCAGCTCACAACACACGTTTATGATACAATAAGTCCTGCTCTCGTGCTATTTTACTATATTACTGTATTACTGCATTGTACCATGTTTTTGGATGCATATCAAGCACTTTTGTGCGTGAGACTGTGGGGTCTCGTTGCTGTTTCCTCCAAAAGGCCACCTGGAGAAGCAGACACATTCACACTGCAGGAGGAAAGCTCAGGAGCTGCCATAAAGACCACAAACGGACCAAAGTGGCCACCGGGAAATTTTGCCAAAGCTACAAAATGCAGCCAAGGGGACTTAGAATCCAGCCAACAACCGGCACTGGCACTGGCGTTGCCTTATAGATAAGTGACCGTTTTATAACAAGGAGCTGCTTCTTGACCTTTCCGAACCCTTGACACGCAGCCTGCTTTGCAGGGGGCGCTCAGCAGATCACTTTCAACTGCTCTAAAGTAAGCTATACAACCAGATTGTTAGCAATTGTGTTGAATTTAGGGTTAATGGACAATTAACCTGCGGTTACTGATCTACCAAAGCATCTTTGAGTGTAAAATGTAGTGCCAGAAACTCATTACCGCAGAACCTGAGTTCCCCTGAGAAGCAGTGCAGGTTCACAGCTCTCGTCTGACTCTCACTGTGTACTTAAAGCTGCTGAGAGTGTCGCTGCTTTCGCTGCAGAGCAAAGGCACACAAAAATAGCAGAAATGGAGTTTAAAAAAATGCCACAGTGGTGCCATATTTTCTATTGTCTATAACAGTAAAGGATTTACAGTTATATTGTGTTCAGCTTATGTCCATGCCATCCTGAAGACACCCAGTCTTGTGTGTGTGTGTGTGTGTGTTTGTGCATGTGTGTGGCTGTACAGCAGTGGTGCCCCATCCGGAAGTTATTTCATAGTCTGGCACCCGGTTACTTTGGTTCTTTACTGCTGCAACCCTGACCAAGATATAGCAGTTAATAATGAAGGATGGATGGGTCCTTTTCGCAGTTTTACTGGTGTAAAAAATAGGAGTTTTATCTCTGGTCACAACCAACAAGCATCCTTTATCCTACACCGTAAATTCCCTGGAAACTTTAGTGATGCCAACATATCTCACCGTCTTCTGGAACTGAGCAAAACATTAAAGGAATGACAGAATGATGCCTACAGGGGGTAGGAGAATGCAAAGGAGTAACCAGCTCCTTTTTGCTAATGCAGATAGATAGATAGATAGATAGATAGATAGATAGATAGATAGATAGATAGATAGATAGATAGATAGATAGGTAAACTTGTCTAGTCTCTTCCTCTCTCCAAGTGATCATTAAGGGTCATTTCGCTGATAATGATCGTGTCTGCAGGAAGTGGATTTTTGAAATAAAGCTTTTCAGAAATGAGTCACTTGGGAGGAGGCAGGGCAAAGGGATGGGTCTCTGCAAAAGAAGAGTCAGAAGCCCCCGTTTCAGACAAACTGCCCTGAAATATATGGTCTGAGTCAAAGGAGTCCATTGTGCAGGTCAGCCTGCGGAAGGAGGCTCAGCTCGTGCAGAAGCCGAGATGCTCCGACTACTGCTGTTCCCCAGCAAACAAGCGCTGCTGCACTTATGCTGCGCTGCTGCTCTGCTCATGTTCTCCTTTTGCTGGGCTGCATGCTGTGCAAAAAAGATTTCAGTCTAGAAAGAGAAACTTTTATTCCTTTCAAAAGAAAACTGAATCAACAAAAACAAACACAAGGTCAAGTATCTAGAGAAGCCCTTTGGCCCACTTAGGGTCTAACACCAAAAGCCAAATTAATATAAAACCGGTCATACGCTACACACACGTGAACGTTTCTTTGAGTTGACAGAATATCTAGAAAACAAGCTTGGACCTCTGTTTTTCTCAAATTTTGCCCCCGTCAGTTCCTTCGGACACGATTGTTAACTGCCTTCTGTAATACAAAATACGTAAACGGGTCACCTAGGACTTCAAAATTCACCTTTCGCTTAAAGCACTATTATAACAACGGCGGTGACATTGTGCAGTAAATTCGCCAAACTACAATATTTTGTTGACTGGCTTTAAATTTTGCAAAGATGTCGACAGCTCCTGTCTCGGGTGCGTAAAAGCCGCAAAAACGGCCCGTGAAGGTGTGCGAATATTCCCGTCGGCTGTGTTGCAGATCGAAGCTCCGGCGAGGGAAGGATTTTCGTCCCCCGACGCCCTGGGCTCAGCTCTTCGGCGGGTATTTAAATCCGCTCAGGCATGGATTTCAAAGCTGTCAGAGTGGCCATTAAAGAGGGGGCCTTTAAACGGAGACAATGGCCCTCCGCTGGCATTTAGCCCATTCTCTGGCTCCTTAAAGGCCGGTTAATGATGCCTGCGCTGAGCCGCCGTAGAAATCACAACAAATTAATAGCAACAGTGGGTGAAAAAGCAGGCGGGCTGGGGGGACAAAGGGCGGCCGGCACGACAAGCGGCGCACCAGGCCGCGAGCGGACCCTCGGCAGATTATACACAGCTGCCGGCTGACCGACCGCCCCCCCGCTGTCGCAGGCAGGACACTCGGTGGCATGAGATTGCCATCGGTGCCCATTGTCCTCCCCCGCAGATCAGCAGCCAAAACAGAGTTACTTGAGTTTCATTTGCTGCCGCCTTTCACTGCGGCCTTTGATGGCTCCTTTCTAAGGGAATTATGCAGGCTTAACTGAGTGCGGTAAGTGATTGGTGGCTGAATATCGATGAATGGGTGCAGGGCAGATGTGCTGTGATACGACTGGGGTTTCGCTGCTGTAAAGAATACAAATCAGGGTGAACGCTATTATGTGCGCCATAAAGAAAAAAGTTATTTAAGACTCAATTATCCTATTCATATGGGCTCTGGAGCACAGATGGTGACAATGCTAAAGGACTTCCCAAGACCATAACTATTTTCTCGGCATCCATTGTTCATAACAGATTCACCGTGCAGTGACTGGGTCTTTATAAGGCTATTATGATAGCAGAGGGGGGCTCGCAAACAGGTTGCTGCTGAATGGGAAACAATGGGCGAAAAATGCTCATGAATTGGAATGAGAGCGAGCGGAGGCTTAGCACCAGCGATTTCGGAGATACACCGGGATGGGTCTCAAAGAGGCATCGCGTGAAGCGATGCTCCCCCACCCCGAACCCGGGCTTCAGCACAAGAGACATTTCCACTGGGACCGGGCGAGGTGCCGTGCCGTGCCGTGCCGTGCCGTCTGTCAGACGCGCTCCTGACAAGTGAGCCGCGCGGGTTCCCCTTTTCACAAAGCTCACCACATCCTCCCCTGGAAAGAAGAGATCGACAAAGGCCAAGCCTCTCCCATCCAGGCCCATGAATACGAAGCGGCCTATTAGTGCCACGGGCCATGTGTTGCCCGAGAGGACGGTTTTGTTTCCGAGCCTCGAAACGTGCCCGGGCCAGAACCTTCCACCTCAGGGGAACTGGAGAATGCCACTTGTCAGGAATTAGACTGAGCCACACAGACGTGTTTTTTTGTGATTCGCACAAACAACTTACATTACAATGCACACCGGGTGACTGGAATCTGCTCAACGCAGGATCGGTGGAGCTGCGAGGGGCCGCGAGGTCTCGAGGTGTGTCGGTGTCTGCAGGCTTTTCGCCACCCTGAGCACAGGCAAACTTTTGGACTGCAAACAACGGATCGCTTTTTACCCTTTAGCGTTTCACTTCCATGGCAAAGTGACATCGTGCGCAGCATTTATTTCTAATGCACAACGTTTTAATCTTTATTGGTCGGGATATTTTTAATCTGTTCAGTTGTTTCCCTCTCCTCACATGATGTAACTTCTATAAATCCCTACAAACACACATGTTAAAGGCTTTGTGTCTCAGACACAGGAAACAGGATTGCATGCACGGGAGTGCACAAGCGACGCTCAAACACACAAGGACGTTAAACAGCAGAGCAAAATTTCATATTATTCTTTCAGCAGTGTGTTATTGTGAGCAAACATATTAGAACCCCTGGCTTTAAACTGCATTAAAACCACACGATTTGCTATCATAAAGGTATAAATTCTAACTTTTGGGCATTCATTAAAGCCATTTATACCTTTTCATTCTCTCTCTCTCTCTCTCTCTCTCTCTCTCTCTCTATATATATATATATATATATATATATATACACACACAGTATGTTAGTGTGTGCTATACAGAGTAAACAGAAACTGTTAAAGTTTTGTGTTGAACATTTGTTCTTCATGAAAATCTGTTGCTTTTACCCTGCTTGCAATCGCTTACTGTAGACAAATATGATTTGATCCCAGGGAAAATGGGGTCTGCGTTTGTTTGCCAGAAGGGCCGTGCTGTCACTGCTCATTGTTTTACATGATTCGAAGAGCCAGCGTATTAAAGCACTTGGGTGGGAGTCAAACATGAGGATCATTTTATTGCTTACTGGCGTGCCAGTGTACACATCATCTACTGTAAGCACTATTGACAGGGCTGGACATGCCTTCAAGTGCAGAAACGCATTTCGGATACAGTAGTTGCACGTGGATGTGGTTCTGCCCCCAAACAGGGCAACTTTTTAGCCCGTGGAACGACTTACCTGTCAATACTTGTGTGCACAAAACTAGCAGCTGGGTTCTGAGCGCCAGAGAGTGTCGCGCGGTAAAGCTGCACCAGCAATGAGAGGCCTGAGGGCAGTGGAGGGAAGCACATTCGCTAAAGAGGACCGCAGCGGTCGCGCTTTGCTCATGAGTTTCGGCATCTTGGACAAAGGACCCGGTGAGAAACTGTAGCGCAAACAAAGCCTCGCGTCGCTTTGAAGCGATCCGGCTCACTTTCACCCGCCAGGAGCCGACAAAAAACCGCATCATTACGTTCAGTGTGAATCAGTTTGAACTGAGCAGGGTTTACAAAAAGAAAGTTCGAAACCATACGTGCATTAAAGGAGTCTGTCATTTCTAAATTAAAATGAGGACAACAGCATCTTTTGCAGTACAAATGCACGTCTGGAAGTGTTTGAAAGAAAGATCGAAAAGAAATGTCCAGCCATGGTTGGAGTTTAATGCGAAGGTCAGTGATGCCTGATCAATAAATCATTGCAGGGAACCAAGAGCCATGGACGCGCATGTTTCTCGCTGGTCAGAGCAAGGCCTTCGTAATGCTGTGTGGCAGTCCTGCTGTAGGCAAGAGCTCACACCGCGGTAAAGTACAAATGCAAGGGCGTCATAGTGAAGAAGGTAGCCTTTCGAACACAGGGCTGCAGGTTAACATCTCAGAATGGAAGCTGCTGCTGCTCCCTTTCTCGTGACTGATTCAGCTACGTGAAAGGATGACGCACCGAACTGTAAGCGCTGTAGAAAGTTGCTAAGCAACTAAAAATAAAAATAAATAAGTTTCGCTGTATTAGCCAGGAAAGAACAATGAACAAAACCAAGATTCGAAGAGGGCAGAATAAGCAGGGCAGGACATGCTGAGAGATGCTAATACGCAGTGGCTCAGTCAGGCCTTGCCAGCAGCGGGCAGCCAGCAGCTGTGAGCAACACTTGGATGACAACCGATGCCTCGCGACGCTTTGGAGCAAAACTACCAGGGCGTGTCTTTTGGCAGAAGATGATCTCAGACAAGCAGCTTTGAATGCTCTCCATCGCTTTCCGTCACTTAGCAAAAACACGCGCGTGGAACGTTATGCTGAGGGCGCGCAGGCTGGCTTGGAATTGTGTGCGCCAGCCTTTTTGTTGTAGGACCGCAGTCCAGATCTTGGACATAGAGCATCAGTGGCTCACAGATCCTCTTGTTCTCTTGGAAGGGATGCCTCTCCCCCACTTTGCACTACCAATACAGTAGATACAGCCTGGATTGTTGGCTCTGAAATGTTTTGTCTTTTTTGTGCCCCGAGCCCCGTGAACATTTCTTTCTTGAAGTCGATGTTAAACGTTACGAGGCGCTGTGTGCAGCATTTGTGGAATGTGAGTTTCTAAGCGAATGCACATAAAAAACCAGCCGCTGTGTGCGTGGAGGTCACGGCGACGGTAAAGGCGCACATTCCAGACAGGCTGAGGAAAGTTTAGAGATGTGAGTGAAGAAGCAAGTAAATTCGACTTTCGCTGCTTCTTCACAGAGCATCATTACTGGCTGTGCACCACACTGCAGAGTTCGTGCAGGGTCTTCCTCAAGGGTCCATCAGCCACTACAGTCAGAGATCCTGTAGAGTACGCAAGCGCGCAGATGGTCCAGGCTGAGCTTCTCACAGGCCTGGGGCAACATGGTCCCCCTTTCAGGAGAAATCCGGAGGCCAGTTTACTGCGTCACATCACAGGAGCCCCGCTGCAGTGCCAGGATGCTCAGGCACTGCATGGCATTGTGCTGGAGGAACTCAGATGTTGGGCAAAACCAATACATCAGCAGCAATGAATCTCAAACCCTGCTCACGATACAGTCTGCAGTCTGCAGATAAGCACATGCAAGGCTGCATGGTGGCAGAGTGGGGAGTGCTGTCATCTCTCAGCATCTGAGCTCTTTGGTTGTGGGTTTGAATCCTGCGGAGTTTCCATGTTTGTGTGGGTTTTATCCTGCAGTCCAGAGATATGTGTTTCAGGGTAATGGCTCACTCTAAATTGCCCGTAGTGTGCGTGTGTGTGTTTGCAGTGTAGCTTCATGGCGGTTGCCCCCAGATTCCGGCACAGGCTCTTGACCACAGTAAAGTGGTTACAGACTGTGGATGAATGGACAAACGTTCGTGCTGCGCACTGTAGAGTCCTTGCAGGCAGAGCTGCTTTGAGCTGCGCTGAGTCACTCTCCGCTCAGGCAGGGCTGTGGAGGGGTGCGTAGTTGCCCAGTGTTGGCATAAAAGATGTGAGGCAGCTGGAGGAGCTGTAAGCAGTCTTTTGCACCTTTCCCCTCCTCTGCACGCTCAGAACACAGCTGATGGCCTGACCGCTGAAGCTGCGGCTTCGACTGACCTCCAGGGTAGACATCGCGCACCGCACACAGTTGGGGCCCAGGCGGCTTTAGGTTGCTTCTGTTTCTTGTTTCACTTTTCTTTTCATCCCAGTTGTGTTAGAACAATGTTTAGCAACGTTTCACTTGCAAAAGATGCACTGTGATGTCCCACCGCATTGTTTATTCCGTGCGATACACTTGGAAAAGCAGCCAAGTTCCGACTTGCGCAACATTTATTTCGGCAGCCACGGATCCACCCTGCGCTGCGTTTCCTACGACCGCTGCAACCGGCGCTCACGTTATGCCCGTGAAGCTGAGTGAAGCAAAAGCCTTCGGTGCTGTTACGAAAAGTTGGCCCTGCTGTAGATTTTGGAGATGTGTTTGGATCTGTAGGCCAGGATTCAGAAGAATTCTTGAGTCCATTCCTGAGCCTGTGGTGGTAAGAAACTGTACGCTTCAGTAAAAGTGTAAACGCCCTCTTGCACCACAGTAACAAAAGAGAAGAAGGATGGATCATCTGGGAAGAATTTTCAATCAGGCTAAGCCTAACTTATGATATACATGTTTCCTGGAACTTTGGGCCTGGTTCCGTTCCTTTTGCCCACCGCGTTAGCTCAGAAAACGTTTAGCTACAGCAGTGCGTTCGGTTTGCTCAGCACAGGGGCGTCCGATGCACGCTGGACCTACTAGACACACATAGGCCCCATAAAGCATGTTGTGCTCTTACTTTTTTATTGACTTCTCTCAGTGTGGCTGCGAGGATGCCATTAAAATCCAAATCACCGTCTCTCAAGGTAGAATCATCTGGAATTCATCACCAGACATGAATTCATCACCTCGAACTGACGCCCTGTTGAAAGAAGCGGCACAGAAAGCTGCAAAAGAGGAATTTTCAGAAAAAGCGTGAGTGAATGTTGGTTTGAAGACACTGCCTGGCATGTGTGGCTTCGTGTCCTCCAATAAAATAAAATTCACTGTGTGTTTTGGCTGGAAACGGCGAGGTTCACCGCAGCGTGGCCACGATGGCCGCTCCCACCGCCTCCCGCCCCCCGTTAGGCCGCACCTTGAGAAGATGGATACCCGACAGGAGGAGAACGGGAGCTGGACAGCATCGTGCCGGCAAACACGGTCGCCCCACAGGCGTGCGGATTTACAAATGCGTGCGCAGCGTTGTTTACCCAGGCTGCTGTTTCCCGAGCTTCGCTAGACGCCGTTTCGCACAAAACGGTCCGGGGGCTCGACGGTTGAGACTTTACGTTAAAGCCGGTGCCACGGAGCCGCCGCTTTGCTAGCATTTACTGCTAAATGCACAGATTTATTGCTCAGACATTCTTTGCAATTTTACTCGAATTGCTTTCTCATTATTGTTTGTGAACTCGATGCATTCTCTTGGGACTTTTCCATGCGTGCGTTTTATGTGTTTCCTAATTTTTGTGTGCTAGGACGCAGATTTTAATCATCGCCGAAACTATGCTCGGGGATTTGGTCGCTTTGAAATCGCCACGACAACCCTCAAATTAAAATCTGGGATGAGACCCGTAAATCACGAAATTACGCAATGGATGACAAATGAACCGCTCTCTATTTTTAATACTCGAGTTTCTTACGCAGGCCTCTTATTTATTGACCACATAGAATGGATCAAATCTGATCAATTAATCCCCACGACTGAAGACTTTCTGCTATCGTTTCCCTCTGAGACAGGAATTCCACGAGTAAAAGCACATCCAGCACTTCAATGGCTAAATTACGGAACGCTAAAGTTTGTACGTTTATTTATTTGTGCGTTCATTTATTTAAAAATGAAACGATACCCTAAGCAACCGAAAAGTTTTAATATCTAAAAAGTCAGGAGACGCTTACACGTCATAGCAGCAGAAAAGCTGCAGAAACGCTACGGCACCCCGGTCTACGGTGCGTGGCGGACAGACGCGGTCTTTTGGGAGTTCAGCCGAGACCGGTGAGCCGCGCCGACTGACGTTTTGTCCGCGGAAGCTACTAGTCTGCTGCCGAGGGTGTAGATCTGACACACCTAGAGTTTTGCTGAAACTAAGAAGCTCCCAAGAACGCAGACCCTGCACAAACACGTCTGCTGTCATAATTCCCAGGGGTCCTCGGGGTCTGGCCTCCTCGCCTCGCTCAGGAGACTGCAGCGAAAGCGGCAAACTGTCAGGTGTCCTCTGCAGGAAGCTCGCAGCTCGCACTGCTCCTGGTTCGTGAGGGTCCATTGCGAGTACAAAGTGGCTGCAGGTCCGTGGGCAGCTTTGTTTGAAAATAAGAGCAAAGAAAGATCGCAGGACGTCTCAAGCCGCTGCCTCTCGTGGCCCAGCTGAAGCTCCTCGTGAGCATCTTGTCTGAGTAAATATAGCCGGAAGATAAACCAACCGGTTCCATCCTGTTTTCGCAGCTGTTCGCCTAGGCTTGCGGTGCGATAAACTGCGGGTCAGAACCGACAACCTGAAAGTTAAACAGCGATGGCGCTACTCGCTCAGCCCGTTGATTTATTATGAACAATTCCGGGCTGATTCGCCACCCATGCGGTGCTGTACATTTTCACTGTATACCTGCGATCGGTGTGCATTTACTTCAGAATAGCTCATAATTTGATCATTTGCACTTTCGAGACCCACGACTGCGAGGTCGGGCAGTTCCACTCGGTCTCAGGGCCCTCGCGCCACCTGGCCGGGTCACGGTCCCCCACTTTTGTCCTTGTTAGCCAGTCATCCGGTCACTCCGCATTCCCGCTGCCTCCCAGCCCTTTTTAAACCCCACTCTTGCCCAGGTGCTTTGCAAGGCTTTGCGGTTACGGCTGCTCCTTCTTGAGGGTGTGTGTGTGCGCGATAACCTTTTCCTGCCTTTTGTCCCTTTGCTCTTGAGTTCTTGATGTTAAATCATTTTAGCACGCGCTCGGATTCACCTCTCCGTCTCCTTCACGCGAGCGGGACATCGATAACCGAGTCTCTGCCTCGATGCTGCGCAGCATTACATTTTATCGCCCGTTCTTGTCTTAATCTGAGTCTCGACGTCACCTTCCGAGTCCTGATAAAGCGCCACAGCAAATGTGAAATAAAGTTAGCTTTTGTTCAACAAACTTTGAGGCGGGGGGGGAACTCAGAGATTTCAAACGGGGCCAGACCACAGCTTCCATGCAGCCACAATGAAAATTATCTCAGTTCCGAAAATATAAGAGCTGCATTGTACTCAGGACCGTGCGGTGACCCAAGTGCAAATACCCAGGGCGGCCGTTTCATTAGATGCAATAGGGTCTGAATGATGTGCAAAATTTCCTGCTTCAATAGGTGGCCATCATGTCAGTCAGCAGGCCTGGCGTGAATGGGTGCAATTTCTTCCTCATATTTCTGTGTGTTTATTGTTTTCATTTCACCGAGTTCAGGACTTGTTCAAATGTTTCATCGCAAATATCCTCAGAATCGGGGATAAAACTAATTAGAAATGGACAAAAGCCACATTTTGAAATTCCCACTATTCTATGTGAAAACCTTACTGTTGGTCGCCTGTGTTGCTCCGATCAAAACTGATGCCAAGAATATAGACACTTGAGTCCGCAGTCCTCAATCTGGCGCATTACTTTCATTTCATCCGGCAAACTGTCGAAGAAGATGCATCGGATGCGTGCGCATGTTGCCCTCAAGCTGTCACTCTGAACGGCTTCCATGTTGTAACTGAACCCCCTACGGTATGTTTGCTATGCAGTAAACGTTGGTGGCGCACCTGACGGCCGCCATAATTCACTCCCGGATTTTGCGCTTGCACCCCAGCCGGAGGGGCCATTTTTAACCTCGCGGCCACAGCGGCACCCCGGCATCACGTGCATTTCCATGAGAAGATCGCTGACAGGGAATAGACAGAGCCGCAGAGAAAGTGGGATTTCGGGCTGCGCTCATCGCAGAGATTCCAAAACTCCGCCGGTAGCAAGAGCGGCCTTCGAGCGGTCACGAGCGTGCGGTAAAGCGGCCTTGCGTTCTGTGCAAAAGCAGTCCGGTTGGCAGATGCTGCCAGGTCCGTGTTTTTCCCACTTCGCAACTTGCCGAGTGTGTTTGATTCCGAAGAGTGCGGTAACCCAGACAGGAAGCATCTCTGCCTCGGAAGCTCTTCTAATTCCACATGATGTCCAAACAACGGGGTCTGGTTTACGGCTCCAGGGGACACAGAAAACAGGGTTATTTAGCTGCGGTGAGAGAGCAAAGGGGCAGACGTGCAGGCAGGACCACAGGCTGAGTGAGTTTTGAAGCCATGGCCACTGATTTAATGAAGTGTTTTTACACAAGGATTTACAGATAAATCCATACATGATCCTTAACTGCTTGTCCTGGACAGGGCAGCAGCAGTCCAAAGGGGGTTGCAGAGCCACTGGCCACTGAGCTGGGAAAAGACACCCTTAGTGGGACGTCGGTCCACTGCAGGGTGGCCACACAAACGCAAACACAACTTGTAGTGACAAATTAACTGGACCCACATGTCTTTGGACTGTGGACGGAAGCCCACACAGACCACACAGACTGAGGTGGATTTGAACCTACAGTCCAAGCAGCCCCGGTGCTGTGAGGTCATTACAGTGATAAATATAAAGTGAAATAAAAATAAACCTGCGGTTGGTTCCAGATTCGAGCTGCTATCGGAAGCCCTTTCCTGATCATCGGTTCGTGAAACCTCGATGTCTTCACAAGCCATCGCGGGAACTGAGAGAAGCTACAGGCAAGCGGGGCCTCCGTGTAAAAGTGCTCATGTTGCCCCACCCCCAGGCAGCCTGTCACACTCCGTCAGAAAATGTCCCTTGCCAAGTGCTGACAGATGATGACAAGTGTGGCAAAGTCATTCCTTCCCTGTTTGTCTTCATAATTCCACATTGCTTGTCTTGCTAAGGAGCTGATGGTCTCAACAGACCACAACCGGTCAGGCCTATCTAAGCAAGCAGCACCCTGCCATTTCGACACCGCTATGAGGGAAATGTGCCGCAGGCGTCCGAACATGTCGGCAGGAAGCGCAACCTGCACACCGGCTTCCGCCTGGGACATCCTCGTAAAACCCTACAACTGCCCGAAAAGCACAGGGTTGTGCGAACGATGTGGATCCGACATGCTGCCTTCTGGCCACGTTTTGTCGTTTTCACGCTGCTGCATTTGTCCCAGCGTCCGTCCACAGCTGATTTGTTTGTTGGCCTGTGCAGTTATTCCCTCTCCTGTTATTCGTTCTTGTTTTCTGGCGCCGTCGAGCATCTTGCACTTGTATGTACAGTATGCATGCATGTTTGTATGTGCTTGTCCATTGGAAGCGGAAGCCAAATTCCCTTCATGCATGTGCATACTTGGGGGAGTAAATCCAATTCTTTTTGTGATTCTGACTGTGTTGTCAGCATAAAATGGCACCGAGGTTCATTTTTCGATTTTCGGGGGAAAAAATGGGTCATGACAACAGCGGCCGCTTTCAAGCAAAAAAGTCTTGTGAGGATTTGGTCAACTACTTCAGATTTTCCTTGTGGAACAAACCATAAATGTTTCACATCAGTTGCGGCTCCGAAGCTCTTCTGCCCGCTGAGAATCTGTGGAGGAGTCTCCAGATGCTGTGGACTCACTTGTTTTGAATGAATTTGTACAGCAAATTACAGCATTTTCTCCACTTGTTGGTTCCCAGCATAGGGAGCCAGCAGCACGGAGATCCGCGATGTGTTGTGTTCCTAACCCGACAGTACTTTGCCGATTATGACATCAGATTATCGTTTCATCTCCTGAATTTGGAAAAGGTTAAGAGGTGTGTTTGTCTGTGGGAAGCACTCGGGTGATGGCAAGTGTAAGCTTGCATGCAGAAATACAAACAGAACAGCTGAAACTTGTGCCTGTCTGTCTGTCCACCGTGACTCACTCGAACGTCGGCGACTTCCTCCCGAGTCCTTTTTCCCACGGTCACGCGGTCACCGCTTCTGCCTCTCCGTCCAGACAGGCCGCCTTCCTCGAACCACCACAGTAGCTTCGCTGTCCTCCTCCTCCACATTCGACGGACGGGAACAGAGACGCGCTTGAGGACGACTCCGGGGAAGAGCGTCAAAGAAATGCATTGAGGGGAGACATTCTTGTCGCCGCAAGTGGGAGCCAAGTCAGTTTGACACGGGGTGACCCCCGTGAGTCACGGCAGCCCCCTCGGTGTGAAAGATCATGCACCGCAAAGGGCGACAACCCTGGACAGAAGTGGCTCCGAATGTACATTTAGGAAGAAGCAGTCAAACTGTCTCCCCTGTTAATCCACTGGGCTTTGATCCTGTTTAACAGCCTGCATGCAAATGAAATCCTTGCTGTTCTCTTTGCTCTCAGGGCACACACAAGTGCGCAACTTTTTCCTCCAGTTTTCCAGCCCAGATTTCCTCGCTCGCAGTTCACCCCAAGGACTTTGTGGTGGGTCCTGCTTGGTCTTGCTTCAACCTTTGAACACAAGTCCATTTTCAAAAAGTGAAAATATAGGAAAATGAGTCATAATTATTTTTCCACTCCATTTGCATGTTTTGGGTCTCAAGTGTAAAATGTGTGGGAATTCACATCCGTCTCTCAGCAGCGCTGCGCAGTTTCAGCATGCATGAATTCATGCTGCGCCGAAATGTACTGCAAATTGTAAAAGTAAATGTGGTGCGAAATACCGACGGTAAAAAACACGCAGCTTTCTAAGTAGCGGCGTATCGAATGAAGTCATGTTTCTTTGCAATAAATAATTGTCTTACTGCCCACCAGGTGCTCTGGTTTCCTCCCAAAGTCCAGTGCATGAGTTTCGGGTTTAGCGGTCGCTCTACAGTGCCAGTAGTGCGCGTGTGTGTACGCGTCCATGCTAAATGAAACGTCTATATTGTTATAAGTCTGATGTCACATTAACAATGAACATATTTGCTCAGAATTTGCGCAGTCTTTCATTGCTCGAGTTAACAATGTGTTCCCTGATAATGAAAAAATGTGAAATTATTCCGTATGCTTTTTCTCAACATTTTCTCCTTTCGGCAGCTGCTACAAACTGAACAAAATGATATGATTCCCTCTAGGAGATATGACAGTTCTGGGAAAATGTAACCGATCTCTAAGAAGGTTTCTTAGCAGGAGCTGGGCTGTGCCACTGAATACAGAGACGCGATTCATAACCGCAAAGCGAGGGTTAAAACTTGAACGGGAGCAGGAGGCCACGAACGGAGCGCACAGAAAGCAGTCCTAGGTTTGCAGGGAGACTGCAACTTTTTCCTGAAAACTTTAATGGAAGCTTTCTATTTCTCGGCAATGAAAGCAAACTTTTCAGTGCGGTCTTCTCAGTTTACAGCCATTGCTGCAGCTCTGAAATTAGTTTGCCTTTTGTTTCTGTACACCGTCCTCACCAGCACCTTCCAGGATCCTGGACATCACTGTTTACATTGGCCATTTTCCTTTCCTTTCCTTTTCTTTCCTAGCACTTTCCTCCTCGCTGCTGTCCTCACTTTCCCCTGGCACAAGCAGGACTGCACCCTGGCGTTTGTCAGGTCTCCGGCCAGTGGGGCCTGAGGCTGAACCAAAATGCCTTCGGCTCTTACTCTCCGCCTTACATGAACGCAAAGAACGTGAGTTATCGCTGCTGGATTCAGACGCATGATACGGTAAATAGATGTTCGCCGTGCTCTCGTCACGCAGGGCTCTCAGGACCCCTTGGCAGTTGTGCAAAAATGCCTCTTCAGTGTGTAGGTGTGTTTTTTGGTGAATTTGTGTTCTTTACAAGGGGCTTGTGTGTGCACGTATGCCTGAGCTCTTCAAAATGTCAACAAAGGCGAAGGCTCGCTGGCTGCTGTGATTCGCTTCCTGGAACCGTCACACGCAGCCGCTGCCTCCCGGCACCCAGTACCTTCTCGGCGTCCCCTTCCACTGAACCGCAACGACCCCGGTGGCAAACATCCCGAGCAGAGCGGCACGGGAGGAAGCGATCAAAAAATCCCCAAGATGATGGCACGAAACCCAGGTTCACGAAATTAATTTACATTCAGGTGGAGCATTTTGAGGCAGCTTGGTCCTTTTCATGAGCAACGCAGGGGGTCAGGAAGCAATTCGGTCGGCCTCTCGGGCCACAGCTGGCATCACATGGAGTACCGGGCAACTCCGGCACTGCCGTTAATCTCCTGCCACCTGGTTTGGCAACCAGTGGCTTCCAAGGAAGGATGCAGTCTCAGTTTTGACCTCACACTGTAAGCTGAAGAAATGTAGGAAACATTCAACATTCAAAAGATTTTGCCTCGTATAATCTGGCTGAGGATGACGTTCTTGTTTGAACTCATAGAATCCCTGGCTGCAGAGCTCAGCATGCAGAGGATTCGCTTGCTGTTCACCGTCCAGGTGAGTTTCTTTCTGGTAAAAGTGGCCAGAATGCAGCAGCGGCAGCACACAGGGTGGCCGCTGCTGTCCAGGACCGGCGGGCTGGTGGCTCATCCAGCGGTTCCCTCAAGTCCCTTGCAATAACAACCATGACAACGGGGAAGCAGCGTGAATAAAATAGACGCGCAGATGCAGCAGTAAAAGCATGAGTGCAGAAGGTGTCTTGCACAGTTAAAGCCTGCAGTGCTCTGAGCTTAGAACAATTGTCTCCATTCTGAACTGTAATACAAGCACCTTCACACCGCACTGCAGGGGCAGATGTTTGGTGGTGGGGGAAATTTTAAAAAGACGAGTTAGCAGGCTTTTACCATGTTCTTATGTTTCTGAAAACGCACCGTGGGGCTCTGTGCCCGACTTCTCTGCTCGCTGTTCCAAAGGTGCAGCTTTGTCCCGAGGAAGTGACGCAAAAGGCACCGCATGAGCATTTAAAAGGTGCATAAAGTCAATGTGATGCAGATGAGATCTTCCACGATGTAATAAAGCAGGAAATGAAACCATTTTTTAATATAGTGACTTTTTTAGACATTTTGGCACCGTGCTGCTAAATAAACAGGGATACAAACACAGGAAAACTGGGGAGTGGCAGGAATTCCGGCTGGGTGTAAACAGCCCAAGAGGACATCTCCCACCGGAGCAGCTGCTGCTTTAGAATTGCTTTGTTTGGTATTCCGTTATTGATGTTTGTTTTTATGCCTTGTGAAGATGCTCAAGAATCCTTTGTAAACATTGGTTTCCTCTCACGATTCTCCGCGTGAAGTGCAGACTCATCCAGGTGTTCGCTATACTTCGCACCGAACAGCTGCTCTCCAGTTACAGCCACATTCTTCACCGGTCGCTCATTTTACAACCTGGGGATTTCCATAAAAATTAATAGCTTCCAAAGTTTAACAAAGCGTGGAGAAACAGTCTTTCTCTAAAAGTGTAAAGGCCACAGTTTTTCCAGTGGAAAAGATTAACGTCGGTGCGAGATTTGCAGGCTGCCGAAATGCGAGAAGGTCCGCCTTGCTGGAGAACATCGGACTGCCACAAAGTCACCGGTGACCTCACGCCGTGATGGCCTGATGCACTTCGCCTGAAGATGCTGGGTGTTTCAGGGCTAGGAGGGTGACGCTGTGGGCAGGCGGCCATTCGCCTGCCTTCCCACGAATCCCTGTTTGGTCTAACAAGCAGGAGTGAACTTGTCAGTAAGTGAGCTTCCAAGAATCCGTGAAAATGCTGGGAGCGGATGTGTACCTTTCAGCATCGCTGCCGTACGGTTTGACCGGAGGTGCCTGTGCAGCGGAGCTGCGCGGCTGAACAAAGGGCTCGAAAATGCGGATTTTTGCGTTATTTCCTTTGCGGGAAGCCTGGTTCCCATCATCAATGCGGCTCGGCAGTGGAACTCGAGTTGTATTTTATCTTTGTTCTGCTCCCTAGGTGACCTCACTCCCCACAGGGTGAAGAGAGTGAAGAGAACCGTCTCCTGGCTTCCAGGAAATGCGGTGTGTGTGGCATCAGACACCTGGATGAATGCCCAAGGGCAGAGTTTGTAGGCCACTGCCAATAAATCTGAAGCACCTCCATGCCTTGAGGTCCATTAGAAGGCGGTCCAAGCTTTCAGTCATTGTTACTACATGACCACACTGTGGTGTTTGGTGTTAAATGGAGTTAAATGTTCAGCGTTCTGGACACCCAACCCGCTTGCCCGGTGCCACAGCAGTTTACCGCACGCAGTACCGGGGTGCTGGTGTTTTCCGAAAAATAACCTTTTATATTTCAGACTTCTGGTGCAAAGGTGGCCATAATGGAGGTTCAGCAATCGCTGATGAAGTTGCATCTGGACAGGGGTTACAAAACGTGGAATCCAAAAACTTGTTGAGACATTTTAAATCATAAAGGGAACCTGAACAGTATACAGTACATACACTACTACATCCTAGTATATTAATAAGACACACACACACACACACCCACATATATATAGAACTCAGTTTTATGCCATATATATATATATATATATATATATATATATATATATATATATATATGCAATTATACTGTAAATATTTACATATGTTGTCCAATAATCTGTGCTGAGGGGAGGATTACAGGTGTTGAGGTTTAAGTCATTTCAGCTGGAAATAAATGAACCGTGAGTGAAGGAACGAGACTCGTCCGCCAAAAGTCGCTTTTCTGTTGCATCCGTGAGGCAGAAATTTTGACAGCCTGGGACGCCCAGCCTCCTTACACCCAGCAGGACTGCTGGTCAGATGAACAGAGCGGTGCAGGCGGACTGCAAGGCGAAGCCATATATTTTCATATCGGCGAGGCTTGTTGGAATAAGCGGCACCAGTTTTATTCTGGGAAATCCCCACCTTCCTCACAATATGTCCTGTGACAAGACAGATATTCACATCTCTCTGCATAGCTTCTGTGAGGAGGTGGTTCCCCAGTTGTTCAGCAAGAGAAGAGAGCAGCGTTTAAACGCTGTTTCACTGGCAATTGCGGCAACGGCAGAGATTTACAGACTGTCCTGCACAAGAAAACACAGACAGGAGCTTTAGTGAAAACAGCCCGGCTGTTATTGCGGCACCCGGCTGAACTTCGAGAGCCAGACAGGATTACGCAGCGGAGTTACTGGCGCAGTCTTGGCGAAATCGGCTAAGCAAGCAAGGCAAATGAACGCAAATTGCTGTCGCATTCAAATAGAACTGAGCAAATAATCGTATTATTTGTGACGCAACAAGGACGCATCTCTGGGGAAACCCATGCGGTGTCCTTTCACTTCAGCCAAACTTCCTTTCTAATTCCTTTGCGATTTTCACATCCATCTCACATTTTTCTCGAAAGCCACGTACAATCGCTTAGCATTTATGGAGCAGGGGAATTTTATTTTGCTCTTCTGCAATAGCACCTTGGACAGGGGGTCTGCAGCAGGAGGAAGCACTTGGCCACGAGTGAGCAGCCCTAACCACTGCGCTAAATACCCCAAAGCCGTAAATTTGCCTCATGTTTGAGGTACAAGTTCAGAAGATTAAGGTGGGAAAGAAATCGAAATGAATAGGTGGTGTGTTGGTTAAAAAAGCCAAACCAAACAATACTGCCAAAAGATTGCTAACACAAAAGTGAACTGAAAAGCTGGGCATTTGTTAATAAACTCACTGTATGAATTACTGCCTTGGCGTGTGTCTCGCTGGACCAGAAATGGTCTCACCAGAGAACAGCGACGCAAAGCAAATCGCCACCACGCAGATCTCCGGAAGCGCAGGTTTCCACAAGGCCGCAAGCCCTCGTACCTTGCACCATGCAGTTTTTGAGCCTAAGAGGAAGGAAGAGAAAGCTGCGTAGTCAGGCAACTTTAATTTGGTCAATGCCTGGGATTCACCTGGTTCAGGTCATCCCTTCCGCTTCGCCTTTAATGTGTTCTTTATAAAGCATCAAAAATGGCAGTAAACGAAATCTCGGGAAACCTTAAGGCTTTCATGTTCATTTCTGCGTGCAGAACATCTGAACGGGGCAAAGAAAGCGGTGGTTGCGAACCCAAGTTGCGGTATGCTAACCGGTGCAGCAGACCAAGCAACAGTCCGACCAACCCGATGCAGCAACGGAGACGCAGCCTCTTCAGCAACGAATGAGGCCTAAGCAAGACGCTGCTGCCTCTCCCAGCTTCTGGCCTCACGTGGGCCACAAGAAAAGAAAAGCCAAAATCTTGGCACCATTACAGCAGTATGACTGACATCAGAAGATGGGCTGATGACCTCCAGTTTGAGAAGTGAGGTTCTGGTGCCTCTCCTTCACTCCCCTTGGAGCACCGTGAGTGTTCTGGTCTGTTCCAACATGGGATCCTGAATGGTTTTAGGACACTGCGGCTACATTGAAGTATGGGAAGGCATATAAAGGGGCTCTGTAAGAGGAAGAGGAGTATCAAGATGATGGCATTCAAGGAAAATATGCAGTGACGCTGCGCTGTATTTGTTTTGTATCAGCATTCATGAGAATATTATTGTCACTCATAAGAACTGCATGTTTAGGAAGGGATTTGTGGAGCTCGCTGATGGGGTGGAATCGGAGTTAAGCAAGGAGCTCAAGGCATCTGGATCTCAGCAAAACACTCAGCAGCATCAACACAAAGACACCAGGAGGCAAGAGGATAAGATCTGCGTGGGTGTGGGACAGTCACGCCACAGCTAAAGCACCAGTAAATAGTACTGAGTGAGCTTTACAAATCTCATTATTTTTTTCCATTCCCATTTCGTGTTCCGACAAAGGTTCAATAGTACAATAATTAAATATTTAAGACACTCGCACCAAAGATTTTCTGCTTTCTTCTGCATGGGGCTGAACGCCTCCGGGGAAAGGAAATGGGCTGTCGGCCCCATTTGGTGAACACGCGCTGTCTACAGGTTGGCAGTTTCAGCCGGAGAAGGGTGTCTGCTCGCGTCGGGGACTGGAAAAAACCGCTACACGGTGCGGGTGGGCTTGCATCCTCTCCCGTTAAATAAAATCTATACTAAATTTTAAAAAATAGCATTTAGCAGTAAAGCTTACATTTGCACGTTTGATCCACCGTTCATGCTCTGTTAACTCAGCAATGTCTTTATGATGATCTATCTATGTTTATGTATATTTATTATTGCTAGGGCAGCAACTTTTTAAATAAACAATTTAAAAATGAAAGAATTAAAAGATGAAAGCATTGCATTCCATGCTGAGCAACTTGAGGGCTCGTGCGCTGTGTCGTAAATCGGTGAAGTTTGATTCACAGCTGAGGCGACATTAGCTTACGGCCTGCACGCCTGCGAAAAGCATGAAAAAGGAAAGAGCGTCCGTGTTCTGACTGTCACAATGGCCTAAACGGAGCTGCAACCGCACTGCGAGGAAAAAAATGTAGCACCAAAGTGCAAACTACATTTTTTGCCAGCGTCCCACTCAGTTTGACTTGGGTTGTCAAGTGTGAGACAGAGATTTACAAGCTGCTCTTTCTGGTAATCTTGTTTCGGGCATGGCTTACTTTAGCCTTAAAAGTATCATACTGATCCCATGGGAATTATAAATAAACAGAATCTGACACAGCACATTGATTTGTCCACATTTTTATTCATTCATTCTTTTTCAAATCCAGGGGCTTTGCGAGCTTTTAACTTTGTTCCTAAGACCACGTAATACTGCGTCTGTGCTTTCCCTGTCGGTGCTGCAGTACCAAAGCAAACTGGTTAATAATCGCAGGTAACAATGAGCAGGATAACAGCTGGAAGAGCAGTAGGAATGGGCAGGTTGGCAATGGGCGCCCAGTTGCACAGTCGCGCTTATTCGTCCTTTATGTCGCAGTCAAACCTTAATCCCATCAGAGGAGATGCGCAGCATTAAGGCCTCACCCCACTCCTCTAGAATGGGCTTGTTCTGCACAAATGTTGGACTCAGCTCGAAATAACTGTGCATGCTTCTGGGGCTCTCTCTCTCCACTCCGCTCCCCCCGGTGCCCCACCCAGCCTACCCCTCCAAACCGAGCCTGGAAACAGTAGAAACACTCCTTCCTTCCACATGTCTGGATTAACTTCTCAGCTGATGAAGGGTAGACCTTCATAGCCTACAGTCTCCTTCTAGGTGGGATGGGGAGGCACTCGGTTGGGCTTCTTCCCGGCTACACGACAGAACATCAGCAGAGACCCGCAGGCTCCGTGGGATGGTTGTCTCCTTCGACCCGAGTGAGCCCAGAGAGTGGGATCAGACCCGCTGGAGCTGCACGCCTCTCCCTTTTCTTTCCCTGGAGCACGAAACCTGTTGACCTACTCGCGTTCCCTGTCCAGACATTTCGGGGACAGAACCTGAGCGATACATGGCGTAATGGGTAAAGGTACGGCACAAACGACGTAGTCTGAAGCCACCCGAGTTCCAAGAGGAGCACGGCCGTAAATGCAAGTTAAAAGCAAAGAAGTTATTTAAAAAAATGCTAAAAAAAACATTAAAATATCATGTGACTACGCTGTGTACATTTCCGTAAAAGCATACAAATATTGGTGCCAAAACGCATACTTGTATTACGATGATACAAAGCCTGAAATGCCGGAAAAAGGTGTGGAGAAGGGAGTCCTTTGGTGGGGCAGAGGATTCTGGGAAACAGAGAACTTCCAAGGTGTTATTTCCATGAACAACACAGTAAAGTGAGGCGAATCTGTTATCGGTGCGGTCACGAAACAGAGGAGAATGCGTTATGTGACAGAACAGCACCTGACTCACTGTGGACTGCATGGAAATGGAGACAAAAAAGACATTAAACTCCTGCTTCATGCCAGCCGATGACCAGTTCGTCCCTCAAACGTGTCCAGTTTTCACTGTTCCGGTCATCAGCGACACAAGCTGCACGCAGAAGCTGTAAGAGAACCGGCTTCGGTCTGCCGGGAAACTGAGGCATAGGAGAAGCTTTGATTTTTCCTCGGGACGGTGATTCCAAGCAAAAGGCCTGAATCACCGAAGGGGTTTGAATACTTATGCAAACGCCATGTTTTTTTTTTGTTTGTTTTAATTTTAAAATTCTCTTTAAAATGTATGCTAACAAATAACTTACTTAGGCTTGTTTTTGACAGTTTAATGGTGTATGAACTCAATAGAAATACTAATGGGAAATACGTTTAATTCGTGATGCAGCCAACGCTGACAACTTTCAGTGGGCTTCGAACGCTTTTCTAAGGCCCTCTGCCTCCTGAATATACACAATTTTAGACAATATCCCTTACAATTATAAATACAGCGTAAATATATATTATAGCACGTAAATCATGCGTGCACCGAATAGGAACACCTGTTTCAGTGGAAGTGGTGACTAAATTCTCGCAGTGTGAGAGTTTCCGTGAGTCACATGGTTCTGCCGGCCAAACAGGAGTTTAGCGCACTTGTCACAACAGAGGAAGTTACATACGGTTCAGTAGTCACTAAACGCTGCTTTTGAGAAATAAATGTAAAGTGCAAGTGATCAGTTGCTGCACTGCATATATTGGTAAAGGCTTCCTGTAAGTTAAAATGCAAAAACTTTGCCAAGTTTGCTGAATTCTTTAGGCTGCAAAGCTCACATTGTCCAATATTTTGTATTTGTTAATCGATAAAGAGTGAAGAGTCCCATATAAAAGGATGCAGAAGGGATGGCGTTTGATGTCCGTGCTGCTGACAGGTCTAATCCTTCAGTGAACTGGTGAGCTTTGGCTTTACTGCGGCACACGAGCTGCCCAGCCTGAGCTCAGCGTGTACTGCAGGTCCCTACGCTTTTAGGGGCTAAGTGAAAAGCCTCAAGTCATGCGGCTGCGTACAAGCCAACGGCAGCTGCCTTTCTGTCCAAACATGAAGAAAGTGTAGAGCAGAGTTTATAAAAGAGGAAGCTATAAAAATGGAGCCTTTTCCCAAGCAGTCCTCTCGTCGCTCTCTTACATTAGAAGTGAAATGGTCCTCTGCCGCCCAGTAAAGAAGCAGCAAAATGCAGCACTTTCACACGGTGTCCTGAATCCACAGCGGAAGGAAAGCAGCAGAAGTGTTTGCGGGGTTTCTTTTAAACAGTTTGCTTCTTGCCCGAAAGCGTAAACACGACATGAGCGAGAGGAGTGACGCGGCCGAACGGCTGCTCCTCGCCTTCTTATTATCTCGCCGCGTTCCTTGGGCATCCCTACGGCGGGGACTATTTTAGGCGTTTCCTCAAGTCGGAGGCTGGGGGCACAAGGACACGGTCTCCATCTTTGAGGGAGGTGTGGATCATCCTCACAAGGCCTGGATGAGCTCAGTAATTCCTTGGCAGTCTGCAGGCACAAAGTATTTGCCAAAACCACTGGAAATGCTTGATGCAAATTCAGCAAAACCACAGCACTTATTTTATTAAAAACATCCCTTCAGCCTCCGAGTACTCAATAAACCGCCATTAAGCTCTAAGAAACAACATGTTAATAAGTTTACTCCGTTGCTCTTCTACTGCTGCTGGGTGAAAAAGCGCCGAGAGGGATCAATAAAGTTTGGAATTAAAAAGTTGCGTTTTTACTTGATCTTCGTCCTTCATGGTACAAACACAAGCTAAGCTGCCCTTATTCTGCTGACAGTTGTAACAGTTGTACCGTGAAGTCGTCCCTGCATGCACGGTTTGTCAAAGTAAAAAGTTCCGTGTTTTCTTGACATATCGTGGGCTTCGGTTTTCTTAGCGGCAGCATAACCGGGCGCGGTAAATATGCGCTTGCGGTGCAGCCCTGCTACACTGGAACGCTCTCGTGTGGCCGCTCCAGCAAAACCCCCATTGATAAGTGTGCGAAGATGGTGCAGTTGTTAAACATGCTGGCGGAGAGATTTACGCACGTTGCCTTGACCCCGAGGTGGGCGTGCTTCTCCAAGGCCGCCTGCTGCACGTGAAGCAGCTCGTGCCTGTTTTCGATTCATCCACCTACTGACTCTTGGGGGAATTTAAAGTTAAATTTGTTCGGAATCCAGTTCTACCATTTAGCTTTTCATCGCTGATTCACACAAACAAATGGCCGACGTTTAACTTATGACCACCCACCTCCCCCCATCAGGATACGGCCTGCATTTACTTCAGTTCGGTTGCTTTCTGAAAATGAGAAATCGCAGCTTTGTCAAGTGTCAAGTTTAGCAAATGTGAGGAAGGCCACAGTTATGGCCCAGTATCAGCAAATAACTCTCGAATGAGTCAGCCTTCCCTTTGACCTAAGCCTAAAAAAGGAGCTGTTTATCTCAGTGCACAAATTTCAACTGAGGTGACCCCGACTTCTTAGTACAAATGGCTTGTAAGTGCACTCAGAAACGTCTTAAGTGGAAATTCCTCTTGGTCTCGAGTGAAACCAATCCTTATTCATTTTTCTGTACCCAAGCACATCTAACGCAGGGAATCATGGGAAGTCAAGGACTGGAGCGTAAGGAAGGGTGTGGGCACGTGGGCACGAGGCTGCGCGCTGCGGCAAGAGAACAACTCCCTCCATGAGTCTTGGATCTCAGTGCTGGCTCTCCCATCCCAGGACCACGGAGACCCGACAGTTGCACAGGGAAAATATCTACGGTTTCTGTTGTTTTTGCTATTGCGACTTCCTCTTATTCTTCTGAATTTTGTAAAAGGGGAAATTTTTAAAGGCGTGAAAATAAAGTAAATAAATAAATGTGGTAGGACTCCCGGTCTGCGTTTTTTTTTTTTTTAAATCAGCCAAAAAAGAAGGTGTCCATTGAACAGAAAGGCATCTTGAAAAGGACTGATATGCCCTCCACGGTGTGGACCTTATAGCCCAGTGCTCATCGACTCCAGCGCAGACTCCAGACCAGCGTGACTCTTAGCTGAAGGAGCGTTCATGAAAATGAGAGAGAGAGATGTTATGACACCTTTACCTTGGGTGAGCCAAACTCCACAATGTCTCGTTTCTGTTCACTCATGTTAAGAGCAAGGGAAGAGCCTGTCAGCTTGATAAAAAGCCATGAATGAATGAAATTTAAAACCTTCATAAATGATGTCCACCACTCCAAGGCAGAAAACTTTGATTCCTTCATCCATTAACTTGATGACACACATTTCTATCCCAAAACAGATATTTTTGCCATATTATCTCCCATTTCATTAGACACATGCGGCCACACTGACCTGCTTAGCTCTACAGTCTCCACATGAGATTTAGCACCACAAAAAGGATGTTCCAAAGGCCACGTTCCAGTCTCAACTCAACGTGTTTGCTTTAGGCATTGAAAGGCCTAAGCAGTGAACCTGGATCAGAAGTCTCTGGACAACCTCAGTCAATTTAGGATTCTTCAGACCTTGCTTTCTACCCAAGTATTAATGTGATGTAGGACATCCAGCAAGATCCCTTTACCTGCTGGGTCCCTGTAGGGCCGACACACGCTTTGTGACACTGATCTCCAAGTCACTTAGCTCTCCAGTCAAAGCACCTACATAGAGAATGAAAGCCTCCTTCCAAGTCTCCTGGAAACAAGGATCCTCCAATTCCTTCAAGCCACCCACGAAGCAACCAAAGGAAATCAAGACATAATTCAGCATGAGGTGAGGATCCAAAGCAGCGCTCACAGTCTCCCTGCCAGAGAGATTAAACACAATGACTTCCATGTCCATTTGACACCTGGACCTTCTAAGCTGAGCTCCTGCCTGCCGCCCGGTTTGGGCCGCAGGTGAACAAATGAAAAGAGTGAGTCGGTAAAGAGCAAGTCTGCAGGGCCGCGTCACGCAAAGCTCAGTAGCCCCTGCTTATGTGACAACATGAGAGGAACAGTTGCTGAAAAACACACTGAGCTGCAGCAATTCAGCTTCGAGTGTATTATTTATTAAATATACTGCCCAGCCAAAAAAAATTTCAAACACTAATATTTTGTTGGATTGCCTTTAGTTTGGATTACGACATGCATTCGCCGTGGCATCGTTCCGATAAGCTTATGCAATGTCACAACATTTACTTCCGTCCAGAGTTGCAGTCATTTTTCACCAACATCTTGTATTGATGACGGGAGAGTCGAAGCGCTGCGTAAAGTCTTCTCCAGCCCAGCCCAAAGATTCTCGATGGGGTTAAGGTGTGGACTCTGTGGTGGCCGATCCATGTGTGAAAGCGACGTCTCTCTCATCCTCCCTGAAGCACTCTTTCACAATTTGAGCCCCATGAATCTTGGCATTGTCATCTTGGAAGAAAAAATCCACTGAAGGAAAAACCTGGCTATTCGGTATATTCGGGTAGTCGGCTCACCTCATTTTTTGGACACATAACGTTGCCAAACCTAAACCTGTCCAACTGAAGCAATCCCGCATCATAACACCAAGTTAAATCCACATGGCGACTTTTTTTGGCCGGGCAGTGTTCAGTAGCCATAGTAAACAAAACAGACTATTTATATTTAAATATCCCACTGCTTTATATTTCATTTTTTGTAAGTCTAGAGATTATTTCAAGCTTAAGGAGGATACTTTTCTGTGCACACGCTACCCGGGTAGGCTGTTGAACATCTTTATAACAAAAGATAATATTCCCTTAGAAGATCACGTAAGGTCACAGCCCAGGCATGTAAACTGTAGGGAGATGTGAGGTGCGGGAGCGCAGGGAGGCAGGAGTTGCTCGCTCACCTCCAGCAGCTCAGAAATCTACTAACAGGAGGGTGGGAAAGAGGAGACGGGTTCTGCTGAAAAAGGGTCACACACCCACTGCCATGGGTGGTAATGAAAAACCAGTGGGCAAGACGAACCGGACGCTCCTGTTCCACACATCCTCACAACACCCGTGTGAGAAAAACATTTTAACTGTTTTTTCCCCAAATTGTTTGACTTGGATTAAAACAGAAAAGCATCCGAGCCCTCGGTGTGAACTCGTACTAAATGAACAGCTTCTTCACAGTTTAAATTGTCATTTTAATTTTTTGAGTACAACAAGTACAAAGTGAACAGCAAATGAGTTTGACAGGACAAATAGAAATGAGAAAAGAGAAATGCTCTCAGTGGGATACGTTTGCTATTCCGTTCGTAACTTAAAACCAAAATGGAAATTTGCAGTATAAAGGCACAGAAAGTAGGTAACAGTTTCATAGTTTATAAATGGAAAAGAGGTTTTAAATGTGTGCTTTTGCAGTCATCCTCACCAGTAGACTCACCTCTGCAACCAGTGCCACTGCAGGAAGACACGGCCTCAAGGCGTTTAATGTTGCCCTGTAGAAAAAATAAAAATCCTGTGTTACCACGTTTTGACCGTGATCTGGTGGTGCGTGACCCTGGAAACTAAGCATAAATTCCAAAATGGGAGATCCGTCTGCAAGCCACGCTGTTCATTTCCAACGCACAAGTCAGGAGGGTCGTTGCTGGGGTTTACAGCCTGCATTTAGTGATTTTGTATTGCTGGGCTGCATCTGAAATGTTCTGGTACCTGCCTGTAGGCAGCAGAAAGCGTACAGGCAGTGGGCAAGACCGAGGGCCTATTGACCCCCATTGCAATCCCACGGCGGAGCAGTTAAACAAAGGCCTTCTTAATTCGGCAAGCAGTACATAGAAATCCATATTGAAAACCCAAATTGATGGGTTCATCCTCTTCTGATCAAAAATGTACATTTTCCAGCATTTACCAAAATGATATTTCCCTGACTTTCCCCAAAAATGGACGATGAATAGATGTTTGGGCTGTACTGCTGCGAGTGTGCGCTTATTTTCTCAAAACCAATTTCTCTTCAGTGCCTTTATGTACCCAAAAATCTCTGCTCCGGATAAAATATAAGAAGATGCCACTGGGGTAATAAATACCAAGCTTTGCTGTAGGGCTGTAGGGTCCAACTTAATTCCTGGCAGACAATTTGTCTGCAACACTTTTCCTCCAACTCATTCCCCTGGCTTAGTTGGCCTACAAGTCGAATGTCAGGACTATCTGAACAATGTGCTTCCCCAAAACTTTAAATTGTGCATTTCCTGAATAGCTGCTGTCATTTTCACTGGAAAAAATGTGCAAAACGCTAAAATGAACGGCGCTCCTTGAGTAGTTGTGGGAGGAGGTTTGAGCAAAAAGCTACATGGCCTCGGGCTTCCAGGAACTGAGTTTGACACCCCTGTGGTCAAGGGTGTGCGTTTAGGGCCAGAAGGAACCGGGAACGAAGGAGGGCGGCGGATCCATGCTGTGAACGGCATACCTTGGTCACGTGGTCCCGTGGTCCCATGGTGTAGACACGAGCGCTCCGTGAGTCATACAGTAAACGGGGTGAAATGCGCTTTTGTTTGTTTCCATCTGACATTAAAGAACCAACTGGCTTTGCCGTGATGGTCGTCCTTTCCTAGGACCTGGAACCAACCAACGCGTTTTCCACACGAACGGGACCCTTTCCAGGCTCAGTTTGAGCACCCACTGGAAAAGTGCGCATCGCTGCTACAGTACATGCACGGCTTCAACACCCTTGGCCCGGCACCATCTTATGCTGCAGCTTTTCCCTCATGGGGTCTCCTTAGCTGCTTCCTCATCTGGCTGGCGGGGAAAAGCCTTGCAGAATGCTGATGATGACAGAGAAGCTGTAGTGCTGAGATGTGACTCGGTACAGAGGCGGGAGGGGGGCCGGGGGCCACAGCTGAAGAAGTGGGAGTGAAGAGAAATGTGGGGCTGGGGGTTGCAGAGGGGACTCATATGCAGAAGTGTGATGTCGGGGGGAGGACGAGCGCAGCTTAAGTGCTACAGAGGTCCAGAGGTTAGAGTTGGTGGGCTGGAGAGGCGATGAGCTGAGAACCCTTCGGCAACCTCATTGCAACGCTTGCCAGCTCATTGTTACGGTCGCACCCTCTCATTGTGACAGTCGTGTCCCACAAAGCTGCCGCTGAATTGTTTATAGCCATGTCCTACACACTCTGTCTGTTCTGCACCTTCTTCTCACTGGAGATGATGAAGGTGAACTGAATTTGGATGTGTGGTCATTCAGCCCTGTGGCTCTTGTGTCACTCTCAGATGGCGCAGGAATGGGAATGGAGCTCACGGTGATGCCAGTGCATGACTGCATGATTTGGTGAAGTCGGCCCCCTGGCACCAGGGGGTCAGGAAATACTTGACAAGACCTCAGGGCTTTTCTTGTCTGCCATCCACGTGCCTCACAGGGGGAGAAAACAATCAGGCCGAGTGTTCTGGATCGCGGCTCCCACTCGCTGCCTTTTTTTGGCTCTGCTATCTGGAGACTGAGGAGCACTAACACGATTCCCCATATTGAGACGAATGTGTTGCCTGCTGCCCTCTGAGGGAGTGAAGGGGCCACAGCTCGATGGAAGCTTCGTCCATTTACTGTTTCAAAATGTGAAAGTGACGCCAGCCACTCCTTCTGCGCCGGCCTCTTGGCGATAAACACACATATCCGATTCTGCCGTAAAGCACACACGAAAAGCCAAACCCTAGACAGCTGTTCTGTGACCCCTTCTCACCTCGTTCAAACCATGGTCATCCGAGGTAATGCAGAAGAAACCAACAGCGCGCTTGACCGTGCTTCTCAGAGCCAGTCCACATGTTGCATTTTCATGTTTTCGCACCGCCTGACAAAGGCTCGGCTTCGACAGCTCCTTTTCAGACCTCGCTGGCACCATGGAACTTCCAGTGCTTTCTTTACACAGTAGGAGGATTTAAGCATCCCAAGGGCACACGTGCAGTGTTGTGTTACGGCCAAACTGCTCGGCATAGCAGGAATGCTCCTTTGCCCACCTCCACATCTCCAGTCTGTTTTCCAGCCTGTGGACCATCATTTTTATGCTGCCTGTTTAACAAGCTTCTCTCCAGGCTTCCCTCCAGCCTCGAGCTCAGCGTCCAGTGTGTCCACACAGAACCTCTCTATTTCCACCTTATGGGGCTCCTTGCCTTGCGGATTAAGTTTCAAACCCACTGCCAAAAAAAAGAGTCTCCATCAGTCTGGGTTGCATACCAGAGCCTTCTTCTCCGTCCACGAGGCAGGAAGAAAAGAAAGCAGCCTCCGTTTAAAGGATTATTCTGGTATTTTCTCAGCGGTTTCACTTGGTGCTACATCCATGGGTTTATGCTGTCTGGTACAGGACGGGTGGGAGTGGGAGGCTGCAAAAATCCCAAAATACCGCACCATTTGACTGGTACATGACATCCAAAGGCTGTCTCTCTGTACACCTACCATGCCGGTGAGGAAAGCCCAGCGTAATTTAATTTGGCAGGAGGGTTCCTGGCTTTGGCCTCACACTTCATAGCTTGTGTTCTTTTCCTTTGCTTCTGGGAACATCTCTGGTCGGGAGCCACGCTTTGCCACACGGGAGCCCCATTTCGATGATCCTCATACAAAGTCGGACGCTGGGCCTCCGCGCTCTCAGGATCGTCTTGGCAGGCAGAGCTGGAGAGCCCTGGTCAAACCACTCCATTTCCATGCCACAGAGTTCCCTCAAACCTTTATTCCATGCCTTCTCGCAAAAGCAGGTTAAAGCTGCCTGAAACATGTTTATAACAGGAAGAACGGCACAGGGACGAGAAAAAAGTTCAGGTGCAGACACGACTGTGCCGAAATGACTCCTTTCTCTTTGTCTTTTTACCTTCACCTTAAAACTAAAAAAATGAACAAATAATTTTAAACCTGTGGTGTTTTCCTACAAACAGGTTCCTACAGACTATGGTGTCGGTGAACCAACTGATACGGTCACCTGATACTACAATGAGTTTGGCGCATTAGCAGCAAACACGGAGCCCCGGGGGAGGTGGGAAGGGCAAGAAAGCGGCCACTTTACCCCCCGTTTCCTGGCCTATCGAGCCCACCGCAAGGGAAATGGCTTTCTATTTTAAGAACCAATCAGATGAATCATCTTTTTGGAGTGAAACATTATAACGTTTACAATGTTTACAAGAATTGTCCACATTTTCCACAAGTGACATCAGAACACACAAGCCTGCGACTTTTATTTTGGTCTCAAAGTCATCCCTAGAGCGCAGCTCGGTTCCTACGGACATCGTGGTGGTCGCAAAGTCTTTGCTCGGCTGTAAAGAACAGAAAGTCTTTCGTCCTTTGTGCCAACTCCCATACATACTTGCCGCGCAGACAAAATGAAGGAGACTTCAGGGTGAAAATCAGGGTGCAAAGCACTGGAATCCACATGCGTGCTTCGACGTGCGGCAGCGGGTCCACATCGGCGCTCTCACAGGACAGCTTGACAGTCAAACAATTATTAAACGCACATATCAGTGCTCTGAAGCTTTTAAAAATGCATGCTTCCTAGAAAGAGGTCTTAAAATATGAAAAGATTTTTAAGCCTTAAATAAGCTATTATTCTTTCAGTTATTAAATATATGCTTGGCTCCACCTACTGAGAATGGAAGTCTGCAACTGACTTTTATTTCAAGTTATTTTATTGCCAATTCACAATGAATATAAACTACATCGTAACGATGCCCCTCCATTTATCCGAAAACCCAAAATAACTGCTTGGCAGCACAGGGTTTCCATAATCCAGACCCCAGATGGGACACCTGTCCTTTTATCTTGTAAGTCAGTCGGTCATTCGGGCGGTCAGCGAGCGAGCGACTCAGCGAGCGATTGAATGAGTGAGTTTCCTTCCCTTATTATTATTATTATTATTATTATTATTATTTTGACCATATAAATGTATGTGGACACATTTCATTGCTATCCTGTTAATGTTCACTGTACTTTTTTTAATCAGTTGTCTTACAGGGTGGGATGTCCACTACTGTTGTCCCTCTGTCACGGTGACACCACTCAGTGCCAAAACCCGATCCTGCTGGGAGAAATTGCTGGAAACGCTGTGGCAAGAAAGCGTCCAGGAGACGCTGGTTTCATGGGGAGGGAACCATGTTGTCCAAGGTGACTTGGGTTGCGTCCTTTCATCCCTCCGCAGCCGACAATTCCGGCGGCCCCGAATTACTGCCGTAAGAACACACAGGCGTATAAATCGCTCCATAAAGTGCTTTATTATGCACGTTCGCCACTGTATGTCACCTTGTACGTCAGCAATGATCATAAATCCTGGAAGCCACAGACAGCCAAGAACAGTGAAGGATATTTCCACGTACTGTAGATAATATCATCATCACCTCCGAAACAGACTTGCATATTCATTTTAGTCATATTTATGTTTGTCTTTTAGCTTCAAGCCACATTTTCACTGATCCGTAGCACTTTGGGTTACGGTCCCCAAAGTAAGGTGGACATCTCCTGCTGCGGACGCATCTTTACACTCTCAATGCAGTTTGTTCAGGAGAAGATCGGCCCCCCCCCCGGTCCACATCCACAGGATAAGGAATGAGCAAATCGGTTCTTCTACAGCCGGCATCCAACAGAGCCAGACAAGAACAGAGCCGTCTGGCACGTAGGTGTGGTAAAAAGAGAAACATAGTCGTGAATTAAAAAAGTAAAAAAAAATCTTGCATGCGATCACATTTTGTTTTGTGCTGTATGCACTTCAGGAGCCATTTTCAAACACTTACATGTATTGCAGGGCACTTTTAAAAGCCTTTTTCTCTTTGGAATCCCAGCTTGCAGGTATTTGGCCACGGTGTAAACCCAACTATTTTTCAAAATACATCCTCCTTTATTATTTTTCGCTGTTAGTAATGAGAGGCTGTCCGTTCGTGTTGCTGGAAGGTTCACACTTTGTGTCTGAAAGGCCATTTATTTTGTTTGCCAAATTCCTCTGTCAATAAATGATGCTCTGTCTAATGCAAAGTCGCAACGTGAAAGGGTTATGAAGGCTTGTTTGCCAACTAAATGCCTTCGTGTGTGGTTTTTCGGAAGCCCCGCCAGAGTCTCTTCGGCACCAGGCTGCCCTTTTATTTACTTATAATTAATTTTCTCTGAACAAAGTATTAAAATATCCCCCAAACCCCCATCAGAGGCTTCAGAATCTGAAAGCGTTTCAGTTTCCGTCGTCTCCGTGATGCCGCACGAGTACATTTAATCGAGGTCATTTTTTCATATTCCCCCGTTATTCATTTCTTCAGCTAAAAGCTCACAAAGACAAATCGCAGCAGGGAATCTCCAACGGTTTACTCATAAATCATTCCCTTTACATTTAGGAGCAGCTCGAGGAGCCGCTGTTACCGCTGCCGTTTCCTCCGGGGCTCCGCCCTCCTTGTACGGCTTCGGCACGTGAACTTCCGGATGTTTGGCGACTCCGCTTGTAGTGCGAGCGTGTGAGCGTGTGTCCCTGGGTTCAACCGACATCCCATTCAAGAAGTTGTCCACCTGCCCCCGTCCGCAATAAGCAGCGAGGAATGCGAGGAGCGAGGTGTAGCACCAGGGAGCGTTAAGGCTGTCTGCTAGATTGTCCTGCGTGTCGCAATGAATTATGGTTGCTAATGGAGACCAGAGAAGCTGTAGATCTTCATGTCTTACAGACTTAATCCGAGGCCAGATCTGCACTCATTTCACATGAGCACATGTTTAGTCAGACCATCTGCACAATCTACCCAGCGCTCACATGTTTTGAGATGCGAAGGCAGAAAGAACAACATCGGCTGTGCCTGCGATCCGGGACATGAATGCAAGCAAATTCGGAGTGCATGCGTTCGAACAGATTGTGTGACATCCGTGAGCAGAAATGGTGCAGGAGAAGTACAGTAAGAGTGCCGGAAAGGACGTCAGCAGAGAGCAACATGGTCGTTCGTAACCACATCGCCCTTTGTTTTCTCTTGCAATTTAATGCGTCTTTACACGCATCCTCTGTCATTGTTCTCACACCACATTCCGCTCGCTTCAGCTTTCACCACCAAACCACGCTGTCCTGCTCCTTTCGCAGTGCTGCCCGGGCACCAGGACGCCAGTGGAGAAAAATAAGCAAGTAAACTCCATTCTGCAAAATAAGGACATGCAGTTCCATCCTTTTCGACTGTTTTTTTTTTTTTTTTTTTTGTATTTTTAGCGTAAACATGGCATCCGTCCACATGCTCTTCTGGGGCTCAGCAGTGAGAACTTAAGTCCTTGTTTTGGGCATGGCTCTTCGATGCATTAATGCCACCTCTTCACTCCGGCTGCCAAAGCGGTCCGTTTTCACCTCGCAAAGCCCAGCAGAACCCAGGGCTCAGAACCGCACTCCGCTTTACATTTCAGCCTTTCAACTCATTGGCGTCATTCTTGTTCTCGCGGAGGTCTGCCTGATTCAGGCCTTTAAGGCCAAACAAGTAAACAAATGTTTTTTCCTTGCATTCGCACAGCAGACAGTCTGAGGCCCCCTTGCCTCTGGACTGCTGGGAAAACTGCTGCCTTTGCAACCTTTTCTGGTACAAAAGCTCTTGTGTTTACTTGGGGTTTTCACAGTCATTGTATTGCTGATTGTGTTCTTTTGGGAATGGGCTTTCAAAAACCAGGGCTTCCCTGATGCTTTTTTAAACACGAGTCACATACAATACAATAAAAAAGCCCTTTCCGAGGGTTTTTTCTTCGGGTATCTTCTGAAACATTGTGCAGCTCCACGGTTCTGCCTGTAAAGTTTGGACGGCTCTTAGATCGCGTGCAATTGTAAATGTAATATTTACAGAAAGAATCTCTTAGAGTCACCACTGGGAAACTGACCCAAGGTCTTGCACGCACTGCGCAGTTGTACCTGCGTCCGTATCCGCTCGGGGCACTGAATCTGCCCACCGGCTGAAGAAACCTGCAGTTTTCTTGCTGTTTATAGTGCTGGCACTTCTGTGCAGAATACCTAAAAGCCCAGATTCTTTACTTTCAATACTTTGAATTTATTTTTTTTATTTCGCTCTCTCAATGAAAGTCACTCAGTTCTGCTGGAGCGTAAAGTCCATGAATGAGCAAACTGGAAATAATGAATGAAAAAGCTGCATCTTGGCTGCATGTTTTCAGAGCGCTGACTTGATCCCTGCAAGGAGTGTGAATGAACAGCGTCAGAAAGAGTAAAAACATGCTTTCAAATACTCTAAGATATGCCTTGCAGGCAGGAAAATGTACTGTGGTTGTCATGTGCTTTTGAATGTAAGGCAGGGAAGACCTTTTGCTATTCCAGGACATGAAGTTCAGCAGCAACAGCGGTCGCGAGGGTGCGCTGAGAAATTTCTCACATCGCGTGCAAAGTGCAGATGCTTCCTTCGTGCGTGTGGCTGCCCACTGCGACGGGGGTCGCACGCATTTGCGTTCTTGCCTGAAGAGATAGCGGACGAATTCGATGCAAGAACAGTTTTGATAATGGGCTCACCGGAGAAAATCTCGACAAACAAGAGTTGCGTGGGTTGACTGTGGAGCAACTTGGTGCCTAAAGGGCCGTACAGCGCTGCCCCTTTCATGTTACTGGCTTTGTTTGTCCAGTCGCCAAACTTGCCAAATCCTCTCCATTTATTCCAGCTACACAACAGTTCATGCAACCTGGAAGTCACCACTGCACCCCCCAGAAAACACTAGAATGCAATAACTTTGAAATAGCGGCAATTTAGGGACGACTTTTGAATTTTGACAAAAGTGCTTTTGTCAAAAGAGGTTAGACCCTGCAGCCTGCAGTTGTCCTGTAGTTCGGCTAAACGTGACACCTTATTGGCCAGGAGCTCACGACTAAAACACAGCAGAAAAACATAATGCTTTCGATCCTCAGCCTGGCGTCCAGCCCAAACCCAGGCCCGCGCAGCCGTGTTTCAGACCAAATGAGAAGAAATGTGTTTTCCCTACTTGGAAGCGCTCGCTGCTGCTTGGGTCCGGGCCAGGAGAAGTCCAATTTTCCTTTGCAGAGTCCGACCCTGGCATGCGAATCCTGGCGTAGCGAGGGAGCTCGTGGTAGGAAGCTTCCGCACGTGATCCCAGGCGCTTTCCGGGCTCGTCGCTCGGTGGTCATTTGGGAAAAACCAGGGCAGAGCGGGGAGACGCTGCTGGAACTCAGCTCACTCCTGTCCCTCTGCTGCGACTGAAGCATAAACACAGCTCTATCAGGGTTGGGTTTTAAAAGCAGCTCAGCCATACGGTAACAGAACCGAGGTGTCTCAGCTAAAATGGTTCAGACGAGCCAGCAAACATCCGTTTCTGGTAGAAGAAGTTTAAAAAATCCTCTTCCTATTTTCTCCGCTTTTTCTTGCATTAATTGCTGCAATTCAGTGAATTCATTCTGAACCACCAAACCTCAATGAGGCCAAACAGTCTGAAATGTATTTTTCTGAATGAAACAGCAGATGAAGCAAGTTGTGATTCTTAATACAGGTTTAATGTTTTGCAAAATATGAACTGAAAGTTTTTTCACGTGGGCAGCTCCTGTATAGCCTAGCAACATTAGGAGACCCTCGATGCCCGGGCAACTGTGCAAGGTGGGGTGTCTGTGGTGAGAAAAGTTTATGGATAAATTCCTCCTCCAATAAGTACACAGACCTATTTGTGGGACTTTACTCTTTTATTCCGAATCAAAACTCCGCTGTTCCGACTTAAAACCTTGTTCAATTCTTCCCGTTCCCATCCCTGTTATAGATTGCTGGGCGATAATGAGTGGCGGCTTTCCGACAGGTCGCTCGGTCTTTCCGCCTCCTTCCGGCTCCTCTGTCGCAGTTTCTTCTCTCCTCCGCTGCCCACAAAGGATCCGATCCACAGAGGCCCCCCTGGGACTTGTAAACATCTTCCATGCAGTATTAGCA
This sequence comes from Heterotis niloticus, assembly GCA_018136845.1. Classification (NCBI taxonomy): domain Eukaryota; kingdom Metazoa; phylum Chordata; class Actinopteri; order Osteoglossiformes; family Osteoglossidae; genus Heterotis; species Heterotis niloticus. The sequence goes on from CM030907.1 coordinate 21,301,874, forward strand.
AAGTTTCCAAGCAAAATGTGACCCATGGCCGCGTCCTCGACTCAGAGCGAGGCTCCTCCATCCTCTGCTGCTGGCGGCGGGATGCAGCTTCGTCGCCTCAAGAGCCACCTGGGCCGAGACTCGGGGACCAGGGTAACTGCGACCCTCGGCTCACCTGGGCCAACAGCAGAGCCTCAGAGGTAGCGCAGCCCTGCCCAGCCTCTCACACGGCTCACAGCCTTTGTCCAACCAAGCTGCCGCCCCAGCGTCTGCGAAACTTCCTCAGTTGATGTCATCAGCTAAAAGGTTTACTGTGTTAGTACAGAAGGAAATATTTTTTTGTTGAAACGAACAGCTCTCTGTTGTTTTCAACCATTCTGGAAATGCCTAAAGCTCTCAGCAAATGAAGAACTGCATGCATACATTTGGATTGACATTTATTCATTCAGCAGGCCATTTTCTGGAGAAGGAGGTACAACCGAGAGTAAACAAACACAAAGCAGAGCTGCAGTTGCGGAAGCCCAGTCGTGTTGTCAACAGCACCGCTTTACCGGCGCACGTTGCACTGGCAGCTGCCTGCGGACCCGGTTGGAAAAACCGAGCCGATCGTGACAGATGGTTGGAGGGAATTTATGGAGCTGTTATGAGATCGGGAGAGACATGTATGTGGGAAGAGACGCTTCTGAGATCCCTTCCTTGCCGGAAGGGGTTTGCCGGCTCCGAGGGTCGTCTTACGCTGGCGTCAGCTTTCGACGCAAGAGCCACTCAGCTGATGCCCTCTCTCCTTCTTGTGCTCTAACATTGTTGAGGGAGAAGTCCTTCTGTCCTTCCCGCCTTTCTCTCAGTGCTTTTGTTTTCCTGGGCTCAGAAGACAGTGCCATGGAAACCACACTGGAAACTACAACTCACTGGACAGCTGAGCACATGAGAAAGGCCTGAAGATGTGAAAACTGTGCAAATATGGGGCTTAAGCTGTGACTCGCCCCCTGGGTGCACAGCAGACCATTTAACTCCATTGAAAATGCACCGAATAAAACCCTGTTTGCGGCCCTGATGCAGCAGAGCGTCTTCTGGTCTCGGAGCCTTGGTTTGCCAGTTTCGTGTTCAGGAAAAACACGGTTTTAAACTAGCAAACAAAATCCTAAGATCATCGCAAGATCGTAGCTGAAATCACCGTTTGGGAAGCAGCAAACAGCTCTCTGGTTTTTGTGAAACATTGCTATTTAATTTTATTTAATTAAACTTAATAAAAGGTAGTTTGTAGCAAATAAATAAGAAAGTAAAGAGAAGACTGAAGATAAAAGGTTTTGGTTCCTTCTTCTTTTGCGTGGATGGAAGATGCTAAGCAGCTTGGTGCTGTTTTCCTTGTAGTGCTTTTGAAAGAGGAGTAACGCATGAAAATATCTAAAATAGTTTTATTTAGATCTTCTGCAGCCAACATCTTCCAACTCGAGAAATACTGTTCAAAAACACATTTATAAAGCTCACGTTTTCTTGAGTTTCAAAGAAGAGATTAAAATAAAATCGGGGCGATGACATGAAAAAGTAAAGTCAGGCATCTTCTGAAGCTGGAGGATGAGAGGAGACTGTGCTGGGTTTACTACTTTGAGCACCCCGGGGGATCCCACACGCGTGCAGAGAGAGTAAACAAGCTGTGCGCACAGAGGGAGAGGAGATCCGAACCCAAGTCCAAACCCACAGTTGGCGTCACAAGTTTGGAAAAGCCTTGCTTTTGGTGCTCACTCTTCAATCTGACATCATTTATTCTTGCTTTTATTAACATGACACCAATGTTCTCTGCAGAACGAGTGGAAAACAACGCGAGCGGATTCAGAAGCTATTCGGTCGCAGGGCCGCTTCCTTGGACGGACGTTGGCTGCCTCTCACCTTTCTTTTCACTCAACTTTGTTTCTTCTTCATATTCACCCCCTGAAACAAAGCGCGATTTCCCACCATCAAATCCAAAGCTCTTCTTGCATGTGTCTTCCCTGCTGAACAATGGTGGCTTTAGGTCATTTGCAAAATTGTTGGCTTAAGGTACAAAAGCCTTTGCTGACTGTTTGGAGAATGCCGTCGGGACTACGGTTGCTGTAAAGTACAATTGCGGTGCCTTTGGACTTTAGCTTTGCGCTCGGGCAGCTAAGGCGTGGGATTCACACGACTGAAAGCGTCTCCATGATAGCGACGTGCGCGCCACCACCAGCCCAGGGACTCGCTCGCCTCGGCCTTTTCTCCTTCGGACAGCAGCAGCTGCTGCAGACTACAAACGGACAGCATGGCTGCCAGTTGATATTTATTCACAGGAAGGTGAAAGAATACGGAGAAGCGATCTATGAAATCCATCGGTTAATCCGGCCGAGTCCGTAGTTATTATGCTGGGTGCAGCTCGCGCCATTGGACCATGTGGTAAGAATCAGGAGCACAAAGGCACCGACCAGCCACCCCCACACCCGGCTCCCCATCTCCTTAGCAAGGCTAGAAAAGGCTCAATTTTCACACCAAGGTGTTTGGGCTTCCAGCAGGACTCACATGAAAGGAGCGCCGCTGGTAAAAAAGCTCCCAAGGATACTGTGCAGCACAACAATGTGAGGACAATTTAGCCTTTGGTGGAAAAGCGGCTTCAAGGGGATCTCGCTGCATAATTGCACATTCCTGTCTTCGTGAGCGAGCCAGACCTCAACCCCGGGCAGAAGCACAGCTCTGCTAGGAAGCCCATGGGATGACTTGTTGTTAATCTGCATTTTCTTGAGGATGTTAAATAAAACTTTTTCCTTTCATTGAACCCTTTAACACCCTGGAAAGAGCTGGATCCTCACACCGGGTGCAGTGGGGGCAAAAGGCCCGAGGCACCAAAGCCTCCTCAACGACTCTCATCTGAGCTGTGAGAATATCAGAAAAGCAATCTCCAGAAGCGAGACGTGACAGATACGGCGTGGCACAAATTCATAAAAACAAAAAGAGGAATTATTAGCATCCGTTTATTTCTTCATCGTCTCAGAGTTGACGTTGGCCGGGGTGCCAGAGTCCCGCCCGCTCTTCATACGCCGAACGGTTCATTACGGGATCATTTCACGGCTAATTTGAGTCGTGCAGATTCACTTAACATCTCGCAGAGGCGAAGCCCAGAGCCAACAGCACAAATCTATTGTGGCACCACATTAACTGCTGGGTGCGCTGTGTAAAACAGCAAAGGTGAGCTCAGCTGACCAGAAGAGTCCTCAAAAAAGACAAGAAATGCACGTGCGGTACGTTTGAGAGAAAAAAGTACTAAGTGCACAAATGGCACCAAAGGTATTCTTGAACATATGATAAGCAGGGTCAAAATACCTGAACAAATACAAAAAACAGTAAGAGTAATACGCAGTAGGAGCAGCTGCCAAAGCTTTAGCAACTTCTCAATAAAGAACTCAATAAAGAGGAGTTTTTCTGCGAAACGGCGCACACCGACCGCTGTGTTGCTTTGGGTTCTGCGTGCAGTAAGTCGCAGCCCTTTATTGTAATTAAAACCAGACTTTTGGGAAGCCTGTCTGCAAATTTAAGGAGAGCCTAATCTTACTATGAGCCCAGGGGTCAGGGGGCTCGACCCCAGTCCTTCCGGGCCGCGGGCGAACCTGGGGTTCGTTCATCGCCCGACCCTAAGCAAGCAAGTTCGCATCTGAGCACAGGCAGCGACGGAGAAACAAAAACAAAAACCTTTTCAGTCAGCCAAACTATGTTTTCCACAGCACAGATATGACAATATGTCAGAAGAAATTGACATGCACTCGTTTTTGGAGTCAAAACAATAGCAAATTTCAACTTTGTTCCACGCAGCTATTATTCACTTTATGGCTATGGCGCTGCTTATAAGGCGTCCATTTAAAAAACTATGAAAATCACACTAAAGAATCAAAAGAAAGGTCAGCTGGAACAGAAGGAGCACAACCGTTTTAAAAAGATTCCTATCCCCCACCTTGGTTGAGGTTATTTTGACATCAGCAGCCTGGTAGTGCTGCACAGAAACAAAATTTAGCAAAAATAAATGTGGAAATATTATTTGAATGGAAAAAACCTCATTTATATATAAAACTGAATCTGTCACTGCAAAAAATGCAAAATAGTGATTATCTTTCATAAAACCTCACGTTCGCGCTTTCCCCTCCATTCACTCCCCAGCATAAGCAGCATTAAGCTGAGCACAGGACGGCAAATCTGTGCTGCTGCTCGCTGGGGACTGTAGGTGAAGTAATGCTGTAAGTAAATGTACCGCGGTACTGGGAACCACAGCAGTCTCTGTCAACATGCATTTTTCCCAAATTCCCTCACTGCCAAAGGAAGTTCTTAGTTTGTAGTCATAAATCTCATTTTCCCTCAGAAAGGACAGAAAACCGGAGCATCGCAAAGACTCCACCGTGAAGACCGCAGTTGTTGGACTCGGCCTCGGTCTCTCAGCCGCCTCGTCTGTGCCATAATAGAGAGAACGAAGGAGCTCAGTGCAAGGATCTCTGCTTTCGGGCTCATTTTCAGGCTGCGGCTCCTCTGCTCACTAACTTGTGCGGAGGATCCTGAACTCAGGCTGTAAGTTATTGTATGTCTTGGTGTTGATGAAGGGGTTGCGGTGGAAATAAAAAAAAGTTGTGTTAAAAGGACCACAGAGTGCTGTGCAAAACATTTAGAACAAAATACACAATTTAGAAACTACAACCGCTTACAGATGGAACCACCATCCCGGCCCATTTTAGCTTCTAGTTCATCACTGTCATTTGCGTTATTACCAAGGGGTTGGTTGAAGACAGAATAATCATTCCCTCAGGCGTCATTTGGGCCATTGACCCAAAATCTGGCGCAGTGTGGAGAAATGGGAGTACAGTAGCTGCACTAAGATGCTCTGCGGTGCCATAGCAACAGTCCAAAGACATGTGTTTCAGGTTAATTAGTCGCGCTAGTTTATTGTGCAGGTGAAAGTGAGCGAGTTATACCTAAAAATGTGGTGTCAAGGGTGTAGAATGACGCTGATGAATAAAGAACGCTGATATTTCAGCTGGACTGTGCGGTTTTGTTCTGCATGCATTTATACATTTATATAAGCAATAGATTATTTGCCCATAGAAAGAAGAAAGAGAAGAGTGAAAAGCAGATGGGTCTGTGCATCCTGGCCTGCATTTCAGTGCGTAAACTGATGAACACCCAGATTCCCAGGCAGCCCGAGTCCCGAGGCGCCTTAATCCACAGGAAGGAACTGGTGACGTTGGTGCTAAAGGGACTCCGGGGTTTTAGGTTGCTTTGGAAGAGGCTTCACACAAACTTCGCCCCAAAACATCCTTCAGACAAGACCTCCCGTGTGTGTGAAGTCGTCTCAGGTGTCCCCTTCGGTGGCTCTCGGTAAACAGAGTGCCATCGAATGACAAACTTTGCAAGCGGTGAGTAAACGTTTGCTGTGGCCGCATTAACTGCTTTCCCCTTCGTTGTGGAAGCAGCAGCAGCAGCAGCAGCAGCAGAATAAACAGATGCCCCGAGCCATGGGTTCTCCGGTAAGGGAATAATCGTTGTGTGCAGCACATCTACCAAAGCCATTTAGGTTCACTGCGGTTCATGCAGCAGAGACAGGGACGGTAGCCGAGGAGATGCCGAACTCCATTCCCACTTTGCAGTATATTAATCATTTAGGGGCGACGGGGTCCCTGTTGCTTCCATAAATCGCTTCTCTAAGTTGCCTCTGTAGTCCAACTGCAAACACCTTTCAGCACCCGAACGTGCGGATAAATTACAGCCGCTGGGCTGAACACTTTGCACGCATGAATCATAATGAGGAGCGCAAAGATGAAGAGATGCTTTGTTTCTCTCTCAGGGACTTTCCTCAAGGACGGTGAGATGGATGGGACGACACACCCATCTCCCACACAAGCAAACGCACACATCTCCAGCTGCCATTACAGTATTAACACCAAAGCAGCCACCTAACAAATTCCATTGTCAGACGCCAGACCTTTGCAGACAGAGCAACGCCAAAGAGTTTCATGTTCTGCGCTGAGAATATCTGCATTAATATGTCATTTTGTTGTACATATTTGCTAAATCTGTTTGCCTCGACACCGTCACGTGTGTTCATTTACACTGAAAATTGCCATTTTAAATAACTGCACCTCCTCAGCCTTGAGTCATACGTTGCACACATTGGCAGGTCTGCCTAGCTCTGGTTTTACTGGGTTTTGAGAGCCCAACCCAGTTGTGGTACTGATCCAGTTGATGAAGTACTGGATGCAGACAGCCAGACCTGGAGTGCAGAGATTATTCCACTGCTCCACCCTTTCCCCAGTTACGTACCTCAGTTCCGCATAAAAACTCATAAACTGGAAAAGTGACTCACGTTACCAGGCCAGATTTTGTTTAAATACAGCATCAGTAGAAACACCAGACTGAAGCCTCTGCTCTGCCGGAGACGTGAAGCACGGTTCCTCTGTTCGAAGCGTGGAGTTTATAAAATGATTCGCCTGCTCTGGCACCCATAAGCTGTGTCTGCACGGGAGAGCGCATGGAAACGGAGTGCTCGCCGTCGCACACAACAGCACACATCTTTCTGCTCCCTCCTGGATTTCTTTCATTTCAGTCATCGCAAACCTGCTGTGCCTGGCAGTAATGAATGAAAATAAAAGTCGCACCTGAGCCCCGTCTTCTGCGGCTGCTGTGTGGGCTCCGCTGATGCGGACAAACTTGAAAGTTGTGTGCAAGAATGGGGAAATGTGCAAAAGCATCACGCGTCACACGTGTGCCACACTGAAGCTTTTTGCTGCACCGCGTAACTGTGAGCAGAACCTGGGGAAGTGGAGCCAAACGTTTTCTCATCATTTAACCCTGACAAAAAGACCGCCTGATCTCCCAAGATGAGCTGCTTTATTTGTATGACGCGTGACATCGCGTCCAAAATTACGAGCTCGAGTACCACGACCTGCTGCCTATGAAGGACCCGAGATGGTCACCGCTACCAAAGCCTCAAGACGGTGGCAGCGCACTTCCGTCTCAGAGGAAGTGTAATGCTCAGTAAAAATAACCGCTTGCAAGAATTTACTTGGCTGAAAGTAAAAAGGTGTCATGTCCAAAAATACTCAAGTATTTAAGTTCCTTGGATTCTAAGGAAGCTTTTAATGGTATGAACAGCAAAACTGGATATCATCAATTAAAGTAATATAGTAAATACAAAGCAAATAAAAGATTGCAGTCTTTCGAGGTTTCGCTATTTTGTCTACTAAGCAAAAATGATTTTCCCATTTTTAAAGTTGTTGTTGAGTCTGACTCTATGTGACTTCGTGGACTTTTGCACTCCAAGCCTTCCTGCTCTAGGCTGTCTCTTTGCGGTCTTTGAAGGTCATTTGCATTGCTTCGGTAATGCTGTCTGTCCGTCTTGACTTCTGTCATCCCCTTTTACGCTTGCCTTCAATTTCATGAGGGTCTTCTCCAAGGAATCCTGTCTTCTCTTCAAGTGACCAAAGTATCTGAGCGTTCGTTTCATAGTCATGCCACCCAGGGAGCACTCTGGTTCCATTCCTTCGAGTATTGATTTGTTAGACCTTCTTGCTATCCGAGCAACTGGCTCTCTTTTGATTTTCTCTAGCACCAAAGCTCAAATGTGTCTATTCTTCTGCATTTGACCTTTGCAATAGTGCAGCTCTCACAGCTGTGCGTCATCCCCTGGAAATACCACAGCCTTGACCATTTGTTGGCTAGGTGATGTCTCTTCTCTCTTTAGCATCTTGTCCAGATTTGCAGTAGTGTTCCGCCCAAGACGTCACAGTCACCATGTACAGAAGTCTTTGGGCCAAGGAAAGCAAAATCTGTCCCCGCTTCCACTTCATCCTTAGCAATTAGCAAAGACTTGATGGAAGAAGCTGTCATAATCTTGGCTTTCCTAATGTTGAGCAGCAAGCCAGCCTTTGCACCTTTCACTTTCGTTAAAAGGCTCTTCAAATCGTTCTTGCTTTCCGCCATTAGAGTTGCATCGTCTGCACATCTGAGACCGTTGATATTTCTTCTGGCGATTTTGGTTCCAGCATCCAGTTCCTCCGCACCATTATTTCCAGTGTTATAATTTATAAAGGAGGGTAACTTCAATGCAGAAATTCCAGTACCTCGGGCGCTCACATTCAAATCAGAGTCTTGTGGCAGCTCACTGACGGCTGTCTTCCTGCTACCGAATCTTTATTTCTCGCCTGTCGCACCTTTGCATTTGTAAATGGACTCTGCACTTGAGTCCACCAACACGCTCATCTGCAAGAAGCCATGACAGTTACAGCACTTACAGTCAAGTCTTTCCAGGGATGAAAAAGGTTTCAAATTTCTCATTTTTTTCACTTTGCGCTTTGTTTAAAAATGCCCAGTGGTTTAGCAAACCTTAGACTCAAACTTTATGAGTGTCTCCTGCATGGTGCAATAGTCCCTGCGCATGTAAAATGTGTTTCTGGGTGATGGTTAAAGTGGATTGGACTGCTGCATGTCCGGGCCTTCTGTTTGCGGTTGCCTGCTGATTCCTCCTTGTTTTCGCTGCCTCGCTCTTCATGATCCAAGTCTAGCCAAGTATCCACCCAACCCATTCTTCAGTGTAGAACAAATGAAAGTGAATTACAAAGAGGGCACGACAGCATACGTGATGGGGACCTTTGTCATCCACTTGGCTCAAATGTCCTATACAGTGCTGGCTTAGTCTGGGTCCCAACCCACAGCACCAAGAAAGTATGATGGCAGGGATCTTCATGCTCCAACACTCACGCATTATTTCACTGCTTATTTTATCCTCTCATGCAAAGGTGCTCGCAGATTCTGCCAACATATTTGTCCATCATGTCAAAAGTTCAGCAGCAGGGCTGCTGTTTGGGCTTCCAGTGGCACCCGTTAGCCTACGGCCTCACCCACTGTGCTACATACAGACAGGAGAAGGATGCTCAGTTCAAGTTAAAAGGCTGACAGCATAGCTCTGGAAGGGTTTTCTGTGTTGGATTTAAACAAAATTTATCTGGCATTTGACATTTGACCTCAGACACATCGGTAAGTGCTGCGCACAAAGTGTGGCTCATGAAGCTAATCTGAGGAGACCGCTAACGCTATGTGAGAACCTGAACCCAAGGTGAGGGAACGATGGCCTTTGCATTCCTAAAAAAGGGATGTTTTGCAGAAGGCCTGACAAAAGGCCTGTCTCTGAGAAAATGTTCTTCATTTCCATGTGCACCTTTCCGAGCGCTGTCACGGAGGAGTTTATTGGTCTCTTTAACAGCCTTCAGAACGTCTGCTCCTCACAGAACTTCCGTGGTCTTTACTCAGGACAAACTTTCAGGCCTCCACATGGCAGAGCTGAGTGCTGTTAGTTGATGTAGGTTTTCAACATGTCCCCGACACCACATTCTGAATTTATACAAGTTTAGATAAAGTGCCTGACAGACTCCCCTTCCGCTTACTCCCACCGGGCCTTCAGAATGTGTGGCCTAAACAGAAGTTTTGTCACTGATTTCATTTTGCCCCGTTTGCTCTCCGCAGAATTCCCTCGGTCTCTGTCTCGATTCCTCTGCGGACAGCTATTCGTTGTCATGCGGCACTTACGCTGCACTGGCTTTTGTTTAAATGGTAGTGCATTTAATACAGCGCCGGAATCCGTATACACGGTAGTAACACAGCGCTGAGTTTGGACCCACCTGTCCTGTGTGCTTAAGCTCATCCAATGTCTCCTGCTTGCAAATGTGCTCTTTTGAAGTCCTTGCCGTAAACACTGCACAGTGGGTGTAGCGGGGCCTGGAAGCTCCGGGTTGCTATGGAGTCCAGCTCCACGTGCAACTTTGCCACAGCAACCATTGTTGGCCGAATTCTGCGGGTTCCCTTTCAATCATCAAAGCTATTGGGTTTATAATTCCACGTATCAGTCAGCACCACCGCCAGCATTTAACCTGAAACACTATCCAGTGACACCTCCTCACCTTGGAGAGGCCATTCACCGGTCTCCTGTTACACAAAAGAAATCTTCAAGTGCCTGGGACGGTCGCCCTCAGATCGCTGGGGTGGAACACAGCGCTGAATGCAGACCGATTCAGGATTAATTGAGCCCCCGAATTAATATGAGGGCCGATTCCAGGGCGGAGCAAAAGACGAAAACACTTCACCGGCAAATGCAGTCCCTGACTTTATGAGCGTCCTTCATTGCAAGGGACTTCCTGGAGGCGCTTTTTGGGGTGGACGCCAAGTGAACCAAGGTACATGCAGCGATGAAAGTCTGTATCCTCAGTGACCTTTGTGGTTGCTGGATGAAAAAGATGCCAAAATATGTGCAGTTCTCCTGGGGGTTTCTTCTTTGTAGAAAAATAAAACTTGGTGTAAAAAGTAAAATTAAAATGAAACTTGCACGTAGAATGCGCTGGGAAAAGAGCTTGAACTGACTTTGGGAAATGAAAGGAAAAGTGATTTTGCGTTCTTGTATCGTCAGTGGTACGGAAGCTTAAGACGTACTGGGGGGCGTTTTTGTGCAGCTCAGCGTTCTTGGCAAACAGCAGCAACATTCAGTTAGTAAGCGATTCACAAATGAATGCAGAATGAGCGCACGTGACTTAAAATTTTTTGCCGTCTGTTTTCTAATGCCCTCAACATCATGCACGGAGGGCACTGGAAGTCCAGGCACTGCTTCATGTGTTCTGTACAAATGGATGAGAAAAAGGCATTTAGAACACAATGACAGTCTCCTCAAGCTATGATCAAAATAGCACCATGATGCGCTGAAATAGTACACATTTTATACAGAAAATAATCTTAAATAACTCAGCTGCTGAGCTCTCAGCGGTCATTGTTTCATAAGATTAATATTTTGTTTCCACACAAATTTTGTAGCGTCAAGTAAAGTGGAACAGGATGCATTACTGAGCCTGCGACTTTATATATTTTGTATCTGCTGTTTTGTTTCCTCAGCATTCAGTTGTTTAAAAGGGAACAGTTATGATCTATAGTGTGTACTTCATCACACATTCATTTTATACACCTACACTTTATGAGATTTATGAGATCCACATCATTTCAATGGTGTCAGTTCCTATCAGGAAGATTTAAAAGTCACTTTTAAGAGCTGTAATGTTTATAAGTATATTAATTGTAAGGATCATCCATGCATCCATCCATCCATCCATCGTCAATAATCCCTAGTCCCTTCCTCAATGGTCAATAGCATCTCCTAAAAGCACTGAGCAACATGCAGGGTCCATGGATAGGATGCAGGTCCAGCAGAATGCAAACAGACACTCCTCCTCTCACACACACACATCAATGTCCATTTAGAGTCACCAGTTTACAAGAAACACATTTTTGTAACGGAAGGAGAAATCTGGAGCACCCAAAGCAAACCCAGGCAAAACATAGAGAGAATGCAACCAATATTTATGTTTTTACACGGCTGCAAGAAGAACTCATTCCACAGTTTGAGAGTTAGAAATTGCAGTGTTTACTAGCATGTCTGAGGCTGTGAGCGGAGGTTATATCCAGGACAAGAGGCAAAGAGTGAGGTCTGGAGAGCATGTGGAGAACAGCCTTGTGGAGATCTGTGGATTCCAATGAGTCTCTTATACCAGATCCTAGCAGTAGTAAGAAGCAGTGGAGAGACTCGAACAGAGGACTGGTGTGTGTAGCGTAAGGAATGCCACGGAATCTGCCGGTGGGGACCTACGGTCATTTACGACTGCGCACACCAGAGCCGCGTAATGCACACACGTAAAATACAGAGAATTCAGATTTCACTCTTCACCTAAAACTGTGCTTTTCGGGTTTGGGAGGAAACCCACACGAGTGGTTGGAGAACATGGGTAACTCTACACAGACTGAGCTGGATTCAGTCCACCATGCAAATTCAAGGCCCCAGCCCTGTGAGGCCTCGGCACTTTCTGCTGACCCACTGGACCTCACTTAAGCAGACAACTGGGCCACTGAAACAACCTGCAAAGTGCAGTGGTTACTTCTTTCAGCTATAAGCATGGCCAGGAAGAAACATTACAAAATTTTTTAATATTAAGAATTATGGGGTGGCCGGTACTGCCTTAAATATGGATGCAGGGTGTTTTATTGGCTGTACAAACATAAATCGGTGAAACTTGGCCACATCACGGTGGGCCTCTGAAAATGAAAATCTAATTATACAATGAACTTCAAGCTGTCATGGCAATTGTCATAAATCTTTTTATTCTTAATAAACCATTTCTTTTTTCCCCCTACAGTTCCAGGGTGTGATCTCTTCAACCACTTCTGTTGGAAACAAGAGCTAAATACATAGTTTCTAGCAGCTTAAAATAATTTCACACTGAACACAATTGCACATTTCCTATTCTGTAGCACCTGCTCAGGTGTCTGCCCTTGTACGTCTAAGATTTTATGTCTAGTGTAACAAAATATTCTGACATATTGTTTTGAAGCAACATAAGCTCTTACGCCTGTTTGTTCCACCTTTGAAAAGAAAGAAGACTGCAGATGAATCACCCAATGGTGCCGCTTCTCATTTCGACTTTTTCTCAACCTCAAAAGGATCTTGAAGCTTGCAGTTGGGCTCTTTTTGCATTAACAGCAGCTGGAAGGTCTGAGCTGCATTTATTGATACTGATGGGGGGGTGCATTCGAAAGAAATCATGAAAATGTGCAGAAAAAATGCTGCATCACTGAGCTGAGAGATTCTGGATGCTTTGCCACTGTCAGTACTGCATTTCACAGCTTCTAATCCCTTTTCATTCTGAAACTCTTTAAAGGCTTTGCATAAGCTACAAAAAAAACATTGTTCAATCCTAAAAGCACGTAAGTCGCACTGATTTTTGTCTTCACGCTTTCCAAAGTGCACTTAAGACTAATACTGCACATTGTATTGTATCCTTTTTAAGCTAATTCATACACTTCTAAGTATAATGTAAAAAGTATGGTAAAACCCCACCACAATGTGAGTGGGGTTCAAAATAATATTTGCATACAGTTACACAGTTTTTTAAAATTCAACAGAAAAAGCCAGTTGATAACTTTGCACCTCAGTGGTCTCCGTCATGCCATGCTGTGCTGTAAGATTCATTCATTGTCTATATAGGGTGGCTGTGGGCCGGACGTGGCGCTGTGCCGGGCCGGGGTGCGAATGCTGCCGGAGACCGTGTGCTGGACGGCAAGCAGTAAAAAAGTGACCTTTCCAGCTTTTGCCACAGGAAGGAAAGAGAGCGCCGATTTGCCGGGATTGAGCGAAGCTCCGCTCTGCTGGCATCACTCTGCCATGAGTACAGTTTCATGCAATGAGAGCACGAAGGATCGGCCAGAGGGCTGGAGACGCTGAAATTAACCTGCATCTTGAACGTGAAGTTCGCAGCACCACTCCTTCAGAGAAGAAATAGACTCTGGAATGAATCATCTTCTTGCAGTGGAGTCTTCTGTTCACTAAATGGGTGAGGGTCAGGATCACATCTTGGCTTGTTTGCTGGACACAAAAGCTGCTTCCAAACAGCAATTGCATAGTTAAATTTAACCATTCAGTTCTCAAAACTGGTGGCAATGGCTCAGGGAAGTCACACAATATATTTGGTCCAAAAATGTTTACCAACAATACTGATCTCAGATTAAAACCAAAATAGCCCTATTATTACTGCTTTTTTTAATGCACAGGCTGTGCTTTTACACAATCTGATGCTACCCACAGCCGAAAACCAAGGCTTCTCCTGGAAGGCAGTATAACAACTTGAGTCACTTTAAGGGAAAATTTCTCCCACAGCGGGTTCTCCAGCAAAGAGGGGTGGCTCGGTCCTTCACATTTCTTGCAAATGTGAATCACGCCGCCTCAGTCTTGGCAGCATTACTGACAATATTACTGTACAGTGTCATTTTATGACCAAATCTCACAGCAGCTGTTCTGTGCTGCATCATTATTCTGTGCAAAGACCTCCTCTCATTTGTTTAAAATGCACAGAAAAGTCTTGGCTTCTCAAGCTATTTGGAAATTCTACACTACACTATGTTTGTCTTTTCAAATTGAGTTCACTGAACTACGGATTTTTCACAGGGGGACTGAAAAGGCGTTGAAGGTGCATAGGGAGCCCAGGTTCTTGAAAGTGTTATTAATGTAACTGCATGCTTGTTCATTTTCGAGTATTGATGTCAGTCACCGCCTCATGGTTGGATGGATAGAATTTCTTTATGAATTTAAAAAACATGACAATATGATGGGATCATTTATTTTTCTCAGATTTCTACAATACAAATAAGTGCACAAAAATACTGTAAATACTGGTATGTCTATAATGTTGCATCAATGCAAGTAAATCGAACCAGAAAGTAGGAGGCAGTCAGGCCCTCTGTGGTCTGATACCCCTGCTTTTGTGCACTTACTCATTTTGATTCAGAAGAAGCTGATCATTGCAGATGAAATGTAAGAAGCAGACTGTAAGCTGTTACTCCTCCATATGTTCTTAGGAGCCACAACATCTGCAACTTCTTACAGGTAAACTTCATCATCATCTTCACTTGCAACGTGAAGGATCTTTCCTGAACCCTGCTTGACATTTGTAAAATGTTACATTTTTGAAAATGTATTTTGAGTCACCTGTTGATCTCTGTATTAAATGTTCATGTGTAAGATGCTGGAGTGTCCACTGTCCACCTCCTGGAAGGACACGAGTTCTTTGGGTTCCAGCTTGGCAACCGTCTGCACTCCTGACAGAGGAACACAAAAACACTTTTGCCAACATCGGTTTGTTTTTGGCCGGATTTACAGAGAACCCCCGCTGTTGTAGTTGAACTACGTTGCCAAGTTTTCAGGCCTTGGGTTCATTTGCAAACAATGGATAAATAAACCCCATTCGTGACTGCCTGATGACACTCGTAGGACTAAAACAGTGCCTGCAGCAAAACTCACTCCGTAGGTCACTGTGAGTGCATTGCATAAACACCACTTTGTCTCCACTTGACCACTTGTACAAGATCTGTGAGCTGCAAACTGTTAGCAGCTCTCATTTTGAGAAAATCCTTTGTGATGCTAAAAGAGACAGGCAGGCCTGGAGTGCTCAGATCCACGGGGTCACAAAGGGTTGCATACGACTGGATGACAGAACAACGCAATGTTGAGAAACCGCCTCACGGAAAAAGAAAAGCTACATAATACAAAAGACTTTCTTTCCATGCAAAATGGTTGTTTACATTTACTGCACGTGTGTGTGTGTGTGTAAGACCTGACAGAATGTCACCTCACTACAGAACAAGCAAGCCAGTCAGTCCTGGGCCGTGTGGGCTGTGTGGTTAACAGGAAGCCATGAACTCATCATAACAGTGAGGAAAAGAGCAGCGAATAAGGTTGTGCTCAAGGCCAGGAGCCATGCACCTTCCCTCCAGCACACCATTCCCTCTGCTTTTAAAACCAGATGAACTGCTGCCAAGAGAAGTAAAGCTGCTATGTGAACAAGGGCAACAGGTAGCCTTGTTTTTAGAAAACTGATTTAACCAAAAATGTGCCCCAGGATGACCCCCTTCTGTGCTGCCTTCAGCTCTGGCTGTAGTTTCATAGCCCAGCATCCAGTGATTCTGAGCATGGTGACCCCCACCAGGGTCAATAAGGATGATGGGTGGAGGAAGTTTCCTGTACACCATACCAGTATATGACAGATTTTTTAATGCTCTTAAACATTTTGTCCATATTTGGTCTTTGCTCAAATAGTTCTTCAGCCTGTTCATATTTTTCACAGCTGAGAGCCTGTAGGCAAGACAGAATAATTTGAAGTCTTAGAAAAAGTGCACACCCTACCCAGTACGGCCCGGTCTCACCAGAATAGAATGCCTTGTTCCCAAAACCAGGGTTTTCCCCATCATAAAACAACAGGAACATTCTGAAATGAGAAGATAAATAATATTTCCCCAAAAGCTGCTTTAAATCCAACAAATGGTGGTGAATGAAGTGGACATTTCAATTCTAATTTAATTTGTGACCGACAGGTTTTTGTGGTGTGCAAGTTTTTCAGAACATATTTTTGTGGTGAACAATAATTAGAGGTCAGGTCATTCATTTCACACACATTTCATAAAAGGAGCGGGTCAAAGCCATGTTAATGCGGTGGCTCTCCCTTCACCGTCAACCCCATGGCGGGACAGCCCTGCAGTTCACCTGGTCATCACATATGGAGCTTCCCATTTCTTACTCCGTTTTTTGGATTCATCCTAAAGCTTTGCATTATTTTGGGGCAACCTTGGGTGAGTCACAGTTTTCTTGGGGAGAGTCTGCAGCTCTTCCATTCTTTTTGATTTCCAGAAACTGTCCAGTCCAGCTTTTTGTGTTGGAACCAGACAGCTCTGTGCACAGTGTAGAGCAGAAATATGAAATAATACATTTCCCATAAATTAAGTCATTGTAAGAACTGCAGCTGTGCAGAATGTGTCTTTACAGTTAAAATGTAATTAAAGATAGAAGTCAGCTGTAAAAATGACAAAATCATTCTCTTGAATTGTGTTTTCATTACATCAGAATGGAGAAAATGTATTTATTTGCACAGCATGTGCAACAAACAAAATAATAACAGCCTATTACTCTGCTCTGAGGTCTAGTATTCTAATACAACCTGAGTATTAGAGAAGGCACAGTGCTGAAAAGTAAGGCAAGGTACAGTACATCTTCCGGTGACACCGACGCCCCCGTCACACACAAGAAGCAAGACTTTTAAACTCCCATCGGAGACTCAAAAGAATCAAAGAAAGGTGCTCTGTGGACCACGAAGCCTCGAGTGGCCCTGCACATTGAGCTGTGACTTTCATCGACCCTTTTAAAGAACGGCTCAAGTTTCAAACCCAGGTGCGGTCACCAGGCTGACCGGCAGCTCTCTGGATGGGAGGATGCCGTAGGGGGCAATAAGTTCCACCAGATTTTTATAAAGGCAATGGCCACGTCCATCTTAAGCAGACAGTAATGAGAGGAACAGTCAAGGTCAGAATCATATACAGAGTTAGATGTCAGATGACAAACTGTACATTAGCACTGGCTTTTGTTCCCTGTGCACCTCTAGCTAACCCCGAGGAGGTGGTACAGTCTGGGACCCAGTGGGGGAAAAGGCAGGTCCATCTGAAGAAACCCTGAGCACTCATTCCAGGTAATTAAGCCCAAGTGGGTAACCGACCACCAGCGCCTTGTCGACCGTTACCACCTTCATACCACAAAGTGACCCAGGACCTCAAAACCTGCCTGACAAGACAGGTGTACCTGCTCCACCCCTACAGCCTCTTTATCCTTGCTTGCTGGCTGAGGATGCACACTTCCACTGGAAAGACACAACAAGAACCTCCTCCTACATGAGTTACATTAGACAAAGTTTAGCTGAGGTGCTAAGAACCCTCTGTAAACACGCTTGACTGGAGGCCATGCATAAGCCGGGGGAGTTGCCATTTGCTTCCCTGAGTTTCCTAGTTTCTCTTCATCAAGACGGTTTTCACTCTCTTGAGTTCTCGGCAAGGAAATTGCAAGGGTCCTTTAAGGAGCCAGGGTTGAGGGACACCTTTTACCACACCAAAGCCGACACAGTCGCAAGGCACTAAGCAACACAGTCTTGGAGTTGGCCATGTGGTGATTGACTATCACACCTTGAGAATGCACAAGTCACTACATGGTATACTTTGTAACCATGTATGTGACAAATAAATTCTTTTGATTCTTTTGAATGCAAAAAAGAAAATGTCATGTTTGTAGTTTAACTACACTGACAAACCTATGTTTCAAAAATGTATCAATCCTTTATGTCTTTATGTACTCTGTTGGTGTTAAGTGTCAACTATTCAGTTTTGATGCTTCGTGACCACTAATATCCAAACGTTTTTTTCTCCACTTGGGTCCTTAAAGGGTTGCAGCTACTGTCACCGTGACTGAATCCATCCATCTGTGTGGATGCCAGTCCTCCTCTTCATGCTCCTGCAACTTCCCATGCTTGTCAGTGTGTCTGAAGAGACTGATCCGCAAGTGATGTGTGCAAAAGTAAATAAACGCCATTTCTTTGTTTGTGCTTTCATTTCTTCTCCTTGCTATCTGTGGTATCGTCGCAAATCTCCTCCAACAGTTCAAAGGACCTTGCTTCTCCTGTGCTTCTTTAAGTGCAGCTTTCATATGCATGTAAAGTTAGACCTGTACAGACACGAGGAGAACTCCACACGGATCGAGCCAGATCACTGTGCCACGGCAAGGTTCTATACACAGTGATGTCGGTTTAGATTCCAGTGCTTCAACAAAACATGCACTTGTGGATACATCAGTGCCTTTGAGGACCTTCTCCAAGGCTCTCTTCGCAGCTTAACTGCTTAATCCCATGTTCCTGATACCAAAAGGCAAACTTTTTTGGAAACTGCACAGGATCACTTTTTCTGCGTTAACTGTTGCCGTCTCCTGTCCGGTGTAGAGGATTACAGTTCGGATAATCAGGTATTCCGGTACACGGATTCATTCATTTATTCCTAACGAAAAGTCACCCCAAGACACTATTGAGAACTGGACTTGAAGGCTTCCGCTTGAGACTATAAATGACTTTGAATGCTCTTCTTTATATGTTTGTACTATAATGTGAGGCATCTGATTTACTGTAACTGGGAAATAAATAGCCTGCTTTGCTTTCCGTTCATCCTTTGTTGTGATGATAACACAGCAACTTGAGAGATGCTGACTAGCAGGTTTACTGTGAAACAGGTCGAGTGCCTCTGGTCCTGATTAAAAATTCCTCTGGGGAGCCAAAATCCTTTGGAAAGTCCCTGTGTATCAGTCACCCTAAAGGAGAGACAGCCCACAGACAAGGACAAAAACTTGTGAATTTAAGCTTGCAGAAGGGATGTGCCACACCTGAATTTGACCTGTAAAATCCAAAGTGATATACAGTGCACGTGCTGAATTTGAGTTGCTCTGGACAAAGCTGTCAGCCGAGTCATGAGATGAGCCGTAATAGATTTCGTTCCGTCTGCACCGTAGGTGATTCTGATGCTTTTCCGCCTCTCTGCTTTTGGTGGACGCAGGATCCGCCTGGAGGAACACACCGGAAAGAGGCCGTTTGACCTTTCGCTGCAGAAGGTTATTTGTGTTTGAACCACCGCCTGCAGTCTTATCTCTGCTGGACCGTTCACAGCAAGGCAGAGTCAAGACTCCGGGGTGAGACTGACGCTTCTTACGGCACAAATACGGGCACCTGAAGAAGGGGCAGAAGGCAGCAGAGTCCCCACAGCAAATGCACGCTGTCTGCAGCCATCCTCTTTCGTGCAATACACAAAAATAAAAGCTTCGCTACACTTTTCATGCCATTTACATTTGCACACTTTCAACACAGTTACTGACAGCAGACTAACCAGTTTGGGACAACACCGACATGTTTCGATGCAAAGTTATCTTGTTCGCCTTTACAAAGTGAAGGCGAAGTTGCACAGGCATAAACACTTACTTCCTGTGTACATATTAATCTTATCAGACAGGCGTTTAGTAACCTGTGACTCAACAGCCTCTTTGGCAGCTGTTACACGGCCGCTCGATAGCTGTGTACATGGGTTCGACCGTGTGACTCCAGCAGGGGCCACCATCCCAACCAGAAGGCACCAGGACCTGAACAGGTCAGAGGGCATCAATGTTAGTAACCAGCCCACCACCAAACCCAACTGGGTTTTCACTGCATGCTTTAATTTCACGGCTATTGGACAAACAGTTCAAGCATCTCATGTGGTTTAAAACGTAAACCCATTCAATCTTAATAACCACAGAAAATGGATGTGTGACTGCAGCGCGAAATGTTATCTTATACAACGTTGTGTTACCACTGTGGCTTCGGACAAGGTGACACGTTGAGGCAATTCACTTACTTGCGGGACTTACTGAAAGTTGCTGAAATATTTGTTTTGATCAGTCTGGGTTTGTATACTGTATATCCAGACCAAATCTCTAAAACTTGAATTTAATAAATGTAACAATTGTACTGAAATAATACACTGCCCAGCCAAAAAATGTTCACCACTTGGATTGAATTTGGTGTTATGATGTGGGGTTGCTTCAGTTGGTCAAGTCTAGGTTCAGCTAAGTTCATGTGCCCAAAAAAGTTGACTACCTGGATATACTGAATGAGCAGGTTTTTCCATCAATGGATTTTTCCTTCATATTCCAAGATGGCAATGCCAGGACTCATGGGGCTCAAATTGTAAAAGAGTGCTTCAGGGAGAAGTCATTTCACACATGGATCGGCCACCACAGAGTCCAGACCTTAACCCCATCGAGAATCTTTGGGATGGGCTGGAGAAGACTTCACGCAGCGCTTCGACTCTCCGAAAAATGAATGCGACTCTGGACGGACGTAAATGTTGTGACATTGCATAAGCTTATCGGAACGATGCCACGGCAAAGGCATGCCGTAACCAAAGGTAAAACCGGGCCAAGGAAATATTAGAGTGTGGGACTTTTTTTTTTTTTTTGGCCCGGCAGTGTACATTGCTGCTCTGCAAATTGCATATTGTTGATAGTACATAGTACATTATGGAAAAAGTACTTCAGTTATGTTCTTTTTAGCCACAGCTTGGATTTTCACACAACCTCTGATAGCATTTAAAGTTTTTCTTAAAAATACCCATGAAAACTAATTTGCTTTCTATATAAAGTTAAAGAACAAGGTGAAAAGATCAAGTTATACAGCTATAATACTATTTATTCAAGCTGATTTTTTTTTTTTTTTTCCATGGAACTAGTAGTCAGATAAAGTCTGGGATTCTGGAATTCGCACTTAAAGCGCTTAGTGCTCATAATCACAGTGCAGTACAGGTGCTGTCATAAATACTTAGCAGTGCTGGGAATGCGATGACATCTCTGTGACTTGCCTTGGGGACACACCATGATTCTTCACATAGATTCAGATGACGAAATTTCTATGACAATCAGGCAAGAAAAAGCAAATGAGCTCTCGTAATCCTGACAGTTACAGTCCTCAACACAAGTCAGTATTATGACACAACTGTTGGATTATCATTTGTGAAACTCAAGAAATACTTTCAGATTGCAGGATTTTAATAGCTGTGCACATCTGGGCCTGACCTGAAGGTGACATAAGGTGGAAAAGAATATATCAAAAGCACAAGGTGGTGCAAATTACAATTCCATTTTCCAGAGAAGTCATGTTTGTTAGAATCAGGGCTCTACAGCATGTCCATAAATGGGCACAAGTGGGAGATACCAGAAAGAATGACGAGTTGCAGAAAGAAGAACAGACAGCCAGACCTCTGCCACTTGACAGTAAAAGGACAACAGAGAAACTGAAGTGGAAAAAAATCACAGGGCACTGCCTTAAAGGTGCCTCAAAGGTGAGAACGGTCTTACCTCATTATGTCGCCCACAGCCATCTGAAATCTTTGGCAAGAGGCGAGGTTGGCGACATAACTGGGACACGCTGGTATGGTACCAGCCAGATAATATTCACATACAAGCAAGGCTGGCAGCTTTCAAAGGAAATAGAGTGGCAGGAAATTTGCTCCACTACAGTATGTGGTAGGATGGGAGGTTGGCAGAATATTCAGGGTGGGCGAGATAACAAGGTAAGTGTGCTTTACTCAGTGCCTCAAGCTCTCAGTCTTCCAACAGGTGGTGATATGGAAGTCCAGGGCCAGTTCCTTCTCTTAAACTGCCCCCTGAACTTGGAAAGTAAAATATCACTTAATATCTAGCACGGTTCTCAAAATATCAGTCTGGATTCCTGAGAAAATGGATCTAACATTGTAATGCATTTTTCTTGTTGTCAATAAAGTGAACTTTGTTTTACACATTTTTAATAATAGCAGGGAGATTTGCACAAAATGGTGAGCTAAATATAATTCTCAAAAAAATGATAACTTCCTCCTGGGTTCAAATAGAACCTTAGAACCTTTACCTCCGTGGTCCCACTTAAACTCCAGCAGAAGTCCTCGGAAATGCATCAGTCTGTAAGTGCATGTTGATGATAATGACACGATGCCATTTATAACAGTAAGACACAGCTAATATTTTACTTTACTCATTGCATTCATCTGTTGCATCGAGTGGCACCCATCCGGCAGGCAGAAGAGAGCTGGGTGAATATTCAATATACATAGGTTTCTCTGAGAATCACTGCTCCCAAACAGCTATGATGCCATTGCTAACTAAAGTCAGTGGCATTCCAAAGGGGCTCGGTATCAGGAGCGCGGGCAAAAGTCCTGTAGCCCCTCTTTGACTAATCTATTCAAACTCAGGGACCTATTTTAGCCTCAATAAATCTCCTTCTGTAAATGAAATTGAATGTAGAGCAATTATTGGGACAACACGTTCAGATGCCCACGACTCCTTTTCATTATTTGATCCTCCATTCACAGACCTTCTTTGCAGGGAGAGCAGCTGCTCTAATTTGAGAATAAAGACAGCTGCCTTTGTTCCGTGGAGTTCACTGTTTTATAATGGAACTTCTTTTCAAACTCACATTAGGGATGAAGAGCAACCCTTAAAAGACTTCGACCCGGGATGGACAGATCCTAAGCTGAGCCCCCTTCTGTCGCCTTTCAAACGTCGCCCGTGAATCGATTTTAATGCTGGCCGCTAAACAGCTGTGGGGTTTAGGCCCCAGGAGGAGGAGGCAGGCATTTCTGCTGCCTTCGCCTACCTGAGCTGACCCAGCAAGAGTGGTCTGGTCATTTCAGCACATGCAGCCTGGCCTTCACGCGGCTACTGTTTCTGTTTTTTGAAGGCCCAGTTTGGCAGTTCTTAAAAGTAAGGAGAAACAAAGAAACAGAAAATAAGTATTTCACCAAAGGAAGCAGATATTCTTTTATTATAAGCTGATGATGGGATGCAGAGTAATTGCAATACTGGCATCTTTTCACTGGAAAATGTTTCAGAATTCATGGCAATTTGGAAAACACCTGCAACAGGTGATTCATTAAAAGCTGAGGATTACATAGCACTATGCATAAATTAGCTGACTATAAAGAAATGCTTGCAATTTTATTTTATAATTAATATTTTCTAAAAATGAAATCACTGAACTACATACATATAGGCCTCTACAGCATAGCTTTATATAGTGATCCAGCCCAAGTATTTTAACAAATGTGTCTAAACCAGATCGGTTGTCTTTTACATAATTTTCACAGAATGAAGGTATTATGTATTTCCGGTGCTGTATTATTACTGATACTGCACAAAAGACTATTTCAGCTTGCCAGTAGAAAGTCTATTGATATGATACGTCATAACCATAAGCACAGCACAATGCAGCTGCTGTCATAAGTTGTGACTATTGGGTTGTTATTAAGCGCAAAGGCTATCTATTGAAAGGAAGACGTTCTGTACGTTTTGTTGTGAAACGAACGGCTAGGGATGTGATTATGACGATGCAGGGTGCGGAGTTCCATCCATTCTGTATTCTTCCTTCGCCATTTGTGTTGGTGGTCACTGGGCGCCGGGCTGGGGCGGACGCAGAACGTATGGTGCTGAAAAGAGAAGCTGTGTTTATGTGTAAGCCAAAGTGCAAACTCCAGCATCCATACGTTGGATATCATGTCATATATACACGGTACATGCACAGTATATATAAGCTTCTGATTTCACTTCTTCCCATATTCTGCACAGGACCTGGGGGCTGGGCGGGGCTTCCGCCGCTGGCCCCTCCCCGTCATGAATATTAAACGAACGCATGCGTCGCTCCGCTGCCCCCCTTCCCAGCGCGCGGAGTACAGAGGGCGAGAGTCGCGAGCGCACGAGCCGCCGGTCCGCTTTCTTGGCTCCCGCGCCTTCGTGAGCTCGCAGGCAGCTGATCGGGGAAGAAAGGACAACAATCGGACATAATAAAAGCGCTCTGTCTGCTTTGCATTTTAAATCCGTGTCTCCTGAAAAAGAAGCATTGTTCTCCACTCGTGCATGTTCAAATCGGACGAGTATTTTAGAGCCGTGCGGCGGCCGGACCACTAGTTTGAGTGCGAGCAGCAGCGGCGGCGGTACGAGACGGGAGGCATGGTTCTGAGACGGAGCTCAATATTTACAGCCTTGGCCCTGCGTGTCTTTTTCTTATGCCTGCGAACCGAGGTACGTGAACGCTGCCCTTTTCTTTTCTTCGCACAACGTGTTCGCAAAAGACTGTTTTTTGCTCGGCTCTGTGGAATCACGCAGGTGGCCGTTCGTCTGATCCATTTGCTTCAGTTCTTTTTTCATCCTGTAAGCGACATTAAAAAGTGACGGAACAACGCGGCGGCATTTCTCGACGCATCCCGCTCCTTTGCCCGTTGCCGTCGCCGAAGCCCCGCTGGCTAAACGTCTCGTTGTAAGCAAAGTTCGCAAACGTGGGCTCTTCGCATGACGGCTCTGTCTCGTCTTTGCCAACAGGTGTCAGTGGCGTCGGGCCACTTCGAGCTGCAGGTCGTGTCGGTGGGCAACGCCAACGGCCGCACCGTCTTCCGCGCCTGCCTCAAGGAGTACCAGTCGAGGGTGTCCGCGGCGGGGCCGTGCAGCTTCGGCTCGGGCTCCACGGCCGCGCTCGATGGGAATAGCTTTTCTGTCAAGGGCGGGAGGAGCGACAAGGCCGGGATTGTGCTGCCCTTCAGCTTCTCGTGGCCGGTGAGTGAAGGAGGGAGGGATGGATGGATGGAGGGAGGGAGCAGAAACTCGCCGCACGTTTGCCCGTTTTCCCCGAAAGGTGGACAGGTAGGTGCGCTCGCTTTTCTTACTGCGGAGCATTGGCTGGCACAGCAGCGCCCTGACAGGCAAGCGTGAACAAAGGGCGAAAGCTGCTCCGTCGAGGAAGACCGCTGTGTGAAGCTGCCGTTCTGAGCAGCGCAAGATGCCTCCCCACTGCTAGACCTAAAGGAATTTAGTCTACGTTTCAGTGACCGCAAGTCAAATTTGGCGAAAGTGCTGGCAAAATGTGCAAGTTGCTTATGGTGCCTGTTGGTGACAGCTGGTTTCTGGGGAACTGAAAGTCGATGGATGAAGCTGGAAATGAAACGTTGGTGAGAGTTGACAGTTGCCTTGTTTTCCTCATGGCTGGCTTCAGTTCCCGAGAAGGTGGCAGATGATGCCAGACAGCTCCAGTCAGTTTCTCGCCAGCTCTTTTGCCGTGTTACTCTGGTACGGATGTGTCCTTACTTTTCTTTCAAAGCTTTTAGTGGAAACTTTCCCACAGGCTGCTTAGAGTTTTGAGATGTGCAGAATAAGTGAAGAAGAACCTCCTATGTGATCCTGGAATGTAGGGTATTTGCCACAAAAATTGGACACTCCTCTTTGTATTTATTTGTTTATAGGCCCTGCCTTTTGAAACACTGGAGGAATTGGCTTTACAGTGAGAGATGTTTGACTGTGTCGTTCTGCATTGTGGGTCATGTTTATACTCTTGGATGTAGTGGATTGTTGTAACATAGTTTAGTACCTATGTCCTGCATCTTCCTGATTGATAAAAGTACTGTAATTGTGTAAGATGTAAAATGTCACAGTGGAAAAGCACAATGGAGGCATCTTGTTAATGTTGCCAGCTTTTTATGCATGCAGTATTTTTTTTATGAAGTTTATTTATAATTGTCCAGATAATCGGAGAAGAAGAAATACAATGATGGCATCTGTATGCCTTTTTTTAATTTTTTTTTTTAATTTCTCTATGGTGGTCTTTCATGAGTCAGTTATTCCCAGGATGGATTAATTTACTATTACAGCCTTAGAGGATTAAGGGGTGAAAAGAAGCATTCCTAGTAATCAGATCACATTGTTATGGGCCGTTTCCTTGGCAACCAGTTCTTGCATATAAAACACCCCACCCCCAACTTTTGAGTCCACCAATATTAGTCTGAAAAGACTTAATTAGACATTGTCATCTTGCATACTTCCTTTTCCATCACACGCCTTCCTAGCAATTTTGGGGCAGCTGGCTATTGGTCAAGTCGTTCAAGATGGAGAGCGAACGCCGACATATTAAACATAGTGAGGCTTCAACAGGAAACATTTTAAAGTTTTTTTTTTTTTAATTGGTTTGCTGTAACGGTATATTTTTAGGGGGTTTAACCCACGACTGATGTGCATGGATGTGGCGGCTGGTGAATAGGGGTGAAGTGACTGGAAGTTTGAATGGGTTGCTAGGCAACATACTTGCACAGGGAAGGAACTGGATCAACAAGGACTGCACCTGTGGTGGCTGTTCCTTTTTTTTTTTCTTTTTTTTTAAGGAGGCAAAGTTTTTTGGCAACTTCTAGAGCTCTTTTCTTGTTTTCTCTGAAAGAATGAATGAATTCAAGAAAAGACTTGGGGTATGTGTGTGTGAGAGGGGGTGGTGCAGGGTTAAGAAATGTGGGGGGCTGCAGTTGCTAGGGGTGTGGGAGGTGGGTTTCTCATAAAAGGCCATGAATTGATGAATTGATATTAGATGGCCGTGGGGATAAAAGGGGCAGGGTGGTGATCAAACAATGGCTTCTCTTCTGAACATGGGTCTTGTTTTTGCCATTGTGCAAAGTCACTTTCAGTGCTGTCGCATAATTTTGAAACAGACTAAGCTGCATTTTTTTATGATAAAGTCGAATAAATTCACAGGATTATTTTTAGTTATTGCTTTGATTTTTACTGATTGACTGATGTTTTAGAGATTTTTTTTTTTAAGTTGGCTGTATCAGCAGCACACTGTTATTTAGGAGTTTTATGTGCTTCCTGTGAATCTGTGGAACTTGGAACATCTGTCCTGGAATAAGTTGCTATTAAGAACTGGATTCTATAAGATGAATGTAATAGTCAAAAATGTTGGCCCACTAGAATATGCAGTCATGGTTCTACTACTAGTGTTCACGAATGGGAATTAAACATTAAAGCATCATGAGCAGTCACAGCCTCAAAATGTAACAGGACATTTAACAAAAGTACAAAAAACATTAGGTGCCATTCACCTAAGTACTAATAGATAAGAAAAGTACACATACTCAACTGCAGTGCCAGGTATTGCTTAGAATCAAACACAGCAAATATTTTAATAAAACCACCCAGACGTATTCAGTCCCCACTACCACTAACTAAGGACAATGGAGTGACTGCGGCGACCAACGGTGTGGATTACTGAGCATAATGGTCCTGTTCTGCAATAATGCTCGTCTAGGACAAGCAACAGGAAGCAGTAGTAGACTCAGCAAAGCCAGGCTCCCACACAAATGCCAATTCTGCTGTGCATAATATCAGCTTCAGTGTGGCACTCTTTTTTGCAATGACCATTATTTCCAGCACTATACGTCAACACATCGGTCTATTTGCCTATTCACTCTTGCTTATCACACAGTAAGGATGAAGTGGGGAGGAAGAAAGTGGTTTTGATGAGAGTTTCAGAGCCTCTATTCATGGTGGGAATAATGACAGGCTTGCTTCAGGTTTAGCAGCAGAGGAAAAAGAACTTCTTCCAGCATGAAAAGTAAAAAAAAAAAAAAAAAAAAAAAAAAAAAATTCTGAAATCGTTTTGATGGCTTCGTTATGTTGGTATTTTCTTTGTCCTGTGTACCATCTATCCAACTTTTCTGTGCTGTGGCAAGGGATTAAAACTCCTTCTTAACTTGAACATCTTGATGTAGGAGGTTCTTTGTTGAAGAGTTCAGGGGGAAGCCCAGAGAACTGGACAGGAATTCCATGCTATTCTCCCCTCTCCTGCCATGATAATTGAGACCTCTTAACCAAGCAAAGTGCTCCTTCCATCCATTGGGAGCTGACAGCCCTCTGAAGGGCTTGTGAAGGTGCTCCCCTGTTGAAACACCTGTAATGTCCGCAAATGCAAGCTTGTGAGTGCAGATGAGATCGCTTCTGCAGATGGTGGGAATGAGATCCAGTTTACTAATAAGAGATGCACACCTTGTGCCTTTGAAAGCTAACTTGAACACCGAGTGTTCTGATGGTCAAAGTCATAAACGTGGAGCTCTGACTGATGTATGTAAGTGAACAGGATGGATGTCTTAGGAAAAACATGGACTGCACGTGAGTTAATGTTTTCTTGGTTATTTTTGGATGGGAACTGGGAATTGTTTGTTTTTCGAGATCCATCTGGATTGCTTATCATCTTTCTTAACTGAGGAACCTTTTAAAATATGTTTTCTGTTAGGAGGTCCACATTGGGAAGAGACTATAATGTGGATTTTTTTTTTCTTTTTTTTTGGACATTTGCATATTTTTACAAAGCCACCAAAAAAAACTGTTTTTCTTTCAATTAAGGCCTCATTCCAAAACAAACTGTAATATATTAACCATAATCTTAACCTGTTGACTTGCTTCCACCTTACTGGTTACCTATTTGACTGGAAATGCTTGTGGCTTGTCTGTACTTGCACCAGCACACTTGCCATCTGAAATATTTTCCCACAGTTATCGGGGAGTGAAAGCACAGCTCAGTTCAGCGGGGTGTGACACATGTAGTTTGGCACTCTTCCCGAGCATAACAGATGCAGAGCCATAACAGTGCTGTGCTGGAAAAGAAGACAGAAAGGTTCACACCTACAGGTTATTGACCAACTTTTAATTTTTTTTTTCTTCTAATCAAACACATGCTGAATGGGTCTGATCATAAGTGTGCGGATGGTTCTGATTTGCAACAAAGATGATTTTTTTTTTTTTTTCCCCACCCAACCCCTGCACACTTGTATTTGAAAATTGGAGATTAACAAGTCAAAGTGAATGAAACCAGTGCAGAGGTGTGGAGCAATGGATCAGGGAGGGGCAGGGGCTGACAGCAGATACTGAGTAAAACACATGCAGGTGAGATTTTAGGGGCTTAGTGGGTGTTGTCTGTATGTTTCTTTGGAAAACTCCATCAATCTGTGCATGTCACAGGTGGGTACCATGGGTCCTTTAGTAAAACTGGTGATGACCTGCCCCTCATTTTCCTCCACACCGTGAACACATACACCCAAATCCACTGTCCACTGGTGCCGTGTTCCACTGCCCTCCCCAGTCGGTCACCTGATATCGGTGAGAGCCACCATGGTCTTACGATAGACAAAAGCATTTCAAAGGGGTGGTGAAATAAAGATGGGGGAGGGGGAGACTCTCCAGGGATGTGACCAAGTAAGGTACTGTGCTCCAGAACCGATTCAGCAGTTCCCTGGTCCGCATTACATTCACTGAAAAAGAATGGTACCATAAAAACGTTTTATGTAGTAAAAGATGAAAGGGTCTTACCAGCAGTTGAGTTTTGGCATATGAGTACAAGACAATTGAAAATAAAGGGATGTGATGTTAAATGTCGGTTGATTTGTTTCGAGCGGCACAGGAATTTGCTTTTTTCTTACAGCTTTGGTCTTTATGTATACAGGGAGAACAGTCTATTTTTTTCCTGTCGGATTGAAAAAAACCTGGCACTTGCCTGTAATTGTAAGTTTTGATTCAGTCATCAAGGATAATGTGAGTACTCAAACTACATTTCATTTGCTCCTTTTATCTCTTTAGACACTTTTTAAAAACTACATACAATGTTGGGCTATGTCTAATGGTTTAACCACTTTTCCACCTGTGTATTTTTTTTTATCGGAGCAATTTAGAGTAAGTACCATGACCCAGGTACTGCAGCAAGAGAGGACATTCTAGAGAAAGGTGGCAGCTCTAAACACTACACTGTCTGCCCATTGAGTTATTAATGTATTTTTTTCAATTTGTGTTGTAGTTCTAGTTCAGAGCCTAATGATTTCCCAGCTTGGAAGAGTACCAAACTAAAGGTAGTAACTGCTTGGGTCTGTCAAAACTGTGACTGCATTGTCATGATTGTACATTGACAGGTTTCCCATGTTTCTCCTATTTAAGAACTGTGATGCTTTGCCAAATTGACTTTTGTACAGTACTTATTAAAAGGCCCTGCAAAACATTGACCTTCTTGTGATGTTTAAGTTGGTTAGAAGTACTTTAAGGTGCTCCATGCATGAGTGGCACTGGGCTTTCGTGTACAAAGAACCAATTGAAAGACAGACAACTCGCTGCTGCTTTGGGGCATCAGACAAGATCAAGGCCTGTCCAGAATACGTGGGTAATCATTGGGGCCCATCCTTCATGAACAGGCACCTTTTTTTTTTTTCTGCAGTTTGTCAGGTTAAGAGGCAAAATAATATTCTTCAGTTGCCTGCTGGAACTGAATCCCTCACGTAATGTCTTCCTTAAGCACGGGTTTATTTAACATGCT
The DNA here is from genome assembly GCA_018136845.1 of Heterotis niloticus. NCBI lineage: Eukaryota > Metazoa > Chordata > Actinopteri > Osteoglossiformes > Osteoglossidae > Heterotis > Heterotis niloticus. The sequence continues at coordinate 21,331,954 of CM030907.1, forward strand.
GTTGTGGGATAGGACCAGGATGGGGATGGGAATGCAGCCATTGGCTCAGTCATTCTGATTTTCCAGGAGAAAAATAAAGCGCAGTTGCAAATTTGTTTCACAGATTTTTCAACATGTATATGACCTGACCCCCCCCCCCCCTACTTTTCTTTCAGAGATCGTATACTCTAATTGTAGAGGCTTTGGACTTCAAAAATGACAGCAGCACTAGCGGTAAGTGTTTCTTTGTGCAAGATTTGGTATTTTGGGTTAAATGTAGATTTGAAGACGTGCGTGGACTGTCAGAGGGAAAAGGTCGGTCACTGAGCATGTGAACAGCATGGAGAAGGATGGTACCAACCACCCATTATGAGTTTGCACAATGGCAAAAGCAACAGTGTCCACTTGACTGTGCAAAAGAAAGTCCCCCAACTGGTGATCCTGTCAAGAAGGGCAGCATGCCATGCATGTGGAGAGTTGTGGCTAAATGACTAAGAACAAATTTTCTGCCTTTCGTAGCTGTTGGCAGATGCAGGTTGCATTAAACATGCATTCAGCCTAAATTGTGAACTATGGCAGCACGGCTGTTCAACTTAACTAGACAGTAAGCCTTGTGAAAATCAGTGCACTTGCTGTAATCTGTGTAACAGTCAATAGCTGACTGCTCACAATGGAGAAAATAAAACAAAAACTCACAAAGGAAGAACTATTTCAAATGGCAAATGAGTCGAGGATGTCATCATTAGGGAGACATTCATAGACATGGTGCTAACACATAAGCTCACCGTAGCAAGCAAATAGCAGCAGCAGAGAGAGGAACCTCAGCCCAGTGGAGCTAACAATCGACCAGAGGACAGCACTGACAACAGGGAATGCAATTGTCCTCCACCCCAACTCCTATTGATTGATAGCATTGTGACTGTAAATAGTTCTGGAGTGCAAGATAAGTACGGTGTTTTTGTACAGTCAAGTTCAGTTTGTTCAGTTTATTTGTTCATTGGTGAAGGTAATTTCTGGGTTGGGGCTGCAGTTTAATGTCCCTTTACACCTCTGTTGTGTTGTCATTCAGGTGAAAAAATAGGTTGCTTGTAGTTGGATCTTAGAGAAGTGGGGTCTACTGGATCTCCCGATGTACCTATGGAACACATTGGGCATATTTGTGTGAAATGGAAAGAGGCAAGGGGTACGTTTGGCTGAAGGCGAGCTGGTCATCAGCACACTCCTTATAGTTTCAGCACAAAGCTTCATGCCTTTTGTGGATTTATGCGAAGATACAAACACTATTGTACATGCCTGCAGGCCACTGTTGGCTCGTTGTGGTCTGCAATAGAAAAGCGTTTTGTCCCTCTGGTCACACACTGGCCTTGTGTCAACACCCCTGGTTCATGCTGAATGTTACCTGCCTCTGTAACTCCATATTTTCTCCTTAAGCCATAGTCAATGACAGCAGTCAATCCGTCCCAATGGCTTGCTCGCTGTCCTCTCAGGCATCAGAAAGCACTGGCTGAACAGAGTTTGGTAGATGTGAGCTTGGGCAGCGTGTTTCTTCCACCCCTTCCAAGTTTCTTTATGGATAAGAAATTCCCACTGTGGTACAACTAAGTTTTGCTCAGCATCTCTACTTGTTTATCCAAGCAGAAAAGCTTATTAAAGGGCCACGGCCCCTCAGGCCGGCAAAACCATTCTATTTGCCCCCAACCCCCTTTTCAGCAGAGCTCCTACATGTTGATCTTATCTGTCTGCATGTCAAAGAGTTCAGGAGGGAGAGGATTGTGCAAATGGCACAATGTGGTGCCGCATCCTCTGGAGCGTGAGTCAGCTGACGTGGGCTTTCCTGGAGTCATGGAAGTCTGAGGGATACTTTTGAGCTCGGTGCTGCTTTTGGGCTCTTACTGTGAGCTTCAGTGACTTTGGTTACAGAACTATACAACGACCCCTAAAGTATAGTTGTAACACAGGTGACAAGACAGCTTGTCACAAAAGTGGTTTTTATATTCAGCATATTTTATTTTATCTGTATTTTTGTGCGTAGCGTTCCTTAAAGCTAAATAGTACTGGGAAATGTATGACTATTTTCTGTGAAATCCCAGTAACAATTGAATCCATCTTCTCTGCTGCAGTCACTGATGCTGGTTTTTTCCCCAGGTGTGTGGGGGGAGGTCATCGAGAAGGCCGTCCATTCTGGCATGATCAACCCCAGCCGCCAGTGGCAGACCCACAAGTACAATGGAGTAGTGATCCAGTTTGAGTTCCAGATCCGGGTCATTTGTGATGAGCATTACTATGGTTTTGGATGCAACAAGTTCTGTCGACCAAGGGATGAGTTCTTTGGTCACTACACCTGTGATCACAATGGCAACAAGACCTGTTTGGAGGGATGGACTGGACCCGACTGCAATACAGGTACTGAGGTCAACTAAGCTCAACATGGCTGAAGCCACATATTCTACAAGTTACACCGGGCAGGACATGACAAAATATACAGTCCTGCCCCCGTATCTGCTGATTCAGTATCCATGGTTTCAGTAAACCACAGCCCCAGGGGGTTTGGAAAACTAAAGAAATAAACAGTTCATAAATTTCAAAATGCGTGCCAAGCAAGACCAGGCCATAACATGGTAAAATCAAGCAGGCCAAACGCGCCCGGTACTTGACTCATCTTCCTTTCTCCCTGTACCTATGCTTCCCTGCAGAATTTCCCTCCATTCTGCTTCCATTTTCTCGCTGTTCGCATTAATATATAGTGTTCGGTATTATCCGCAGTTCCACGTAACCATGGTAGGTCTTGGGATTGGGACATGTTACCCACGGATATGGGGGTACTACTGTATAGTTATGCATGCGGACTTATGACCACAAGGGGCAATATATGTGGTAGTGGTAAGAGCTTCTGCATTGACCGTGAAGGTCTGACCCAGGTTTGAATCCCACCTTGTGCTGTATTGGCCTTGAATAATTTATTTACCCTGAACTGCAGCAGTAAAAATTGTCCAGATATATAAATGAGTAAATTATTGGAAGTAGCTTATCATTCATTAGAAGTTGCTTTTGGAGGAAAAAATGGTTAAGGGTATAGAAGTAAATTTATGGATGTATTGAAGTTTGTACCCTTTACAGGGGAAACTTTCTGAAATCGCATGCTTTATTTTACATTAGTTGCTTTGGATAAAAGCACCTGCTGGACAACTTGGCAATGTGAAGCTCAAGTAGCAGAAGACATGGTGACTGTACCAGGCCTCACACAAAGTGTAGTTGATGTCAGGGTTTTTTGAGAGCACCCAACATAAGCCATAAGCTGTCTCCATGTCATGCAACAGCACATTTTGTTCGTGTTGTGTATTTGTGGGTGGGGGTGAGGGGTTCGGGGCTATTGTTGCAAGCTGAATTGGTGGATTTGCGGGTGCAAGTTGTCACCTACCTCCAGTGTGTTTCCAACAGGATGAGGGCAGAGCTCAGATCAGTCTTGGATTTTGTAGGATTACTGCCCTGGTGGAAGATTAGAACATTCCCACGAGTGAGGGGCTTGGGTGGTGGGCTGGGTTATGTTTGGGAAGCAGAGCTGACACACACTCTCTCTCGCTTTCTGTCTCCTTCCATCCAGCGATCTGTCGGCAGGGCTGCAGCACAGAACATGGATTCTGTAAATCACCTGGGGATTGCAAGTAATGGCCGTTTCCTCCGTACATATCATTTGGTGGTTGAGCAGGAGCCATTTATTTTAAAGTTTTCTGAAACTTTTTAATTTTACATAAGTTATAGAAATATTTTTTTTTCTGTACTAGCTTGGTATTTTAATTCGTTTTTTATTAAACAATATTTAAGGGGTTCACTATGTTGACTGTAGCAGAAGAACTGATAAAAGAGTTTGACGTTTTCTGATTTGGATGTTTCCCAGCAACACACATACAGTACCTAAACATGCATGCAGTCCCTGAAGCGCACAGTAAAACATCTTGGCTCAAGGCTTTCAGCGGCACTGTGGTTTTCCCTGTGTGCTGTGGTTACACTCATCCTCTCCCAGCTCCCGTCTGCCGCGGGAATTGTGCTGGACATTGAAGCTTAAGCCAGGAACTTAGAATTGTACAAGACAACCCCTGTGGCACAAACTGGCCCACTCAGATGTGCCCAAGAGTCAGATTAACATGGGGACTTCATATTCCCCACCCCCAGCACACCAGACTCCTTGTGTTGAGAGCTTAATGGCAAGCCTGGAATCTTATCGAAAGACACTGATGAATTCAAGTTTTCTTTTCTTTAAATTTCTGGCTGCATTTTGATGCTGCTGTCCTGCAGGCCAAGAAGTGATGGAAACCAGAAATGAGGATCTGAGTGTCTCCATCATTAGCCTGGCAGAATTTGGTCACAAAATGCTTTCTCCAGCAACATGGCGAGATTCCTCAGTCAGGACTTTCCTTTGGCCATTTTAGGCATTTTTTTCTGTCTCTTCTTGAATTAAGAGAAAATAGAGGAGCAGTTAACTGTTACTAAATCACTTGGTTTAATTCTTTAAGTCACAACTCAGTGCTTATAATGAGAGGAATTGTAACTCACCTTCATGACTGGACCAGTTCAGCCTCCCGGTTTCGGGAGGGAGGGAGCAGCCAGCCTGTGACCAGATGCTCAAAGAAGTGCTCAAATAGTTAAGCATTCTTTATAAAGTGAAAGCACGCTCAGTGAAAAGCTGATGCTTTGCAGTCCCTCATCCATCTCAGCCAACAGATGTGATGTTTCCTGTTAACAGTGTTTCACACCTTCTACTGAACACAGGCTATTACCAGGTACGGCAGGTTACACTGTGTACGTCACCACCCAGCCCATGCTGCCAAACCTCCTCCCTTTTAGAATCTGGAGAATGCTTCCCAAGAACCTGAACTGTGCAGGCACTTGACTTTTGTTGTACAATCTCTGCAGAGTTCTCACGAGAAAACAAAATGCATTAGCACTGAAAATCTGGTTTGCCCTGTATATGACAATGCTTTTTGATCAAAGCACTTTTGCCTACATAATTTGCCTTCCTAATCCACATGCCTCTCTTTTTTTTTTTTTTTTTTTTAATTTATTACTTTTTAATGGGCAAATAGAAAATGGAGTCAGACATGTTCCTGTTGGCGGAAGGGACTGCATCAGTATTGTGTCATAACATAGATCCCACTACTTTTTCTGTATAGGCTTGCAATGAAAGATAATGTATGCAATGTCAATGTTTTCAGGAATCAAGTAAAGAGGCTTTTACACCTGTGCTCATTGGGAGGTTGGGTGGGGTGACCTCAGTGGTGCTCTGCTTGCAGGTGCTTGTATGGCTGGCAGGGGGAGTACTGTGACAAATGCATACCTCATCCAGGCTGTGTGCATGGTACTTGTGTGGAGCCTTGGCAGTGTCTCTGTGACACCAACTGGGGTGGCCAGCTCTGCGACAAAGGTAGTCAACCCCACATCCCTCCTGCTGCTTTCTCCTCCAAGTTGTTTTGATGTTTGTGTACCATATCTGCTTCTGCCATTTCACTTTCAGTCTCTTTTTCTATTTCATCTGCTGGTGACTTCCTAGATTTGAATTACTGTGGCACCCACCAGCCTTGCCTGAATGGAGGTACCTGCAGCAACACGGGGCCCGACAAGTATCACTGTTCATGCCCCGAGGGCTACTCTGGGGTCAGCTGTGAGAAGGGTACGTATCTTCATCCATGAGGAACTCAAAACTTGGGGTCTGGGGCCTCCTTCATCTTTCCACTCTACTGCTACAGTATTTTCTCTATCAGGAAGCCCATATGGGAAACGAGTTACTCAGTCTTGTGTAGAAATGCCTTCAACTGATCTTGAAAAATGAGTTATTATATTCAGTCTACAGTTTAAATATTGGCTGTATACCCCATTTTTAATCTGACGTGTGACTTCACTAAAGTGAAGTTACTTTTATATGCTATTTCTTGCATGGCAATAAAAATATGTATTGTAATTGTAAACCGTATGCTTGTGCACTATTTAATGCATATTTGTACAATAAAAAGCATTGTAAACTAATGTTTTTGTGTTTTTTTAACAACTTTTGATTAAATGAAAGTAAATTAAAACCCTGCATTTTGGATAAATTGTAAATAATATTTCTAAACCTGTCAGTAAAGAAAATCATGGACTCAGGTTAGGAATAAACTGTGTTATTGGTGGAAGAATTCCCTCATGGTTAGACCAGATTCTGCTGGAAGTGTAGCCCAGATTTTAACACAGCCCTTCTGGTAGTTTTATGTTGAAAGATTGCAATACAAATCTCATCTGAAGCTTCAGCAATGCAGTGGATTGTGAACAGGCATTTGCATTTAAACAGTGGGCACTTCTAGATCATGGCAGTTTTATTGCTCTGACTGGTATTTTTCCCCATTCCTGTTGGTAAGACATTGACGTGCAGTAGCTGAATGCCCAGTGCAGTGTTTTGCAGGGTCAGGGGTGCCCACCTAGATATATCCCTTTTTCCCAGCAGCTGTCATATCCACTCTCAGTCTCATGGAGCGCTTCAGTCAGGGGTGGCTATTTGTGAAAAATGTCTAATGTCTGGAATTTGCTTAAATCATGTAGTGATTCATCCCTGCTTCCTTTAAGAGGTACTGCCAGTCATCAGGTGAGAAGATATGTTGCATTGGCCTGGTCAGCTTAGCATGAGATATGATTTCTTGCCTTATGGGGGAGGTGGGCACACTGCTGATGGCAATGAGATGGGATTTACACCATTCTTCTAACCTGCCAAATGAGCTCTTTGGAGCTCTCTGTGATGGGTGGATGGAAAGGGACACAACCTTCCTTGTGATGTGATCTCAAAGTATGAAAAACCTGGATTTCCCCGTGTCCGCAGCCGAGCGAGCCTGCATGTCTGGCCCCTGTTTCAACGGCGGTAGCTGTGTGGAGACCGGCCATGGGTTCGAGTGCCAATGCATGCCTGGGTGGAGTGGCCCCTCCTGCTTGATCAGTAAGAACCTCCCATTCAACAATGTACATGCACTCCATGCTTGGTGGCTGGGGTCACCTGGCATTTTCATTGTAAGCTGTCATCAACCTAAAAGCCTGACACTTGGTCTTCTCTGTTAGATGTTGACGACTGCAACCCAAATCCCTGTAGTCACGGGGGCATGTGCCACGACCTGGTCAATGGGTTTAAGTGCAGCTGCCCTCCACAATGGACTGGCAAGACTTGTCTAATCGGTGAGCCTCCCTCATGTCCATGCATGCGTGCACGCGTTTTCTCAATGTAAAGCTATGAAAATTCTGAGTGCTGGTTTTAATGGGAAGTTGGCTACAGGACATGTGTATGTTTTTAGCATGACAAGGGTGTAGGAGATAACCTTGCTTGACGACATCCTGCAGCCAACTGGGGGGCCCTGAAGTCAGGGGTTAGTGGGTGTTTGTATCACTACCTCCTTCTTAAAAATGTGTAAGTGCATCTGGGGCAAAATAAAGAGTCTCCAAGGCTCATTAAGAATGCCTGACTGCCCCCTTTCAGTTAAATCCTGGTGCCCCTTCCTTTCAACCCTTGTTGCACTTGCTCTTCCCGCCTCTCTCACTTGCTTCTTTATTATCTACAGCCATGGGCAGCTTGTTTGGGCATGTTTGTTTTTTATTTGGGCGTAAATGACTCCTCCCCGCGGCAACCGACTGCGGGTGGCTTGAATCTGAACTTGTGGGCACAGGGTCGTCTGAGGCCGAGGGACACATTCCAGTTTAACTTTTTTCTTTTGAAACTTTTTCTTTTAACTGTGCCAGGTCTCCTTATTAGCTTTACTATAGTAAATCAGACCAACAGTATGGTTGTTGTCCTGTGACACCACTGTTCCTTCTTTTTCAGATGCCAATGAGTGCGATGCCCGGCCCTGTGTGAATGCCAACTCCTGCCGCAACCTGATTGGTGGATACTTCTGTGAATGCATCCCTGGGTGGATGGGACAGAACTGTGATATCAGTAAGTTGAAAGGCCTTGTTTTCCCTGTTGAATTGAAAAAAAAGTACTTTTTTTATTATTACTTATTACCTGACTGACTTGATGGGTGTCAATTCCCTTCACAGATATTAATGACTGTCAGGGACAATGTCAAAATGGGGGAACTTGCAGGGTATGTTACTGGAACTTACTGAAATATTGAGTGATTTTTACATTGAATTTTTTAAATAAATATTTAAACATATTACTTAGTATACGTCTACAAAAACATAAGTATACTGTTTACATCAGATGAAAGAATGTGATTGATTGGTAACTATAATCTTCTTGTTTGGTTCATTTTCCTGTTTTCCCCCCCCTTACAAATTCTCTTTTATTTCCTTTGTTTTTAAGGATTTGGTGAATGGTTACCGCTGCATATGCACTCCTGGCTATGCAGGCGAGCATTGTGAGAGGGATACCAGCAAGTGTACCAGCAGCCCCTGTCTGAACGGTGGCCGCTGTCAGGATGAATCCAATGGGTTCCAGTGTCTCTGCCCTCCTGGCTTCTCTGGAAACCTCTGCCAAGTGAGCAGTAGATTTGTTTTTCTGGCTGTGTGTCAGACACTTCCATCTGTGCGGTGTTTTGTTAATTTCTTTTCATTGCTGATATGTATTTCCTCGCCTGTGGCTTCTGTGTTTCCATTCTTGTCCCACCCACTATAAACACATGCCAAAGATATGTAATTTGAAGCCAGAACTTTTGTTGAAGCTTTGACAATCTGAGGTTACTTGTGAAGTACATGTGGGGACTGTCTCTTTTACCTCTTCCTTAAAGGGTTTTGTTTATAGCAGGTAACATGTTGCCAGTTATCGCTTTTGCCCTCTTTACATTTAATGATACTCTGTTTCAGCTTGATGTTGATTACTGCAAACCAAACCCCTGTCAGAATGGAGCTCAGTGCTTCAACCTTGCCACAGACTACTTCTGCAACTGCCCAGAAGACTATGAGGGCAAGAACTGCTCCCATCTGAAAGACCACTGTCGTACAACACCTTGCCAAGGTGAGCTATTGTGTGTATTTTTTATATCTCTTCCCACACACTGACAAAAGAGTGATTTTTCTATTTTATATTTCCACTGTTCTGTAAGACTCATCCTCCAGTTGCAGCCCGTCCTTATTTCCTGCATGTTATAAGCTGCTGTAGCATAGTGCAGGGTTCAGATTTTGGACATTGGGAGCTCCATCCACAATCGGACTAGAAAATTGTCTCCAATCCTAAAACGTTCTCCTGCCTCTTCTGTAACCCAATATATCGCTAGACAACTTTCTTCTCTGCCCCAAATTAATTTTTCCAACAACCTGGCAAGTGTTTAGTGGCTCTGTGTGTGTTCTTGTGAGTAGGATCTTGTAAGCGTTCGTTTCAGTGTACTACGGGCAAAGACAGACTGGAGGTCAGACCAACCCCAGAGTTCTTTCTGCTTAGCGGGGGCTCGTGGTTAGCGTTTACATGACTTTAATCCAGCTTCTCGCCATGTTCTTCCTTTCATACATGAGACAAGGAGAGAAATATTGAGTTTCAGGAATAAAATGACTCTTAGCAATTTGGGCTAATGCATGAGTCACCTATGGCTGGTAACTGTATTTTTGAAGGTATAGTATTTGCCCTTTCAGATGTGTATTTTGCACTCTTTGTACTACCTGTGACTGTTTTTCTGTGAGAATTTTAACAATGCTCCTGCTCACCATTGAAAATTGTTCCATCCCTGTCTTGTGTTGCAGTGATTGATAGCTGCACGGTGGCTGTAGCCTCTAACAGCACGCCAGAAGGTGTGCGCTACATCTCCTCAAATGTATGTGGCCCCCACGGACGCTGCCAGAGCCAAGCTGGCGGCCAGTTCACCTGCGAATGTCAGGAGGGCTTCACTGGGACTTACTGCCATGAAAGTAAGCAGAAAAACCTGGGCTGGGTGTGTGTGCTTTCAGCCTGTTCTGGCCAGTATTGGCCTACGCAGATCCATTCCTCAAGTTACAGGCCGTCCTTTAAGAAGGGTATGGTGCAAAGGATTTGATGCCGAGAATAATGTTCAGATATCTATTGTGAGATCTTTTGGAGCTCCTGTGACAAGAACCCTTCTTGTTAGATTTTAATGCCTTTGGTGTTCTTAATGATAATAAAGAAACTAAGACTGGCCATCATGTTGCACTTAGCAAAGTTATTATTCTTTTGTTCATTTAACTGACACTTTTCTCTTAAGCAACTTACGACTTTAACCTACTCAATTTGAGGTCATTTTTACATGACCAACTTTTAGGGCAAGTATCTTGATTCAACAAGAGGTGGAATTCAAAACTGGGTCCTTTCTACCTGTTAGGTCTTTTAAGACTTCTGTTGGTTTTTTTAATGCCTCTCAGGTAGCTTTGTTTGTTAAAAGTTTATCTACCTTGAACATAAAATCCATTCCACCTTATATTAGGGTCAAGGATTGGCTTCAGTTTCAATTCAATTTTATTTTTATTTAGCGCTCTTCTCACTGCAGTGACACAGAGCACTGAACAGACATGTCAAGGGTAGTATTCATGTACAGTTGGTATCTAGTCACGCAGGAGAGGAAAACACACCGTGTGGCTTCACAGAACAACAGTTGGTAACTGGCCCCAAGGTGCATCCGATTTACTATCCACCTGTTCAGCTTTGTGCTTGTGTGGTTTTGGCAGGACTGTGTGTCAGGTTACCTTTAATCCTGCTGTTTATTTCAAGTATTTTGAAATGAGCATCAGTCACTGTGAGCTATGCATGACATTGACTTTTGAGTTGGATAGGACCAAAGTGGTGTCTTTGGGGAAAACTGTCTATGGGAACAAGCATCTCCTAAGAGAAAGCTAAAGAAAACTGCCTTGTTTTTACTTGTACAATTATATTATGTACCATGTTTACCCTTCTCTCTCTCTGTGTCCTTTCTCCAGACATTAATGACTGTGAGAGCAGCCCATGTCAGAATGGTGGGACATGTATTGACAAAGTCAGTGTGTACCAGTGTATCTGCTCAGATGGCTGGGAAGGAGCTCACTGTGAATCTAGTGAGTCTCTCTCTCTCTCTCTCTCTCTCTCTCTCTCTCTCTCTCTCTCTCTCTCTCTCCCCCCCCCCATCCCTTTCCTATAGAAAATGGAGTAATGGTTTTTTGTCTTTTCCTCCTGTTTCCACTCAGATATCAATGACTGCAGCGTTAACCCATGCCATAATGGGGGTAGCTGTCAAGACCTAGTGAATGACTTCTACTGTGAATGCAGAAACGGCTGGAAGGGGAAGACCTGCCACTCCCGTAAGCCCTGTCTTCTTTCCCTGTCCCGGTGTGACCTGCTCTCCAACATTTGCATATGTGTCCGTGCCTCTTATTTACCAGAAACCTATCCCCCCCCATTTTTCCCAAGGGGAAAGCCAGTGTGACGAGGCAACGTGCAACAATGGAGGAACATGCTATGACAAGGGAGATACCTTTAAGTGCCTCTGTTCCTTGGGCTGGGAGGGAGCCACCTGCAATATTGGTAGGTCCATCCAGAGCAACTTAGAACAAGTCCTGCCTACCCCCTTGCCTTCCCCCTTGCTTTCCACTGTGACGTTTAGGTTACATTTGATACTGTTCTACTTGCAAGAAAAAACTTTGATCCAAAAGATAATAATTTCAACACGTTAAAACTAAAACACTTTGCTGTTCAACAAAGTCCTTCTTTTCTCTCCCTCCACTGACAGCCAGGAACAGCAGCTGTCTGCCTAATCCTTGTGAGAATGGTGGTACCTGTGTGGTCAGTGGTGACTCCTTCACCTGCATCTGCAAGGAGGGCTGGGAAGGTGGCACCTGTGCCCAGAGTGAGTGTCATTTCCTCAGCGAGTCGCATTCAAGGAAGTAGGGGATGGAAACATGGGTAGTTTTCCTGAGTCAGTCTTACCAATAAAATACTTGATTAAGGAAGGCGGTGTGAAAGATGGTGCAGAGCTACACCTCACGATGTCCTGTGTCTCAGCAAAGTCACCCCATCAATCGCATCTTTGTTGCTTTGAAATTGAGAATAGTCTGGAGCAGGAAAAAAAGTCTGTGTGGTTTCTCTTCCCCACATTTCCTTCCTATTCATTATCTTCTGGCGCAAGTACACATCTGCTTCCCTTTCTCCCATTCCTTCACTCACTTGAATGCATGTCTTTTGTCCTGAAATTGCACAGCTTAAATGTGGGAATAAGCAGACAAGACATAAGTAGGAGCTACATCCAGAGGTAGTGGAACAGGTTTTTCAAGTGGTGACTCATTTTACTGTTGGATATTTTATCTCACAGTTTTTTTTTTTTTGGTTTGTTTTTGTTTTTTTTTATTTTATTGTTGCTCATTTTTAAAGACTTTTTTTTTTTTTTTTTTTTTTTTTTCCTTTTGCAGATACAAATGACTGCAGTTCACATCCATGGTAAGTTCCTTTTATTGTTTTGTGCATAAAATACAACTTGAATATGGAAAGAATCATTTGTTCCACTGTTTCCAAAGTCGTAACTTAAGCAATAGTAATTGAACTTCATGTTGACAAACTGTAGTTTTCAATAAAACCAAATATTAACACAGACTGTTTTAAATTCAGGAACTCATTTGAGAAATGCGTTGGCTTTGACAAGCTTGGAGTTTTTGCTATGAAAAAGCTCAATTTTAGCATCTGTGCAGAAGATAAATTTCTGATGGCCACCCATACGTCTGTAGGCTGTGACCCTGCAGTCTGACTCAGCCACTGTAAGGTAAAGGCTCACTGCCGTTGCCTCCTTGTCCCTATGTAGCTACAACAGCGGTTCCTGTGTAGATGGAGACAACTGGTACCGGTGTGAGTGTGCCCCTGGCTTCGCTGGCCCGGATTGCCGGATAAGTGAGTATTAACCCTCCCAGAGCTTTGGATTATCCAACCTTAATACCCGTTTAAGTGGACCTGTTATTGCAATCTGTTGTCAAAAGTTGCATTTTGACAGCAGCAATGAAAGACATAGCTGCCCAGTTTGAAAACCTTTGGACTCCATACCAAGGAATAGTTGATATACAAGTTAAAATTCAAGATACCCTGTCTGTTGTTGCCATATTTTTCTATTTTTTATACCATTTCATTGACAGATTAATAGAAACTAAATTTCCTGCAGCACATGAAGCATTTGGAGTTGAGGAGCTACAAACTTCATGAAACATGCTTGAATGGTTTTTATTGTTATAGTTAGAGACAACTTGGCACACTGAAGGACTTTGGTCCTATGTGTATATCTGTTAGATCCTTAATTCAAGTGTTTGCTCTTCTTTAGCTCTAATGTGAGAGCAGACATACCCACAGTTTGAGTCTGAGTTGTTGGAATGATTTCTGCAGGACATTTTTATTAAAACCTAAACACCACCCAGACTGCAGTGTAAGAAGGACAAACAAGGGGATTTAACAAGCATCCAAACTAAGAAACTGCCTTGTTTTTCTAGATATCAACGAGTGTCAGTCTTCTCCTTGTGCTTTTGGTTCCACCTGTGTGGATGAGATCAATGGCTACCACTGTCTTTGTCCCCCTGGCAGAGCGGGTTCCCAGTGTCAGGAAGGTAAGGTCTCAGGTCACTGTCTTGCTGAGTCTTGCAGCTAAAACGTGCTTGTCACTAAGTTTATAGACACAGGTGTTCGCTGAGCTCCCTTGATACTTATCCCATCGGATAAGCTTAGGCTCAACGAATTGCGTTTGTTTCTTTGTCCCAGGTGAGCTCTGTGAGCGTAGCATTTGGTACCATGACATGTCAGGAACGTTAATGTTATGAAAAGAGCGCTTGCATGCTTGGTTACTTGCCTAAAAAGAGACATTTAAGTTATGTATATTGTTAACATTTCCTCCTACATTACAGTAGTCATCAAGATTTGTACAGATAAACCTTGTGGGGAATTTGTGTTCTTATTTAGAAACCAACACTAATTGACTAAATAAATTACTTTAGTTTGTAAGAAATAACAGAAGCTGTGCAGACTGAGATCTCCGTGAAGGAATAATTTCTCTCCAAGTTTCAGTTTGGTTGTATGTCAGTGGTGTAACAATGTCACCTCTCATGTTGTAGTTACAGGAAGACCCTGCATTGCCAATGAGCAAGTAATTGCCGATGGATCCAAGTGGGACATGGACTGTAACACGTGTAACTGCCAAAATGGCAGAGTCACCTGCACCAAGGTAACGTAGGAGTCCTGCTGTTTCCCTGCCCATGACAGCTGGACAGGTAGTTAATATACAAATTTGTGGTCACATCATACATTTACCTCTTGTGTGTTGTTGTACGTATGTGTGATCCTCTGCAGATGTGGTGTGGTCCCAAGCCCTGCCATTTCCATGGAAAGGGACGAAGGGAGTGTCCTGCTGGCCAGAGCTGCATCCCGGTCAAAGAAGAGCACTGCTTTGTGAAGCCGTGTTCTGGCCAGGGAGAGTGCTGGCTCCACAGCCCACCTCCGGCTCGCCCCAAATGTCACCCAGGTTCTGGCCTGTCAGAGAGCAGCTGCGCCAATATTACATTCACCTTTAACAAGGAGACACTGCCACAAGTGAGTTGTGTGGGGACTGCTGGCTTTAAACGGTTCACTTTGCTTTTTTGAATAACCTGCCTTTGGAGCGAATAATTGTGTCCGGTTTTTCCCCAGTCCATGTTAAATCCTTAGTGCCCAGTTTCTGCAGAGATCTTCCGGTGCTAAGAAATGCATTGTGCACGTTTAGAGTTTGTGATAAATTGTCGACATGTGATGTGATCCAGTGAGCTAGCACGCTGTCCAGCCTGTGTTCTCTTACAGAGGCATGTTTTGTCTAATGCTGGTGCTCCTCCAAGCTACAGCATTCCTAGGAAAGTATGAGTGCAGAAAAATGTACTCCAGTGATTCTTTTGTGGATGTAATGTGAAACGATACTTGTTTTAAACTAGGGTGGGACAACTCCAGGCCTCACGGGCTCTGGCCTCTAGTTTTTTTCCATTAACAACTGATTTGTATGAGGAATTGTAAGAACGCTAAGGTGAAGTGCCTGCAGGAACAACGGAATGAAATGCAGCCATTAAATACAAAAGTTCTCCACCTCAGTTTGAGTGCTTCTGACTTCTTCACTGAGGGCAAAGTGTGCCGTAGTGGTTTTGCTGGCCATCTGATCGGTCATGACTGGTTAAAGAAGAAGTCCAATGGACTTCTCATCGGACTCATTTTCCGTGTCTCTAATTGTCTTTTGTCTTTTCAGGGTCTCACCGTGGAACAGATCTGCAGTGAACTGAGAAACCTGTACATTCTAAAGAACCTTTCTACTGAATATTCCATGTCCATAGCTTGTGAACCATCACCATCTGCCAACAATGAGATCCATGTCACCATAGTATGTATTTATATTTTGTATGTTTATTAGGTGATGCTTTTCTCTATTGAAGTAGCGTTGCCCTGCTTGCAGCGATTTACCCACTTACATAGCTGGCTAATTTTGAATATATCATTTAGTCGATGTTTTGCTTGAGGGTACTAGAGGTTGAATTGAGTTTGAACCTGGGTCCTTTCAGTGCTAGGAGGCAGCTCTGTGCCACTGTGCTGCGTGCTGCTCCTATATGTATGCAGTCTTTAATCACATAAACCATTTTCTTTGTATTCTTTGTAACTGGCATTACTTTTGTTTGTGCAAATCTCCATGCTGCATATCAATCTTGTGATATTGCATATGAGCAGAAGCCCCTAGTGAAGTGCTGTGTCACTGAGGGTAAAAATGGTCTGTATTTCAGTCAACAGAGGAGCAGAAGCCAGACAAGTCCCCCATCAAGGAAGTCACAGATAAGATTGTTGACCTTGTTAGCAAGCGCAATGGAAATAACACCATTATCATGGCGATTGTGCGAGTGCAGCGGAAACAGACCCCTGACCCATCTGGTAAGAAAGTAAAAGTCTTCTACCCACATTCTTGTTGCTGTTTCAGCTTTTGCTAGTGGAAACTTTCTGTGTTACGACGATTTTGAAGAAAGACGCCTGGGCTGGCCCAGCGATGTAGAAGTTGAAGCCCAGGGGCTTGCATGGGTTTCATAACAAGGTTGTTGGCTGAGGAGCAGGAGCAGCTGCTGTGAAAAGCAATGCTGAGAAGCAAAGAGAACACACCAGACCTTGGCTGACTGCTTTCCTTTTGGTTGTCTTGATGTCTTGCAGGCATTTAGTGGTCAGCACCATAATTGGGCAAAAAAATCACCTGTGCATTTCTCCATTCTTATGAAGACCTGACAAACATTTTGTATTTGGAAATGAATGTGCCTAAATGAAGTATAATTTAATGTGTTGACTTTGTTGTAAGTGCTTACCTTGTGCCTCAACCGTTCTAGTGATTAGCTTTTAGCAAATGTTGACATTAGCTGGACAATCGTCTGCCTTGAAATTGAGTTTCCTAGTAGTCTCGAGGCGCCACACTCCTTTGGGTTAGAATTACAGATATGAATCGCTGTACTTTGACAAAAGTTTTCTAAAGCTTAAAGGCAGCCCCATTTTCACAAATTTCCATGTAATTCAAAGTCTTCTGTCATGTACATTATTTTGTATTTGAGGTCTTACTGTAGTTCCAAGGTTGGCTGGAGGGGGTGACTTACTCTGTGGGACACACCGCATAACACTGACTGTACAGTTATGCTGCTTCAGTTGTGTTGGTCTGTGGATCCTGTTGACCTGAGTGCCATTCTCCTGTTCTTCTCCAGTGAGCTACCTGGTGCCCCTGCTGACTTCCGTGTTCATCGTGATGTGGGTCCTGGCACTGAGCGCAGCGTTCTTGTGGTGCGTGCGCCGCCGGAGAAAGCAAAGCGCACACGGTGGGCCGAGCCATGCCGCTCCAGCGCCTGAGGGCAGCACCGCCAACAACGTGCGAGAGCAGCTCAACCAGATTAAGAACCCCATTGAGAAGCATGTGTCTGGGGGCACATTTGGTGTGAAGGATCACAGCGACAAGAACAGCTTCGTGGCCAAAGCACAGGGCCACAAGCTCGAGCCGGAGGACGACAACGAGGACGATGCGGGGAAGAAGCATCCGCCAAAGGCAATGTTCACCAAGCAGCCAGCATACACCCTGGTGGACAGGGAGGACAGAGCACCGAAAGCCACACAACCCCGGCATCCAAACTGGACAGACAAGCAGGATAACAGAGATCTGGAAACGGCACAGAGCTTAAACCGCATGGAGTACATTGTATAGCAGACGGCAGCACTGCCTTACAGCAAGGGCTTTGCAGCGCAGCTCTTAAAAACTGTCGTGGCATATTTTTGACCGAGGCTGTCATTTGCTTAGAATCCCTGTGTTAATTTAAGTTTGGACGACCTGGCTTACGCTGGCAGTGACTGTTGCTGTGGTTGGCAGGACTTCTCCACCTATGCAAAACTAGTGTCACACACCCTGTTACGCACTGGGATGCCGATGTGCTTTCATGAGTACATGTAAGAGTGTTTAACTTAATTCAACTTGTGGGTCACTCCAAAAAGTGTGGGAGATCCATATGTGTTTTCTTAAGAAAGCGATCTGAGAATGTAGTTGAGAATGTAGTTAATCTTGATTGTTTATCGGGCCTCCAAATGGTTGTTGGACAACTAGTTCTGTATTAGCATGTACATTTGCAGCTCCATAGTACAGCAGCCTTCAAAAAGTTTATTATTTATAATTTTTATGTTGGGGGGAAGGGGTCAGGGTAGGGTTGGGTCAATGTCAGCAGTTGCTGCCAATATGAAGAATTTAAGTGTTAATTTAGACCGTTGTATAGTTATGTAAATATTTTTTTAATTAATCATTGTGTATATTTGATTTATTAACTTAATATTTGAGAGCCTAAGTATCATTTCTTTTTTTATTTATATGTGATGTTTAGATCTGAAGGTTTTGATGGCTTTGTAAACTTGCAGCATCTTTTTTGATGAGATGTCTCATGTTTCAATGCCAAAATTCAAAGTGTTTTGAAAGACATTTTAATAGGCGCTTTTGTGCCATGGTGGGGAGGGGGTTTAAACGTTCGCCCATTGAAACCATTTCATTCGCATCACATATTGTACATAAGTACTGAAGGCACATAAGAACCAAACAAGAACCTTTTTATTCTGAACTGCAGAAATCAGTGGCGGATGCATTAGCTTGCCAAAACTGTGCTTTATGCAAATAAAACAAAGTAGAATTTTGGAATGTAAACTGTCATTCACTCAGTACCTGTAAAACGCAGAATACATATTTTCTCAGGGTTTCCATTTGCATAGTAACAAACCTGCACATGTAAATGTTATGTTTAACTTTATGCTTTCATTAATCAAACCGAGTAAATCCCCCCCACATATTTTTAGGTCAAACTTTGCAGGTGGCCTTTATGTTTAGAAGCTTCTGGAAACCCATAAACATGAGATGCCTATTGGCAACCAGAAACCCTGCCTTGTACTTATGAGCTTGTGTGATAAGCTAGACCATGAATACTTGAAGAGGAAGAGGGGCCCTTGGCACCCCTTTGCTGAGATGGGACTGTGCTTTGCTGTGCACGCTGGTTTTGTAAAAGGCTCCTGCATGTTAATCTCATTTGTTAACTCGACATCAGAGATACCTTGCATACTTTAGTGTTAACTTGAGGATGAATCTTTTTGAGGTGTTGTTCTTGGCAATATTTTTGAAAGTAATATTTATTAAATATTTTGTGTATAAAAAAAAAAAAAACCCCTCACGTTTTTGCATTGATTTGATCGTATTGGGTCGGTGTCTCTCCGGACTGCCAACTGTGATGAGCAACGTGTCGGATGCTGTCGGCGATGATCCGGCTTTTCTCCTACAGAAACGTGGCCTTTGGGCTCCGGCCCGTCAGTACGATCACAGTGAATACGCAGGATCGTGTGTGAGATGGCAACGCCCCCTTAGCTGCGCTCAAGGATGAAGCGAGACCCCGGAGCAGATAAGGGTACGTGAGCTGTGGCCGTTTTTGTAGATTTTGCATCATCCGAACAGACTCGGGCCCAGAACACCGGCCCACCTGCGCACAGGTTGCAGACCGTACATGCAAACGCGAAATCCGACGTCTCTGCAAGCATTTAGCGCAGCGCCGGCTTCTCGATGCATCCCAATGACCCTTTGATTCTGGCAAACCTGGCAGAAATTTTTCTCCAAAGCAGCGTACAGCTCGGAACGAAGATGAAGGCCTCTAGAGACGTAGTTATCGAAGCCGAGTCTGACGCTGCCATTTTCGCACTTGCACGTAGCAGCTGCCTGAGGAATCGAAAGGCAAATGGGAAATTCCGGCACGCTGGAGCAAAAACCGGACTTTTATTCTGGACACGTTGTGAGGGACAAAATTACTGTGGGGTATAAAAAGGTTCTAAAAAAACCACTGAAATAATGAGATTTTCTTCATTACATTTTAGTTTATTTCCCAAATGATTTCATGCCTTACTTTATTCAAAGTAATCATCTTAATTCCTTTTCTTTCTTTCTTATTTTCTCATTGATATTATTTAGTCTAATTTTGGCTTTCCATGCTTCATTTTGAATTTGTTCAGCGCTTAAACGCCGCTGGGCCCTGAGCCAGACGCCCAGCGCTGTTACGGCTGTATTTCATGCACGTTATAACCACGAACTGGGTAGGTGGTCGGTGCACTAAGTTCATTTATTCATGCAGTTATTTTTATTGCTCATTTGCAACCCTGACGTTTTGGCCTTTTATCTGACCACTGTTCTGTCTGATCCTATGTCACCAAACACCATTTGCAAATATATCTGGAGAAAATGGCCATGCACAGATTAATGGCATTTTCTTTTTCTGCAGTGCTGCTCTAGGATGAAAATTCATTTATGGCTCCCGCGTGTTACACACATTTCATTTTAAAATCTGCACTAAACATTTGTTTTTTGTTGTAGTCAGTAAAAATATCAGGTTTCCTCCACAGAAACTTGGAGTCTGTAATGCATAACTACAAAGGTATGAGAAACTTCAGACAAACGGGATCCGTCTTGAAGCCCAAGCCAACGCCTCAGCGCTTCAGCTCCGATGGGCGTCCTGGCATCCGGCTCTTCTGAAAAATGTCCATCCATTTGAGGACTAAACTGAGCCAAACACATTGTCTTTTCCCTTCCTGCGCTACAAAAGCCACTTCGGCATATTTCTGATGCCCAAGCAGCCATTTGGTCCTTACATCTGGGTGCTACAAAGATGTACCGTGCACGAACACGACCGTATGACCAATTATTCAAACCTGAGATTCCCCAAGTATTTTAGTTTGTTTTTTATTTTTCTTGGCGCAGCAGATCAGTGTGAGCACTTTTGTGAGAACTTTGCATATAAACATTTCAAATTGTTAAGCCGCACTTCTCGCGTCTCCCCTCTCTAAACCCCAGAAATTCCTCGGTCCATGACGGCCGACGCTGTGGTTCCGCAGACCTCTCTACCTTCCCTGGGGGAGGATGGAGGAGAGGATGCAGGCAAGCTTCACGCCTCTGCCTTGTGTACTGCAGCTCTGCTCCGCTGTGGTTTGGGCTCGCCAGAAGATACCGGCGAGTCTCCTTCCTGGACGCCTGTGTGGAAGACTCAGCAGAATCTGTTTTCATTGTTGCCTCATGTAGTGGGCCAAAGGTTGGTCTTGGAGCCTCTCCAGCATGTGCTCTCTTGGTAGCCCCCCAAACCACCCGAGAGCCACGACTTCTCTTTCGTCTGCACCCCCTTCCTTTGCCCCAGGACTGTTTTGGTTGTGGTTCTGCTGACTCACTGCTTGTGGGGGCTGGGCTGGATGGGGCTTTTCTAGCTCAGCTGTGCAGCTCCTACACTTGGCTTCTCCATCGCTGTAGGACTTCCCACCGTGCCAAACCTTAGGTCTCCAACTGTGGCCCCAGGGCACTTGCTAACATGAAAACTAAGGTGGGCTTGTCCCTCTGTATCTATAAAGCTCAGTCTGTGTGCGTTTGTTCTTTATGCACAGCCTTGTTTTTCAAGTCCCAGAACTGAAGTTTGCCGTGCAGCTACTTCTCATCCTTGGTGAGGTTTGTGCGCATTCAAGTTTATTAAATGCCCAAATGGCTGCTGAGTACCTTTGAAACTTTGTATTTTAGTCTTTCAAATAAGGTTTGGAAATGTACACATCAGACCCAGTTACATCACACATAGAGCAAATGTCACACTGATAGAGTAGCGCAAAAGGTTTTTGGTGTGTGTGTGTGTACTTGGTTATCATGCTAAGGGAGTGGGAGCTGTGGAGGGACTCTGCTGGAGGAAGGACCTGAACTGGTGGCAGGCAGGTGTTACAACCCCACGGCTGTGTAGGGATGCAATGTCATCCGAACCCATGTTATTTGCGAAGGAAATGTCAGGTTGCAACAAACAAGTGTGTACATTTAACACTGATGCTGCAATACAAACACAAAACTGAAAGTGAGCTCTTTATTTTACACAACTACATAAAGGCAAAGCCAAAAAAGGGCACAAGACCCAAAAGGCAAAGCCTGAGTAACTGCTCTGCTCTATGGTAGCGACAAACCCCACAAACCAGCAGAGCACAGCACAGCAACCAGTAAAACGAACAAAAAAGCAGCACGAAAGGGGTCAAGGCAAGAGAACAAAGTCCATGAAAGAAAACGATAAAGGTGGCCAAGGTGGCTCTAACTTTTTCAATTCATTCTGCAAAGGAACATAAAACTTAATTCCCTTAAGTTTGTTTTTTGAGCAAAACTAGGGCAGTTCATGCAGGAAACCATGTTGGAAATAATCTTGGAAAATGATGTTCTGTCTCAGGGGTGTGCTAGGCAAAATAAATTGTAAAGCATCGAATTACTGAGCTCGCAATGCATCATGATTTTTCCCCCAGTCCAGGGCATGTTGAGAGTAACGGAGGCCAGGGACTTTTCCAAAATTCATTGTTCTCTTTTTATTTTCCCATTTTCTTCAGAGTGAGGGGACTTTCTGTAGAACAGGTGGAAGCAGCCATGTGGTTGTTAACCACTGTCTCCCATTCCACCTCCTTCCAAACAAGCAAAATCGGTGACTGAAGATCATACTCAGTATCTGCAGAGAGTGTTTAACCGCAGTCATTGCAGATGCAGATCTCTCAGCCAGTGGCTGACTGACAGGAAAATTGCGTTTTCGTTCACTTCCAGCCCAAGACACTGACTGCTAGTGTTTTGTCTCACTGGGCTCCATTTACACTGAAACGGTGGAAAGGTTTCCTCAAATTTAATATCTCAGAGCTGCAAAAGCAGAGGAAGTTGGAAGGGGGCAAATACTTATTCACGACGCTTTAAGGGTGTGAAACTGCAGAACGAGGTCCTGCGGATTGCGGTGCCGCTTAAAAGAAGTCAAAACGTCCTGTTAGTTTGGCAACAGCGTGAACCCCCAGTTTAGTCTTTGCAAAACCAGGATTTGGAGACACTCTAGCGTAGAAGTTGAGGAAAGGCGTAACCTGGCGTCGGAGGAGGTTTGCGTCCAGCGGTCGGCAGAACCCCAGTTTGCCTTTTAGGAACTGCGGTACTTGGCACTGCGATTTATGGGGTGACACGAAGAAGAATTTGTCCTCCTCAGGATTCCCCCACACGCATGTCTGTGGCACTGAACGGTTTCTGATCTTCAGACAAAATGTAATATCAGACTAAGGGAACCTGAGCAAACACATAACACAGTTTTTAAACTTGATTCATTTGAGGAACAAAGTGATCCAACACCCATCTGAAAAAGTGACCACCGCCTGAGCTGCTCAGTTTATCAACTGGTCAAATTAAATGGACAACTGGATTCTCAGGCTGCCTGCCTGCAGCTGTCCTGCTCAGTCTAAACCTCCGTGTGTACTGAACCAAACCATGAGAGTGAAGTGGCCACCACAAAGTTTCTACATGGACACTGGGCCATGATCAGAGGAAATTCCAGAAGGGATGAAAAAATCTCCAGTGAACCACCATTATTAGAAGACCTGGAGCTGTGGTGAAATTTCCAAGTAAACTATTGTAGCACCTACAGTACATCTAAGCGATGTTCTTGCGTAGTTTATAGGGAAAAAAGGCCAGTAATTTTAGGCACCCCCCACCACCACATGCAAAGAATGGTGCAAAACACAGATGAAGAGACAGGTGATGCATCATAAAAGGCAGAAAGAATCCGTAAAGCCGAGGGCTGTGCTGTGCTAAAAGCGCAGCAGAATTTCCCCCTTCGCAGCCACACCCGCAAAAGAAAGAATTTGTCTTTTGTCAGTGAATAATGAAATTACAGAGTTACTCAGCCTTTGAAGATGCTGTGAGAACCAAAGACCCAACCGGGAATGAATGACACAAGATCCCCAGGGCTGGAAATCATGCGCAATGGAATGGTGCCGAGCACCCATAACAGCACAGCGGCGGAACGGCAACCATCTGCCGTTCCAGCAAAGCACCGAACTGCAATCGCAGTTCCAGTAGAGAAAAGCACCGGCGACACAACAAAGTCATGTTTGTCACCAGACTGAGGCCAGTGGCCAACATTTCGCTTCTACAAGGGGCCACTTGTTTGTCTGAAAGTCCAGCAGACGAATATATAACTATAAAAGCCATGCCAAGTCAAGCTAGATCAGCACTAGGGCAAAAAGGGGGGAAAAGCAAATAAAAGAGAAAATAATTTAGTTGCTAATCTCTCAGGAAGCTTCCTTTCATTTAGAGGGAAAATGAGCCTTTGGTGTGAAAATAAAAAACAAAAACCGAATACCGCAAAATGCGATCATGTCAAAGGATGGGAAGATGCAAGTTTGGAGACACGTGTGTTTGCACAAATGGGACAAACGTAACCCCCTCACAAGGCATGAAGAAAACAACAGAACGGGCGAAAAGTGGCAGGTTGGTTACCCTGGGGGGTACCAGGCTGCTGAGCTCAGCATTTTTGGCTCCGTTGTCCTTCACTCTGACCTGCAGTAAATGTATTAAGGCCGCAAAGTTTACATTTTAGCCGCAAAGTGGCTCCAAATGTGGTGAGGTTGAAGCCAGCGGTCTGGAAAGAACACTTTCACTGTAAAACTGAGGGGCTCCGGGGTTTCACCGCTCCACTGCTCCAAATGCACGTTGGTTTAAAGGCACTTCAGCGGCACAGTCTTCGATCTTCAAGCGAGAGAGGGAGGCAAATATTCATCTAAATCCCTAACGCTTCTTACTTCTTTTGTCTTCTTTGTGCTTTGCTCCCCCATTTGCTCCTCTCCGAGTGCCAACATCACTGTTTGCTGTTCCATAACAAAAATGTGACCACCTGTTTAAAAGGGAAGCTCTGATAACAGAATTACGTGCAGTCGGAGTTTGCGTGGATCCTTTTGAGGGAAATCTGGAGACGTCCTGTACGTCGTTGGCCTGCCTGCATCTGTGCACGTATGAAGGTTTAACCCTACTTACATGCAGGCTATCTTGCACAATTGTAAATGCTTCATTCCAGTCACAGATGCCTTTTATATCTCCAAAATGCACTGGATTTCGCCCCGCGTCTTACATGCAGTGGCCGTTCCTGCCAAAAGCAGGGTGTATCTGCGAAAATGAAAGATAGCATTTCATAAAGGTTTGAATGACAGTAAATTCCCTCTGGGTTATAAATGCTATAATCAGAGGTGACAAAAAGTTATCGGGCCCTTAATTCCTAAAACCAGCAGGCCAGGTCATGTTAAAATATTCTCGGTGCAGGAGCGCATGGAGGATGTGGGACTGCGAGACAAGTGGGAACAAGACAGCTGTGGAAAGGCCCTGTAATACAGTCCCCAGGTCTGCTCATGAAGCAGATGCCACCCACGTGTCACATAACTGATGCCCATCTTCTGTTTCTTAGTTAAAATACTGCATGCGCAGCACAAATATAAATGCAAGATCTGGCCTCAGCCCCGAACGGCGTCGCCAGCAAGGTTAAGGCTGTATTTCCGGCTGCCTCACGCCGTAGGTGGAAGAGGAAAAGTAAAAGAAGAAACTGAGCTTTGAAGTAGAGAAACAGGTGCTATTTCGGAACCCTCAAGTACAGCGCATTTGTGGGACAGCAGACGCATCTACACGTACGGTATTTATTACAAAAGCTTTTGTAATGTAGTGGAATGCCAAACGGATTTTGGAATGTAGTGGCGATCTGTGCAGATGAACGGTTAATGTGGAGCCACCGCCGTGGTATCAGGAACTGTTTTCTTGCTCATTTTTACTCTTTTTACAAACTACCACAAAATCCCTTGGGTTAATTTGACAGAGGATTAAGTGCAAATTTGCGCCCGCGCCAGCGCCGCCAAATTCTGAGTTATGGCCACAGGCAGGACGGCCTCAAGCCTTCGTGGTGCTGAGACTTGGGCATACAAGCACAGAACATTTACTCCGATAAGCGAATTGGTCCTGTAAATTTCACCCAGCGGGCAAAGTGACTCTACCGCTGACCTGGAGGCACATTTGAGTGTCTAGAAGGGTGAAACATCTTCATAGTAAAATGCAGCACCTTGGTGCATAAATGTGTGGCATGAAGCAGGCGTTTTGATTCATTTTGCCTCATTTTCTTGCTTGAAATCGCAAACTGGGCTTCTTTCCGAGAAGGACTGAACAGATGAGGCAAACGTGTTTGTGGTGTGAGGCTCCAGCCCATCGGCGTGCTTTCCTTCCTTTCGTGGCTGCACCTTGCATTGAAATCCAAAGTGATTCTCGCAGGGAGGGTTTGAGGGGCAAGGAGGCAATTTACTCAGCAACAGCAATGGTTACGGCAGGCTCTCGAGCGAAGAGGCTTCGCCGCGGAATGGGTGCTGCGGTCCTGCCTCATCCCCAGACTCGGCCCTGCGGACGCACCTGAGTGTTTGTGCTGTGCGGGTCAGCGTGAAGAGGGACTGTGTTGGGTGGGGGGGCACGGCGACAGGGTGCCGCGTGAGAGGTTGCGCATGGGCTCTCGTGTTCTGTCGCTTCCCCGCGCAAGGGGACCTCTGTCCAGAATATAAACACCGCAGCAGCTCCCTCCACTGCTAGAGATGGGAGGAAAAGCGCCTTCTCTCGACACTCCGCCGCAGGAGGAATATTCGGACAGCAGTAAGCATAAATCCGTGCCATTGTGAACTGCATTTCATACAAGTGATCCGCGGGCAAGGCGGTAAACACGCAGCACAGTGCTGAAAAAGTCGGGAGCAGCACTTTGGCTTTGAAGGCTTTTTAAGCTCGGTTCAGTGCTGGTGTCCAGAAAGAAATTGGCGGCCATCTCTGGGGGGAAAAGGGGGCAGATAAACTCAGTCTTGGAGAGCAGCAGTTTTCCCTTGAAGAGGAAATGTATTCATGTTCGAGAGCGAGAAGCAAGAAGTCTTTCTCTGTGCATGTGGTGGATGTCGAAGAGGGATGGAGAAGAAACTATTTGACACCCAAACCCAAACCCCAACATTACGTAAATCCCCACTTTTGGTTATACTATGAGTGGAGTTACATGTAACTAAAGTGTGCGATGATCAGGGTCATTGCCTACACCAGCCCACCAGGACCCTGGCCAGGACACAGTGGTGCATGAAAAATATGGATGGATGGATGGATGGATTTAAGCAAAGTTTTTTTCTGCTTTTGAACGCTAAATGCAAGTTTTGTATTTGTGTTGTGAAAAAATTTCCTCACAGTCTCACATCTCTGCAATACAGACGTATAAAAACAGTAGCGAGTTTGCCTGTTGCTGCGTAACGCCCTTCCCAGCCAAAAGCCCCACAATAAGGACTGATGGGAGAATGGAAGGTGCTCTCTCTCTCTCTCTCTCTCGCTCTCTCTCGCTCTCTCGCTCTCGCTCTCTCTCGCTCTCTCGCTCTCTTACACACACACACACACAAACACACAGTGTGACTATAATGGTCATTTGGGTCAATGTTTGTAGGTTTATTTGAACAGCTGGGCAAAATTGTTGGAACCCAAACACAATGTCAGTGCACCTTGTCAGGGCCTTTGAAGGCCTCTAAGTGTCCCCGAATCCAAGGCTGCATCCCTGAAATTTCCAATCCGAGCACGAAGCCTTTGACAAAATCTTCTGGAAAAGCAACCTGCTGATCTTATGGGTAAAAATTCGAGTCCCGTGAGGCATTCTCTGCTGTTCTCTTGGGCAGCTGTCCCCAACCGCCGGGTCGTGGATCATTTGGTAGCGGGCCGCACAGAAAGGATAAAAAAATGTTTATTTTTATTTCCGTTTTACTGACTATCAAAGTCTGCAGGGTGTTTTATTTTGAAAAATGACCAGCTCATGTCCCCTTCGCTTCCGTCCGTGCCTCTTTCCCACATTTGTCTCCGTCACGGTTTTCATGCCCGATAAATTACAGAGCAATTACGTAATTGCAGAAATTACAGAGTAGACCGGACGCAAGGAGCGAACTTCGGGCGTCGCCGTCTCCCATTGCCTCCCATTGCCTCCCATCGTCTCCCATCGCCTCCCATCGTCTCCCATCGCCTCCCATCGCCTCCCATCACCCCAAGACGGGACCATCTCATTGCAGGGAAACAAGCTCAGGGCTCCCACCGAGTCTGCGTTTCGGTGGCTTTATTATGTGTGTGCGATGGCCAGCCTGTGGAAAATTGTCTTACATGAAACCGGTCTGTGGCGCAAGCAAAGTTGGAGACTTGGCATCGCGATGTTCCTCCACTCAGACTGTAATGCACCTACATGCGTGTCCCGCTAAACAAACAGTGGTTTCATAGACACCAGAATGAGGAGAAATGGCTTCCATGACCACATTGAAACATCAGAGAACCTTTACTGGATGTTCTATAATGTAGCCGCCAGTTCTTCATCCGTTGAAGAAAGATTCAGCTTCCCACTATGAACAGTTCAGAAGTTGACTGACAGTATTGCAAAGAGGGCTGAAGCTTTTTCAGATGGTGGCCCTGCTCTGTGTCTTTCATATTAACATTTGCAGCTAAGTTAAGAGTGAGCCAGCAGGCAGCTGAGGAGAGGAAAGCACCCGGTTTGGCATTTGGCAGCTCAGCAAGTCACGCTGCACCTGGGCTGCGGGTTTAAATCCGACTCGGTCTGTGTGGAAATTGCAAGTTCTTTATGTAGGTTTCCTCCAGGTGCTTCAGTTTCCTTCCGCAGTCCAAAAACATGTGTTTCAGAGTAATTGGTCACTGTATATTGTTCACTGCATTGCTGTGGGGTCACCCTGTCACGGATTGGATTTCCCTCCAAGGTAAAGTTTCACACCCCAGTGACTGAGTTATGGGTTTCGGACTGCTGCAACCCTGGATGGATGGATGGATGGATGGATGGATGGATGATCCCTAATTCATTTTGAACAAAACAAGGAATCACTTTACAGTAAGAATCGTCCCTTCTTGTGTACACCGGGCTATAATGACAAACACATGGTTTTAACTTTTAGAAAATGACGTCTGACTGCGAGCACAGATGAAGAATTGCACACGTTGTTGTGGTGGGGGCACAGGACAAACAGGAAGTGCTCCTCCCTCCGCCCACGGCCCCGCAGCCCACTGCCCGTGGGCCCAGCCGCCTCCAATCTCCCACCAGGGGAGCCAACGCAAGGCCAGCTGTGGCCACGGCAAGGGCAGTACAATGGGAGGTGGAGGCTTGAGTTGCTCACTCGAGGGCCTCTTTGTTGTTTCTGCTGCTATCTACAGTTTTGATTTCTAAGCCCTAGCAGGGTGCATGGGTCTTCATCTGGTTCTTATATAAGTTCTCATTTGCATTGTTTCAACATTTCAGAGTAAAACACAGCTCTGCAGTTTTACTGGTTGATTGTATCTGGGCTTGGTTGTATTTGTCTTACTCATTTGTGGCTGCTTTTCACTTTAATCCAATATTTCTTCCTTTTCTGCAGTACTTTCTGAGCTTGTATATAGTTGTTTCTAATTGGGTTTTCTCTGAAATTCTATCATGGGTGGGGGGCTTTCTGGTTACTGCGACTTTGATGCGCGTGCATGAAGTTGCACAGAAACCCTTCCCAAACATAATCGCAGATGACAATTTTGTGTGAAAAACAACTGGGGACCAAACCCAGAGGGCAACGGTGACAAATCCTGGCCCGAGAAAAGCAGTCCATGTCCACTGGGCTACCATCCTTACTGGTCATGCTGGTACAAACAGTGTGGGCTCAGCATCTGCTTGAAGTCCCATGAAGCCCCTGCAGAGCTTCCCAATGCCTGGAGCTGCCAGAGTGCCAAGCGCAGGTATAAATGGTTTTCTGAACGTGGCGAGAAAATCGGCGTGTACGGCAGCATCGAGAGGCAGATGGCGGCTTTAGCTGGAACATGAAAACGCTGCTAAGCTTTTAAATGAATTTCTGATGGTTTCAGAGCAACTTTAATGTCATGTGTAATGTTTCCTTTGTGAAAATACGTATATGCTGTACATTTTTTCCCCTTTGTGATGTGCTGGAACTGGACCTCCTGAGGTTTATTTGTTATTTGTTTTATTTTTAAATTTCCTTTGATTGTTTATCCCAGGCATGCTCAGGTGTTCAGCACTCTGTCTCTCTGTTGAGAACACTTTCTTTCTTTCTTTCTTTCTTTCTTTCTTTCTTCTAAGCCCTCTGAGCAGCATGACTGGCCCTGGTGTTTAATAGAATCGTATCTCACTGACCGGCTTAGAAAACCCCGGTGTGGTTGTTTGGGCTTCACACTGTGTGAGCCACGCGCCTTCGTATCCATTGCAAGAGTGAAACATTGGCCACGCTGCTTGCCTGCACGTACGCAGGAGATGGGGCTGAATGGCTGAGCGCTAGTTTGTGCGTGTTTGGTACGGAGAGCGTTTTGCAGCCACTGTCCCATCGCCAAGTGGCAGGATGCTGTCCGCTGGCATTATCAGACCTTCTGGGATTTGGGAACACCACTGTGAGACAACCGGATGACCATTAGCAATGTGCAAGTGGCAGATGATGGAAGTCGAGCTGCCTTCCTAGCACGGTTCCTCCCCTGAGGCCGGGTGACAAATCATAGCGCTCCCGTACCTTCCGACTGCAGAACGGTGACTCAACTTAGGTAGCTCCGAAGTGAAGCATCCAGCTGAACACAGCGTTTTCTCATGCGGAGCTGCATTTGGCATTTCCGTGACCCAACAAGCGCGGTTACAAAACTAGCTTGGTGTGACGCCACGGCTGGGCTCAGCCATTAAACAAGTGCGCAACAGAGTGAGAACAGAAAAAAAATCATTTATTGTTTGTTGAAATCGGTGCTCAACCTGTGGCTACAAGCAGCATGGGGTGCGACCTGTGTGTTGCGGAAGACTCGGCATACCTGTGAGGGACACACCCAGAAGTTAGTGACTTTCAGCCCTTTTTTTCTCCAGAAATGCGTTTGCAACACTGACAACAAGCAGACTGGGAGTGAGAGACAACATGCTGAAAATAGAGCAAAATAGAATATAAAAGACAAAGACCTAATCCCCAAGATGCTTGTTCGTGCAAAATGCAAAAATCTACCTGAAAAGGAGCTTTTCGAAAAGCAAGCCCTTCCCAAAAACCTTCACTGCAGTTGCAGCTCCGAGCTCAAACACAAATCAGCAAGTTAAATGACTGAAAATAATGTGCGATGTCTTCTAAAATATGGGACATCCCAGCAAGAATGTTTCCTTCGTCGGCATTTACAGAACCGAGAGCAGAAATAATGAAGGAGGTTAATGATGTGAGAGATTGTTTCAAGATTTGAGCAATGGGCTGCCTGGGATGCATTGGTCCGCATCTGGGACGAGGGCCTCATTTGTTCCAGATTTTCTCTTTCTTCAACCCTTTTCGTTCAGGTGGCTGTGAAAAACAGCATGCGAAAGCAGAGGTACGGAGAGGAAAAAGGCATGTGCGTATCAAATTAAAAGCATGCAAGAGAAAACAAAATGCGCAGAGTTGGAAAACAAACCAGACTCGGTTAGACTTCGGATGTTCGTTCCTAGCATTTTCAAGCCAACTTCCAATGCAAGGTGTGCAGAACTAAGCTGCCAACGGTTATCTACCCATCCACACTGCAGAGCAGAGCAACAAGCACACGCATTCACAAACACGTGCGTGCTAGAAGCGGCGTGGACTTCCAGTTCATCTGCACCCCGAATTTTACCTCACACTGCGAGGGAAAACCTTTAGCGCCCAGGGGAGCCCCGAGTGAATGTGGGGAGAAAGTGCAAACCTCACAGACTGACACTGACTCAAACCCACAGCCTAGAACCGGTGAGAAAATATTGCAAAAATATTGAATTTCATTGTCTTTCGCAGCAGAACGTGCTGAGTGAACGATCGGCCCACTAATCTCCTCGGCATCCGAATTTTTATCGTCTCCAATTTCTCCGTCTTTTAATAGCCAAATTTTGGTATCCAGATTAAAAATCCACTGTAATGAAATTTGTCCAAAGAATAAAAATTGCCTTGGTTCAACTTATTTTTTAGCATCAGTTATTGAGTATTCATTGCTGTCTATTAGATTCAAGGAAATGAGTGAAACGTATTGATGAAATTTCTGAAATGTGCGGCCTGGAAGGATACCCATTGCCGATTGTGACAAATGCACCGGTTTGTGAGACAAGAGGAAACACCAAAAGAGGTATTGGTGTATTTATGAGCGCTACTGCTTTTCTCATCAGAATGTGGTGGGTCAAAACCTGGCATTTATGCAGCGGCTGGCAGTGGTTCATGTGCCACAGTCCTGAGGACTTGCTGCCGGCCATTGTCTGCACTGCAGGCGACCGTTCGTATACATTAAAGACATGAAAGGAGCAGGCGCGGCTACAGCCTTGCGCAACAGCCATACTCAACGTTCTGGGGTAATCCGTGCTGCCTCCTGTCGAACACGCGTGCATCACGGTAGCATTTGGTTGAACCTTTCCTACGTCTCTCTCAGCTATAATAGCATCCTACCCATCTAATCCTCAACTCCATCGCAGTGAAATCATTGTAAATCCATGTATGGAAACTGAAGCATTTCGAGCACTGACAGCAAGGTGGGGGGCAGGGATGGGCTCCAAGGGCCTGGCAGGGCAGTACATTTAGGAAGCAAAGAACTGCTTTTGCGCTGCCGTTGTTGGGCAGTGCTCCCCACTGGGAGGAGGAGGAAAGGAGGGGAGAATTATAGATAAAAAAGAGGTGCATCAGGGAGACTTTCTTTGTTTGCTGTAATGTGTTTCTACTTCCCACTTTTCCAATTCTCTGGCCTCCCGCTGGGGATTGAGCATTGCACGGTAAGGACTTCCGCCAAATGCTCTCCGTTTTATGGGCCACTGGCGAACACGGAGCCCATTCAGCAACGGCAAACGGCTCCGCTGAAGAAAAAAGTTGAGCATCACGGTGATAGCAGCCCAGTTCCTTCACGCACTGTGAGCTACTATACGGTCTGTGGAATTTGTTTTGATATTTTTATTTGAGCGGCAGTCTAATATTAATA
Source organism: Heterotis niloticus (assembly GCA_018136845.1). Taxonomy (NCBI): domain Eukaryota; kingdom Metazoa; phylum Chordata; class Actinopteri; order Osteoglossiformes; family Osteoglossidae; genus Heterotis; species Heterotis niloticus. The sequence goes on from CM030907.1 coordinate 21,364,149, forward strand.
CAGTACGTTGCTTATAATGGGCCTCCTGGACAGAGCAGAGATGAAGCCTGAGGCCGACACCGAGTCAGCTTCACCTTGTAGGATCGCCTGTGTGGTTTTCATGGCCGTCAGAGCCGCTTGAAATAACTTGCGATCTGGTGTGATGAATTTAACCAGCACTGTGACCGATGAAGCGTGCGACCGCCCGTGTTTTGGTGCCGGTTACATAATGAGGCAAACATGAGCGCTGGATTCGGGGTGGTGGGGGGGTTCCCAGGTGCCCCCTCCAGACTTTTTACAGAGCCCTTCAGCACAGGGGGGCAAGGGAGGAGGGGCTGTCAAGGGGAGCCGGCACCGGAGGCCCTCGCTCCCACGGCTATTAGTAACCATTCATCGGGGGGCCTGGGAAACTAAAGCCTCTGAGCCAGGCCTGTCGGCAGGTGCTCCCCTCCCAGCGGCCCCTGCTGCTACCTGCAGATCCCCAGACTTGTTAATCCACGAGTAAAAGGTGCTTTCTTAGAGAGGCCAAGTCCGGCGAGCCCGAGAGCGCAAGGCTGAAAATACATCTGACTGAAGCAGCGGCCCCAGTCTACTTGTACACAAACAAAAGTGCAATAAATGGAATATTTTCCTATCCGTTTATAACCATTTTATTCCGTGGAATTCGGCAGTTATCTTTGCATGCAGCTTTGTGGATTGCGATGAACTACAGGCACCCCAGGCTCAAACTGGAATTAAAAGCCTTCTACTATCATGTGTTTTTATAGTAAAAATTCAGTTAAGGCTCTGCGCTCCTCTGTAACGTTCTCAGCCTAACCATTTCCCCAGTGTTGTCCAGACATCAGAGCTTTCTTCGTGCCAATAAGTATCATATCTGAAAGATCTACACATACGTAAAAGTATAGTTTTTTTTCAGGTGAAATCGATTCGCGTTTCGGCCGAGCTGTGCGTAAAAACTCCCTGTCTGTAATGCGTTGTTATTTTGAAATGCGTTCCGGTCACTTTGTGGTGGCAGAGCGTTTGTGGACTTCTGTAAGGCGTAGCCCTTCAAAGGCCTAAGTTTAAGGCAGTGTCCCAAAACACAGCTCAGAATGGCAGCGCAGGAGTAAAGTTTACCAGCAGTGCGCTGTGATGTTTGTGATGTGATGTGAAGTTTGAAATCATATAAATACGGGGCAGAACTTTTCATTGAGTATCCAAACATGTTTCCATACAAATGAACCTGCAGAATTGCACCGTAATGCTGACTGGGTCTAACGGTTGAAAACCGAACAGCAGCATCGTGGCTCGTGTTTGCGCACCTGTTTCCTTTTTAAGCGGCGTGCACTTCACTGCCTCAAATACACTTAGAGGAGATCCCAGCCTTGGATCTTTTTTGCTTTATACCTACAGTGGAGAATATTTGAAGTTTCACCTTGGAGGGAGGCCGGCAGACGGACTCTCAGCTCCAGCTGGCATAATGGCAGCCGTAGTGCAAAAAGGCCAACATTTCCCCAGCGGCAGAACATCTGAGCGGAGCCCTCGCTTAAACTCTATGTAGACATGCAGTAGGGTTGTGGGGGAGACACACACACACACACACACACACACACACACACACACAGAGCCCAGGCCCTCCGAGGACTTAAATAAGGAATTACGGATATTAAACAAAAGTGCTAAAAAAGGAGCTTCGGTTGTGCTGAGTTTCTTATGTTTGTGCAAATTATTAGCGTTGACTTTCTCACAGCTTTGGGCTCCCATACGTTAGCAGAATAAAAAAGCTCTTTCAGTTGACGCTAAAATGTATATTGCATGAAAGAAAGTAGATGGACAAGAGAACAAGAGGTTGTAAAAAAAGTGTATGTAGGCAGCTTCTTCCTTCTTCACTTTGCTGTGTATGGACCCCTTTGTAAAAGCATGATGGAGCACAGGCTGCGCAGCAGGACTTCCACGGTGGCCCCGCAGCCCAGTGTCCGAGGACTGGGATGCGAGGGACATCCTCTCTTCGCTGGTGGGGAAAGCGGTTAACGTACCGCATTCCCAGCTCGCCTGCATTGAACGTCCCTACATCCAGGCGCTGCGCCCAGTGCTTGAACCAGCACATCGCAGGAGACCAGGAAAAGCAGACGAAAGCCTCACACCTCCAGGCCAGGCTTTTGGTTCAGATTAACATTCTTGCTCGTAACTGTGTGTCAAAATCAGCACACATGTGAACAAGAGTGACAGCACATATGTTCGCCATATGTATTGGCCAAGGTATTGCACTGATTCGTAACTTAAAGTAGTTTAATGCTGCTGTAAAAAACAACTGTCGCGTTTATTTTGTGTGGCACAAGGATAGGTTTGCAGTTTACACACGTGGCTGAACAACAGCCACAAAAGCGCAGGCTTCCACCTAAAAGCAAAGGAAGGTGATTTGGCCTAATTTACCAGCAAAAAAGGCCTGAAGACCAGACGAAAGCAGCTCAGCTGTGCCCTGGTCCCATACCTGGTCCCACAGCTGAAGCACAGACACCAAAGAATCGTGGACTCAGTCCGTGAAGTTTGGTTCCGGAGGAACTTGGAACCCAAAAACCTGGCAGCCTCACGGTTCCACACCTTGGGCGAAGCACAGTCACTCTGCTCAAATAAACTTGCTGAGCAGTTCCCACCCCTTCTGGAATGATCTTCCTCTTCTGCTGGCGCTTAGCCTGTTCGATGCTAATAAGTGCACCTGGCTCCGATGAGACCTTCCTTGAGCAACACTGCTGACATGCACCTTCCCTCCCTCCCCTGGGGAAATGCACCTTGCTGACATTACCTGTGCGCAGCGGAGTCATGCTGAGTCACGTGGCCCACAGACAAGCCGGACGTGTCGGCCTTTGCCACCCCGAGGGGAAGTCTTATGCATCCCTCGTGACCGAATGTGACGCTGGGGCCACAACCTGTCAGCTGTGCTGCTAAAGCAATCGCCCGCCTGGTGGGCTGCCACAGGGACTTGGGTTTGTTGTGTCTCAGCAAGGTTGGCTTCTGCTCGGAGCAGCGGCCGCGGTGACAAACATGCCGGACTCATCCGGAAGCGCAGGACTACTTCCTGCTACAGTTACCTTGGTTTCACCCGCTTTTAACTGAAATGCCTGGAAGTCTGTTTGGCTAAAATTTATGTTTAGACACCGAAAGAGCCCACAAAGGGACCGATCACCACCGCCGCCGCCGCCACTGACCACTACCTTTGTATCGCCTCTGTTGTGACCATCGCAGGCTACCATGCGGTCTGTTTGGGGCATTTTTCTGTCTATTTACGATCCTAGATGGGAAGATTTTAAACTGGATCTAAGCACAATGAGCTGTTTGTGGAGATGGCATGCAGTTCATGGTCAGACATGGTCTCAGGTGGTCAGAAACAGTGAGAATGCAGAGCAATGGTCAGACCTGGTCAAGCGGCCCATCCCCTGCAGTCCACAAACCCCCAGCAGCTCCTGTGCAAGTGTGTCTAATGGGGCAACACGACAGGCAGCGGGGTGATAATGAGAAGAGCGAAGAGCTGAGGCCCCCAGGAGCCCCGTTCTGGTTCTTTTAACCCACGGAGGTGAAAAGGGGGGGGGCGTGACAGTCTGTGTCTCCATAACAATGGATGCCACAGTTTTTGGACGTCATACCAGTTAGCGCCTGTTCCTCCCTGCAGCTTCTTCCTTTTGAAGTCGACAAGCCCCTGCCCTGCCCACCCGACCACCCTGCCCCCGCTTCGCCACGCTTCTCTTCTTAGTGCACCAGCTGGCACCCCCGCCCCCCGACGCCCTGGGGCCGACACCTCCCATCGCTGCACCGTTCCCACACTGCGGAGGTTAAGCAGGCGGGATGGGAGGTTGCACCCTGTGAGTTCACGGGTGCGAGGGTGGCCTCGTCTGACCTCTGTTTTTACCTTGACCAAAAGAAACGGGTTGACCGGCAAACACCGCCTCATCGACACGGCTGCAACACACCTGGGCACCAAAAAATGTCCCGCTTGATGGGACCTTCGCAAGTGAAGCCCAAGTCTTTCCAAGTTTTAGACCTTTTAGACTTTTATTTGGTACTAAAACATGGATAACATGTAAAAATGTAATGTAACGTAATGTTATGTAATATTTGTTGGATACAGGGTGTAGTCTTGTAGCCCGGTGATGCCAGAAGAGGCTCCAGAGGGATCTTGTGCTTAAGAACAATGGAGGGAGGGATGGATGGATGGATGGATGGATGGATGGCAAAAGTTCATTTGGCAGAACTCAACGTGTGAGTTGGGGACAAACAGTTGGTACCACCTGTCTCTTACATTCACATCTGTTTACTTGTTTACCTGTGTGCTGGTTTAGCAGTCACTACTGGTTTTAAATATTGTTTACCAGCCAACGGGTCCCTGGCCGAGTGCTGCACTCTTGCATATAAGAGCATCCGTTTTTTGCGCTGTGCCTTGGTGAGTTATTTGAACAGTGAAACTGCACGTGCAAATCGGCATTTCAAGCTTTGTGTTCATTTCAGAACAACCCGGAAGCGTGCGGTTGCCGGCCCTTGCGCTCCGTCTCACCGAGAGACGTGAGGTGCGGCCGTCATTGTGCGAAAGCGGCCTGTGAGCCCAGGAGCCACCGGAAAGGGGCAAAAGAAGGAGTGAGGTGTGAGGTTGCCCCACCTTCCCGCCCGCGTGCACGCTCGCACACACACACACACACACACTCGCAGGCAAATTCCCCTCGTGCTCTTTGTCCTCCTGTGATCCACCGCTGACCACTGGTTTTGCTTCACTGACTCCGACAGTCACCGTGGCGTGGGAAAGGAGAGCAGGGGCGGGATTTGTCATGTCAATCAATTGCTGAAAGACCAACAATGAAAACCGCTGACGGATCCTCGCCATGAGCGGCCCGGTTTAAAAAAGGGCCGGTTTAAAAAAGAATGGAATATTTCAGCAGAGCAAATAAATTTTCCTTTTGACCCCCGACTTGCTGCAGACCCCATGAAACCCTGAAAATTGCTGCTTCCTCAGTAAGCTGGTGGCGAAGGGTGGCTGTGGATGCCACCGAGCTCAGGGCAGAGGAGCAGAGCCGGCAGTGGCAGCAGGACGATGGCCGCTTCCTGTCACCTGTGCCCCGGAGACACACGAGCTCCTTCTGACAAACCTCTACGCTCCGTGTTCGGCGCTCAGGTGCGCACAATCATCCCGAGGTAAAACACAGAGGATGGACCCGTGTTCTGCAGCGTACAGCCGAGGTGCTCAGTAAATGTTCTAAAAACGGGAAATTCAGCTTACTTACGTCTGCACGCACATTTCATGCTAGCATGTGGCGCTGGCTGCATTATGATTTATGTGCTAATATTTTTACAGATTTTTAAAAAAATTTTATTTCAAAGCTTTGTTTTCTCTTAATTTTCACTATTAAATTGTTTTTTAGAAAATGTTTTTCATACCTGTTTATTATACCAGTAGTCACCCACTTGAAGCTATGCTCTGCCCTGTTGCTGCTGCGATGGGATTTTAACGCAATATTTTGTATTGTAAGCGCATTTCAGTGCAGCATGAACCTCCTGAGTCTTTTGCACACTTACAGCAGAGGGCTCATCCTGCACGCTGCCATTCAGCCTCGGTGGCCCTCAAAGCCACGCGAAAAACCACAGCCACGAGCAGCAGGACCCTCATAGCACAAGAGCTTTGCACAAAGCAGCGATGGAGGATGATCAGACACAGATTTACCACAGTAATACCGCCGCCTCCTTGTGCATCTCACAAGTTGGCTTTGGCCGTGTATTTTCTGCTTTTCTCTCTGCATAAAGCGCAAGGCCTGACAAAGGATGGAATCCATCTGTTCCCACAGCATGAATGAGAATGGCTGCTACGTAGCTGCTGTGCATCCTTGGCCTCCACTCCTCCCTGCACTTTACTGTTGCGGTGTTGCTGTAAAATGCAAACATGGTGCAAGCAGAAGGGGCACCATTTATTTCCAGCCATCATCCCTATTCTGCACTTGGGCATTTTCACACCCTCCGTGGTCTTGGCTCATCCTTAGTGAGGTGTCAAGGCTTCCCGGGCCAGACGCCTTTGTGGCGGCTGCCATTGTCCCCGGGGGACCCCTTGGAGACGGAGAGCAGCGGCGGACACCTCGCTGCGGCCGGCTGCGCCCGTGAAGCCGCCCCGCTTGCGGCTCTGACGCTGACAGGTCACTCCTCCGTGACACTTGACCTTGGCTGTCACCGGCGCCTAGATAAGTGTCTCGTCTTCTTCCCCCGGCTCTGGGGGGGGGAGGTTTCCGGAGCTGGGAAGGGACAGTCCAGGGAATCCTCTCTGCAGCAAACAATGAGCTTCTGACTGGGTCCTGGAGCGGTTGTTGCTGCTCCTGTTTTGCAGTTCTGCCTTAGCAATGAATGCAAAACCTCAGTTCGCAGCACTCAACTTGTTCCTCAAATATTCCCTGCTGTCAGTTATGCAAGAAGATATGAATAATTGTTGTTTTTCAGACTGCTCTGTGTTCTTTTTGCGAGTTCATCTTTGCCCCCGAATGCAGGTTTGTGTGCTAGCTAAGCACCATGATGTGAATGCAAAGCAGCGAAAAGTTCATGTTGCTCTTTGGGTCGCATGCAGTATAGGAACAGCGGTGGCTGGGAAAATTATAACCGCTTCCCTTCACGGTGCTGCTAGAATTGGTCGCAGCGCCGCATCTCCTGCTGACGGGAGGCTGAGGAGCACCTGGTTGTTGTTGCTCTGCTGTTGTGCCGCCATTGCCCGAGGCCCCCTTAAAACGCGCAACTCTTCCTACACGTAGACACCGACTGCGAGACTCTTGTGTAACATTTACGCCGCTTACCTGCCAAAGGAGGTGTAATTATGATTCCCATGTCTGTCAGTTACTCTGAGCCAGAAGCTGAGTAAGACAGGGCTGTGTTTCTGGCTCGGCAGACAGTGACCGCATCACAGCGCAATGCTGAGCCACATCTCAGGGCTGCATCATCGGCGGTTCCCAAGCCAGGGCTTCTTATCACCCCCCCCCCACCACCACCACCGCTGCCGCCGCGCACATTGTCGCCCCGGAGCCGCGTCGGCGCTCGGCCACGGAGGCCAATGCTAACCACTCACAGATGTCTGTGGCTGGGAAAAGGACTGAAACAGATGCCGTCGTGCTGGGGAAAAAGTCTCCATCTTCTTGCAGGCTCCCGATTCTCGAGTCCTTCAAACAATTTCCACCAGTTGCCTGTGTGCTTGAGCGCAAAGCACGGGGATTCGCTACCGTGCTGGAACCCGGCGCTTCTGCTGGATGGCGTTGTCCGAACGCCCTCCTGTTATGAGCTCCCATCTTCTTCTCGATCCCAGCTCCTTGAAGGCCAAACCCAGAGCGCAAAATGTATTTCTTCGGTCTGCATTTTACTACCGCAACCCCAAACACAACCGGTTCGTAACCTCATCCTTTTCTTGTGTGTTTTGTGTTACTTAGCTCATATTCGTAAGCAGCAACCTGCACGAAAATGCTCGGCGCCTGCAAACTGCATTACACTCCTGCACGCATGTTGTGATGCAGCTCAGTCCATCAACTTTAAATAGAGCAAATATTTCTGAATTTATCAGAGAAACCGATCGGCATCTTGGGGATTTTCCTTCAGTTTGATGCTCGACAGCAGCGGCGAGGAGGCGGCCCAATGAGTCTCCTGGCTCCCTGTCTCACTCGCTTCGCCAGGCAGAACAGCTGGTTGGTTCACTGCGAAGCGTCTCTGAAGGCAGCGGCAACACAAATAGTTAACATGACTTCATGAGACAAAATAAAATGAAGCACAACTGCAGTGCATTTATGCTACTTTATTATAGTTAATGCAATCCAGCATGGTTTGAAATAACAAAACACAAAAGCATTTCCAATTGTTGCAATTAAGGTCTTTTTTGTTATTTCTGCTACAGGAAGACCTCAAATAAAAGCCTAGAATCTCCTGGCATTCAGCCATGTGTTTAAAGTGCCAGCAGGGGTCCTGAACGAAAGCGGAAGTCGCCAGATGTTTCAGACGGAGGTCACGGTCCGGGACTCTGCGCAGCTCCGGGCTTTCCGCGCAAACACGGCGCCGCGTGGCCGAGATCGGCAGCACAGGGCTGGGAATGAAGGCAGGTTGTTTTCGGATTAGCTGAGCAACTAAAAGCAGAAAAAACAAAGCTGCTGTCAAGTGCAAGGTGAGATATCAGGAAGTACGGAGCATCCGATTCCTCTCGGTGACAAAGAGCCTCAACGGGCGGAATCTTGTGCGGTCCTTGACCGCGGAGCGGTTCTGAAGCAGGAGCATAAACACAAACTCGGGCACAAACTCAGCAAAAGAGAGCTCAAGGCAGCAGCCAAGACAAGAAAAGCAGCATTTGCTTGTTTAGGAAACTGAGACATCTTCAGAATGTCGTGTTTCCGATTTTTTGCTTTCCATCCTTTTGCGTCATAATATTCTGCGTTACGGATTTACGCACGCGTTGCGATTCGCTGGAGACGGCCGAGCCCGGAAGGCTTCGGCAAGGCGGGACGAACTGGTCAGTAAGAAAGATGTACGCGCGAGGGTTTTCTGCGGGCCGCAGTTGCGTCCCCTGCTGTGAGAAGATGGAGGCGCCGATGCGGCCCAGGGGGTCCGGCGCAGAGTGACGCCGTCCTGTGTTTAGAGTGGGCCGCACGCATTCCAGGCCGCTATAAAAGCCGCTGCTTTAAGGCGAAACCTCGGCGAGGACAACGTAAAAACGTGCGCGTAACTCGCGAGGCGGAACATCAACACAGCAGACTGAGTGACGTTTGCTTATCCGACTGTGGACACCGATGCCATTTGGGGTTTTATGGCGCTCGGGCCGGGATGACAAAAGGGGTCCTGATCTTAAAGCACGGGGCTTCCTCCTTTAAACAAACGCGTGCCTAAAAGCCGCCGGACCACGGATTTACAACAACCGATAACGCTTTCAGCCTAAAAAGGCCCGCGGAGCGCAGTAATGGCTCTGCTGCTCGGCACTACATGGGTCTTCCCAAACTAACAGCACGAACCACACAGCAGCTTTTTTACAGATGCCCTGGGGGGTCGGCGCCCCCGCTGTATGGATCGTCTTCTACTTTCACTTAACTGACAGGGTAAAAGCAATAGGACGATAATAGCGGCACAACGTATACAATTAGAACTAAATATTTATGGTTTAAAAGCGCCTATATTTTGGCTAAAAAAGCATTTAAATGTAAACAAAAAAAGTGAGCATTTAACAACAAACAACGTACGAACGCAGAGAAACCAGGAGAAATAAACAGCTCGGCTCGCACTTCACATGCAAGCTTCTTTACTGTGGGTAAACGTGTTTTTAAAGCAAAGTAAAAAAGGCAAATCAACATCCCCCTCTGTTGGCGAAACCACAGCCGCCTCCGATGGATGCCTGTGTGGAAGATCTGCTGAAGGCAAGGCAAACCCACACATAAAAAGAATAAACTTTATTATTTACCGCCGACACCAGGAATCAATATACCGTTTAAGGTACAGTATGTCGTGGCGTCGAACGCTACGGGTGGTAGGTGTCGGCAATACGCTTATGAATACTCCATCTGGTGGGTTAGCTGACAGTTAACTATTGTCCAACTAGATAAGACGATGTGTCGTGTTGTTGGGGTCTGCTGGGTGGCAATGCCGTCCTCTAATGGGCGTGTAGGTACCGCTGGTGTTCAGCATTCTGTCACCTGTATGCAAGTAGAAATGAGAAGAACGCCAGTGCTCAGGTAAAATGAGATGTTTATCCGGCAAGGAGATGTTTCTGCTGCTGGTGGCCCAAGCATGGGTCTGTTTACTGGGCTTCTGCAGCAGCTACTGCACAGTTGATCAAACTGTCAGCTTCTAGACATTAAAAATGACCTCAAATCATAGGACAGGGGCCTTACAATTGTAATGAACCGAAATGCACATTAATACCTTGGTTACCTACATGACACGACACCAGCTGTTATGATATCACGGCGCAGCAGGTAGTGTCAGGGTTAAGGCTGCTGCCTGGGGAAAGGTCTCACACCCTGGGATCAGGACCGCAGGAGGGGGATGGCTGCCCTCTTCACACCTCAGGACATGGCAGTAGGGCTGGCAGGAGGTTCAGAAAGGGAGATTCTTCCTAGTGGATCTACACAGCAGGAATGAGCAGAACTGTGGCCTCCAGAGTCGTTTCGCCCGCCACGTACGGTGTAAAAAAACTTGGGCGGCTTGCGTATGCAAACATGCGGTTTGATGTGAACATTACTGCCAATCTGGAGCGTGCGGTCAGTGTATTTTTCAGTCTATTTACTGCATTTAACTGATAAAGTCACCTGTGAGGTGCTGTACAATATTCTACATTCTATGCCCACATGAGCTGTTCACATTGAATCACTGAAAGCAACATGTGAAAGCAGGATCCTTCCCAGAATAGCTATTTTGGGTAAAGCATATATGAAAATCTGCTTACTTAGAAAGACAAATGGTAAATGCGGCTGAAAATGTCGCCTCTCCGCGTGGAGCTCCGTGCTGTCCGTCTATAGCTGATGCAGTTCCTCGTGCTGCTGCAAGACAGCATGGTCTCCTGAGCAAAGCAGCCCTTGACTTTCTGGGTGGGAAAAATGTCATTACAATTTAAATGTTTATTTTATAAGAGCCACCTTTCAATAAGATGCAGAGCTTACAATGTTCTCTTCTGTCTGTGGGCATCTTGGTGAAATGCATGTATAGCACACACTGCTGCGTCACATTTCTGATACGATGCTATCAATGCGGTTATGCAGAACACAGAACAAACTGTGTGTGATAAACAAAGAAAGAAACAAATAAGTGTTGTCATAAGTTTCTCTTGACAACACCATTGTCCCCCACAGACTGTTCACTAAACTGAGTGACTTGGGATTGAACCGCCACCTGTGTGCCTGGGTTCTCAGTTTCCTCACAGGCAGATCACAGGTGGCGAGAGTCGGTAGTTGCGCCTCCGGCATCATCACACTCAACACGGGAGCTCCACAAGGTTGTGTACTTAGCCCTCTGCTCTATGCCCTCTATACTCACGACTGTGTGGCCACGCACGCCTCCAACTCCATCATCAAATTTTCTGATGACACGGTGGTGCCGGGCCTCATCTCCAACAACGATGAGACAGCATACTTGGAGTAGGTGGAGAACTTGACATCATGGTGTCAGGAGAACTGCCTCCAACTGAATGTCGGCAAAACTAAAGAGATGGTGGTGGACTTTGGTAGGCGACAGCAGCGGTCCTACACCCCCCTTAAAATCAACGGGACTGCAGTGGAGAGGGTGAGCAGCTTCAAATACCTGGGCGTTCATGTCACTGAGGATTTGACATGGACTGTACACATCCGAGCTCAGGCCACTAGAGCAAAGCAGCGGCTCTACCGCCTCGGGCAGCTGAGGAAGCTACAGGTCTCTCCGGCGATCCTTAAAACGTTCTACTCTGGTGCTGTACATGCTGTTCTGACTCAGAACATCATCTCCTGGTTTGGGAATAGCTGTGCTCGCGACATCAAGGCACTGCAGAGAGTGATCCGGGCAGCGAAACGCTGCACCGGATCTGATCTGCCATCCCTACAGGACGTCGACACCAGGAGATGCAGGACCAGAGCGACTAGGATCATCGGTGACCTGTCTCATCCCAGCAACCATCTGTTCGACCAGCTGAAATCAGGTAAATGTTTCTGAAGCATTATGGCCAGAACAGAGAGGCTCAGGAGGAGCTTCTATCCACAGGCAGGGTCTACAATACCCTCTAACCGCTCCCCCTCGCTGTCACTGTTACTGTCCCAACAGTGCACCTTAAGGTTTTATTTATTTATTTATTTACCAGTTATTTATCTATTTGTGCTTGTTTGACTTCTTTGGTTGTTTCGTTGTTGTTTGTTTTACACGTGGAATGGAACCACACACAGTCCATGTGCTTGACAAATAAACTCTTTTGACTCTTTTGACTCTCCTGAATCAGGGCACATTTCACTACATGGTATACTTGGTAACCGTGTACGTGACAAATACATTCTTTTGATCTTTGATGACTGAAAGACCATCAGTTGTATTAGCAGGTTCTTGGACAGCAGGCGGCGCTGTGGTCTTCTGAACTGCAGGTTTGATTGTGGTTCAGTGTGTTTCCCGAGGTGCTCTGGTTTCCTCTCATTGTGTTGTATTTGTGACTAAATGACTTGCAGTGCATGCGTGCGTGCGTGCGTAAGACAGAAATGCACTGCAGTGGCCCAACTCCCCATTGGGGCTCCTCACCACCATAGCCCTCCTTGCACAGGCAGTGATGTACAACGGATGGACGAGTGTTCTAACACAAACGTGCAAGTGCGATGAAGCAGTTGGACCACAAAAGTTTCACAATTACACACGCCTGTCACAAGTCTTTAATGTGAATCCTAAGTACGGTACTAGCTTTGCACCACAGGCTGTGTTGAAAGTCACTTTTCAACTGGCTAACAAGCGCCAGCTGTGTTCATCCGCTGCAAAATATTCCGAAGAGAAAAGCAACTCATTTCGGAGCAGCAGAAGAAAACGGAGCCGTGAGTTCGCAACCGCTCGCTTCCTTTTAGCAGCTACACAAGAGGCCCGGGGTCGTCCAGAGCGGATGGTCAGGGTTCACCTCACGCACGGCAACCCGGTGGCCTTGAACACGCGGTTCTGCAACTGTCGTCAATTCAGGAACTAACAGCCTTCTTACAGAAAACCCTCGCGCGTACATCTTTCTTACTGATCTCTTTATTACTGTAAAGCCTCACAGTTTGTCAAGTTTGTCGCTGCAGAGCCAAATTGTGCAGCTGTCTTGCTATAAGATGAAAGGTAGCACAGCTTTCCTGGATGGGGGATAATCTGCAAACATCTCTTGGTAAAACCTGCAGTGGTTTAAACAGAAAACAGCCAGAAATTAGACTGCGGGTGCTCTTACTGAGCTACCTGACATGCTTGTAGGTGCTGTTACTGAGTTGGTTGTACCTGTGATGGTTGTAGGCCCGTGGTCCAATGAAGCACAAAGTGAAGAAAGCAAAAGAGAAGGCAGGCAGGGACCAGGTTGCCACAGCGAAGCCAAACCACTCCACTATCTCTCCAAAAAAATTGGCACCAGAAACAAATTCAAACAGCCCCCCTGCATGGAAGGAGACAAATGTGTTCTTATTTCAATGTGAAATTGTACTTTTGCTCCTATAGCAAAAATTGTGCATAAGCTTAACTGGAGGGAAAAAAGAATTGAAAATGTACGTTTAACCTGGTGAAGAAATGCTAGCAGCTTCTAAAGGGATGTGGAAATGTTCATCCTGGTTTACTGAGAGGTGCAAGAGCCAGAGCCAGGAATTGTGGGTTCTGCTGACCCCCTAACTGCATGCTTACCTTTGGGAATTTTGTAAATGACTTCCCCAGGTTTCCTCAGGTTTCGGAGGATGTAGTCACTGTGGATGTTTATTGCCATTCCAAGCAGGAACAAAACAACTCCTGCAGACAATCATTTAAAAACATGTAATTCTGAATATTTAAAAGCCTGTTTATGGACTGCAAAAAGTTAACGTGAAATTCCTTTTAAATTTATAAAATTTACAAATGGAACAACTGTATTACATAAAAAAGTAATTTGCTTTGCACTTACAAATCAGTGCTGGAGTTTTGAGAATAAAGCCTATGCGAGCGGCTCTAACTGAGGCCTTGAGGACACAGCAGGTTCTTCCACCTAGTATTCGAAAAGCTCCTCGACCAGAGTGTGAGACTAAACTCAGCCTGACCCCCTGCAGTGCCCCTCACCTGTCACCAAGCAGACGTCCCTGAGCCACAGGTCACTGTAAACTGCACAGTGCAGCAGGTAGTGGCCCTGGACGAAGCCGTTGAGGGAGCAGAAGATGAGCGCAAACACCACAATATGAAGTGGCGATGGCTGCCCCTTGGTCAGCAACGAGTACACAAACGTCCTAGAACGTATAAGCCGTTTGGATAGATTAGTGATCGAACCCCAGAAGCCAGAGGCCTTAGCGGTTGCAGGGCCCAATCCGGCCCATGTTGGGGCTTCCTAAATGAAGATTAAGAGCGATTCAGATTATCTGCCAGGAGTATGCAGTCCATCCTTGATTTTACAAATAATCACAAAAATATTCCAGAAAAAAGGAAAAATCATACATATGGACTGAACCGATTATAGGCATAATGTGAGGGAAAATAGAAATCTTTTAGCTAATTGTTTAGCTTTATTAGAGAAAAAATCTTTATCAATGTATAAAGCAATGAAGCCAGCACAGCGCCCCCTAGGTCCCCTGTAGCGCCACTCCAATCCAGTCATATCAGCACCGTATCCGCTGTACTGTTTGCGTGTGTTTCAGTTCAGTTTGGTTCTGCCGGGAAAACTTGGGGCAAACAGTGGTCTTAAGCTACAGTATTAATGCTGGAAGATGGAGTGTTGAACTTCACTCAGTTTTTGGTTATATACAGTAATTCTACCACAGTATGTGCATGTCCTACACATTTTAGTTTTGTCTCCCCTTCCTTTTCACCAGTGTGTCACTCTCTATGGCATCCACCTATCCAAAAGCACTGATAATGCTTATGAAATAAATACAACCACTTTAATGTTAAAACAGTTTGGTGGTATACAATGTGTGACCATCATCATAAAAGCTTGTGCTGAGGTTTCAGTCTCCTGGGTTTCTGACACTGTGGAGTAAAACTGCAGAAAGAGGTACAAACTACAGAATTGTATTTTAAATTTATTTGCATATTTTTGTCAGTCAAGCCCTGCTTTGAATTCTCAGCTATTGCTTTTTGCTGAATGAACTGGCATACAAGTTATAATTTTCATTCGTAAACTTGAATTGGTGTAACAATTGATGCAAAAACAGAAAATGCTGGCTCACCTGTGGAAGTAGTGACCACAGAAGAGACAGAGAAGTAGCATCTTCCCGATGCCCTGCTTGGTCCCCGTGCTTTGAATCAGGAGCACGGGCACCAAGAAGGAGGGCAGCTCCTGAAGGAACCAGGCAAGCTTTGCAGGAATGAGCCTTTTGGACCCTGATTTCCCCAGATAGCGTCCATAGGGGGTCTGGCTGCACTTTGCCTGCTTGAAGATGAGGATGATCCCCATGGCAACCAGCACCCAGCAGTAGGTTGTGATGAGGTTGCTGAAGCAAAGCATCTTTCCTCTGGTATCCTCACTCAGAGTGGGGTTTGCTGCATTAGTACTACTCAGGAGGAAAGAAAAGATGGAAATGGGAAACTTCTGCAGAAGCCACCCACCCTTGCGAAACAGAAAAGTGTGTTGCAACGGTAACGGAGTGCAAGTGATGAAAAAGCTAAAAGCAGTTGAGTGTTTTTACCGCAAATACTTCAGCATTGAATGGCCTGAATGTGTCCGAGTATCTAAAGGGGAACTCCTCTGCCCACTGCCCTGGGTGAACAGAGCAACAAAGCTGTCCCAGTGCGATGCACAAAAGTGCAGGTCCAGTTGGGCATGTGGGCCACCAGAATTACAGGTTGCATTTGGCCCTAAGAGAACAGAGGTGCTGCTCAAAGGGACTGCAAATAAAGCCAGCAGGACCTCCTGACTGCCTTTGTATTCTTTCTGCATTATTTCATCTGGTTCTTCTATCAAACTTCACATTAACACACCTGGTGGTTGTACCGCAGTTCAGGTCAAGCTTCTTGCATAAGGACACAGCAGAAAGGTTAGGGTTGGGGTCGGGCCATTTCTGTCCTTACAGAAGGTGTGTTGTCGCATCTCTGCTTCTACAGGAGATTTGGCAGGTGTTCACCCACAGACAAAAGCTATGCAACATTCATAAAAGCAGCAATGCTTCACAGAACCATCACCGTCTTCATCTCACAGTTCTTTTGTGTTTGGCAGGAACAGCATCGTTGTTCTCTTCATTTTCATCACATCTCATGATCATTTCATCATTCACATCATTGTGGACTCTCCATCACTTTGTCTTCCCATTTTCACATTCTCTATCAGCCTAACTAAAGGTCAGATGGTTGCCTTCAAAGACTATTTTTAGAAAGCTTTTAATATTTTTCTCAGCTTCTATATTGTAAAGATATACATAAATGGATAGAGGTGAACAAATGAGACAGAACACAGTTTTGATATCCATTTTGGGTTCAGTGTAATCAAAGCTTTAACTTTGTAAGTCCAGTCTACAATGACTGGAAGCAGAATTAATCTGGCTCACATATGACCACCGCAGATCTCAGACAGGACCAGACATACAATGTGGGCAAGAATGTTCCTCCCTTGCAAGTCACTCGCTGCTGTAAAGGTATTTTAGGACCACTTTATCACCTAAACAAGCTGTTTTTGGATTATGGGAGGAAACCCACACAACTATGGAGCAAGAGCACAAAGCTGGACTTGAAACCCAACACCTGAGTCATGTGGCAGACCTCCACCTGGGTCCAGTGAGCAAAAGGTCTGCTATCAAAAGCAGTTCCACTGCCATAGTTAACCTGTAATCACCATCACAAATGCCCACCTTATTTATGGTGCAAAACCTTTTCAAAAGGCTTTACACTTTCCTAGAAGCAGGAGATGCCAGTTTTCTCATCAGCGACCTGAATGAATCTGCTCTTCATTTATCACAAATAGCTCAGCAGAGGGGATGTCGGTGTTACGAATGATTATGGCAATTTACACTTGGATTTGTGTAGTCAGGTAGTTTTATAATAAAGCCTCATCTTAAAAAATTAAAAAGCTTCTCAAAGTGTTTTCCAACAAAGGGTTACGACTCCAAAAGAATTTGCTCGTTTTTGACTTATAACTGCTCATTCCGCCTCCTCCTGAGTAATAATGCAAGGTGCATGAAGGTGTACGGGATATTTTGCAGCCGCTGCATGTGGCCATTATGAGGGATGAGTGTTTACAGCAGAGAAACACTGTTTTAAACATCCAAATTAGCTGAAGCAGCAGTTCCTCGCCAACCTGTCACCTTCAGGTCAAGAGCACTGCAGGTTAGAGTCCACCTGGCTGAAGAAGGAATCGGGCTTCTCTCAGTGTGGGAAATGTCCAGCAGCCGCTTGACAGCAGGGATGACATGCAAGTCCAACTGCTTCTCAGCAAATGCTACAGATGCGGAGCACTGGCAGAAGCTGCAGAACGTAGGGGTGGACCGCACTGTCAACTCTGTACTTGACTGTTTTTTGGACCGGCTGGGGGCTTCTTTTCAGAGGAGGACCTCTAAGTGGATGCAAACGTCTGCTCTGTTGGAATAACCTTCTCATTCCGCCACTACTCAAGAGGGATCAAGTCATTTTGTGTTCCTATTTATTAAGCAGAGCAAAGAAACACTGCATTCCTGACCACACACACGCGTGGTAACAGAGTTCCACCCAGACAGCACCCCGCACACCAGGGACAGCCATCGCCTTTCAGCAGGAAGAGCCGCATTCGATTCCCACCTCCTGCTTATATCGCCCCAAAGCACTCCAGTAAAAATTCAGTCTTTGCAATTGGTTTGGAGCAGAAAAACCTCATGCTGTGAGCTGCTTGGGAATAACGCACGACACATTGAGACACGGGCAAGAAAAAAAAAATGTTTCAGTATTTTACTCTTTGAAAACATTTGTATTGATCACTAGGTGCTCTCTGGAGAGCCTATTCGGTGCTTAATCTATGGAACCTGAGATTATAGCCAACTCCAAACTGGAGCCCTTCAGTTTGAACTTACTTTTTAACTGCTGACTCTCATTATACATTTTCTGCACTTGAAATGACAAAAAACAAGACAGCAAACACACTCAAGTGAGGTTTCTACAATAGGTCTTATCCAACAGACACACTTGTGCACCACTCTAACTGGTAAGGCTGACACGTAAGTAGAGTCCAGTGGTTGGCAAGGTCCTTGTAGCCGATCTGGTTCTGACAGTCAACACCCGCCTGAACCACAGCAAGGCAGGTAAGGAAGTAACTAAACTATGGGTTTGCGTGCAGAACAAGCAGCTTCAAAGACCGTGATGGGAAAGCCCAGAACCGGTGAGACCTGTGACTCCTCCATAGAACAGCTTACAGAATTCTAACAGACAGGAGTTCTGAACACACGGCACAGGATCCATTCACAAATATATTTTCAGGTACTTTGAATAAAATGAAAATCTCTGGTGCACGGCTTAGAATCAAGGAGCAGAACAAAGAAGAGTGAAGATAGCAATGACAAACACTTTCAAGTGGACAAGAAGTGGGATTAAAAAAAATTCCAATCAATGTGTAAACTGAAGGCACGGCTGTTTGTCAGTTTTGAATTGGTGTCATTTGACACAAAACTGGTTTACAATTAAAAATATTTATGCCCGTTTCGATCCAGTAAACATGGCGATACACTGGCAGCTCACACCTCCCGAGCTCTTCACTTGAGCGGGTGCAATGCTGTTCTACACTGGAAGGTACCATCTCAAAAGGTGTGCTTAGTCATAAAACGTTTTCATTGCTGAAGATGCTCATGGGCATATTATATGCAACATAAAAGTAACTGAATGTAGTGGTGAAGTGATAAAAACAAGTTGCATTTTAATTGAAAAGAAGAGCAAAAATAAAGCATGTGCCAGAATATGCTACCAACTGCCACAGGGTCAGAAACAAACATAAAAAAATGTAACAGAAATTGAAGGGGTGAAGGGGGAAGAAAGTGGCAAAGAACACAAACGGCAAGAAACGCTGAACACAAAGTTAAGGTCTAAACAGGAATATTTGTTTTTGGTATAAATCGTACAGCAAAACGTCAGACTGGGTTGCTTGTAGCCCTTTATAAGCAACTGCAACAGCGGGGCTCTGCTGCACATTGTTAGCAACAGCTACCTGGATTGCTTTTCACTGGCTCTACTGAGTTGCAAGTATAATTTTTCTTTATCGCTTACCTGGCTTCATTTGACTTGAGCTTCCCAATTGTTCCATTAACATCCACTAGAAAAACTAAAAGTGAGTTTCTTTCAAAAACACACAACTGCACGAGTCTGGCTGGGTACAGAAGTGCAAATGTAAAGGAAAATCTATTTTACTTTTATATTCATTGTTACTTTTTTGTTGCTCAGAACACTGGCAGTGTGGAGGCTGAAGGTCATCAGAAGCCCCACAAATGCCCCCCCAAAGCCCTCCTGCCAAACCCCAAGCCCCCACCTCCAATAATGCTGCTATCAGAACCACAGCACAGAAGTCGCAAACTTTTACAGGGCTTCTCAATTCACACACCTGGAGGGCTAAGGTCAGCCAATTCCTGCTCACAAAAACTACAACTGTTCAAGTAGACTGAACCCAGACAGTCAAGTAGAAATCGGGCAGACAACAGCTGCCCCCCAGGACTGCGAGTTGAACAACCCCAGCACAGCTAACTGGGAATCAACCCCCTGAAAACATAATGAGACACATCGTGCTAAGACAAGGTCTGACTTTGGGCAATTCTCAAAAGCTTGTGTTTTGGGAAATGCAACAATCTCTGCACATTTATCATTTACATTTTAGTTTTCATTTACACCCTGATCCTCCAGTCTAAGATATTGCTGGCAGGATGGGGAGGCCCGGGCTGCGGGAAGGGAAGAGGGAGCCAGAGGTGCTACTTCTTCCTGAAGTGGAGGGATGTGGTGTGGCAGGCCAGTCTGGGGAGGACAAGGGTCTCAGTGGACGGTCAGAGCTCCTGCTGCATAGCTAACAGAGCTGTCCTGCCAGTTCCTGCACTGGCTCGATTGGGCGTAGTTTAGGAAAGAGAATGTCATGTCCACGCCAGTCTTTTTCAGCTCAGCCACAGCCTGCAGCAAAACACAAAAGGCATGTAACCATGGTGCCTTAAATACTGTACTTCTATGCATTAGCACAGGATGAAAATAGTGACCACAGACAAAAACTCAAAGTATTTAAAAATCAAGGATGCATTGGCTTTGCGATTAAAATCCAATACCTGGTTATACAAGAGAGAAACTGGTTGGGTATGAGAATTGTAACGTATACGAGTAAACTATGAATTACACTTTTAATGAGGAATCCACCACCATCTGGTAATGCATTAAATAATTTCCTGCTATCTTACTCAATAAGAAGAATCCACGTTGCTCAGCAGAACAGAGGGGAACTGCAGTCACTTCAGTACTCACATTCAGCAGCACTCCAATAGGGTGACGTCCACATATAGTATTGTGGTACTTCTTCAAGTAGTTGCTAAAGGATATAGGGTCTAACTTTTCTATAATGTCCATGCCCTTGTTGGGAAAGCAGGAGATAAAAGTACAATCAGAAATACATTTTGTCAACCGCACACTATGCACGAGTCTGGTAACAGCTTCCCTACTACTATACCCACATTACACTGAAAGGTACAATATAGAGTACTTGAAATACTACAAACAAGGGCCTTCTGAAGTTGGAGTACAGTATCAGTCTGCTGTGAGCCAGACCAATATCCATGTGTATCAGGACAGACCAGAGCTAAAGATGGGTGAGATAACTCACTGCATGTTTTCCTATCATGTCTGACTTTCCTTCTCTGAATTAAAAGTTCACAGAAAACAATAAACGTACATGAACATGAGGAGTTCTCAGTGTTGGCAGTTCTGGAGCGAAATCCCCCTAAACACTGGTGCATACTGTGTACACCAGACTACAACACAAGTCGGTAGTTAAATTCAGGCTTCCATTTCCCTGAAAGACAAAGTTCTTACAAGAGTCCATCAGTCAGGGATTCAGAAGTATGGTCTATACAGACTCAATTTTTTAGTGTCCAGGGCAATTGAAAAACTCCTCAGAGGGATAATATGAAGTCCCATTCAAGTTGCGTTCCCAGAAAGTGGTCAAGAACAGGGTCATTTTTACACATCTTATTACACAGGGGAAAACATAAACAAGAAAGAGTAGACACAGTAGAACAATAGTTATCTATTTCTGAAACCCTTCTGATCACAACTGTGGGTGGGACAGTGCACAAAAAAAAAAAAAAAAAATACAGAATGCCCCACCACTTATAGAAGGGGGGCCAGAGTGCACAGCAGAACCAGTTACATTGTGAGAATGCTGTTAATGCTTTCATAATCTCCAAAACAAGTGCACTCCCCACATGCAGTGGCTCAGTTGTCAGCAAGTCTGCTCTTATGAAAATAAGATACACAAGTTCTTCAACCAGACACTATCAAAAGCACTATTGTTTTAAATCATTTTCAAAAGGGCAGTCCTATTATTTCAACCCTTGTGAAAGCCACAAGAATCCTCATTGTGTTCCCACTTTAGAGTGCATTTGATTTTCATACAAGCTTAGAGAAGAAGGAAAAAAAAACTGGAATAACCCATACTGTACTGCTCATAACTACTGATATTAAAGTGTGCCTGATCATGGCTATGACAACAAGGACAACTAACCATTTTATCAAGGTGCTCGATGGATCGGAAGATCTCCCCTTGGGACTCGTCATAGTATGTATAACGAAACCGTTGTCCTTTAAAGAGGAAAAGAAGAAAGATCGAGGGTGTGATGAACAAACATGAAAAAAAATTCTATATCAAAGTTAACACCCAAGAGATGAAAGCAAATTTGCATCATTTCATCACTGCAAACATTTACACATTTTGATTTTATTCCATGATTCATTCATACTATTGCAGCCAGTGTTTCTGTATTTATATGTGCACAACAGCGAATTATACTGACAATGTTTAAAAACAATACAAAAGTTCATGCAGAATTTCAACCATGCACCATTTTGTGCAGTTATACAAGTAATTCAGTTTATGAAGTGTGACTAGGAAAATCACAGATTCAAAAAGATGCAATGGCAGTGCAAATACAGGCATCCCTCACGATCCAAACACATCTTGAAATGGATTGAAAAATATGTATCCTAAAATTTACTATACTCAATCAAAACCCGCGATAGTGGAAAAAAGTCAAAGCAAGAATGTTTAAGTTGTGTGGGAGTGTGGGCAAGAGGATGTAGAGTGTTGTACAAGCATTGCTTTAAGAGAGTAGGGCAGTACAGGAAGTGAATGAGATTCCAAAAAAGTGCCTGCCAACCACCGTGGTCGCATTAGTGAGTTGATACTGTGTGTGTATTCAGCAGGTATTGCTCAGTTCTTCATAACAAACACAACATGCTTAGTGAATGCCTGCTTCGTTCATTACTCTCCCTTGGTAAATCTGATCAAATTAAACAGGAAAAATTCTTCTATCTTCTCCTTCTTCTTTATCTTTCGGTTGCACCCGTTAGGGGTCGCCACAGCGAATCAATTGTTTCCATTTCTTCCTGTCTTCTGCATCTTTCTCCGTCACACCCACCACCTGCATGTCCTCTTTCACCACATCCATAAATCTCCTCTTAAGCCTTCCTCTTTTCCTCTTGCAATTTGTATTTTTATCCGCATATTAGGTTTGGCAAATTTTTACGCCGGATGCCCCTCCTGACGCAACCCTCCCTTTATCCAGGCTTGGGACCAGCACGAAGAAATACACTGGTTTGTGCATCCCCTTGTGACTGGATTTGCGCATTACTGCTATCATCTTCCCCATATTAAGGTAAAGATACATTTATTTTGTATCTTTAACAATACTTAATTGTTTATTTACTTTACAATACATGTTCACTGCACTGTACAAGGAAACTGCGATTCATATATAATACTATACAATATTGTTGCATGTGGCACACAAATATAACCAATAATGAGTTCATTATGTGTCTAAGAAATAGGTAACTGGTGTTTAAAATGCAGAAATCCTTGGATGACTGACAAATTAGGGAACCTTTTTGGGGGTTTTGGGATAGCCAGGGAAGCAATTACCCATCTGTCCATTATGGTTAACCACTTAATCCTGAACGGGGTTTTAGGGGTCCAAAGCCTATCCCAGAATCCATCAAGGCCAGGCTATGAAAATGATCATTGATGGGACGCCAGTCCATTACAGCATGAGAATACATTATTATTTCTACCATTTAAAATAATGAAACATAGGTTCTTGCTATCGGAAAATTCACTGTCTGACATTTTCAGGAATGCATTAGATTAGATGATGAGGGATGCCTGTAGTACATTCACTATTTCAAAAGCAACAACCACTTGTTTTAATTCAGGCTTGCAGATGTCCAGAAGCATAGGATATGAGGCTGCTTACATGGCCCACTGCAGGGTTATCTCACACAGATTCAGTCACGCATAGACAAACTAAGCTGTAAAGACACTAATTCACCTGCAACACTGTTGGCACTGTGGGATAAGACCCATGCAAACAGGAGGGCAATATGTAAATGGTGTACACACTGGGCTGCACTGTCACTCACATCCAAAGGGTTTAACAGCCTAGGTTCTGTGAGGCACCAGTACTACTCCAAAATATAACCCCTGTACTTCAAACAAACATTCTAATTTACTGCAATTTTTACGCTGAGGGCAAGACTGTCTCACCATAGATCTTCAACACCCCCCCCCCCAAAAAAAAAATTCCAGACACGGAATTATAGATTTATATTCCATTTCAAAATTAAGGCAAGGCAGCAATACTCACCCCAATGACAGAAATCAGATGAAATCACAAACAGGTTTGCTGGGTCGGCCAGATATTTGCTAAGGAGCTTCCCATACTCCTGCTCTTTGGACTCGCTGAGCGCCCCCACAAGTACTGGGACAATGGAGAACTCATCTTTATGGCTGCCATTGCATACAATAGGGGTATAAAGAAAAAGATCAGTCAAGGGTTTCAGAAGCCATGGCAGCTTGTGTTCCCAAATACTGGCTCCATTAAGAAGTTCAACACCTTTAGCAGCACAGCAAAACTCTGCACACTGCAGGAAAACACATTTCAAGTTACAATGAAACTAGCTGGGTTCACCAGCTGCCAAACTGTTGAATAAATCAATGACATGGGAAAAATGTTTTCAGTGTTGTACTCAAACAAAAGCAGTGCACTGAATTAACAACGTCCGCATTTTTTTGCAAACTACGAGCACTTCAAAAGCCTGCCAAAGGCTGTGTAGCTTGTCACCAGAGCAGCTCACCTTTCCATAGCTTTCGCAGTGTAAGGTAGATGCATTTCGATACTGTGCTCGTCTTCGTCCGTTTGGATACTCATTCGTTCAAACATCCCAGTTTTCCACAGATCAGAATAAACTGCAGGTAGGGAAAAATGTGGTTTACAACCAGATTCAACCGCCATGCCACCATGTTCAATAGTGCAGGCATAGATTGTGCAGCGACTCCTTGTCAGAGTCAGGGAGACTGCTCAAGTCAAGGTCCCTTCTAGAGAGCTTCTAAAAGCATCAAGGTGCTGCATTACGAAACACGAGTTGGTGATTCAATCCAATAAGGACAGCAGGTAGCACAGTAGTTCATAATGTGGACCTGTAACCTGAAAGCTGTTGGTTTAAATT
Organism: Heterotis niloticus; assembly: GCA_018136845.1. Taxonomy (NCBI): domain Eukaryota; kingdom Metazoa; phylum Chordata; class Actinopteri; order Osteoglossiformes; family Osteoglossidae; genus Heterotis; species Heterotis niloticus. Next base: position 21,388,416 of record CM030907.1, read on the forward strand.
CCAAGAAGGGACCTGCTGTAGTGCCTTTAACAGAAAGTCAGCTGTTAAACAGTAAGCAAAAAACAAAAAATATATACAGCAAATGTTTAACACAAGGCTCAGCTAAATGCAAAAAAAAAATGTGTACAAAAAAAAAAACATGGCATGATAAGGTTGTTCAAATAAGTTTAACTGAAATACTAACTTACATTTCTCACAGTAGCTTCTGTTTTTATCTCACATACATATTATACTCTGAAGCATTTACTAAAACTTTTGCAGTCGTTGATCCACTCGTTTCACAGGAATTTCTTCAGCACCAGTTGTGGGCTCTGTTCTGCTAACTACATCTTCAGCTGTCAGGACAGGTATGTTCATGTCTTCTAAAATAAGATGGCCTTAGCCTGACCTTAGGAGCTACAACTTTTTCCCCTGTTTGTCTCAAACAGTGATTCCTAACCCAGTTCCTACCTTTTTCCTAAATTAAATCAATGAAGTCTTAGAGCACCAGTACTTTGTTTCTAAGTGAAGGGACAACACAGCAAGATAAGAAAACTGTTACCAATAGAATGTACCACTTGATCATTCTTAAAACTTAAGTAAAATGGAATAAATTAGTACTTACAATGGAGCCCTTATCCTCTTTAATTAATTGTTCAGTAGTTAAGAAACGAAATTCTGAGAAAGGAAAAAAAATCTTCGTTCTATTTTAATTTACTTATCTGCCCTAACAAAAAATTCAGCCCAACTCAGCTCACAAAAGAAAGTAAATCCTCTGCTTATGCATTAACACTCAAACTGGAAATAGTCAAGAGTTTAGTTTGAACAAAAGGCAAACCATCAATGAATTATAGCTGTATTAATACCTTTATTTGTATTAATAACAGCAAATGTCAGGATTAATACGTTCAATTTTAATTCATTTCAGAGCCATAGCGTATGTGTGTTTATAAATGTCAGGAAAATTTTAACTCAGTACTAGGCCAGTGAGCTAAGGGTCTTACCCTTTTGGTCAATTTTCAGATCATAGAGCGGAGTCCGGTAAATCTCAGCTGGCGAGAGGGCACAACGTGATAGGGGGACGTGGTGTGACGGTCCCAAGATGAAGATTCTCCGACTGCAGGACAAGGGCATACGTTTTAGAGTAGCACTCCCAGCCACTTAAGCCTGCAGCTTCTTCCTCTAACAGTGAATAAATAAAATAAATTGTCCAGGACCTTCTAGTTCACAAGAACATTAGGCTTCCAGATCTTTCTAGAGTTCCAGTTTTTTTTTGTATTTGACTGCACATGCATTTAAAGTAAAAATCCAAAAAGAGTCATGGGTTCAGTATAAGAACAGGTTTGAGCTGAAGAACTGATCTCCTAAAACAACAACCAATTAAACTTGTGAAATATTCGTGCTGATAAATTGTGTCAGTATGCAAATAAAAATAAGAAAGGTTGTCCTAAAGAACTGCATTGTGCAAACCAAATTTTAATTGTATGTAACAATTTTTTAAAAACCAGAAAGGAGGACATCAAAAGCATGCAAGGTATCTGTATCCAGGTAAGTCTAACTTTTAGAGCTACTTTGATGAGGATGAATAACATCTGCAAGATGGCATATCAAGACTCTCCCAAAGGGATTAAAAAAGTGAAAAGTACTCACGTCACAGAGGGGTCCACATGTTTGTAAGCATAGGCTGCACATGAGCCACAGTAGGTATAGCCTGCATGTCTGCAACACAACACCTGCTATTTAGCATTTACACTAAGGCACTCAATGCTCTGCCTGCGATCACCACACCAACTGACCACATTGTTTTCCCCCACTTTAGATACTACCACTCAATGACAAGTTGTATGGTTGGGCTTTATTCCCCCTACTCAGTTCTTGTGTTTGTTTCGGGCCAGGACAATTTTAAACCCTTCTCCCAATTTTAAACCCTTCTAACTATTCCTGACCGGTCAGAATCACATTGATAAGAGCTCAGTAACAGAGGACGAAATCACGTCTTACGGTGCAATGATGGCTCGGGCAGGTCGGACCGCAGAGGGCACTTGAGAAAGCCAGCCTTCTAACTGCGCATTCAGTTGGGACCCTGCGGACAGAGTTGGACTGTAAAGGCATTCATGAGAGGAAACTGAATGAGCAATTCCTCAAGCACACCAGGGCAAAGGCCGATTGCAGTATCATTCTGCTCAGCCCAACTTCTCTCATGGGGAGGGAGGGTCAAACACAAAATGATAACAAAAAGCGGCTCTCGAAAACAACGTACAACTCCCAGTAAACAAAGTTGCATTTTACAGCAGAATAAGAGATACGGACACGCAAAGGTCATAGTATAGTTACTTCTTAAAACATTTTTCTACTTTTATTTTGAATTGTATTGCATTTGTTTATTTTTAAACATTTATTTGCTGCAGGATGTGTTGATGTGTTTCCACAGGCAGCCATTAGCTAGCAGTTAAACAGAACCTTTTTATGTTATACTAAATTTACTATTTTTAATTTTTATATTTAGAACCATTTTATAATTTTACTTGCAGTAACTTTTAAGAGGCTTTAACATTGTTTTAATACAAGATAAAAAGCTGATGGGGGTAGTGTATGTTAGTGACTAGAAAACAGTGAGGGATACAATCCATTTCACATAAACTGTACATCATACTTTCATTTATGTAAAGCTATAGACTAAAAACCCAAGCTGGCGATAAACAGTCCCAAAAAGTCTGCAAAATGTAATGCTGGTTTTTGATGGAGGATGACGTTTTATCTACAGAGATGTATTCTCTAAAGATATTAAAACCACTTTTGTAGCCATCATGGAAGAAATTCATTGTGGGTTCTGAAAATGTGGCTTAAATAACCAGAGATCTCACACAAAGCAGAAATGGAGTCAGAGGAGCGCTGCAGTTCATGGATGGAGATTTCTGTCAGCGGACTGCCAGAAACGTTTGTGTTGCTGGGCCAAGCCGAAAAGGGTTCAAGTCTTTTTCCGAGGCACCCCGTGTACAACATGAGCATGCATCCGAATTTAAGCCCTTTTTCTTTACATTGCGTGAACAGTAAGCATTATGAGTCATTATTATTTTGCCATTCTAACTAAAAGCTATGCACCTTACCGACCTTTTATAAAAGATGAAAACAGTTGAATTCACGTTTGTTTGTTTTTTTTTTTTCTTTCTCTTCTTCTATTGGTCGGCCAGAACGTAAAAGTGCTGAATCAGCTTGAAAACAGGGTTTCCTCTTACGAAACCTTTGAGTCATAAAAACGTAAAAATACATTAATGACAGGGACACCTGCCGTATTCCTTATGTTGCGTATTGGCTGCGGTTTTATGCTATTTGAGAAAGGGACGATTCATGTTATTTCCTTCGCAACCGAACTGCATTATACTTTTCCTCCCGGCTGGCTGGCTGGCTGGCTAGCTCGCTCGCTATTGAGCGAAACACCCGTGACACAGCGTCTTTTCACACGGATCACGGGGCAGCCTCGCAACAAAACAGACAAAACCACATTTCAGCTTATTTCCTTTTAACGGTGCTTTTTCGTCGTTAAGCAGTCATCGGGCGAGCGAATGGCACAGAGAGCACAGAGGAAGCGGCCTGTCTGGGGACGCGGCGCAGCGCTCTTGGGCTAACACAAGAGAAAAGTCGCATTTTTTACAGCCCACAGCTCCAAGCGTGCATATTGCGCGACCAAAAGGTCGACGAAGCACTTGGGCGAGGGTCTGGAGATTGTCCGAGAACGCTACCGCGGCCTCTGTGCCGTGTGGAAGCTCCCCAGGCCCCGCAAAGCCGCTGTCCCCGTTCTCTCCCCGCGCTCCAGCTCCTCTTCTGGCTTTACCTGAGGCCGTGTACCAGCTGCCAGCGTGGCTCGCTTCCCTGCACACCACTCGGTTGGACATCTTCGCGCCCGAGCCGCCTATCTTGGTCAATTAACAGTGGATCATGAAAACAGCAGCAGCAGCAGCGCGCAGGATCCGAGCCGTAAGTACAGACAAGCGCTCAGTCGGGCTTCGCTGTGGGCAGTAAGCAGCAAGAATCGCAGAAACTAAAGGGATCACCGTGGAAGCGAACGATAAATGCACCGCCTTACAACTCACGCTTTTATTTACACGCGAAATGAACGTCTGGCCAGCAAACCTAGCAGAAGCAACAATGAACAAAGGCTGCACTGCTTCGCCTTCGCTCTAATACGCGCTCCGCTGCCGAGCCCGTCCGCCGGCGTAGTTTGGCGCTGCTCGATCACCGTACTTCGGCGGCGATGCGCTGTTTTCATTGGTCAAACTGTCGGGAGCAGCAATTCTATTCGCTGCAGGACTGAAACACGTTTGCGCAATTGGACAACCGTGGCCATTGTGGGAATTTACCATTGGCTAAGTGCTGGATGTGGGCGGGGCCGAAACGCAAATCCGTATTCGACGCATTTCTGTCAGCCTGAGGAGAAAGTTGTTCGCAAGTTCTTACTAAATAACAAACTTTCTGTATTTGTTAGCTAAGTACTTTAAACACGAATACAAGTTCAATAATAAAAAACCCTTCTCGTATTGGCACAGGAGACAAATCAGTATAAGAATAAAATCCTATCCTAAAAAACAAAGCTCTTAGAACTGGAACTGCAGACATCTTGTATTTATGATGTGCAGTCTTGCTTATTTTATTATGTCTTTTTTCCCTTCTTTCTCTGGTGCAGTGTCACTGGCAGCCTTGTAAAATTGTTTAATTCTATTTTGCACGTGTTGTGAAACTTGTCATCGATGGGAATGTTAATAAAGTTTAATTTTTACATTTGGTAGTGTGCAGTCTTGAGATCGCCATGTTTGTCAGCCTTGTCCCCCTCAATAGCCACTATTGAGCAAATGAAGAGAGCAGGCAATAAAATTATACGGAGCTAAAAACAAACAATCGTGATTTGCATGAAGCTGCTATTCTCACCTTGAAGGTCTATGAATTTGAAGCTACTAGATGAGTAACTTTTGTTTCAGTAGTGAATGTTCACTGTATACAGAATATAATGTAGTCGTACCCCATGAGACCAGCAGAATTATCATAAGGTATATTATGAATTTCAGTTAAAATGGAGCTATGACAAGATTGTAGAATTCACCTCTAGGTTGTGATTTGTGTATTGTTTACATTGTCACCATGTGTTCACATTGGTTTCTTCCAGTGTCCTCCCACAGTCCAAGGACATGTTTCAGGGGGACTGGTGACTCAGGTGCATCGGTGGATTAACTGCCTGTATGTGAGTGTGTGTGTGGCCACCCAGTGACTTAGTGACATCCAGTACAAGGTATTCCCTGCTTAGTCAAGTGCCTTGTTCTTCCATTGCTTACATCCTGTACAGAAGCCAAAAATGGTCTTAAGCTTGATCAGTCTCTACCAGCTCTCTCATCCAGATGTTTCATTGTATTGCAAAACTGTTTTGTACAATTTTTAATGAAACTCTTGCGGAATCTGTTACATCTGGGGAGTCCTTAGTACCAAAAGATTACTGATGTCTACCAGATCTGGTAACCAGATTGAACCACTGGATTATAACTTGAGGAAGGTGATGCTGACTCTGTATCACCAAACCTAAATTTATCACTTATTTATATCACCGTGGCATGTCAATCAGTTGTTACAAATGCTTCCTATAGACTTATCGAGCATCTGCAGGTCGTGTGCAGCAAACCGTGAAAGATGTCATCCTCCTGGGTAACTTTTGCTGCAAGGAGTGTAACGTACAAGGGCAGTAACAGGTTTGACAAGGGGAACATTGCAGAAAAAGAATACTACTTACAAGGCATCTAGCCAGGATTTGAATTGTATTTGGCAACTACATCATTTTGTGACACCAAGAGAGGGAGAGCACTACTCAGGTTGAAATGGCTCTCAAGCCAGACACTTGAACAGCAAAACAGGACATTCTCAAAAAAACTCAAGTCAAAGTAAAGAAATTAAAAGTCTTACAAGTAGCACTTTGGGGGGAAAAAAAAACTTTTTTCTTTGTTTTAAAGATGCATAATGTTTTGTTTTCTGGTTTACAGAACTTTAGTATTTATTTGTCCAAGCTCAGAAAGGCTATAATCGAAACAGTTCCATTTTATGGCTCCCCTCATTGAAGATGATTATACATTTAATTTAAAAAATGTTTTTCTTGAAAGCAATGGGTAATTATACAAATTAATATTTAGCTAAAGCCTTTGTGTAAAGTAGATTAAAATGCTAAATATACAACACAAATTCTGTTCCTTTGCAAACACAGGAAGAGCATGCAGACTCCACAGCATCAAAGTTGAAACTCTAATTCAAAGTCAGGTCCAAACCCACAGGCCAGGAGCCATGAGGTAACCAGCACTACCCACTATAGTGAAAATGCACAGAAGCACTGTATACTCCTTTAATATTTACTTTTGCAACAAAAGAGCACTTTTTAATTCAACAATGTGATTGCATAAGAAGTTCCTAATTGTACACTGACGCATTCTCAAGAGTGCAGTTTTGGATGAATCACACTCAGATGTCTTCCTTTAAATTATAGCAAAATTTCTCATATTTTTTCTGCCCTATAAAAGGATAATAAAATGCTTATTTATATTTTGTAACTTTTTTCTAAAAGGATTTCTAAATGGTGACTGACAGTATGAAAGTACAGCATATTTCAGCACCAAAATCTGTCTGTATACACCAAACTAAATAAAACTGGTTAAAAATAAAAACCTTAAAAAGTTAGATAATATGTCTAAGTTATCCAGACAAAATTTACTGTTAGCCATAAATCTGATATATTCTTTTATGCATACACATTGTAATATATTATGGGCAATGATTACATTATTATAGCAATGTTCCAAATGAAAATTTGAATCATTTCATACTTTTTGGTTTGAGTGTAATAGCTGGTTAAATGCCATAAATGCTGAAAATTTCAGTAATTATAAAATTAAAATAAGCAAAACATGACATGTGTTTATTAACTTGGAAATTTATGCAGAACAATGAAGTTTACAATTCAGTTTATTTAGAATCCCTTGCTGTCATAGTCTACAAGTTATCTAAACACTGCATTTATAAATTACACTGATATCCTAATGCAGAGTGGACAGGGAAAAAAAAAAGAAAAAAAAAACCATACTACTACCAAAGCCATTAATTCTCTTCACAACCATTTATGAGCAGAACCTATTTTACTACATTAGCTATTGGCATATTTAAAAAAAAAAAATAAAGTCAGATATCAAATTAAGAGGCCTTGAAAAAAAAGTAAAACCCATAACTTCCATAGTTTCCGTCCCTTAAATCAATTTCGATCTTCAAACTGTGACTTGTTCTTAAGGAGATAAGCTGCTAAAAATTCAATGGGGTTTGGTGGTCTAGAAAAAAGTAGAGAAAAGAAGTTATTTTAAGATAAAACACAAAATTATCCCTTTTAGTTTAATTTAAAAAACAATAAATATTTGTCTACAACATACCTTTCCTTGGCCAGTACAGAGAGCCCCTGCAGAAGAATTGGAACAACAGTCTGATCCAAATATGCTCGTGTGGGAAGTGACTGCAGATCCACCTTCTGTTTTAAAACCTTCTCTGCATTGGATTTCTCATTCTCCGCTATTCTCTATGGAACAGAAAAACATTATAGTTAAAAGTGCCTGTTCAAAAAGTTCTCTTCCTTAAAAATAAAAATAAAAAAACAGCTTCCAGAGAAAATATAAAATTTCCATTTTCAGTACCTGTATATTTTCTGTCAGACCGTATTCTGCATGTGGATTCTCTGCAACCTTGGAGAAACAGATTGTCATTGACATACCAAAAGATTTTGCAAGAACAAACTATTATTTCCTCACAGTGAAATGCCACTCTGACATACTTTGAACAAGAACTAAAGACTTTAACTATCACAACAATTTCCAGTTGCAGGAATGAAAAAAGTCAAACCAAACACTAAAAACAGTCATACATATAACGGATCTTAGTTCACTTACTGGTGTGCTCCCTTCCATGCTTTGTTCAGCATCAGTGTGATCTAAGGAAATGTATGCAAAATAAAGCAACTCAAAACAAAGCACCAGTTGGTTATAAAATTATTTTCTCACATTAAATGAGTACAGGACACCTTTTCAGGGGCCCTCATCTCACAGCTAGTCCGCTACTAGAAAAAGAAAGGCCTATCTAAGTCCCTATATCATGCAAAACACTGTTTTCAGTCTTCATCGTCGCTACCACTGTGTTAACTGTACACAGCCTTAGACAACTATAAAAACAACCATTAAACCGTTTGGCGATGCATGAAACACGCAACTGTCTACTGGCTTCTTATACACCCGGAACTCCCTCCTGCCGCAGGTTCCTCCACGAGACAAAGACTGCAGTATTCAGCTATTCCTCCAAGTCAAATCACACAATTATTCGTATTGTATTCATTAGCTTAATATTCCCGACTTTGTTTATGAGAGTGATAGTTAATACTTTAGTACTGAACTTCATTAACTCTAACAGCTATGTCACATAAATTCACCTACCGTCCGCCATGTTTGTTGACGGTTTCTATGCGTTTACGTAAGGACGCCAAGCCAATCAGCGCAAGCGTCGGAAAATAAACTTCCTGATTGGCTGAGCATTACAACCGGAAGCTCTCAATCGCACGTCAGATTGAACTTAAAATATTTCAAATGTTTTACTTGTCAGCTTCCTTCGAATTAAGAGCATCAAACCGTCGTTTTACATTTTAAAATATGGTCCCGTCGTTAATTAATCTTACAGCGTTTAAATCATTGCAGAAAAAATATGACAAGGAACGGATGGTTGAGCTACGACTGTGTCCGTCGGCCTCCTTTTCTGTTATCTTCGTAAAATATCAGTGCGTTTTCAATATGAAAAATGTGTCACAATTTTGAACTTTAACATTTTTTCCCCGATTTACTCAACAAGTTACTTGTTATTGTTTACCACTGAAACAAACGACCTGCTAAAATAAGCGTTGATTAAATAATAAGTATATTTATTTCCCCATGCATGTAGGGAATTTGGCTTCCGTTTCCAACGGCTCAGTTTTCATTAGACAAACACAACAGACACAAACATACATACTGTAATGGAGGAGCTAAGAGCAAACTCAGTGCTGTGTACAACTTCCAGCAGCTCCTGTGGCAGATTGAGCTTCTTCAGCTGGAACAGGAAGTGCATCCTCTGCTGGGCCTTTTTTATGATGGACTTTGTGTCGGTTTTCCACTTTATAGCCTGAGAAATTGTAGATCCCAGGAACGTGAAAGTGTCCACCACAGATACAACGTTGTTGAGAATGAAGAGGGGGGGGCAGTATTGGGGGTTCCTCCTGAAATTCACTGTCATCTCCACAGTTTTCAGTGTATTCAGCTCCAGGTTGTTCCACCTCCCGTCTGCGCGCAGAGTCCTCGCCTGCCCTGATGAGTCCTGTTAGGGTTGTGTTGTCCGCATGTTGAAGGAGCTGGATAGAGGGGTCTTTTGAGGTGCAGCCTTTGGTGTTTTGGGAGAAGAGCAGTCAGAAGAGCACTCATCCCTGGGAATCACCAGTGCTAATTTTACAGGAGCTGGATGTGAACTTGCCCAGTCTCGCGTGCTGCCTTCTATTTGTCAGGAAGTTGGTGAGCCACTAACAGGTGGAGGCAGGCGCATTGAGCTGGGCAGGTTTACTATAGCGGAGTTCTGGCATGATTTGGATTTGGATTTGGGATGATTACATTTGCTTTGTCTTTTGAATGAAAAAATGCATAGCCTACATATGCTCCAGCACATTACCAGCTCGTAGATTTCTTCACATATTAATACAGTAGGTTGACTGTCTGATTTCGTTTCATCTTAGTGATGTCATCAAGTCCCAAAGTAATCTCGGAGGCAACAGTTTAACGTCCCACACTGTCTTAGGGCGCCCCTAGGGGTAGGGGCGGAAATTTCCTTTAAACCGCTGCCTTAACCTTAGAAGAGCTGGACAGCGACAGCACTGTAGCGCAGCCCCTCGGCTGTTTGGTTGTAGGTCCGAGTCTTATTCAGTCTGTGTTAAATTTTCATGTTTTCCTCATGTTTGCGTGAGTGTCCGGCCACAGTTCCACGGTATGTCTTTCTGATTAAATGTAATTTCTGGCCGCTGCCTTTTCATTCATTTTGAAATTGCGCTCGCTATAATTATAACCAGATTAATAAGCTTGCTGTTCATAGTTATGGATTAAAAGAAAAACGCATGTAACAAAGCCAGTGAATAAAGTGCACACGCATATACTCATTTAATACGGGCAAGTGCATGAAGATGGTCTTCCTCCAGAAAGCCCGCCTTCTTGCTCGTTCTATCTGTTGATTGGTTCGTAGGGTATCTATGAGTGACAGTCTGAGCGGACCAGCCGTGTGGCACCGCCCCTTTTTATTGGCTATTGACAAGTTGAGAGAGGCGGCCATGTCGGCCCCGGACCTCGACCTCGCAGTGTTTGGTGATCTGTGTTATGGAGGCTGCGGCGAGCCACGTGAATGAGTTCTCCGGGCGGCAGAGGCCGAAAGAAGAAAGGCTCGAGCGGGGGCAGCTCAGCGCAGGAGGCCGACGCCCACGATCGGGTGTCACAGCTCCATAGGCGGAACCTGCACGCTTGCTCGTACCCGCTGCTGGCCGCGTTCGCGCTGCTGCGTGCGGTCGCCCTGCACTTCGCGCTCCTCCTCGCCTGGCTCTTCGCGCGCCTCTCCGGAGCCATGGCGGCGCCCGCCCGAGCACCGCAGGAGGCCGACGGCACCGAGCGGGACGATGGCGGCGACCGGGTCCGCCAGCACCACAAGCAGGCCTTTGAGTACATCTCCGCGGCGCTGCGCATAGACGAGGACGACAAGGGTGAGCAAGCGCAGCGTGACGTGGGGCCGTGTTCGTGGCGTCCCTGCTTCTCCGCGTCTTTGTTAGCGCGTCGTTGCCGCGTCTCCGTGTTACTGCCTTTCCGTTCCTGTTTCTGTCGCCGCCGCTTCCAGTGGCGTGGAGGATCGCGCTGTACCTTCGCCCTCGTTGTATTTATGCCGCTTGCCCGATGATACTGCCTCAGTTCGGGCTAAGCACCTGATCCATGCAGGATACTGCAGCGAGCGGCGGGATTTGAATCGGTGTGTTCGCAGTGCAAGGTGGCAGCTCCGGCGACTTTCTAAAGGTTGTGTGTAGAGGTTTGTTTTAGTTCTAGTTTGGCTTTGACCACCCGTAGCAGCAAAAAATACCTGCAGATGCGAGGTATCTAGGGAAGAATAAACGATAGTGGCTTCGTTTTTAAGTGAGTTGTTGTCACCTCACACAAGCTGTCTGCCAGCAGTAGTGACGTCAACCTGAATTCTACAACAGGTTATTATTATTATTTATTTATTTACTTATTTTTGGTCACTTGTCATGTCAGTGTTAGTACAGTGAGGTTCGTACTGTCACCCTGGTCCCCAAACACCAGATTTTGAATCTGAACTGCTGCTGTTGTACCCTTGCAGAAGGTACCCCCACCCCCATTCTCCAGTATGAATGACACTGCTGTATAAATGGTTAAATTGTTTAAGCTGCTTAACAATGCAAGTTTCCTAAATGAGTAAATAAACAACTTTCATGATCAAAAAATCAAGCAAAGTGGTTCGGGTTCATTCAGCCCAGACTTCAGCCACATATGCAGCCTTAACTATTCCAGTCAAATGTCAAAGCAGTACATGAGATTGGACCGCAAGACACTTTGGGTAAAAGCACCCGAGTATGCAAAATAATTTCATTTAAATGAAAAAACAAAAAAACCGTCAAGTCTCATATTCTGGGCTCTAAACAAGCAAGCTCAAGTATTTTTGGCCTTTATGGAAGTGGGGTGGCAGGCAGGGTTCTCCCATGATGCATTGCTGCAGTATGTTTGTAAGTAGTCGTGTGTGATGTGGGGACTTCTATGCGGTTGTTGACCCTCTGTGTTCATTGTGTAGAAGAGCTTGGGGCAGGTGTGTGTCGTGCTCTGTGAGTGCTGACCTTTAAAGTTTATGTTCCCCCAGTCCAGTTTTCTGAACCTTGCTTTTGTCGTGCTGCCAGCACCACCATCAAAGTTAGTTGTTATAATATTATTTTTCTATAAGTATGTATTTGTCGCATGCTCATTGCATGCAATAATTGGTCTGATCAGTCTTTTGTTTTCTTTTCACACAGTAATTGGAAGACTGACCAACTTCCTTAACTTCACATTTTGGGTGACCCCCCCCACATTTTACACAATTTAATTTTTTAGACCCTATTGATGCCATTATGGTGGGATTATACAAAATGTCCACTTGCCTATTTTCCCAACTTTCCGTGGTGAAAAATGTTTACACGGTGTCTCTGGGTACTCAAGTCACATTTTGCATGTTTTCTGGCCTGATCAATAATTTAAAGTGCGGGTGGGGTGACCCACTGAGGACCTGAGCTGCAGGTACTGCTCATCATGGATGTGAGTGCTTTCTGTGAAAAGATGTGGAAAATATGCTTTGTTCACTACATATAAATAGTAATCATGGCATTTTTAAATTAACTTTTTGCAATGTTTTTTGGTTGAAATTAAAAAAAAAAAAAAAAAGCCTACTGCCAAAGTACTCTGGATTTCTTCTGTCAAAAGTATAATACTGATTCTTAAAAATTCTCCAGGTTTTGCAGTTATATGTGAGTATAGGATTATACAGGGTATATGTATTACTTTTTGTTGCTTTTTTGTTCTATGTTTTCATATAAAGTTGCCATTTGCAATGTTTTCATAGCTGAAAGAAATGGTTTTAGACCAGAGATTCATGGCTTCAGCGCCTGCAGAGAACTGCTATAATGATGTGTGGAAATGAAGGCACTCAATATTGTAACCAAAATTACCGTTGTAGTCAGTATCTTCATGAATTTTTTTTGTTGAAATGCAAGGGGGCTGTAGTGCATCAAGCTGTACTTCTTTGCCAAAAAATATCAATTGCCAGTTTTTATCAGTACGCTTCTGTCTAATGCAGAGTTGCAGTGGTCCACTGTACTGTATATCCTGGATATTTATAGTGAGGCAGTGTACTCCATGTATTATAAAGCCACTAGTCCATGTGAAACACATTTGGACAGTGGGAAGAAACGGGAGTACCCAGAGGAAATCCATAGGTATTGAGAGAACATGCAAACTCTGCACAGATTGAGCCGGATTTGAATTTTCACCTGAACCCCCAATTCAGCGACTGCGAGCCACCAGTGCTACTTGCAGAACCACTGATTTGACCATTAAAATGTCCCCAGTAGTTACATCAGCATTTTAAATCTTTCACTTGCCTTCAGTCATTTCCTTAGATTTGTCCTAAGGTTTGTCTTACTGATTTATTGAATGTAAATGTGTTGACTTTTTGATCGGTGTTGGGATTAAACAATAGCTATGTTTTTAACAACAGAACTGTACGAAAAATCCGCCGTGTCTTCGCCGCTTGAGTAATATAAATGTCATTTATGGTTGTGCCACCTCTTGACCAGGAGACGGTCTCCTGCTTCCTGATGACAGCCTCAGCGATGTTTTCCTTGAGCTCTCAGGCCTGCGGGCAGCCAAAACATTAGCGCTTTTCCATGGGCTAAACTGGCTTTATTGCCCCAGTCACTGTTTCCTCAAGGGATTTGTACAGATTGCCTGCGATGATCTATTGTGACACTAACTGTTGTTTCCAGCAGTGTGTATTATCCACTCCCTGCCTCCAGCGGTCTGACGGCACAGCTCCAGTTCTTCCAGTGCAGGGAGGATGAGCACCAGAAGCCAGACTTCTGGTATAAGCTGTGTGTGAAGCTTCCGTTGGAATGTATGTGGTATTGGAACATCACTCTGGAGTACGTGCTCCTGTTTTTGGGAGCTCTTACAGATTACCTCTTTGAATTTTGTTCATGTCCTTGCTTTGGTATCAGAACCTCAGTCCATTAGGGGTCTCCTCTGATGCAAATAAAGTTGATCATCTTTCATGCAGTAAAGAAGTTTTCATTGTTGATGTATTTTATTCTCGTTTTACCACCCCCCCCTCCCCTTTTCCTTTTGCCGCGCTTTGTAAGACCAGAAGCAGCACTGAGTCAGCTTCTGATATCATAATGTGTCCAAAATGCAGAAATACCTCAGTTAGCACTCAAGATGCATTGTTGGAAACAGTACAAAAAGGTGGTGGTTATTTTATTATGTAGATGAGAAAGTTGTGTTTGTTGTTTTCATCAAAATTACACGGATAGTTGTTTGTTTTCTTTGTAGCGTTGTTGTACTGCTGAAAAGACGGCAGAAATACAATAAGGAGACGGTAAGATGTTGGTTGGCATCCTTCGTGAATCTTTTATCGCAGTGACCAAAAGTCAGTTGTTGGCTCTTATTTTTTCCTTTTTACTAGGTTGACTAATTGCATTTTAGCCCATATGAATCATTATGAAATGTGACTTGCTTTCTTAAGTGTCTGGTTAGAATTTCTTTGGTTCCTTCCCAGATTTCAGTGTTACACCTTCTGAGGGATTGTACCTTTACCCAGGAGGAGGATTATTACATGGTGGTACAGCACTGGATGCCACAAAGGTGTAAGATGGCTGGAAGACCAGTGCTTCCCACAGATGAGACCTATGAGACACTCAAGGTTCATTGACATGAATGAGCAATTCATTAGATGAATTCTGTGCAGCCAGCTTGTATTTTAATTTCCTTGAAACATCAGTGTTGTGGCTTTTCTTATCGTTGCTCCCCAAAGGCGTGTGCAGCTGTGGAATCAGGTCAATGGAAATGGCCCTGGACTCAGTTCACTGCTCCCTGATGAGCATTTTCCATTAAGAATGCTGATCTCCTTCTTGGCATGTCTGATACTAAAAGGTACAAGTCAGTGTAAAAACCTTAACATTAAATTTATCAATTCATCCATTTCCAGCAGCTGCTTTATTCTGGTTACAGTGGTCCAGCACCTATCTGAGAATCACTCAGCACCAGGCTATGAAACTACACTTTGGATAGGATGCCGATCCATCACAAGGTGGCCACACATTAAGAACAATTTAGAATGACCAATCAAGTTGAAACACATCTTTGGACTGTGGAAGGAAACGCAAGCACCCAGAGAAAACCCACACAGACACGAGAACATGCAAACGTGCAAATTCCACACAGATTGATCTGGATTGAATCCCACAGCACAAACAGCCCTGGTACTTTGACATGGCAGCACTGCTCACTGAGCCAGCGTAAATAATGTACATCTCGTTGTAAAAATTTGTCTTCAAGGCTTTTTTTGAAATGTGTTTATTATAGTTTTGATTCCCCATGACCGTTTTTTTTCTTGTTCATAACTACCTCCAAATACACTGCAATGATGTGAAATCACTCACAAGCTGTTGCAGACCATGTTTTAAAAAGGTTCTTTAACCTGCCTGGTCCTGTGTCTGTGATTTGGGAAGCGATGTACATTTTTATCCTGTGTTGTTCTGCTCTGTCTGTTTTTCTGCTGATGCTGCTCAAACATGCTATTGCCAGGGCTTTTATAACTTAGTTCTGGCAATGTTTTGTCTACCATTAAAACCGTGTGCTCAGATGCAGCTCATAGCATCTTTTGGATGTTTTCAATCCTGGGTGACCTTTGTAGGGCCAGCGTGTAGTTACCCTGAATTACTCTAGTTTTGCCCTATGGCTTAAATGAGTCAGCCAGGAGCCTTTGGCTGAACAATGATTAAAGCATTCACATTGAAAAGCTTAATGTTAAAGCGTACGCGTGTTATGAAGATATTTATTTCCCATGTTAAAAAATGTACTTTTATAAACCGAATGCTCACACTAGGTTAAAGGTGCATTTTTCAATGCGAGTGTCTCATGTTTCATTGAGGATTTATTAAATGAGCAGTGCTTGTGGTCAGATGGCAGCAGTGGTGTGTAGATGGGGGGGGGCAGGCTGACTTGAGCAGGGCCATTATGCAGCACTGTAGAATAACAGCAGGTCTCTTCACGGTGGCAGTGGTGACACAGCCTCGGGTGGTGGGATGCCAGACCAGCAGGGCCTGAATATTGAGTGGCTGTCCGCTGTGCGTTTCATTGCTGGTTCAAGTGCAACCCAGTTGCGCCCGTGCCCCCTCTAATGCTGTGTACATTTACGCCTTATGTTATGAACATCAATGTGATGAATTTTCAGAAATACAAGTTTATTCATTTGTATTTTCTTCATCGTTTCTTTGTTACAGAGCCACAGTGGCTTATGTTCTGGGTTTTCTGCCACCAGAATGTTAGAAAAATATGCTGAAAGCGGGGAGAGGAGGTTGGCGGTGTCATTTGCAGTGTCTCCTTGATTTTAAACTTGCATTATTTGTCATTGTTCTGCCAAAACCTCTACAAAAATTACCCAGCCAATGAACAGAGGCAAATGTATTTTTGACTGGCCAAATTCAGACAGATATGTTGATGCAATGAGCACAGATTTGTTATTTCATTATACATTAACAGAACCTGTGGATTAAACTATGTTAAGGTTTTATTGATTGTGACAGTGGTTGGACTTGTGAACATTTCCAAGTTATGAACAAACTCTTGATTCTGCTTGTTTTCATAATATGAGGTATACTTGTAATAAAAAAACAGAAGAGTGAATTTTAAAGTGAAACACATTTTTTTAAGTGTTAAACTGAAGAATGCCCCCCTTCAAAGCACAATTGTAATGCCAACTAAATTACACATCATTGTGGTACCTGCAATATAGTTAAATGGCTTAAACTCCAGCTATACCTTTGGAAATAAACAGTTCATTACACAGCAAGAGACTATAAAGATTTAGTTCATTATTGGTGACTTTTTTTAGTGAACAGATCATCAGCTCATAATCATATATGCAAATGCTGGCACCTTTTTCCACACATAGTAATTTATGTCCTTCCCTCAACATAGGAACTCACTTGTGCTGGGAAAAGCATTGAAATCAGACACCCAGCATTCCTGTTTGGCTGCATTGTTTTTTTTTGCTTTGCAGCAGAAACGGGACCCTGACATGGCAGAACAAAGACACCGATTTATGCAGCATCTCTCAATCCTTTTGTTCATGAACCTCTGTGGCTCTTTTCTGCAGGGAACATGTAATTGCCATCACTTCAGTACCCTGGTGCTGAAGTGATAAAATGCTCATTTTTGGAACATAAGGTTATTACATAGTTGTATTGTGGAAGGACAGCTGGTGCCAACTCCTGGACTCTGCAGCTCTGTGTCGGTACCAGTCTCTCCGTACTGGTGCAACATTATTCGTTTTACTTCTGGCTCATATAACAAGTTATGAGGGATGATAGTGGAGCACAAATCATAAATCACACCAGTGGTGCTTTAAAGGCTGAAATCCAATGATTTATTAATTTTAAAATGTTGCACAGTTTCAAAATAAATGCAGATTTAATGCATGACAATAGTCATACATGACATGAATATGATGATCGTTGGTGCTCTATACAGTAATGTCCCAGCCACCTTGTATTTTGCCTTTTGGTGTTGATGAACACTCTCTGTAGCTGAAGTGTCCATTTAATGAAAGAAATGCAGTATTCTTCTTTGGTTTATTTCATGTTATAAATGCACCCAGAGCCCTGAGCAAAATTATTATTTTTTTTCCCAAGCAAAAAATGTGAAGTTCTGCACATTATACCCCTCCCCTGCTGCATGTGTTATATTCTGTTTTTTTTTTTTTTAAAGTGCTTTGGAGAGCAATGCTCATACCTATCTGTCTGCTTTCAGGTCAAAAGGAGCAGGCTGTTCAGTGGTACAAGAGGGGGATTTCTGAGCTGGAGAAAGGTATCGCTGTTGAGATCACTGGCCAAGGTGAGCACTTTCTCTTTGATGCTGTCAGGATGATTTTACTTTATTAAATATTGATTTTTGATTCTGTCTCTGGTAGTAGTACAGCACAGTTGCATCTTGCATGCAGTGATATACACAGTCACAGCCTTACTCACCAAATTATTATTTTTTTTTTTTGCACCAAAAATGTGCAAAAAATAGTTTTCTTGGTATGAACAATGCTTTTGAATGAGCCACATGTCAGTTTGGCTGGTTGACTCATGACACCCAGATGCCCGTTCATTCATATATTACTCTTACATACTAAAGAGTTTTTTAGCTGCTTTGTATTAATTTTCCAAGAATAATTACAATGTTTGCATTAGTATTTATTATAATAGTCATTATTTTAAGTGGTACTACTTTTTTGTGTAAGCACAGGCTTATGTTAGCATATCCCATAGGGTTTATTTTGTGAACCAGCGTACAAGTCTTTTCTGTTAATGTGCTCAGTCGGTTCTAACATAAGTTATAATTCGACAACAGTGATATGTGTTGTGGTGGTCATACCCTTTTTTTTTTTTTTTTTTTTTTTTTTTAAATCTGTGATTATTTCTGCCATTTTCATAACTAGTCCTTAATGACATACTTTATTTGTGTGAGTTGATGCTCTCCTATTCTTCACACCACATTTTTTTTTTCGTGCTTATTATTTTATTGTTCAAAATGAAATCATGCCTGTTCCTCTCAGGAGAAAGGTATGAGAGAGCAAAGCGACTCCAAGCTAAGATGACCACCAACCTGATCATGGCTAAAGATCGACTTGAACTTTTAGGTGAGAATATAAGTCAAAGGTGACACGCATGTTACATGTTTAAAATATGACTTTAATATCCTGTTCTTCTCTCTACTTTGCATGGAATCATTCTATGTGTTTGATTCAATCTTTTCAGAATGCATGGTAATATGATTTGTTTAAAAGTTTCAAACCCATTTTTGTGATTGTTTTGCAAAACATGATCATAAGCAAAGCACTTGAAAGCAGAATATTAAAATACATTTCCACACAGAGGTCACAGTGTGACTGCCGCTTGTTTTCATGCCAGCAGGGCACCGGATGCTTTTCCATGTGGTGTCAGGTGTGCCGTAATGCCAGTACTTGTGTCATTGCTGTTACAAAAGATAGCAGTTTTT
Organism: Heterotis niloticus; assembly: GCA_018136845.1. Lineage (NCBI taxonomy): Eukaryota > Metazoa > Chordata > Actinopteri > Osteoglossiformes > Osteoglossidae > Heterotis > Heterotis niloticus. Next base: position 21,407,309 of record CM030907.1, read on the forward strand.
GTTTGGTAAGCTTTGCACAAATTGTGTTTGTGACCTGGGTTTGAATCCCTGCTCCAGCTGTAGTGCCTTTGATCAAAGTACTTACAATGAGATGATAAAGTGAAAAATACTAAATTGTCCAAATAGGTAAGTAATTGTAAGCATCAATGTATACAAACCTAATACTGTAAATCAACTGGGAAAAGGGCAATAGCTTAATAGTAAAAGAAAAATAATAAGTGGTTCAGGCATACTGTGAGAAAGCCCCCTGGCTGACTCTCTCAGGAGCTGTACCAGGCACATCCCACTGGGAGGAAACCCCAGGGCAGAACCAGGATGCTACACACAGATTATGTCTTTCTGTCGACCTGGAAATGCTGGGTATCCCCTAGGAGGAGCTGGAGACCACTACAGAGAAGAAGAGGGTATGCCTCCCCCCCTTCTCAGCCTGCTCCCCTCAAAAGGACAAGCAGGACAGAGAAACTGAGCTGACTATTCAGTGTTAAAGTGTTTATATATTTTGGCTCCAGGTAGCTGCACAATTCCATTGTTTCAGTAGAAATCTACATAAATCTAGTAGGTAAGGTAGTAATGCACTGTAACCGGCAAAGGACAATAGAACATGCAGGAGCAGTTTTTCACTCGGGAGAGTGCCGCTGAGCACATGTTTAGTATGTCAAGTATATGCATTGGTGACCAGTGCATGGTGGTTACTGGTCCCCTGATGTTTCCATACAGCTCACATATCAGGGGGTCTGCACTTGCCTCCGTCATGCTCAGAGCTGGCTCATTTTCATTTTCTTCATCCTTATCTTTCAGCATTTTCTTTTTATATAATTTAATTTTTTTTGTGCCCTCCTGTCTCATGTTTTTTCCAAAATCTGTATCTGTTCTCATTGTATAGAGAAGGTTCTCTTGAATTCAGCACAAAGAGACATCTATACAGACAGCACACACCAGTCCTACCCTAATGGCCATCTGCATTCAGGTGGGTGTGTGGCGGCAGTGACAAATATCATTTGTCGTGTCATCAGAGACACTGTGGGATTTGTCTTGCTTCCGAGTGTCTCTTGCGTTCCAGAAATGCCTTAAAAAAAGCATGTTACATGAGAAATTACAAGACTGAGCCCGTCACATTTAGTCTCATTTTGTGTTTTAGCAGAGTAGGCTATATGATGCCATTAGGACTCAGCTCAGATATAAGAAAATTGCATCTTTTTGTACTCCACTTCCCTTCATTTGTAACTTTCATTGTGTAAGTGTCGTTCTGCTTTGAGCGTGGACATTACAATAAGTGGCAATTTAACTGAAAGTGTCCTCTTCAAAGTCACACCAGTTCTTTTTCACCACATGTATATTCACATTAGAAGGATTTTTTTCCCAGATCACATGTTGACATGGTTCTGAATAATATTGACTTCCTTTCACCAAACTGGTCGGGGGGGGACGAATAATGAGTTTGCCTCATCTAAAAGGTGGAAGACATTAATTTTGACATTTTAATTTGCTTTATTTACATTTCTAACTACATTTTATGGACTCATTATCAACATTTTTATATTAATATTAAAATTAAATCTTCACCTTGTTCAGTATGATCTTCCCCTCTTATGTCTGAAACCTTTCTGTTTATGTTCATGTATATTTTCTAACAACCTTTTTGCTTCTATTGAAATGGTCCTGCTTTCAAATATTCAGTCTTTTTCACTTTATTTTCACTGCTCATGTAGCATACAGAGTTCCACATGGAAAACAGTGATGTAGTTCCAGTGTTTCATAGTGAGGGTCCAGGTTTTTGGCAAATAATTTCAATAATGTGCGCTGTAACAGAAATGATAACACAGTAATATGGAAGATGGTGTGGTCAGATTGTTTAAAACCGCTATCCACTGTTATTCACGACTCAATTGTGTTGGTCATGTCACACTGTTATCAAACATAATATTTGGGTTTTAGAGAGATGAGTGAGACTTTGCCTTACTCTTGTCAGTCAGTGGCACCATTCCCAAAAAGAAGGACCCCTTAACCCACTCCAGTCACTCTCTGCCTCGACCAAAACACGCACCAAAGACCTCTGCCACGGTTCCCCAGGGACATCAGCGCTCCCCCAGCTACAGTGGACCCTCTGGTGCTGGCGCAGTGAGGCCAGCCTCACATTCTACCAGCGGCTTTAAGGTAAGGATGTGTCCTTGTGTGGGGGACCACTGAGTCTCATGTTTGACCAGTGTTTTGAATCAGAAATTATTCAAAAACTAGGTAACATCTTAACTTGTTGTGAGCTCGCATATGTTTGAAATAAATTTATTGGCAAGAAGCAGGGTTGGTGACCCAATGGGGCTTTTACAGTATGGTGTGATTATGGTGCCAGATAATCCGCAACTTTTAGGCAACACATAACAATATTGCCTACCAAATTTCAGCTAACAGTGTGGCTAAACATCTCACTAAACAGTTGTCCGTTATTGTATATATAAACCCTGTTTCCAGAAAAGTTATAGAATATTTTCTACAATGCAATAAAAACAAAAATCTGCAATTTGTAAGTTCTCCCAAACCTTTATTTAATCGACAAAAGTACAAAGAAATGACCTTTAATGTTTTGGCTGGCCAACTTGATTTCATTTTGTGAATATAAACAAATTTTAGAATTTGACACCTGCAACATGCTCAAAACAAGTGGGTACAGAGGCAAAATAAGAGTGAAAAGTTCATAAAATATTCACGTAACTCTGTTTGGGAAGATTCTATAATAAGCAGGTTAATCGCTAACAAGATGAGGGTATCATTATGGGGTCTAGAAGGAGCATCCGCCAAAGGTTCAGTCTTTCCAAGCAAGGATGGGTTGTGGCTCACCAGTTTGTGCCAAACTTTGTGAGAGAATTGTCAATCAGTTTGAAAAGAACATTTCTCAATGCAAGATCGCAAAGAATTTAGGTCTTTCACCATCTACAGCATGTAATATTGTGAAAAGATTCAGGGAATCATTTCTTTGTACTTTTGTCAATTAAATAAAGGTTTGAGAGAATTTACAAATTGAAGATATTTGTTTTTATTGCATTTGAGAAAATATCCCAACTTTTCTGGAAATAGGGTTTATAGATGCACGCAGATTTCTTTCTTTTGTTCGGAGCTCAGACAAAACGGCTTTCGTTTACCTGACATTTTCCTGCAAAATGATACGAAATGAGACAGATTTAGGGAGGTGGGTGGCTGGAAGACATTTGTCTACATCAGGCTGTTAGCGGCGCCATAATGGGCCAGACTTGCACAGGTGGTGACATTCTATGCATGGTGAGGGCAAGAGGAAAGGTTTGGCGAGTCAAGTCTGGCAGCCCTTTGGTTGTGAGGTTGGCAAGATAACGGGTTGAGGCTACAAGTTTCAGGACTTTCGTAAGGATTTTCTGCCATCGTTTACTGGTTGTTTCAATGCATTGGTGTCCGTATTAGTTCAAAGTGGCCATCCAGTCTTTCTAATAGTTAAATTTTAATACCTTGTAAACCATAAAGACTCGTTTAGTTATGCAAACATTTTGCTTTTTCACTGGAGTTCTCATACTTGAAGTGATCTTCCTCTGAGTGCACTGCATTGGAGAAAAGCTGACTGAATGAATATTAATTATTTTTACATTAGTATTGTTTGATTATTAATGTACAAATCTAATTCTTCTGATTATTGAATTCTAAATTATTAAAATTATCCAAAATTTTCATTTACATTGTTACTGTTGGCATTAAAGATACTAAGTTTATTGGAGGACTGCAACTTGATCCTGCACAATGTGGCTTGGGGCTTTCTCCTTTCACAGGGAAATACAAAAGCTGCCAGCCGACAAAATGGCAAACCAACTACACCCACAATGACTCCTCCGAAAAAGAAGGATATGAAGAACTTCAAGAACGTGGACAGCAAGCTGGCAAACCTTATCTTGAATGAGATTGTGGACAGGTAAGAAGTGTCAAAGTGACTTAGTTTTGGCTGTTAGTGATGGCTTTTAGCTACTGTGACCAATTGCCACATCCCTATGTAGTTAAAGTGATATCCTCACACTCAAAGGACCAAAGTTAGAGTCCTGCCTTCTGTTGCAATACCCTGGTACTCACCCTGAAATATTTCACTAAAAATTCACAGATGCGTAAGTGGGCAAATCACTGTAAGTTAAGTAACTTTGGAGAAAAGCTTCCTCTAAATGAATGAATAAAAGTAGAACTTTGTAGTAAATGGTTTCAGCTGTGATATTTTATCAAGAGTTGTGACTGGTTGAGACTGTCAGTGTGATAAGTAAATTTAAATGCAGATGTGCAAAAGTGTGCCTGGTCTTTGCAGTGGTTCGGCAGTGCGTTTTGAGGATGTTGCTGGGCAGGAGCTTGCCAAGCAGGCCCTCCAGGAGATTGTCATCCTTCCTGCTCTCAGACCAGAGGTCAGTTTCCAAAAGAGAAACCAGCGTTACTGCTCTTGGGAGTCTGTCGACCTGCAAGTGGAAGATGGTGTGATGGTGAAAATGATCCTCTTTGCTATGTTAATTTATTTTCTTGTGCTAGTCATGAGTTTGTTTTTCTTTCTCAGCTGTTTACAGGTCTGCGTGCCCCAGCGAGAGGCCTCCTCCTCTTTGGACCACCAGGGAATGGGAAAACCATGCTGGTGAGTTGAGGACAAGAAGGACTCCCATGGTCAGGTTCCTTCAGGCTATAGGTATAGCGAATGTCCCCATGGAGAGCACTTGGTAGGGAAGACTTACTGTGACAAATTGGCTATTGTGATTTCCCTCATTTGTGATACTAACCTCCTTGCTTACACAATGAATGTTAGGTGAGATCATGAAATACTTGTTTAATGGTTAAGTTCCAGCTGTAAAGTAAATTATTTTCATGACTTTTTGTTGCCTCTTACAGAGCCCAGAGTTGCACCTTCACAAATAGCTAAAAATGTGAGGTCACTTCATGTGCTGTGCAGATGTTTGAAAGTAATATTTTTACCCTTTTAATTTTTAGGGCTCTTAGGAAGATGTAACATTGTGCAGTAGAGAGAGCTGAGAACACATCATAATTTTTCCAAATACAGTATAACCAGTATAACACACACTTTCCAGGGCATGAATTTAGGCCATTGAGAGAGAAGCCTGTTTTGAAATGTACACCTTTTTAAATGACAACTGGCTGACGACATTGTTGTTGACAAGTGACATGTGACAGGACGATGGTGTTTGTGACTAGGCTGTCGAAATGAGGCTGCATGTTTTCCGGGCACACTGGGTCTGTGGAGGTCAATGAAACAAATGGCCTCCTGTTTGTTTCTCACCAGAAGTGCCCTGCAGCCCTGTGTACTTTTATTAAACAGCATGAAGCCCCTGCTGTTCATCTGCTTGTTTTCTTTTTCAAAAGGCCAAAGCAGTAGCAGCAGAGTCCAACGCAACCTTTTTCAACATAAGTGCTGCCAGCTTGACCTCCAAGTATGTAAGTATCATGATGAAAGTGAACACTGGTTTGTCCACTGTAATGTGTAGTGTATGAATATGTAATGTGTCATGAGTGTGAAGTTCCTGCTCCCCAGAAACAATGTTGGTCTCTTTCATATCTTGCTGCTTCGTGATTCCACTCATGGGTTTCAAAGTTGAAAGCCTGCAAGTATTTGGTATGAGCACCGATGTGGTGCGATGATCTGCTTCTTTCCCTCAGAGCTGCCGAATTCCATTCAGCATTGCAATTTTGTAAATCGGCTATTTGTGTACTTGGACAGACTGACGGGACTTGTTGATCGTGTGTCTGGCAGCTGAAATGTACTGTTGCTGTAGAGAACAGTATCTGCTAAATGGATAAGTGTGAATGCGATGAAGTTCAGAGCAATGTGCTGTTTGCAGGTAGGGGAAGGAGAGAAGCTGGTCAGGGCCCTCTTTGCAGTTGCCAGGGAGCTGCAGCCATCTATCATTTTTATTGGTAAGGATCACTTTGCAGCCTCACAAAATTTGTGTTAATGTTGCCGGTCATTCTGCTTAGCAGACCAGTCTAATCTACTGTTTATGGTTTTACTTACTTATTAAACCTTGATTTTTTTTTTTTTTTCTTTCTTTTTACTTGACAAATTTGGGTTAGAACGCCTCCTTGATCCAGAGGTTGAGAATAACAATGTCATGATGATGATGATGATGATGATTTCTGTAGAGAAACCAGCTGTAAGCTCAAAGGTTCAGTCTCAAGCCCTCACATATGGCCATACGTACAAGAAATGATATAAATATGGATAACGTGCATGATTACTTAAGTTGCTTTGCAAACTCCAGTGTTATGTTTGCAGAGGAACAAGAGCGGTTCAAGTTTAGCTTTCTCCAAAACTGAGTAACGGCCCTTTGACCACAATGGATCTGTCAGTCTTGCCCACTTTTTTGTCTGCTGGTCCTGGTCACGCACATCACTGTTGTGGTTTTGCTGTGTCTGACCCGCAGATGAGATCGACAGTCTCTTGTGTGAGAGGCGGGAAGGAGAGCATGACGCCAGCCGACGGCTCAAAACAGAGTTCCTCATTGAGTTTGATGGGGTAAGAGTGCTGGCATCCTCCATCTTCAAGCGCAAAATATCAACAGTTGTGTTGTCAACAGGGACACCAGGTGCCTCAGTAGTTAAGAGCTACGGCCTTACAACTAGAAGGACCCTGGCTTGCATCCCACTACAAATGTAGCACCCTTGAGCAAAGTGCTTATTACTTCAGAATAAAAATGCCCAGGCACATAATTGGGTAAATCCCTGGAAGTCACTTGGAGGAAAGCATTGTGTGTGTGTGTGTGTGTGTGTGTGTGTGCGTGTGCGCGCACAACATTGGCAGAGTGGAAAATGTGGTTGTCCTGCTGCTACTTGACTTCACCTTAGCAGCTGAACATTTTGGCTTTAGTTCAATTCAGTTTGACTTCAGTTCAAATGTTAATTTATTAAAACCTCATGTTCTTACATTGATGTACTTTTTGGCTGTGTGTTTGTGTGGTGAGGAACTCCGTCAGCGTCTTTACTTTTTTGCTCTGCATGGGACACTACTACACTACAATACTACTTCTCTTTTAAATTGTCAAAATAGTAAGTAGCCTTTTTGAAGTTTAATGAACTTCACTGTGCACAAACCTCAGTAAGAGCGAGTGGTACAAACAAATAAAGCTACAAACAGGCTAAGCGTTACAGATATATTTTTGTTCAACAGAAAGAAGGTAGTGATCACAGCGTCCGGTGTGGTACTCTTGTTCACTTCCACTTGACTTCGCTTCCCCATCTCTCTGCACAGGTGCAGTCTGGGAGTGATGACAGGGTGCTGGTGATGGGTGCCACCAACAGGCCCCAGGAGTTGGATGAGGCTGTACTCAGGTCAGGAGAGGCCCACACTTGGGTATCCTTTCGTGTCCTGTGCTCTGAATGCATTTTCCAAACGCTGAAGTGGTATTTTAATTTCTGCAGGAGGTTCGCAAAACGGGTTTATGTGGCTTTACCAACAGAACAGGTAGGTTAAAACTTTGCACCTTCATTCCTTTTCTCTTTTGTAATTTCAACTGTTGCTTCATAACTCAAGTAATGCTGGGCAGCAGGTAGTGATTTTTAATGGCCAGGACTTGGCATCCTGAAGGCTGCCAGTTTAAGACTCACTTTCCTGTGTAACTGTAGTGCCCTCGAACAGCAGCTCTATAAATGAGTAGAATACAAGCGCACCTTGTATAAAAACTTATGAAAATTGAATTTATGGGCAAATGTAATTTCAATGTAAAATGAGCATAACAACTTTGTCAAATCCCTAACAGAAACAAATTTTGATTCAAAATACTTTTAATGAAAAGAAATCCTTGAAGTAGTAAAATGCTGTGGGGTAGAGAAGGGCCTACGAGCTCGAGAAGTGACCGCGGTAATTATGAGAATTGCCTTGTTATTGTATTAGTAGTAGTGGTGGTAGCAATAAAGATGATACAGGTGTCCCTTAAAATACAAGCCTTTGACTTAGGAGTTTTTACATATACAAGTAGACTATTTAGCATGCTTTACAGTTATAACAATTTACAGTACATTTAAAAATACTTCTTTATACAGTGAAGAAAAAAGATATATGGGTGACAACAAATGCAATTTACAGTGAAGAAAAGCAGAATAAAACAAAGTAAAGAATAAGAACATTTTCGAAATGACAACAGTAAAATAATAAGATTTCATACATTATTTCTAACTTCTTGTACAGTGTCAAGTCACCCTAGATGGAATGCAAGTCCATGAGAGGCCCGCAAACACAGATTTTATGAGCGTCTGTCTGTCTGTCTGTCTGTCCCTCTGAACGTATGCATGCAAAGTTTTACACTGGGAAAACCCACTTGTATGCGGGCAGATCATGCTAAATCCACCTTCTTCTGTCATAATACATTCATATTGTTATTTGTACTGTTCAGCTTAATGAAATGAGTCAGTGTGAATTGTGTGTTTTCTTTTTCCTCTTGTTGAAACTGCACACAAAGTGTTAGAAATGAGGGAAATGACCCAATGCGTTTCACTGCAGACACGGCTAAAACTGTTGAAAAACCTTCTGGGTAAACATGGTAACCCTCTTACCGAAACGGAGCTGGTAAAACTGGCCAAGTAAGTCTGAATGTGTTAAACATTGTTTAGTTTTATTCTTAAACCGTTTACTTTGCATTAGAGCCATAGGCATTCCATAGTCATCATTTTTATGTAAAGTGTTGTATATGGAAAGTTTTGTGTGGGTGATGAGCATTAACACTTGGTTTTCTCTTTTCTGTTCATAATAAAGTTTAGGCTAATGACATATTTTGCATTGTTCCTTTCAGAATGACTGAAGGTTATTCTGGAAGCGACCTCACGTCATTGGCTAAAGATGCAGCTTTGGGCCCCATACGAGGTAACCAAAAAGTTCTGGAAAAAATGTACCTTTTCAAATTCTCTGATTTAACTGGATTAAACAGTTAAACAATCTTTAGTGTTTTAATAGCAAACGCACAATATAATTTAGTTTGTCTGAGCTTTCATGCAAACCGTGTTTAGTAGTTTGCTTGCAGTTCAGTCTTACTTCTGAGTAATTCACACTCTGCAAGTATCTGAGCCATATTAGAATTTGTGTTTTATGCTGTTTGCGCTGGGGGAAAAAATGAATGTAACATGTGTTTTCCACTGTTTTCTAAGAATTAAAGCCTGAACAAGTGAAGAACATGGCGGCACATGAGGTAAATCGCTGTACGGTCACTGATGTGGGACAGAGATTACAGCTTGGGCACACTGATCGGTGAAGCCTTCGTGTACTCGGTATGAAGCGGTGACACCGACATGTTGTTGTTCTGCCACAGATGAGAAACATCAAGTTCAGCGACTTTGTGGAGTCTCTTAAGAAGATAAAGCGAAGCGTCAGTCCACAGACCCTAGACCTGTACGTACGCTGGAATAAGGAGTACGGCGACACTACAGCTGTGTGACAGACTGCCCCCTCCTGGCCTGAAGGCATGCAGAGACACTGGTGCACGGGGAGTAAACACTGGAGTTTGGAATTGAAACTGGAGCTCAAGACCTCTTTGGCTCTTCCTTCTGTAGTTCCCTTCAAAGAAGGGCAAGGTACCAACAGACCTACAAGGATAACCTTATGTGCAAAAAAGTTTGCCTTACCCTCTGCTTCTTAACAGTGAGACTGACCTTTACTAAAAAAAATCTGCCTCTTTACTCTGTTAGGGAACCACCCCCCCGTTCCTCTGACCCATGGTCAACGGCCCCTCAGCTTCCAGCACGCAAACCAAACACAGCAACATTGGTCCATTTTCACCTCCTTTCTTTCTTATTCTGGTCACCTAGCCCATGGTGTCTGTGATGACCGCAAGTTAGTTTCTGTGCGAGAAATGAGGAATGAAAATAAATACATTATTGTCATTTCTCAGCAGCCTCAGGTCAACTTAAGCCCATCACTTTGGAGTTGGGAGTGTTTGGAGTTGCTTCTGCTCAGTAGTACACTGACAGTTAGTTCACAATAACGCAAGTAACACACTGGCTCAGCATGAGCTGCCTGCAAAAGACCCAATCCAGTGCCTTACGTTTTCGGGTGACCCAGACGTGGGCTTTATTATTATTATTATTATTATTTATTTTTTTTTTAATATTTAGTTTTCCAGACCTTCCATGCCTTCCTTAACACAATCATTACCCTATGGTGCCTCTGATGCCAAATGAATCTTCCTTGTCATTCTTGTGGTCTGTGGTATTTGTAGCACTTTGGAATGGACTTTAATGACAAAACTGAAATCAGGACTTTTGACCACATTCAGCACAAATTTTGACCTTCATGCCTGTAATTTTGTCCTTGTCTTTCTATTCCTCCTGTTGACATAGACTGCTGTATACATGTTAGCAAATTACTTCTTCCATAAGAGAGGTTGGTAAGAAATTGATTTCAGTAGATTTGTTCTGCTCTCTCCATTGGGAGCCTTTGTCTGTGACCCCTACAAATAGCCAAGAGAAACATTCAGTCAGTTTTGGAACTGGGTGTCAGTAGCACAGTCGGGCCTTTCTTAAATGATCAGACAGTCATTTTGGCAATAAGACTTTTTTTTATTTTTTATTTATTTATTTTTTTTATATATCTTCACTATTGGTTTCCCAGTGCTCCGGCCACTGCAGGGAAGGAGACCTGTGTGATGCAGTGCTACAGGTGCATCTCAGTAGCCGGGGTGCCACACAGTTACAGACCAGCTCCTGTTAAATGTTCTCTTCTCTTCTTGTGGCTGTTTGTAGAAAACCACTGGCATGTGGCACACAGTGCTGCAAAGTCAGCAGGAACAGTAATGCTGTTGGGGTTTTTGCAGCACTTTTTATGCAGCACTCTGGCTCCTAAGATGTTGCATTTATTTTTCAGTAAATGCTGCTCATCATTGCAGTGTTCATATTGTAGGCATCCCATGTAAAATGCACTGGAAATGAGGAGGAGGGAAGATGGGGCATTTAGCAGGCAGTAAAATCCTAGTGCCGGATAATTCAGCATGATGCCGGAATCCCATATGGCTCAAGTGCCCGATACAGCTTAGAGTTGCGCTCAGCGAATGAGCGACAAAACGCCTGGGTGTCTGGTGCACTGCGTGAATAACTTGTAAATTAATTTCCTGTTGCATTTTCGACACTCTGTAAATATTTTGCTTTTGAGCTTTATGTGTTTATTTTATCTAACTTGTTTGAGTAGAAGTGCGATGTGTTAGAATGCACCGATCATAATAATAAGGATAATTTAAGCGAGGGTCTCTGAAGACGCTCTTAAAATGATGCGCAGCCTTCTTAGCCTTCAGGAGTCCTTGGAGGGTTGTGGGAATGATGTGTGTAAGTAACTGTTCTGACACAGGCCTGTACATTCAAAAAATGCTTTGTTGAAGGCAAATAAATTAAAAAAAAATGTGTGTGTGTGTGTGTGTGTGTGTGTGTGAGTGAGAAAGAGAGAGATTGGAAGCACATATTTCTGCTGCCCAAAGTGTTCTTTTGAGTTAGAATATTAATTTGATTTTGATTTAGATTCCTGCCTCAGGTGAATGAGGACCTTGAACTTTTTCCGACCCCCCCCCCCCCCCCCGAGTTTTTCTGTTTTGTGTGAATCTGGGGTCCCGCTCCACTCCTCTTTATTTGTTTAGGTGTACCCTATAACTCGTCCGTCTCCTTTTTTAACCTCATTTCCCCTCTTAGGTTCTGGCTGACATTTGTGGGCTTAGGGTGGGGGTGTTGCTGCTGTTGTGCTTATTGTAGCTGTACAGAAAAATTCAAAATGTATGCAATAAAACGTTACGTAGGCCAGCCAGATATATTTTTGCAGGAAGGCTAGAAACAAGTATCACAAAAGGAAACGCATTTTTATTGAAACAGATTTTAAAGTGGTTTTAGTCCATGAAACTGATTTTCTTATTTGGATGACATTAAAATAATGTCAGTTTAATTGCCCACACTGCAGAAATTAGTTTAATTCTTTCTTTTTAAAGTTATGTCACAACTTTTGTGGTACGGAGTTTTTCAGCTGCCCCCCATGTGGACACGGGCAAAGGGAAACTAATAATGAGCATCATGTTTAACATCAGGTTGGCTGGTCCTCCTGTATGAGATCTGGCAGATGGAAAGCCAGAAAAACAGAACGATGTGCTGTAAAGACTGACCGCTGCATTAGGGTCCAAAAGGGAAACAAGCAATAACTTTCAAAGACAACTGCCGTGTGTGTGTGTGTCTGGTGGGGGGGGGCACCCGTGTTAAAAAGTGAAGTAGAATTTTACTTATTTTGTTGCCCATTATACACTGATTTCTGTACCTCATCCAATTGATATATTGACTAGCCACTAATTCAGAGTGAATAAGTATTGCATAATATCACATAGGCCTTTGTGAGGTCTGTACAACTCGGTTTACTACAGACCAATAATGGTATACGGCATATTTAAACAAAATGAGTCATTTTTATAATCTGTGTAATTTTTAACAGTTCTGTTCAAACCTTTAACAGTAAGCATGTTAAGAACGTGTTGGCATTGTCCATAGAGCAAATATTAATACAGTACATGTGACAAATATGGGGAGAAACAAGACTGTACTCCTTGCTGTCGGTTCTGCGTGGCAATCATTTTCAAATGTCAAGAAGTTTTTAGATTCTTTCTTTGTGAAAATTATTCCTTACGACATCAGACAAGTACACTGGAAAATGTATTTTTCAGCCAGATTCGTACATTAAAATGGCAATAAAGCAGTTGTTTTTTGCCATTAAAGTTCAGCCGTTGGATCTGCAGAGATCTATGCTGCCAAAAAGATATCAAGAAGTTGATTTTTTTTTCTGTTTTTCAAGCAAAGTAAGCAAATGCATTTATGAGAGCCATGGCAATAGCATTTGAATGCATAGTTTAAGTGCACATTGCAGTGATGGGCTTGCCGTTACCCAAGAACGCTAGCGACCTGCGAACAAAGATATTTGCGTTTCTGTATATGTTGGTTGTTGTTTAAAGTTGCACGGAAATGTCGAAGGCTTCGAAATTGCTGTTGTCACCGTGCCCCCCCCCCTTAGGCCAGGCTGTAGCGGGCCGTACGGTGGATCATAGCTTAACGGTGCGAATGCGTTTTAGCTGCACGGGTCGGGCCGCAGGTCAGAGCAGTTAAAGTGGCCGTTGGCCGACTCTTGACCTTCGCTGGCAGAGGCAGTTACCACAATCCACTGTGAAATAACAGTAAAGGCACATTGTTTGCATTTTGCGTGTTGCTCTCCTTTCGGTTATTGTACCTCCTCTCCTGTTAGCTGCACACAAATTAAAAGACTGGCAAATGGCCGCTGGATTTAAATGCTGCTGTCGCAGTCCAGGGAGCCCCAGTGAAGAACCAGCTGTGGCTTCAAGAGTTTATGGTGGGCTGTGCTGTTAAATTTGTTTCCCCAGTTACTGAGCATATAAAGATTTTCTCAGAGATGACACACGCAAGATGCAGCTTTTCTCCTAAGCAGTACAGGGACCAGTGGAAAGCACCTTCACACCCAGGACTGTAGAAATGGGTGAGAAGTGGGGCCTCCGAACTGTAAGCTGTGCCCCTGGATGTTTGTACGGTAAGAAGGAAGCCTGCCTAATGCTGTTGTTGTTGTTGTTTTTTTCTTCCTTTGCAAATATATTTAGGAGAACATGACAGTCATTCTGAAGAGAAACATTTGCTGCCTAGCCTTTGTATATGAAATTCAGTTACACATACCAGAATAGTATGTGAAGAAATAGCCAAGACACTTGGGGGGGGCGGCCCAGTGCTTGACCGGTGCTCAAGTAATCCTCTTAGGGAAATTCTCTTGTCTATGCTGGTTCTTTTGGTCCAAGTCTTACCAGCGTAGATGTCATCTCTGACACCCCAGGCAGCGGCAGAGTCTCCTGTGGCCACAGATGGTGGATGTGTTGTATGGGACATGCCAGACAGGAGGAGCGATCATTAGCCGCCCTCTGCTTCATCCTCCTCTTCATGTCCGAGTGCCGTCTTTCTTTAACTCAACATCCTTCTGCACATCCTTGCTCGGTGCTCTGCACCATGCTGCTGAGATGAGTTTATCTTAATGAATTAGAGCAAATCTGTACCCTGGAAAGCCACAGTTTTGCTCACAGAAACGTGATAAAGTGCCATATTGTAGGTATTGCTCAGTTGCAGTTTTGAGAGAAGTTTAGACCATTTCAGCTGACCTGTAGTCTGCCAGTACGCAGTTTTGTGTCCGTCTGTCACGATCAGCTAAGAGCCCCAAGACTTTAATCTCTGAAATTTCTAATGCGTTCTCTCGTCCATAAGGACCATAAAAGCACAACTCCTGTAAGGATGTCTGAGAACAATGACGTTGCCACGGATTCCTGTTCCCCATTAGAGCATCTTGTGGTTTTAGTCCCGCTCAGACAATACAGCGTATGACAAAGAAATTTGGATGCTTGACTGCTGTACTTATGGACCCCCCCCCATTTTCCAAATGCAGCAGTCATACTGGACCGGGGCAAAAGAAGGACAGGTGGGTGACTGAAGTCATGTAAACCCAGCCATCACCCTTGGCAACCAACTCACAGCATCCCTCAGAGGCTCAGCGTCTCCCTGGCAAAACTGCCCTTCGGTTCTTGTTCATTTTTCCACACTGGTTGCCCCCACAATGGTTCAAACACCTTGGCAATTATTCATATGACATCTTGCTACATGAACAAGGCATTTATTTGTACAGCTAATCCCAGACGTCATTCTTGCCGCAGCAGCCACGTGTGAGGGGGGCCCTGTTTTCGTACTCTGGCCCCCCATGCACAGGTGAGTTCTGCAATGTTAATCCCTTTGGATAGAGACACGAGCGAAGAGAAGACAGAAGTATCACGATGATAAGAGACCAGTGGGAAGGATATTGACCCTAGAGGATACTGATCCTCATCCTAGGGCAATCACACAGCTCCCAGGGGTAAAAGCAGCTTAGGCTCTTCCATCCTTTGAGAACCACGTGGATTAACTCCAAGGTGTCCGTTGTCCATGTGCAGGGATTTCGGCAACCGCGGCCCCACACTTGCAGCCGCCCAGGAGAAAACTGGGCTTGCTGCTCCTGAAAAAGCTAAAAACGTGGCCAGTGGCTTCCAAACAGCTACGATTCAACATTTGCATTAGTAAAATATTGCATTGCTCACAGGTAAGTTTGCCGAACCTGCAGCCAGACAAAGAAAATTTTATGTTGTGTAAAATAATATAGGTGGGCTGAGCTACAGCATGGATCTCATATTCCTGAGTGGCTCGATGCGTTCCATGTACAAACCTGTTGTCTACGGAACGCTTCCATTTAAATTAATTTTTGCAGTATGGCAAGCAAAAAAGTGAGTATTCTGGTGGTGCTGAAAAAAGCACAACAGAAAATAGATTTAGAAATGAAAGTGAAAAGCACGTTAAATTCAGCATTGAAATATGAAATTATTGTTTGCTTATTGTTATTATGAATAAAGTGGCATACTCCTTCACCTGCTGGTCAAGCCCATCACAGTCCATGGTTGTCTTTGCCAGACCCTTGATGTGCCTTACATCAGCTTTCCACTGCAACCTGCCCCCATTTACATCTATTTGCTACTGATTTCTCTGTTTCTTTCTTCATTTAATGTTCTCGTTCGCTGGGGTTTCACTTTTCCATGGAAGGCTGCGCATTTGTTAGCTTTGTGATGCATAGCAGCACAGGTGGGCATGCACACGGTATTATACAGTAATCGATGAAGGCAAACCACATGGCTGTGTTGTGGAATAACCGCTAAAGTTTACGTAACAATTGAGTGGCACCAGCTTGCCACTAACAGTATTCAGTGGTATTTTTGCATGAATGGCTGAGGGCTCAGGAACACAAAAAAAGCTTTCACCACTGAAACGGCTGCTAATTCCATTACGAGATTACAGGAGAGTTTGTGCCAGGAAGGATTTGTCATTGTGGGCGCATGGCAGCGAAACGCTGTGATGTCATTTTGGCAGAAAGAAGTACCGCGAATTTCAAGAAAAGGTTCCTGAATGAACGCACACCGAGAGCCGCAACACAGCTGGACCTTCTTCAGGGTAAAAGGCCGATTGGGGCGTTTTGCTTCGGAGAGCCCCCGGGGAGGCCTGCGGTCCAGCTCGCAGGAGGCTACCAGCACCGTCTTGAGCGAGTCCAGCGAGTCGGAGAAACGGGAGACGCTCGCAGAATGCACTGGAGCGTGACGGCTAAGCACTGAACCAGGGGTCAGAGCAAAGGTCACATTTTTGAGCAATGCACAGGAGAGGAGTCGGTTGTTTTCTCTTTGCATAACACACGTTATAGTGTGCAGTTGTTGTTGTTAGGTGCCGTCAAGTCGGTGTCGACTCATGGATAGCTGTCCTGAAAAGCATCCGGTCTTCAGCAAGTCGGCTGAGACTTGACAAAGGGGCATCCATGGTTATGGTGACCGCGTCCATCCACCGCATTGTAGGTCTTTCTCTCTCTTTTGCGTTGACCTTCCACTTTGCCAAACATGATATCTTTTTCCAGTGACTTCCCTCCTCAGCGTGTGTCCAAAATAAGACAGTTGAAGTCTGGTCATTTGCGCTTGCAATGGTTTGATTTTCCCCCCAACACCCACGCATTTTTTTTCCAGGCCACCCAGGGTGCAAGCAGGATTCTTTGCTGGCACCACAATTCAAAAGTGTCGATTTTCTTCCTGTCCGTCTTTTTTGCTGAAGTTGTCCAGTTTTCCCGTTGTAAAGAGCTTTGTCTTCAAGTTAAGATGCAATCCCATTTCCAGCCTATGTTCTTCGATTGTGATGAGATGTCTCAAGTCCTTTTTGCTTTCAGGTGGCATCGTTGTATCGTAGGCGTAGCGAAGATTGTGGATGAATTTTCCACCGACTTTCATGCCCCGTTTTTCTTTATGTAGCCCTGCTTCTCTGATGGCTTTTTCTGTGTATAAATTAAACCGATATGGGGACAGCGCACAGCCTTGTCTTATACCCCTGCCGATTTTGAACCACTCCGTTCTGCGCAAACTGGTGCTTCTCGGTTGTTGTACAGGTTGTGCCTGACAACAGCCAGGTGTTCCGGTAAACCCATGCTTCCGTTGTGTGATCCAGTTTCTTGTGATTCACGCAAACGCCTTGCTGTAGTCGAAGCGCACGTAGATGTCCTTTTGGAATTCTTTTGCTTTTTCAAGAAGCCACCTGACGTCAGCGATGATGGCCCATGTCCCTGCCCTTTCCTGAGTCCCACTTGCTCTTCGGGAAGTTCTTGTCCCAGATCGGGCTGTAGTCTCTATTGAAAGATCTTGAGTGGTATTTTGCTGGCATGTGGGAGCAGAGCGATTGTGCGACAGTTCCCACAGTCAGCTGGATCGCCTTTCTTTAAGATTGGCATGAACGCACATCTTTTCCGGTCTGCTGGCCGCTGTGCTGTCTTCCAAATTTCTCAGCAGAGCTTTAATACTGAAGCACTATAAATAAAACAACAGTGTACAGTATCTCATGTGAAACATGAAGAACTTGAAGGTCCATCAGAAGTTCAATTGCCCACCTTCCCCTCACTTTACATTTGCTTTGAAATACACGGAACCGTTTAGCACTTGGCTTTTGTCTTCATGTGCATTTCATCTTGCATAGCAGAAGGTTCTCAGTCCAGAATCATTAGTTTTACAGGTCGAGGTATAAATAAGGAGACTCGCCTCACTTTGAGTGAAAGACTTCAAATAAAATATGGACAATTGTATGTTTGAACCCCCTTCTTGAATGGGGTAGAATGCCTTATATGTTCATATTATTTGTGTGTGAAAAAGAAGACATTTATTCTGTGAATGGCAGCACTTTGACCGTCTAGGCCCTCTGTCCTCCTTCACAGATGCTTTGATCCTTCAAGGTGGAGGAGGAAAAACCGCTGGGAGAGATGAAGCCATTGGTTTCTCGCAGAAGTCATTCATGAAGGCAGAGCTACAGGTGCACCCTTTGCCGTGGATGTAGACAGGGTGGCCTTGGAGAGAGGGGCCAGAAGCTCACAAGGCTCCTCTAGACCTCTGCCAAGCCCCACAAAGAGCTCCTGTTTCCTTTCACACCCCACTGACGTTGTGTGTTTTCCTGCCGGGACTTTAAAAGACATCTTTTCTTTTCATTTGGATGCTTTCACATTAATTCCCTGCAAACAATTTGATCCTTCCAGCATTAAACTGTGCCCATTCGCAGTGCCTAAACCGTTCCTGGCAGTCGCTCGCAAGCACAGCGGGACAGCGGCAGACACCGAGCCCTATTACACACTTCACGAATGTCCACCGTGGCTCAGTCTCTGCAGTTTCTGAATGTGCCTGGTTATCAAGTCAACATTTCACAATAAATGTAAGGTATGATGTATGTAAGGGCAGGAAAATGCAAGGAAACTGCTTTCCTCATTTGAAACGGTTGCAATTTTCTGAAGCCGTTTTAAACCACATGCACATTTGCACATGGCGAGAGTTTATAAATGAACTCAACAGCTACACCGCATGCCCAAAAGTATGTGGACCCCCCCATCTAATGGTTGAGCTGCACCCACGCAACAGACAAACACATTCTGGACCGTTTTGTGCTTCCAGCTTTGTGGCCACAGTCTGGGGAAGAAGAAGCTTCTTTCCCGCTCCAGCATGACTGTGCCCCCCCCCCCATTAAACACATGGGTTGCCCAGGTTGGTGTGGAAGAACTTCAGCGGCTGCACAGAGCCCTGCCCTGAACCCCACCGAACCGCTTTCGAATGAATTGGAACGCCAACCATGGGCCGGGCGAGAAGGCCGGCTCGTGGTCGGCGTGGTTGGGGGCTGTAATAGCAGCAAAGGGTGGGGGGGACAACTCCATATTAATGCCCATGGGTTTGGAATGGGATGGTCAACAGGCACACGTGGGGGTGATGCTCAGGTGTCCACACACTTCTGGCCATGTAGCCCATGCGCTTGCAATGTTTTTCAGATTTTGTTTCTTTCTGTTTTGCCTGCATGGACAGCGGTTTATGCTCAGACGTGGTTCACCTATGAAAGTGTACGCTTCGAAAGCGTTTCGCAGTCTCGATCTCTGCACAGCCTCATGCTTCTTGTGCCTTAATATTAAAATGTACGTGCAGAGCGCAGCAGCGACGCTCCTGAAAAGGCTCCTTAGCTAAAGGGCCAAGTCCGCACTTTTACCGCAGTAATTCCCGTCTGCGTCTGCCAGTCATTCCCTGAACAGCACGCAGTGGAGCATCAGGTGCTGCGTGACATCCGCGGAAGCCGACTCCTTTACCAGCAATTCTTTCACGAAATATAAAATGTCTGCAGATGACTTGGCGGCTCCGCGAGTGCTGATGGAAAAGTGACGTTTGTCCATTTGTGTCCTCGGGGTGCAAAGATTTTGTCCCGCTGGGATATCTCCAGCAGCGTCCCACAGTGGCATGGACCAGGCCGGGACCAGGACTGCGGTCCATCAGACAGATGGACCAAGAACCGCAGTTTAATGCGAATCGGAGGCCCAAAGGAAAGAGCTGAAAGTTTAAAAAGAGGAGCGCCAAGGAAAGTGTGGAGGCCAAAAGCCCAAGGCAGAGCCGAGGTTTTTGCGTTTCTGCCGTCTTTTGCACATTTTTGTGTTTGCCTTTCGTTCGGATTCTCCTTCGTGTCTTCCACGGCGCTCCTGCTGCTCCGCGTTAAGTGAAGCTGAAGCTGCCTTTCATGAGGCGTTGAGCGTCCATTACCAGCGACGTTTCCTTCTTTA
Source organism: Heterotis niloticus (assembly GCA_018136845.1). NCBI lineage: Eukaryota > Metazoa > Chordata > Actinopteri > Osteoglossiformes > Osteoglossidae > Heterotis > Heterotis niloticus. The sequence goes on from CM030907.1 coordinate 21,426,972, forward strand.
TTCTCCCAGACGGGACGAACTGCTGCTGAGGCGCCCGCTCGGTCCGCCGCTCCTTTCGCTGGAAATCGGATTAGAGAAGTGCGTCAGGTCACCGAGCGCAGCGTATTTTTAGCGCGCACGGGGCAGCAGAAGAAGCGCCCTGTCCCCGTCCGCACACCGTCTCGCAGCCGCAGCGCCAGCCCCAGCCCCAGCCCGCAGGCATGTCTGTGAGGAGCCCCGTCCCGGTGGTCAACATCCCGTGGCGGAACAACAACTACAGCTTCGTGAATAAAGAGCCGCCCCTGTCGGACCAGGGAGAGACCATCATCGGGGTTTACCTCATCGTCCTCGGTGAGTCCGCGCCTCCGTGCGCCCGTTCGTCCCGGCCCGAGTTTCCCCGCCGCGTTTTAGCCCAAAGCGAAGCAATGCAGCGAGCAACAAGTCGCCACCATTTACACGAGTTCTGGTTGTCACCGTTGCCGAGGCACGAATGCGATGGTGGTCTGGCGAAGACGACGAACGAACGAACGAACCCATGCACTTGAACCGAAACGTTGCGTTCGGCCGCTCTGTGTTTGCATTCAACCTGCCGACTTGTGGCCCTGCGAGCGGCGCCCTGGCAAAACCTCTTGTCAAGTCGGAATGTTTGCCATTGCCCATTTTTATCAAGTATCTCATATTTGGAGCGCAAACGTGCTGCTTTACTCTCGTCTCGCACAAAGAGCGGTGCAGAAGTCGCCCGCTTGCCTTGGAACATCACTAAACTGCAGCAAAGCCCACTGTAAGTAAGGCATCGGGCATCTTGGAGACCTGGACAAAACGCGAGCTCCTTTCTCCTCACGAACCGGTGCGCCAGCAGACCATTTGGGAATGAAAGGACGAGCTGAATTCTCTGGCAGAATTTGCCGGAATGAAACGAGAGGGAACGGACGTGGAAGCAGCGGCTCGGGGCGCGCAAATGGCGGCGAAGCCCCGTAGCAGAACCGAGGCGCGGCCTCTTTCGCCGCCCGGCCTGCGGTGTCGTGCCCTTCGTCCTCCGCGCCGCCAGGCGAGCGCCTTCGTTCGCATGCCCTGTAGTCCTGTGGCCGGAGAAGAGCTTGACCTGGAGGACGCGATTCCCTGCCCGCGTGCGCGTCCCGCAATCCCTTCTGAAACCAACCCGCGAGCGGCCTGGCCGCTCGATAAATGAGCCGAGCTGCGGACGGCCTGGACGCGGCGTGCCCGCTCCACACCGCCCTGCCGGAGGCTGCGGCGCAGTACGATCGGCTCGGAAAAACGCGCTTCCCAAAAAGCGAGGCCCGGACCTCGATTCTCCTCGATGGAGATACGAGCGCGGTCGCTGCAGAGGAGCGTTGTTTTACAGCAGATGTGCTGTCTCACAGTAAAGTAACGGTGAAGCTACGCGCTCTCCTGTCCATCAGGACTCAGATGTGCTGCTCACGTCCAGGGCCGGAAGGGCGACGGTGTAAAACGTACGAAAAACAGACCGGAGTCAGCTGTTATGTGCAGGCTTGGGCCACGCGGGGCAGCGGTTTGCGTGCAGGCCCGAGTGACCCGTGCGCGTGTTTCTCCGTGTCCGTCACAGGTTGGCTCTCGTGGTTCGGGAACAGCATCGTCATCTTCGTTCTCTACAAGCAGCGGGCGTCTCTCCAGCCCACCGACTTCCTCACCTTCAACCTGGCTGTATCAGATGCCAGCATCTCTGTGTTTGGCTACTCCAGGGGCATCATTGAGATCTTCAACGTTTTCCGTGACAACGGATTCATAATCACCTCCATTTGGACGTGCCAGGTAAGCCTCACCTTTAACCCGCGGCTGTGCGTTTTCCCTCAACGGTGGCGGGAAAATGAAGAGTTTTGTGCACTGGTTTACAGCTGTGGAAAAGTTTTCAATTTGCAGTCATTAAAACATGCCTTTTGGCTGCTTGTATAATAAAAAGAGTTTCATGAAAGTTTTTAAATAGACAGGCTTGCTCAACAGTTACTACGGGAATGTATCAGTAAAACAGCCATACGTTGCAAGTTAGATGCTTGGAATCGGACAGCTTTTTTGCACTTCTTTATGCATTTGTGAGTCTGGATTTTTAATTCGCTTTAAGCTCCTAAACTCAGGTTAAAGTGTCATTTTTTATGGTCCTGGATGTGAGGTGTTGGCTTGTCAACTTATGTGTGAGCAAGTGAAATTGCCCCAATGGATTAAGAAAGGCATGGACTTGGTGTTTTGATCGGTAAAAATGACATTGACTGTACTGTGTGGATTAGGTCCACGGAGAGCTTTGCTAGGTAAATTTTTGGCGATAAAAGGAAATTTGCTCATTTGTACCTGTGCGGTCCCTTTCCTCAGGCAAACAATTTCAGGTGTCACTTGCTTGGTCCTGGTTTTTCGCTCACTTGTCTGCTGTGATCGGGCTGAGGAGTGACCGCAGCGTGTCTTCCCCTTCAGGTGGACGGCTTCTGCACGCTGCTTTTCGGCCTGGCGAGCATCAACACCCTCACGGTGATCAGTGTGACACGATACATAAAGGGATGCCATCCAAGTAAAGGTAAAGGGGCACGAAACCCAAAACGCGTGGCAGTAGACTCCTCGGTCACCATAAAACTGCGCTGATGTGAGCAGGAATTACACTGGTGGGGAAAGGTGAGGTTGAAACATTACGGTGGATTTCTTTTGCAAACATTCGTGTTCTGCCCACAGCCCACTGCCTCAACAACAACACGGTGTTCATGAGCCTTGTCTTCATCTGGGTGGGGGCGGCGTTCTGGGCCGGAACTCCGCTTATTGGCTGGGGAAGCTACACAGGTCAGGCATAGGACAGCGGTGCTGTTCTCCTGAAACCGAATTCTCCTCGTGTCCGTCAGTAAATCCTGAGTGTGTTTCACACGTGCATAAAAGCTGAAGCTTTAGTCAAATGTTGGAAGGCTAAACCAAGCTCAAGCAGCAATTCTGAAATGCATCTACGGTCTCTTTAACCCAGTGGATTTTTTCTGCTTCCGCCTCTTCATATTTACAGCAATGTTCCCAGATTGCGAATTAGTCTCATCCAAATGGCTGGGTGTAATTCCTTCATACGACTCGACCCTAGAACAGACTACATTTTCAGCAAAGTCTATCGGTGCATCATGGTTTCAATGCATTGGCATTGCCTGCAGCTACAGTGGTTACGACAAAATGCTTCTGTAACTATTGGGCCTGATTTTTTTTCTTCCTCTCAGACCGTGGGTACGGGACATGCGAAGTGGACTGGGCCAAGGCCAACTTCTCCACCATCTACAAGTCCTACATCGTGTCCATCCTCATATTCTGCTTCTTTGTGCCTGTGCTGGTGATGCTCTTCTCCTATGTGTCCATCATCAACACCGTGAAGAGGGGAAACGCCTTGTCATCTGACGGGGACCTGACCGAGAGGCAGAGGAAGATGGAGCGGGATGTGACCATAGTGAGTGATGCGCGTGGCCTTTAAAAAGGGAACGGGACCTTCACTGTGCCCACTGACAGAAATGCCGACAATCCGGGCACCGATATCCCCCTCACAGCGGTATGGCAGCAGGGGTCTCTCAGTTAAAGGGCCATAATGTTATCATCGAGTCATGATAATCCAGTGCTCAACACCCAGCGGTTTTCTTAGAAAAGTTCTTGCTTAAACATTGGCTCACACTGAAGGGACCGTAAGCCTGGACCCAGGATTCTGTTGCTGCTCTGCAAAGTGAGGGCTGTAGGCACAAAAAAATAAAAATCATCAGCATAGAACGTTGCTGCAGACTTGAAAGGGGCGGCAAAAACCGAATTTTGCATTTCCAAAAAAGTGTGCCCGCTGACCTACTGCACGGTTCTTGTCATAGTGGAGGCACCCTGAGCGATGAAGCTTGTGAGCAAAGTGCATTTTCTTCACTTCCTGCTCATCGTCTGAAAGTGCAGCAGAATGAACACGGCCAGATGGCGATACCTTGCGTTGGCTTTCTGACCCCTTGTGCTCCGCTGCAGGTCTCCATTGTGATCTGCATGGCCTTCATCCTGGCCTGGTCGCCCTACGCCGTCGTCTCCATGTGGTCGGCTTGGGGCTTCCAGGTGCCCAACCTGACCAGCATCTTCACGCGGCTCTTTGCCAAGTCAGCCAGCTTCTACAACCCGCTCATCTACTTCGGCCTGAGCTCCAAGTTCCGCCGAGACGTGGGTGTGCTGCTGCCCTGCACGCAGGAGGGCAAGGACACGGTCCGCCTCAAGCGCTTCAAGCAGATCAAGGCCCGGGCGGAGGTGCCTTCGCCGCCACCTCCCCCACCCAGATGTTGTGTGGAGAACAAGTACAACGTGGAGGAGCCTCCTAAACCCTCGCCCAGCCCTGACTCGGGAGTGGGGAGTCCGCCAGAGACCCCGCCCCCTAGCAACCCCTACGTCTCTTTTATCCCGGTGCCGCTGCGCCCCGAGTCGCCTGAATTTGAGTGCGAGAGACTATGAAAACGCCCCCCCGCATTTATTTGTGCTTTTCTATAAAATGAATGTTACCCTGGAAAAAAAGAACTCCACGTATTTTAGAACCGTGTAAAAAAGCTGAAAAAGAACGGCGCTTTTTGTATTTAACGTGTGTTTTTTGTCTTGTCATTTGATTCAAGGTGTTTCTGTGCTGTTGTAGATGTTGTGCAGCTCTGAGCCATGCTGGAGAAATTCGGGGGCTCTGATGTGACGGAAAAGCAAAGTGTACTTTGCTTTTTATAATAGAGTAAATGGAAAGGCAGTCGTGTTAGTAAAATTAGAAATCAATTTTAAAATTTATGCACAAACTAAAATCAGTTTTCAATTGATTCTTCATTCATGGTCAAAATGGTTTTTGTACACAGAAAAGTAAAGCACAACTTTTTTATGTGAAGTACAATTCAAAATGTTTAGATGTATCTTTACTTGTTTGTATTCATTATTTTACAGAGAACTTTATACCGCTTATAAAGTTCTGTGACTCCAACCAACTTGGTCACGAAATAGGGAAATCTGCATTCGTTTTACCTCCTCGTTCCTTCAAAACGCAACGGGACCACAGAATGCTGTGCCGATACGGCGGATCCGCGAATCGATCACACCGCAAACTCTGAACTCGCCTGATGCACCGCCAGCAATTGCAGACATTGAATTGAGTGCAAAGCAGACCTGAAAGCAGGCATGCACAACATTGTGTAGATGCGTTGCATTTGCTCAAAACGTTGCATTCCCGAGACAAGGATTTAGTAACTTAAATCGGTACGAAATGCTGTGAAACGGCGAACTGTACTGCTTTTTCCAGCGTGAGTCCCATTCCCATCGGAGCGAATCTGTTGCTACCGTTAGCGCCCGCTGCGGGGTGCCGGCTGCTTTCCCGGCTTCAGGACGCAGCCGCCGCGATGGAGTAACCGCACTTCCCCTGTCTGAGCCTTTATGGTGGCGCCCCGGTGCTGCCTTTTTCTTGCCGTTGCAAAGCTTTAAGACTCTGTGCACAGGAACAAAAGCTGCAAAGATTCCTGCCCAATTTTCATCATTCGAGATGCCTGTTTAGGTTTTGAGATGCAAATGCGTGGGAGCCCTGCAGGCACCCTTGCTGGATGCATAAAGCGAGCAGAGAAAATGGCTTCGGCCGTGGATCGGGTGAGGGGTATCGCACGGTTAAGCCCCTGTACAGGTCCGTGCCCGTGGGGCCGGGGCTTAACCCTTTTGGCCAAGTAAACAAGGTGCTCACGGTGGTGGAGAAACGTAATGGCCTGGGGTCGGGCTGTGCGATTGTCTCTTCCGTGCTTCCCATTAGGCCTGTCGAGACTCCAAACGGATATCGCCTGTGCCCATGGACCTCAGCTGGGTGGCTCTGGTGGCGGTAGTGGTCCAGCTTCTATTTGTGTGTGTTGGTACGCAGCTTAGCTCAGTGTAGTCCATTGGCACAGAAGACTTTGTTGGTCTTGGTTCGCACGTAATAGAATTGTTTTCAGTTTGACATCTTGGAGCAAATCGCTGTTTTATGTAAAGATTCATTGTAAATCGCTAACCTTTGTCACAATAAAACCCTTCCAGCAGTATCCCTTGGTTTGGTTCCTGGCGAGTCAACCCTTTAAAATCCTCTTCCCGTTTTATGTGCGGCTCCTTTGACCCCCGGACTTTGCTGAGGCCAACAAAAGGGGTCGTAACAGCAGCATCGGGCAGATGGCGAAAGAAAAGCTCCTTAACGCACAAAGACTGATGCATGGTGACAGCTGAGGGATACGGGCGTAACTACGGTGGGAGGAAGCGAACTGCATCGGTTGTGGCGGCGTCCGCTGTTAGAGCCACACCAGGATTTTCTTAAACATCTTTTAACTGCTTTAATAGTGTTTTTTTTTTTGACCGGAAGGTCGTTCAGTGGCTCTATCATCACCTGAAACATTTTGGCAGAGGAAGGATGGTGGGGGGGTGTTATTTTATTTTGTGACATCATACAGTTTGCTAGATGAGCCCGTATACTTTTGACTTGCCAGCGCATGTTGAGTTCAGAGGCCGGGTGGCGATGAGTTGTGGGTGAATTTGTGTCCAAGTCCATTTTTCCCCTCATAAAGCAGCAAACAAACTTGTAATGAGATTCACGCAAAAGATGGGAGCGCAGAACGTGAACTGTTGAGCTTGTCTTTAACAGAAAGATCTCAGCTCTTCGGTGCTCACCTTGTGCTCCACCAGAAAGTCCTTTCTTCAGTCCCTCACTGTGCAGCTGTCAAAGGGCTGCATCCGGTGCTCATCTCCTTGCTGGAGGTCCACAGCGGGTGGGGCTCCGCGTGCCGGTTGGGATGGCTGCGGGCAACTGACTGTCAGCCGCAAACACAAGAAGGCTGCTTCTTGTCCGCCGAGTGCTGTTGGTAGCAGAAGCCACCAGGGACCAGAAGCCATGGCTGCTGCTCTGCCGGGAGGCGCGCTTCTGGGTCAGGAGGGTGGGTGGCAGTGGGCCGAACGCACGGCCTTGCGGTGACACCGCCGTACAAGCTGCCATTAATGTGCGTTTCTTCGTTTAAAACGCTCACCAAAGTTTGTGTGATGTGTTTTTGCCATTTAAACACAACAGCTGCGACTAAACGTGTAAAGGAAATGGCTGTGTCTAAACTGGGGGTCTAGGGAAAGTGGTGAAAAGGTTACTTGTATCCTCCAGCGCATAAATTTCAAGTTTTGCACCACGGGGGTTTAAATCTCCCTTTGCGATGCAGCGGCCTCCTGGTCTGTGGTGTTGGCGCAGGAATCCGTCTGCTTCGCACACTGTCGTTCACGGCGGAGCCGCCTGTTGGGATCTTCCGTTGGACCGTATGTAGCGCCGATTCCTTTTCTAGACAACGGAGCATGGGGTAGCCTTCATGTTTAAAAGTGGAGTGACTGCAGTGAAGAGGATCTGCACCCTTCTCTCAACTCATTGTACAGCTCGATTCCTTATTTTTCTTTCATACAGAAAGTAAAAAAATTAACACAGTAATTTGAACAGAGCGCATTGTATTATTTATAATAATCCGCTAAAGCCAAGGACAGCATTTAATTCATTGTGTGCGACTTATTCCCGTGAAGATGCCATTTGCAAAAGAGACACACCAGGGGGAAATACAACGTTCGTTTATTTTATTACTAAGTCTTTCACTCTCCTGTTTGAGATGCGGAGAACACAACATGGAAAAAGAATCATCTACGATAAGGTTTGTACAAGAGAATCATACTCAGCAAAGACGCACAAAGTGTCAGAATTCTCTATACTTTGAGACAGCGACGGCGGCCCTTTGCTTCGCTCGCGTGCCAGGTCCCGCAGCTCGGGCCGAACAGCCGTCCGCCGCGAGGCCGTTCTGTGGCCCTCCCACCAGTGGCTCCTGCGCTCCATCGCCCGAACCCGAAGCGCCACGGACCCCGCTGGGCTGCGGATGCAAAGGGAGGCCGTGCCTGCAGCCCGTGGCTCCCGTTTATAGCGGGCGAAAGGCGACCCGGAGCCCCCTCATGCCCACACGCCATCCTCCGGCCCAGCTGCCCCGTTTGGTGCTCTCATTCAGGAAGGATCGGAGGCGACAGCAGGACCGCCGCAAGTTTCAAAGTTCAGCCTTCTAGGCAAACTGCGCGAGCAGCGTTTCTAACGGCAAGCGAGATGGCTGCAATCCAGGGGCAGGAGCATCGCAGCTCTGCTGGCGGCACTGTGGTTGGCAAAGGGCTGTGTGGCCATTTGCAGGGAAACGCTCTTCTGAAGTACAAAGTTCTTCTCCTTTTCTAACTAATTCTCGGGGCCGCTGACTCTTGGTGTGCCGAGGCCGTGGTCACAGCAACCACCGGGATACGCTTACATTCCACGGATGTCTATTTTTTGCATCCCCAACTGAAGCTTTTTTTGGCTGAACTGGAGCCACACTGGATAGACCACAAAACGCAGGGCAGCTCTCAGCCAGGGGGCTCCATCATAAGCGCGAACGTTTACTAGAGCAAATACAACAAATAATGCTGTGCTCCAAAACATCTGCTTCATTCACACCAGACGTTCATGACTTTTGTGAAAGAGAACGAATGCTGAGCGTGCAAGTGGTCATCGCACAGCCAAGTGGAGGAGGCGAACACGCCTGGGTGAAACCAAAGCGGCAGTGTTTCGCCATCCATCCGTCCGCCACTGCGCTGTCAGTCAGGCCTCCCCTCCTCCGGGCACGAGGGGGCGTTCTGCACTCCCCTCTCAGCTGCTCACTGAGCTACATGTTCACCACGACAAGCACACCAAACACTTTCCATTTCACGTCACTTTAATGTGTTTTCATATATATCTTTATAAATAGATCTTTAATACTTTAAAACCATATATATTTTCATTTTTTTCCTGTTTAACTTCTAAAATTAATAAATGATGCACCAAGACACCCTTGAGAATATTTTTGTACTATGCAAACAGATACGTTTAACCCAATGATTCACCCGCCATCCCTGGATACAGGAAATAAAGACATTTTGCTCAAAGACCACAACATTTGGTAAACAGCAAAATTCCTTTTGTTTGTTGCGAACTGCAAGCTCTACAGCTCAGAAAGACCCCACAGGGAATCACACGCTGCCCGTTTCATTGCGCATCGCTCCCGCCTTTTCGTGCTTTCTCTTCTTCTTCAGGCATGGATGCCGCCAGAGGAACAGACAGGTGAAGCGCACGCTTACCGGTTACGGCCGACACCAATGCACCGAGCATCCCAAAGAGTCGCTGCTCATGTTTTCAAGTAATCATGGAAAAAATATGTTGTTCAAAATAAATCATCTGTACTTGCTTAGGCATCTGTACCCATCTCCCCATTTAAAAGTCAGGACATTAAAAATTATATTTGCGTACTTGTGCCCAGCTTTCACAAATTTCCTGCTTCCTGACTGCGACGATGAAGTTTGAGCCGAGGAGCGTGGAGCTGCGTGACTCGCATTTCTACACCAGACAGATGGTCCTGGAGGATCCCGACGGGGATGACAGCAGGCGTCTCCAGAATCTCTACTGCACCAAAAGTTTTGGCTTAAATTAGTACAAAAGTGCAAAAAGAAATGGCAACAAAGGTGGGAGGCATCGCTGCAAACTATTTCGAGGGCAGTTTGTCTGAGAGAAGAAAGAGGACGACGAGAGGATTCAAATGGCGCGCCGGCAAGGGATCCACTGTGTCCGACATCACGTGGTCTTGTGTTTCGCCTCCATTTACAATGTTTGTACTTCATTAAAACCCCATGAAATTGGCCACGTGACAGCAGTTTGCAAACTCCGTCAGTTTCAACGTGTTTAGATGGACGAGACACGGCATCACGGGGCCGCTCTCTGCACGCAGCGGGTTTGTAGTGTTCAATTAAACGTGAACTGTTGACTGAACTGCAAGCTGTTAGATTGCCATTTTCCACTTAGACGGCAGGTGCATACGAGAGCAGAAAGAACAAATAAAGGCTTCACATGTGTATATTCACCTCAATCCATTGTAAGTGATCGTAAAGGGTGGGGGGGGTCTTGGAACAGCCACCATCATTTTCTCCATTTTAAATTCTCTTACAAAAATAAAATGCAACACGCGTGAGAAGCTGTGGCCAAAGAGTAACCTACACAAAAGCTAAATGAATGCGTAAACTTAACGCGCAGTGTCCACATGAAGAAGAGGTGCGTCGCACTCATCTCCAGAAAAGTGTTTCCCATCTTGACACTTCTTAACACGAGAGGCTGAATTCCAGTCCCAGTCCAGCTAGAACCCAGAACCCAACCGCGGCCCTGTGAGTTTGAAACCCCTGCCTTCTGTCCAGTCTCACACACAGTGAACTGTCATCTTTAGCGCTCCCGAGAAACAGAAAAAAAGTCAAACGAACATTATTTTAACGAAAAGATGGCATACTTCTTATGTTTATTACAAATATTTAAGTTTTACACCCAATACTTATGCTAAAAACAGATTCTGCAGTAAAGTCAACCCACTGCCCCCTGAAAGATAATGCTTGGTAAAATAAAATTGTTTTCAACGCTTTTGTTCCGTCTGAAGCAAAAGGCACCTTTTCATGACACGTTTACGATGAGACACGAAGGCGGGTGGACTTGGTCCAGTGGGCCCAGCTGGTGGGAGAGAGCGGCTGTCCTCATCACCACTCCACATCTACAGCATGAGTTTGTTGAGCCTGAGAACACAACACACGCGTGAAAGGCGTCCACCCTGGACGTGGGAAAGGTGCTGGGAGCTGGACAGAGATTTATCGAGATGCTGAGCCTGCCTCCCTCTGCCACCTCGCATGTGGAAACTCATCTAAGAATGGAGAGAACCAAAAGCCCACTGCGGCCTGGTAGCTTTGGATACCCGGTACGTCTCTCGGTTGAACTGACATGGCAGCCACGGCACCCAGGCCTGCCTGGATAATGGAGAGGGGGTTGAGATTGGAGCGCCCCTGCCGTGCAGGAGCCTTTGGGCCCTCTAATTTACTGTGGCCCTCATGCTTCAGCCCCACACCAAGGCAAGTGTCAGCCCCCCTGTGCAAGGTTTCTGGGGCCAACAGAAGGCCCAGGGACAGGGAAACAACCGATTGGAGGGGGAACACCAACCCCGAACCACGCATCATCCCCGCCAGCAGTGGTCCGTGGCAGAGGGCCTGCAGTCGACAGGTAGGCCGGCCTGGGTGTCATACGAAGACCTTGGCGAGGGCGTCGGCGCCGGCGCTAGCGATGTAGCACTTGGTCGGGTGAAACGCTACGTCGTGGATGGACTCGTCAAACTTCTTGCGGTGGGCAGTGAACTCCTGTATGCAGGTCTTGCTCTCGAGGTTCCACAGGCGTATGGAGCAGTCGTGACCTGCCAAGAAACACAGGACGCACTTCAGCACACACTCATTCCAACCGCATCACAACCGGCAGACTTAATCGCTGGCAAGCTGCATGTGTGGGCAGGTTTCCTCTCCAACTTCGTGTGGATCACCCTCACTGGGTTAAAAATAAGACAGACTGCAACACCACAATTATTTGGTGATTCATTCCAGTGCTGCATTTTTGCATTTAAGTGTTTTAGTGAAAGGAAAGAAAGCGAAACAACTTATCATGTAAATTTGAGAGCCCTGGCTCACTGTACCGCTCTTCTTCTTGCATAGCTGCTTTTATTCAGCTAATTGTTCATATCTGCAAGTATTCACTAGGCTGCGGCTTTTCTCCAAAGAAACTTCAAACGCAAAGTTTAGAGCAAGTTCCTTGCTTAAAGGTATCAGAGCAGGAGATGGGGTTTCACTCTGCTCCTTGTGAGTGCAGAGCTGCAGCTCTGACCACTGCGCTCCCTGCTGCCCCCACGTACAATGAGTTGGCCGCACCTGTGCAAGTGTAACAGAGACACCGATAATCGGAGCGTTTAAGCTGGGCTCGGATCTCCATCGCGGGTCACACATAGGCTCCGGCACCGGTACTTACTGCCAGACATGAGGTATAGCCCGTTGGGGTCCACTGCTAAACTGGTGACTGCGTCCAGGTGGGCAACCATGGAGTGAATCAGTTTCCCTGCAGAAAACGGCACAAAAACTCAACAGAAGAACACGAAGCCCTCAGATACACTGACATCTGGCCGGAAGTGAGAGCAGCGCAAGGAACTAAATTCACTGGTCAAAAAGGCAGTCAAAATCACGATTAAAATCCACCGAAGGTACAACGACATGCTCGTAGCAGGAAGCAACTCATTTACAACCAACATTTTCTTCCCAGAACCGATTACTCTGTTCTGGAAATCACTTCAAAATTGAAAACCTAGACGCTGCACCCTGGCACCGCCTGCCACCCGTACCCGTGTTGTTGTCGAAGAAGTTGATGTGTCGGTTCTCCTGCGCCGTCATGGTGATGGGGAGGGTCGGGTGACTCAGCACTTTGTGGATCTGGCTGGGGCCTGAGAAAAGGGAGAGAAAAGCATTGCCTGCTGGATTTCACCAACAAACCTCCTGGCAGAAAGCAAAAGATTTCACTCAAAAAGCGATGCTACAAATAACGGCAACAACAATAAGCAAAGTTAACAAAAGTTCACTTTGAAGCACTTTGCAGACAGTGACAGCAAAGCACAACTTCACAGATGCCAAAAGAATGCAAAACCAGGAAAGTATAGTTAAATACTTGAAAATGAAAACTGGCAAAACAAAAAAATAAAAATAAATAGAGGACAGTAGAAGGTGCAGGTGCTTCACAACTCCGGGTCTGTGTGGGTTCGAATCCACACTAAGTCTCTATGAGGGAATGTGTGTGAGTGCCCTGGGGCAGTCTCACCCGACCTTACAAAGGTAAAGCAGTCTAGAAAACAGAAAGATGTAAATTCCTACATGTGGTTTGGAAAAAGGGTGACAGCCACTGCGATGAGACTGTGACACCATTACAGAAAGTGTGGTGGGTGTGGCTGGGTGTCGGGGGAGGGCTGAGAACTGCACATGTCAGTGGGGGACCAGTACCTGGCTCCCCGACAGACTCTAGGTTGAGCACCAGCTGCTGTGTCTCCATGTTGAAGAGCCCCGTCTGGCCAGTGCTGAACGATGTCACCATGTAGGCCGGTTCGCCTCCCACCAGGTCCACTGAGGAGGGGGTGCCCAGCTCTGGTCCAGGGGGAAGCATGGCAATGCCATCATCGCACATCACAACACGTAAACACAATGAACAAATGGAGGGAGATCAGCGCAACAAACCTCTCGACTGAGCTCCTAATGACAAGGATGTCAGTCCAAAAACCCATGAGGAAAATGCTGCTTTGCCATGGAAACCAGATGCTTAAGTGCTTCAGTAAATATGAATTAAAACAGCAGCAGGCAGCAACGTAGTTATAAATGAATTAAACTGCAAAGGTGGCTGAAGCCCCGCAGGAGTGCTACTGAGAAAGACAATGAACTTACAGCCAGCGCAGCGACAGAGTAAAATGTGCAGTGGGATAAATTATAAGGCTGTGCGCACTCCTTAGACTCGACATACCGGCTGGCTGCAGGGCCCCAAAGCCACCGGCACTCACCCTTGTCCTCGTTGAAGACGGCGAGGGCCGGGGACGTATCGGCGGCGTTCCAGAGCCGCACCGTGCCGTCAGCCGAGCAGGAAAGCAGCCGGTGATGGGCAGCGCTGTACACCAGGCCCCAAACAGCGTCCGTGTGGCCAGACAGCGCCCCTCGGAGGACGGAGTGCTCTGTTTCGGTACAGACATCCCTGTCAGCCAGTTGTTTCCTTACTACGCTGTGTGCTGTAGAACTTAGTGGCCAAGGTGAAACATCCATTTAAAAAATAATTTAAAATCGAATGGTAAAAATTCCATATCAACAACAGAAACAAACAAAATCATTTAATGTCCATTTAGAGTCCTGAGTGAGAAATCATTTCTGACCCTGTTGACAGCTGTGTGGTACGTTAGGCCGCTGGGTCTACAGCACACTGCAATGCACAAAAGACCATTGGGCTCCTTGTGCGAGGGACCACCTCTGGGAACTTGGTGGTCCGATGTACAAAAAAGTCAAAGAAAATCACAAGTCCACAGGTTCTCTGATTTGACTCCAGTGAGGTGGAATGAGCTCCTTCTCTCTTAGAACTGCTGAATCCCTCTGAATGCCCCACAAGGGTCACAACATCCATCTCTTTCATGCAACTTCTCACTGGATCTTCTGACAGCTCCATCTGTGACTGTGCTACAGCAGAAATGGTGGTGCTGGACTAACTGACTTTTTGGACAATCATGCATCTGCAGCTAAAGCTCTAACTGCTGTGAAATGCAGCTTTTGCTCTGAGCTGTATTTGACTTGGGAAAAAAGTTTCTGCTAAATGGATCAATTTAAATGTAAATGTAATTCCATTCTGTAATTTAAAATAGTGTGAATTCAGGAAATGCAGCAGAACAGCGGCAACCAGACAACCGCTGCTGCACATGAAGGAACAGCAGATCACATTCGTACGAGCGCTTCAGCAGCTGCCAGGTCAAAGCTCTTCAGTGAAGCCCCACTGATTCCACGGTGAATTTCCCCACCAAAAGCACAAGTCACTGAAGTAAAGATCTCAGCTAGCTGCGCCACAGTTCTTCCATGGAACAAGCAGTTTCACACCCACCAACCTAGAAAAGACCTCAATCTCTGATTTGGATAAAACAAACTTCCTCTCAGAAGCCAGACGTATTGTCCAGTTGCTTCCGGCGAAGCTGCAATGCGTACCGTACGAGTCATAGGGGTCAATGTTGGGGTTGGGGGTGTTCCAGCTCTGGATGGTCCCGTCGACTCCTCCGCTGAAGCACTGCTCTCCTGAGGCGCTCATGATGACGCACAGAACCGACCCCCTGCAGATGGAGACACGTTTAAACTGGGCAGCTGCTCTCACATCACACAGCAGCTACTAAGGGACTTGGCAGCGCCATCTTTGTCCTAAAACTCCTTTGAGCCTACGGGCTCTGCAAAAGACTCACCTGTGGGCCCTGAAGGTGTAAATGGGTTCCACATCGAGTGCGGTGCTCCTGGGAAACAGAAGTGAAAAAACACCTTGAGAAGAACAGTAAAAATGGCCCATGTTTGGGGACATTTCTTGGCAACATGCGGGTCCCTGTGTGACCTCTTCAGCAGGAGGTGGGATTTGAACCTTGAGCTGCCATTCTACCTCCTGCAAGCTGGTATTTCTGACCTCTGACATTAACGGTTTTATCTTCCATTCCATACTGTATGTTTCACTATATTTAATATTTGGCAACATTGCACAGACTCAAATGTACAGTTGCGGTTATGTACAGTATATATATTTGACATGCTATGTGTTGGAGATGGGCATGTACTTTTTGGCAGGGGCAGTCTTCTGCAGGTTCCACATCTTGAGCGTGTGGTCCTCAGAGGCAGTGATGAGCACCGGCTCCAGCGGGTGGAAGGCCAGGCTGCGGATTGCGTCAAAGTGGCTTCGCAGTGTGAACTTGGGGTTCCAGGTTTTCCGCATGGCATCCTTGTTATTGGCAATCTGGAGGGTGGGGGTCCAGCAGTAACAATCAAGAAAAAGTCCAGATTTCACATCGTGGGGGGGGGGGGGGGTTTACACACTGTTCATTAAACTGGCACCACCGTCAGCGTAACGGTTGTGTCGGTTGCATCAGTTGCTCGAACTACACCTCGTGAACCACTGACCACAAACTGGCTGTTGGCTGTGGTCTCATGAAAAAACTCACTGCACGCAAGGGAGGTGGGGATCCGCCAGACAATAGCGGGGGTCCCCGTCACTGGCAGCCGCACTACAAGCTGCGGACGTCCTGCATTGTTTCATAGAGGGCAGTGGCTCTGCCTTATACGTTTACATGAACGTCGAAACAGACGACCAAACTTGGGCTACACAGAGGTGTGAAACTCTGTTGTCAAGCTTTGTTCCATTGTGAAACAGAGGTAAAAGTGACAAACAGGCCAAGGTAAACTTCTGGTCCAGATTGCATTTGCAAGCTGAGGAAACAGTGTTAAGTGTGTTCTCCATTTGTGATTCTGGTATATTCTTATCATGCATTTTACTGTTCCAGAGCCATTCCTCGTGACATCGGACACAACGTGGTGCTGAGAGCCACACGGTAGACAAAACGGAATCATTCACACCACGCTGCGTCTCGTACGGGGCAGCAGGAAGGCCATCTTTCAACCGAACATTTGGTGGTAAAATGAAGGTGAAATAAACGTTTCACAATGGGAAACACCTGGGAAATTTGTTTGCGATGCCTTCCGATATCATAATGGTTTTTTTGGTCTCTGATTCACATTTCCATCAATTTGGCTTCTAAGTGCAAATGCAAAATTGCCTGAAAAATAAACCAGAGATCTTGCCTTCCAAAAAACAATTAAAAATGTACTTTGTTATTGCTGAGCAAAGTGCCACCAGTTGCACGTTGACAGTGACGTTGTGGTGTTTCAAATGGCGCTGCTGAGAGTCACTCACGTCGTACGCCAGGCTGTCCGCCTCGTTGGCCACGGTCAGGCCTGCCAGCTCGCCCAGACCCAGCTCGCTGTCCAAGGCCTCGCCTGCGCCCATGATGAAGGATTTGCCCGATGTGGGAGGGAACGTCATGGCCTCCACTGCAAACATGACTTATTATTAACATGACTGCTGTAGCTATCATTAATAATCCTCCCAACCACTGCACAAAGCTGGAGCACTGCAATGGTCAAAGGACTGTACCTTCGTCCGCACGGCTGATCTCGTGCTCATTGGGCCGGGCGGCAGGCGGCCGCACTGGGGGCGACGCTGGTGGCTGCATGGATGGCAGGTCTTCTGCGTCCCTCAAATTGGCCAGCATGTCCTGCAGCTTGGACCGATTGGGTCCTTGGGACAAAAAGCCTGTCAGCCCATTGGAAACAGAGCAACCGTGGATTTATCTCAATTGCGAAGGAGTAAATAAACAAAACGATAAACAGAAACAAAATACCACAAAACCACGGGGGGGGGGGGGGGGGCATGAGAAGCAGCTGGCTTTTTAGTTGTCTGTGAGCCCGCCATGAAACTGAAAGAGGAGGCATGAGGGTGAAGGAGCGCCATTGTGCAGAACACGCATATGTGGGGTGAGTCGAATGGCCTCTCCCTGGAAACCTGCTCGGAGACAGGAGGTCCACGCTGGGAGCCATCTGGACTGCCTTGGCGTCCAGACTCAACCTCTCAATGGACAGTGTCTTCAGAGCGACCACAGACTGCACACCACAAAGCAACAGAAAGGCAGAATCTTAAAAAGAAACAAAATCAAGGCGTTAAGAGTGAGTGTGCGAGAACGATTGGAAAAGAAGCAAGAAAAGGGAAACAGACAAAACAAGGCAGCTGAAACCAAAGACTGGCCGACAAACGCGACAAATGGTGCAAAGGTCACAAGCACAGCCTCAAGGAGTCCACGAAACAGAGTGTGCTTGGAAATGTAGGCACACAGCGCCCGTCTGAGCCTCGTTCACACGGGTTTTGTGGGAAATGGGTGCTTGAGAGAGGGCACAACACAACGGAAAAATATCAAAACAAAGAGTCCCCATGAATCAATGTAATAGGGTCCTGGGTTGCCGGAAATGTGGGCATGCAGTTGGGCCGAACCATGGGAGTTTGCGAGGGCTTCTTGAGGAGGGTGCTGAGTGAGCATGTGGGGTTGCTGCCCCTCCCTGGGGGGCATCGTGAAAGCAATCATTACAAAAATAGAAAGAAAAGAGCGATCAGCAGGAGCAAAGGAGAAACGGAAAGTTCTCCCTGGTAACAAATAATGATGTCAAACCAAAGTAAAAATGAGGGAAAATGAAGAGGCAACAAATGGACAGAATCTGATCTGGGTGGTAGAATGAAAATATAGCATCAGAACCCAAAAACTATTTGTTTGTGATAAACACACACACACACACACACACACACACACACACACACACACACACACACACACACACACAGAGACAGAAGGGCAGGACCAAGAGGAGCACAGTGACAGGCATCAGCTGGAGCAGCAGAAAACAGATGAGAAAAGGAGGGGCAGAAAGCTGGATGCGATCAATTCATTTCCTTTTTCTCCCAAACTCATTTAGGCTGTCAGAGGAAAGGGAGGCAACGCTGCCCTTGTGGGACTTACTCTTCACCCCCTTTTTCCCTTTGCGCTCCTTTCTGTACTGCTCCTTGAGCTTGGTTATCAAGCCCTGGTCCACGTCCCAGGCCTCTGACATGGGACACTGCTCGTCCTTTTCTATAACAGGGGACACAAACCGAGAAGCTCTTCAATCTGTAAAGGCCAGCTAAACTGCTCCAAGAAAAGAAAACTGCTCTGAGAGAACAGCGCCCTCCTGAGGCATCTGAGGGGACGCTCAGTTGAAGTTTGTTCATGGCTTTGCAAAGCGCTGCTTAAACCTGCACACAGAGCAGCTGACAACGTGGCACCACAGGCAGCACCCTGAACCCTGGGGGTCAAACGGCAACACATTTCGGCAGGGCATTCGTTTCGGGAGTCCAGTCTCCCCCTTCGCCCCACCGCCATGGAGCTACGGCAGCTGTGGGGAGCACGTCAACATGGCAGGGCAAGACAAGCTCCTGAATTCTCTTTGGAACGGGACAGAAGAGATGAGGAACAGAAGGTTATGCTGCAGGGAGCTCCACCAGTTTATGTAACGGCTCCACGGTCACAATGGGAAGACATGCAGGCACCCAAAGGGGGAAAATAGACATGGCTCTACAAAAGCGAGTTTACACAGCGGGCAGCAGGCAGCGCTGCGTTCAGAACTGCCGCTTGGGCACCAGAAGGAACTTGGATCTGTACACATGGGTAAGAAACTGGAAAGAGCTTAATGTGGCAAATCCCCTGGGCGAAAAGCATCATGTTAAATAAGTGACTGATCGATTAACAAACTTTTGATCAATCATTCGATAAAGGAAGTGCATTTGAAAGTGATTTCCGATCCCGAAACGCCAGGGTTGCCTTTAATGCGTTGATATTACGCAGCTTTGGGCTACTTGACAATAATGACCTTATTAATGATAAGTGCAATTAATAACTGTACTTTAATTACTAACTGCAACTGCAATTAGTAATTAATAATATTAATTTAGTCTGACTGAGAAATGACACTGAGAAGAGTTAATATTAATGCTGACCGGTAGTGGTGATAAGGTAAAATAACACTAATACTGATGATATCAATTAATAGTGATAATGCTGATATTGATAACACAGGTTAGTCGTCTTAGTCTTGGTTATTACTACTAACTGACATATAGTGAGAACCATAACTGATTATGACAACTGAGGCTAAATGATACCGATGACACTGATGTTCATCGGCCATTAACAGGTGGCACAGATCTTTCAGTACCTGCAGCAGTGGCTGGAGACCATGAGGAGACACAAGGAAACCCAGCAGCATCACCCCCCACGGCAGGGCAACGGGTACCGCTCTCACCCCAGTCCGTGCCGTCCCCTGCGCTCCTTGACTCCGGCGACCCGTCCACCTCATCGGGGCTGGCCAGGAAGTCAAAGCCCCTGAGGGCTTCCTCTGTATCGGGGTCATCGTTTAGGTCCGAGGAGGATGAGGGTGAGGAGGAGACCTTCTTCCTTACAATCTGTTTGAAGAACAGCAGAGGAGCAGCAGTGCGTGAATTTTGATATCTTGTGTAGCTCTCACTATGCCTGACTTGATCTTCTCAAGCAGGCGATGACTGTTGATTCCCAGCAGTGGATCTGTGGTGCATCTGCAGTCACTCATGTGTACATGCATTGTATATGCAGTCGGCACCATGTATCGGCAGTTGTCCGCAACCAAAGTCAAACCGATCAGTTTGTGGGCCTCGCTGAGAAGGGTCTAAAGATCCTTCCAAAGGCCGTCTCTGCTCACCGTGGACGAGTCGATGATGCTCTTGTCCTTCCCATCGCTGTCATCATCCTCATCCTCGTCACTGAACTCCGCAGCTGCACTCTCGATGAATTTGAAAGCTTCCAGCACAGAGGCAGAGTCTGCCAGGTCCGGTTTCCTAACAGCGACATGGGGCAGAAGGTGGATGGTGCTGAGAAGCTTAGGTGAACCTGCAGACTGGACTGTGAGACTCCTAAAGCCTCATTCACTGTGGCCACTGCACACGTATCACCATGCTTTTGACTGCATCACCATACTGTGTTCACCAAAACTGTTCTGGACCATTATGCACACTTGACTGAAACATGGTTTTATATCGATCATCTTGAGGAAAGAGGTCAAGGTCCAAATAAACTTTCACAGTGTTTAAAAGCTGGGGGGGGAGGAAATAAATAAATAACTTGTATTTTCATAACTGCAAGGGGCAGCAGGCAACCACATCCGGGTCCTACTGCCCACTCTAATACCTTTTACCAAGGTGTGTGTATGGAAGTATCACCAGACTTGTAGGCAACCATGAGTGGGGAATCCAGGCCAAGGAGGAGCAGAAGCAGTTTGCTGTTGTTTCCTGTGCATGTTTGGCAAACACAAATATGTCGAGGGCATGCAAACTCCATACCCTGAGCTGGACTCAAACCCCACACCCAACCAGCAGGCGAGGAGCCGTGAGGCATCGGATTTAATCTGCTGTGCCTCCTCGCCCCTCCTTTAACAAGGCAGTTACACTGGTAAAACTACCAAAACTTACATACTTGCCAAGTACCCAAAATAGCAATGATGAGAACTGAAGATGGAGTCTGTCAGACTAATCCTACAGCGAAGCATTACTGCACCCGCTTTAAGCCACTTGCAAAGACACCAATCGATACAGACGGTTCTGTTGCTAGTGGGCCGCAGATCCAATTAAGCAACAACCACTAGGCCACATTTTGCTTGCTGCAGAGATCATGCAGAATGGAGCTTAAGTGTTGCTCGAGTCCAGAGATCTTCCCTTCTTCCCTGAAAATGCTTTCCTCAGATAAATGACTTTTCAACATTCATATTTATCTTTTTAACTGATGCTTTTCTCCAAAGCAGCACACAATTTTAAGCTTCTTATTATGATTTACCTTTTTCTTATTACGTATACAGCAGGGTAATCTTTACTGGAGTAATTTAGGGTGAGTACCTCAAACCAGGGCCACCCTAGCCTAGACTTTCCCCAACTCTGTGGACTTCCTGCAGTAAGAACCATATCCAGACTATAGAGAGGCGTCCGTATCAGCAGGGTCTGCCACAGTCCCACCGCACTGTGTTCACCAAACGGTGCCAAGCAGCTGACATTTTAGCACCAGCAGGTTGGCAACCAAGGACTTGTGTCAGAAAAGTTGTTGATTCGAGCTCTAGGAAAGATTCTGCTGCAGTTAAGTTCAGCTATAAGAAGCAATCAAACTTCACATAAAACTGCATACTAAGCAAGGGAACAACAGTTTTGCGGCAGTTTATTCTTGTGCCTCCTACCAGTATTTGTTTTAATTTCTTTCAAATGTGATCCACCCGTGTTAGACCCAGTGAGCCGGTCTGAAGCGAAGCTCACCGGGTCAGGACCGTGACCCAGTTTTTCTGTTTAGATAAGAATGTATAAATATTCCTATCACCTTTCCAAAGCAATCGAGAGACACAAAAGAATGACATGGAGAAAAAAGCCAACGTTACATGATGTCTACTGACAGAGACCTGCATGTGCAACTGCAGTTTTTACATAAACATAGACTTTTGCAGTTTCTATCAGTTAGCGGGTGAGACAAGGAGATCGTTCTTCACTCCAGGAGCCCACCTGCAGCCACAAGGCACACACCCGCACCCCAATGCAGGGCCATGGTGGGCCAGGACCTCTCAGAAGCAGAGTATGTGAGGTACTGTACACCCTGGATGAGACATGCCATACACCAAAGTAAAAATGAGGGAAAATGAAGAGGCAACAAATGGACAGAATCTGATCTGGGTGGTGGAATGAAAATGTAGCATCAGAACCCAAAAACTATTTGTTTGTGATAAACACACACACACACACACACACACACACACACACACACACACACAGTCCATGGCTAATTTAACTTTATGAATCCACCGTAAATACTATGACACACCTTGTATTCAACACGTTACCAGAAGTTCAGTATAATATACAGTGTTTCAAGATGGAATATATAAAATACAGGGACATTTGAAAAGTGAAAAAGTTGACTGTGCAACAGAAAAGTGAGTTTAAAAAAGACTCACTGGTATTATTGTGAGCCTCATGCTAAACACAACTATAATTTTGGATAGACAGTAAACAGTGGAAAAGCCAGGTTGCATTTTTTCAAACGCACATGTGTGGATTATTTTGACCTTTCCCCTTCAAGACAGGAAATCTGCACCCCTATCTCACACATTTCCAGTTCTAGGCTGAAGACCCTGTCTTCTTCCAAGAAACCCTGGAGAAATGCACAGAGGGTAAAGGGGCAGTGGTGCTCACCCAATCATGATGCCACCTTTCAGGGAGGGTTCAGTGCCGTTGACCATGGGCTCTGGGTTTCTGTCTGTGGGCTGCTCTCCTGTGTCTCCAGTTAGGCCCAGCAGCGCCTTTACCCGCTGGGACTTCACATCCAGGATAGTGTCTGTGTAGCCCACTTCCTGCAGGTACCTGGAGAGAAAGACAAGGTAGGAAGGCAGGTGAGCAAATGAGCACATTCAGCTCACCTGCACATGACCAAACCGTGTGTGGCCAGATATTCAAATGACTGTCTGCTGCATCACAAATATCACTACATTTAATACATTTTCACCAAATTTTAAGAAGTGCTCAGTTTATCAAAAAATTAGACAAATTTGTAGAAAAAGACTATTTAAATACTATATTTATTTTCAGACATACAGTCTCCACACATAACATAAAACCATTTTTGGGAAAGGCACAATTAGAAAGAGCCGTTCTGTTCTTCACATAGGCTTCCTCCCACGTATTAGGATCATCGGTCATTTTTACCTGAGAGTACAATGTGAATGGAGCAAAGTTTAATAAAAAGATCTATATTTCAGGTAACTGGCAAGAGGACAGCGCAAAAAAAAATATTTCATTAATATATTTGATATTTCACTGAAATTTCAAAATGACGCAAATGTAGTAAAGGGCTGCTGGCCAGGCAGTAAGAAATGCTTAGCGATGGAGCAGATACTTGGACAAAGCAGGATTTCATTGTGCCAAAAGAGGCCACCAGCTCAGACTGACATGGAGGAAGGAGGTAAGAGTCTGCATCACAGCAGAACGTACCGGACGGCTGTAAGACTGAATGAAAAGTGCGCATCTGAAAACCAAACTCACCTCTGCCAACGGATGACACCGGTCTGTAGGCGACCTTCTGCTATCGAAACAGACATCCTGGACCCCTGACGATGCCCAAATTATTCAGAAAGCTTGAAAACAACTAACAATTTTGTACACAGGCCAACTTGTTAATGGCAAGAATTGCTGTGTATTTTGGTGGCTAAATGGGGACACGAGTCGTCCCTCATTAGAATGGGTGGCCTTGGACAGCCTTCAGACTCTGGAATGGCTCTGTCTGCTCATGGCATTGCTGCTCTTCTTTACTTTACAATCTGCCCCAGCATAAACAACCTATTTGTCCCAAATATATTATGACCTCATTTTGAGGCTTCAAAAACCCAATGGATGGAGCCATTAAAATGGCTTTGTTGTAAAAAAAGATCTGAAGGAACACTGCAAGCCCAGTTATTTTTCCCATGAAGAGTTCCTCTGCTTCGCTTCCAGGCAGGCGTTTCATTCCTTACAGCAACAGGGCAGAGCAATTTCCTCCCAGTTTGTTAGAGTTAAATGTTCTCCGGCATCATGTGTCTCATTTAAAAGGGTATTTAGAGCGGCGCCTGGCACAAGAAATGCCCTGTCCACAGTTAAGCAAACTTCACAAAGCACACAAACTTACTTCAAACTACTTGCCCCACACACGAACACTGCGATAAACACATCTGAGTTAACCGGCGTGCATTTAAACGCTGCTTCTCCATCAGTTAAAACAAAAAAAAAAAACAACCATTTTAGAATTAAATGTTTTCAGATTAAGACTACAGTGACAGTGTAAAAGCACAACAGTAACTGACAGCTGGACACGGTGCGTGTGCGCGTGCGTGTGTGTGAGAGAGAGACGTACCTTGGAGCAGGTGGAACCGAAACTCAGGTTTCTGCTGGGACCCTGAAACAGTTTGGCTGTGATGCAGCTCTTCCCAAGCGTGGCTGCTAAAACATCATTTTGTACCAGCTATAACATTGAGGAAAAAAAGGGAAGAACGGTTCCCGTCTCTCGCTGTACCAGTCGCTCCGGTCACAGGAAGGCTGAATGCCCCCACACAATCCCCCATTCATCGCCTGCACTGTCCCCAGCGCCGCGGTGCCGCACACAAACTCTCCATTCTCATTGGGGGCGGAAAAAAACTTAAACGCTCAATTCACATTCCTCACTGAAGGATATCAGCTAGTAATGCGATTTACTGCTTCATTTCTGGGAAGGTGCGGCCAACGTGGACGCTCATCTGATTTGCTCAAAACTGAACAGCTGCAACATTTTCTTTCTACCTATAACAGTGGGGGAAAAAATATAAGTCGATGGACAGCAGATGGTGGAGCGGTTAGTGCGGCCGATTTTGTACTAAAAGGATCCACGTTGAAAATCCTGCCTCCTGCTCTTTACCTTCATTGTGGACCTTCCCAAATTGGTGCAGTAAAAATGACCCACAAATCACTGCAAGGAGCTTAACTGTAAACCGCTTTGGGGAAATGTTAGTCAGTAAGTGGTTTAAAACCTCAAGCACTGAAGAAACACACAGTTCTGGCCCATCCAGACATCAACATTAAAGGCTACTCACACACTTTATCAACTTACACTCCCTCTCACTCATTGCTCAAAGCATGAGTTCCTGTCAACACACTTGACTTTGGGAGATGTGGCAATTTAGATTCACACACACACACACACACACACACACACACACACACACACACACACACACACACACACACACACACACACACACACACACACACACACACAGAGTCCAGGAGCCATGAGACACCAGTGCTACCCACTGTGCCACTCACTGTGCCTCCTCAGGGTGTGTAGAGAAATTTTACCGCAATTGTACCAGGTTGCTTTAGATTCCATTTGTCACAATTTCTCCTCAAGTGATATCAGGCAGAATTAGTGTAACTGAGCAACCCCCAGGGGACACTGGGTGTAAAAGAGCCACGGGACCAGTAGGACGACAAATAAAGGTCTCATTGGATGAAATGTGCTGATCTTCCCTCTCACTGTCCTTTGCTCAACCCCCCAACCTCCTGCTTCACTGCTGGTTTGTGATCCAGAGGTCAAGGAGTCCCTCAGTGACAGACGGAGCATCGTTTTAGAGTTCAGGCTTTTATTTTCCAATCGGTTAGTAGTAATTCTGCATAAGATTCTTCGGAAATACAGTCTATGGTGGGATTCAAACCTTTGAGTGCAAGATAGCAGGTGTAACCACTACACCCCCTGCTGCTGACCTCAAGTTTGTACCTTGCAGAGGAAAAATGCAAGGCAATACAGCAACTATGAACAGAAAACCGGTGTACTACAGTGTGCAAAAAGAAAATGGAAGTTCCATGTGCTGTGTTGGGGTCCAGGACCAAATAAAAAGCAGCTCTAGGGGTCCAGTGTGAAAACATAAATGAGGGCAATCCCAGCAGTGCCCTGGGGAGGGCGCCATGCTCCTTCTTTCTTTGCTATGCGACTTGCCTCATCCCCCCCCCCCCCCACTTCATGGTTCTGCAAACAGCTTTTCCAGGTTTGTTGTCGTTTTTTCCACTTTGTCTTTTAAATGATTTTATCGATTCAAACTGAAAAGGGGAATCTGACTGCACACAATGGCTGTTATCCTTAGAAGTGTTACAGCTGAGTACAACTACCCACCACGTTTACAGCTGCTCCCACAACACACTGCTCTAATCTCATCCCCACTCTGCTGCGCTGTAGGCATCCCGACCCCCATCCCTCCGTACTTACTGTCTCAGCAGCTGTCGGCCCTGTTTCCAAGTCAGCTGGCTGTTCTGTGGGCCCTGGACTTCATTCTCATTCTCGTTCCCATCATCTGAAAGGCAGCAAAAGGCATGTCATGGAGATGGTCCAAGTCCACCTAGGAGAACCTTGTGCAGCCGTGGTTGGCCGAGACGAAGCCGGACCCAGACTCACAGTGAGGGTTGCATTTACGTTTAGTCATTTAGCAGATGCTTGTGTCCAGGGTGCCTTACAGCGCCTAGAGTCATTCACACATTTATACAGCTGTGCACTGTAAGACACACACACACAGTGGGAGGAAATCCACACAAACTTCATGCAGATTAAGTCAGAGTTCAAGCCATATCCAATGTGAACTGTGTAGGTTGTGTGCATTAACCCTTGTTCAGGGCTCCTTGTCCCTCCACGTTGTGCAGGCAGAAAATCCCTTCGGTCTGCTTATGCTGTACAAATTGTTAGGAGCTACTGGACAGAAACTTTTTAGTCTATGACACACTGGCCTCCTGTCCAGGGTACAGCCGCCCAGCCTGGAGCCCAGAGCTTCCCGCTGACCAGGACACACAGACTTGGAAATAAGTGAGAAATAATAGTTTGTCAGTAGAAGTTCCATGAAAGGCCGCTTAAATTCATTCGTTTAGCACATGCTGTTCTCCAAAGTGCAGTAAGTAGCAGAAAAAGAGACTTTGATGAAGAAAACTGTAAAGGAGGTAAATTCCTCCAGTTCACTATCCAATACACTTGTGGAAAAGCGTAAGACCGTGCATCATTTGTCAACAAAATAATTATGTGAGTGTGAAAAACAAACTGATAGAAACAGGCACGGGCTGATGTAACTGGCACGAGAGCAAGGGTTGCCCAAACAGGCCGGTGCTGTAAGTGTGGAAAGGTCCACAAGGCTGCTGGAGTCGGATTCTTTCATTCATGAGCTCCCCATTTGCCTTTGTAATTGCTGAGCAACAGCTCCTTTGGTAGTGAAAAGGAAGACAAGGCAGAGAGCTCTCCATCAGCACAAGCGCACGGGTGGTACCGCTGACCTTGAGACCACCTCCGAGACCCTCCCAAACATAGCAGTCTGGTACAATGCAGCACTGAATGGGCCATGACCCCCTTGGGAATGAACGGAGACAGGGGAGCTGCTCCTCCAGAATCCCGAGTTCAACAACTGGGCCAAGTTTTTGAGTCACAACATGTGTCAAAGAGTCAAAAGAGTCAAAAGAGTTTATTTGTCAAGCACATGGTTGTGTACCATGTGTTGAAATGTGCACCGATCTGAACCAGGATGACTGTGCGAACAATCTATAATGGAAAATGAAGCAAACACATATCCAAACACTAAGAAGAATAGAGACAGAAACAAGCAGTAAATAGATAAATAAGTAAGTAAATAAGTAAATAAATAAATAAATAAATAAATAAATAAATAAATAGGCAAAATGGTACGGAACAGTTAAGGTGCCCTGGAAGGGCAGTGACAGTGGGGGGGGGTTGGAGCGGAGTGGTCAGAGATTACGTGAGGGTAGTCATGTCATGTCCGGGTTCAGAAGTCTTATGGCCTGTGGGTAGAAGCTCCTCCTTAGCCTCTCCGTTCTGGCCATAATGCTTCTGTAGCGTTTGCCTGATTTCATCAAGATGAATAGATGGTTGCTGGGATGAGACAGGTCACCGACGATCCTACTCGCTCTGGTCCTGCATCTCCTGGTATAGATGTCATGTAGGGACGGTAGATCAGATCTGGTGCAGCGTTTCGCTGCCCGGATCACTCTCTGCAGTGCCTTGATGTCCCGAGCACAGCTGTTCCCAAACCAGGAGATGATGTTCTGAGTCAGAACAGTTTGTACAGTACCAGAGTAAAAGGTCTTAAGGATAGCTGGAGAGACCTGTAGCTTCCTCAGCTGCCGGAGGTGGTAGAGCCGCTGCTTTGCTCTACTGGCTTGAGCTCGGATGTGTACAGTCCATGTCAAGTCCTCAGTGACATGAACGCCCAGGTATTTGTAACTGCTCACCCTCTCCACTGCAGTCCCGTTGATTTTAAGGGGGGTGTAGGACCGCTGCTGGCGCCTACCAAAGTCCACCACCATCTCTTTCGTTTTGCCGACATTCAGTTGGAGGCAGTTCTCCTGGCACCATGATGCCAAGTTTTCCACCTCCTCTAAGTATGCTGTCGAGGTGGACAGCGAGCCTCAGCACCGGAGTGGAGAGGAAAAGCGGGCAGGGGATCGAGGCAGGAACCTGGGTAGTGGCCAGTTAACCTCCCACTAGAACCAGAAGGACCCTGCCGTTGACCCTGCTTCAGCCACTTCCAGCGCGGCGACACGGTGCAACGAACAGCTGTCCTGAACCACCTGTCCTCCTACGTCCATTTAAACACGACGACTGCACCCAACCTCCATCAGTTCATCAGGTGTCCCATAATGCCGCAGGTGGCTGTGGCCATAGTCAAGGACCTAAATCCTGCAGCATTAGAGCATCTTTCATTTGAAAGAGAAAATACTGCAATTTGCTGAGCCAAACAGTGGCCGTGAATAAAAAGGGGTGAAGAACGGAGCAAAGCTTTGCCACCACTCAGGAAAAGTAGGAAGCGTGTGCAGATATGTGCTTACCTCCGCAGGCAACCCAGGTTCAAGCAGCAGCCAATGTCACAGAGACGTGTGGATATGAGCGACAATTCAAAGCCTACTTGAGGCTGCATTCAGGAACCTCGGAGTACTCACCAGAGTCGTAGCTCGGGGGCTTCATGTCACCTTGGTTAAGCTCTGTACCGTACTTCAATTTGTGGTACTTTGCCCTGAAAAAGGAAAAATGGGGGTTACGGTGTTTTAAGAGCTTGTCAGTCAATTTATACCTCATCTGTTTTCAGAGGTACTGGCATTGGTTCTGGCTGGTTTAGAGTTCGGATTACAGTTATGGGTTAAGGGTTGGGATTAGAGGATAGGTTTATGAGTACAGATAAAGGATTAGGGGTTAGGATTACAGTTATGGGTTAGGGGTTGCAGTTGGGGTTAGAGATTAGGGGTTACGGAATACCGTTACGGATAGGGGTTAGGGGATATAGTTAAGAGTTAGGGAGGAAGAAGGGGACACCCGCATAGTCAGCCAGATTAATAGATCTGCTTTGGTTGCATTCAGTTTTTTTAGTCCTTTCTTTAATCCCAGATTATTTCAGTAATTGGCCATAACAATTTACCATATTTAAAAAAATAATAATAAAAAAAAAATTCAGTAGTCTCTTTGCTTCCCATAATAGTTTTCTGTTAAAAGCTGCTATTGCGGCAAACGGTTGGTCTACCAAACATTAACAAGTGGGCTTTGAATACATAAGTCAGAAACATATTTCAGTTTTACATTCTCTTTAAAATACTGTATCTGCAAACAAGTAACTTATTTGAATCTGGCAATTTAGTGCTGGGGCATATGAGTTTGTAATAAAATACTGTTTGGAAAAATATGTGTAAGTATAATTTGTGATGCAAGTAATGATGATTACTTTCAAGGGGTCTGAACACTTCTGCAAGGCACTGTAGGGTTAGGGATTAGGGTTATAACTCTATAAACTGAGAGGCCACATCTCTTGAAGGAGAGGCCCTGCTCTTGTACCTATAAACTGTCCAATTCCTCCAGTTTCTCTGGTATATCCAGCAGTACGAGTGCATAGTTTGTAATTTGAATAATTCATAAACTATTGTTTAACTGTAAACTAAGTGAGAAAATAAAGAATAAACTGTGCTGCAATGTATAATAACCAGAAAATGTAAAAATGCAGGGACAAAAAAATAAAGAAAACGGGGGGGAATCTTACAATGCAGGAAAAAGTGATGTTGTATAACGTGGGATAACGTAGTAAAGCAGAGGGAGGGTCGAGAAGAACAAGTGCTGTCTTGTTGAAGGCGTTTTAAGCAAAACACTTGGTTCCTTTTTCCCTGACCTATTCACTATCAATCCTTTCCCTCTCCTAATATACCATGGGGGGGGGTTGCTAGAACCCGTTCTGGATCACTCGAGTCCAAATTTAGAAAAGCAGGTTCACAAGAAAGGATGGCTGCATATTTCAGGAGATGATTTCAGGCACCTCTTGTTTTTCCTCCTCCAGGTTGTGAGAAATTTATCTGCTTTGGTGCCTCAGTCACTTTTGGTTCTCGTCTTCACGACAAATTTAGTGTCTTTTTTCAGACAGTATAAATTTAGCTGTTAATAACATGCTTTTGGGATCAGTGTGGTGCTCTGAAACGGTTTGTCTGCTGATTGTGAGTGCTGAGGAGCGCAGCCCAAACTGCGGCAAGTGTGAGGTGTGCGACCAACATTGCGCACACCGGGTCGCAGGTCTGTCCCCCAGCACCCTGACCCATCATGCTAAGAAAAATAGGATTGCTGACAAAGCTGCTGAGCAAGACATCTCAAGCAGAACTTGCACAACATGAGGCAAACTGCACCTTTGTTCTTGGACACAAGGCATCCTACACTACTACCATGGTACGTACAGGTTATTTATGTGTCTGTGGTGTTGCACCTTTCGATTGCAAACAGTGTAAGTGAAGCAGAAAAATAAAAATTATACTTTTTTAATCTTTAAATTGAACTACCAGGTTACTGTAGGTGTATGTATAAAATCCGTGGGCTGGTTAGTAATCACGCAGAACCGCAATATTCATTTCATTTCAATAAATTAAATATATGACAGCAGGTGTGAACAATTGGTCATCGTCCACTTCTCATGGAAATTCAGTTCATCAACAAGCACATCAGATGCTGCTGAATCTCGGAGCTGTTACTGCTTTTAATAACATTTATTATGGCCTTCATTCTGCTGCAGGCGTGGATCTGAAATAAACCCAGCTTTAGGATAAGAACAGCATCCTTTCCACTGCTTGCATGGAACCAAGGAGCAATGAAAGAGCGAATGCCGAGGTTCCAAACTGACTGGCCGCAGTGTCATTTCTCTGCAGATTACCAAGCTTTTTTGCTTAATAATCCCCCAAAACAGTCACTGTTCCGCAGAATCCTAAGTGAAGGGATGACTTCCGTAGGAAAAAAACACAAAGTATGTCTGGCTGTACAGTTCTACCCTCAAACCCATGAACTTCCCTTGGATGAAGTGTCACGTACAAGTTTTGCAGTTTACCTGTTTATATCAATGGATTTTTCTTAAGTGAAGGGTTTTCATAATTGGCACCTCACTAAAGGGTACAGCAGAAGGAGACGGTGGGAAGGGTACGGGAAGTGCTGTTGAGCCTCGGTAACCAGACGCAGCAGCCCTGATGCTGGGGGGGGGTTGGTACTCAGCAACGGGCGCTGGCCGCTCGGTTCCACTCCGCTCTCTGCTGCTCCACAGCCTTTTCCTGCTGCCTCTCTAACACTGCAGCCCTGAATAAGATGGGCGCCATGCTGTTGTCTGAGAGAGGCAGTGGTGTGTTGGGTCCATGCAGCTCACCTCCCAAGGCCCACCTGGGGATTATGGCAGTGGGCAGACCAAAATGACGTCTTCTTCACTGCCATCATCGCCAGCGCTGCCGAACCTCTCAACAATGAGGCACCAGCGTTTTGGAGGAGATGCCTCGTGAAAGGAAAGCCTGCCGTGGGCTACGTTTGCAGCAGAAAATGAGAAGCGCTATAAATAATTGTGGCACTTTTCCTGAAAACAAACCAGTGACTTAGTCATCGTGGACGGCAGATGAACGGATCTGGTTGGAGCAGAAGCCATTTTTTCGTCCGCCTACCGCAAGGGGAGGTACAGCGCTGTAAAAATCACTTTACAAGCACAACGGGCAAACGAACAAACACTGCAGTCTACAACTCCATCTGCACTTTCTGGGTTTGTTTTGCTTCACGCTAAACTGAAGGGAAAAAGAGATCCCCGTTTATCAAGAGAAGCGCAACACATCTTCATGTGCCTTGGCAAAATATCCAGCTCTATGGCGTAAATGGGTTGCCATTCAAGAAATAAAAGAATAATATAGCACTGTCTCTTGTGTCCCTGTGCTTCACTACTATGAGGGAGAAGAGTTGAACTTGAGGGTTTTCAGCCTGAATACCAATGTAAAAATAATGGCGCGCAGAACCCAGAGAGTGACTCACTGAGTGGGAGAGGAGAGGCACTGCAAGGCTGTAACAAACCAAGCGATGAGCACAATCTGTTCTTCACACTTGGGTATGCGGACCTCGCGCTGCAACACGAATCCCTCTCAACTGGAATCAGCAGCTCGCATAGCACGACCAACAGCACAAGCTGGAAATAAGTTTAGCGCATTCACTGCACACTGGCTGCAGGTAAAGTAAAAACCAAACCGTGTTTGACATTTAATCATGGTAGCGTCTGCATACCAGGTGCAAAAATGCAGGTAAGAAATGCACAGACATCCACACCACCGCAATGCCTGTTCTGGACAAGGGAAGCACTTACCAGATACCTAGTAACTAGTTAACTAGTTACTAAGTGCAGTGTAGATAACGTGGTTGCAGTACTTATGTAACCGGGTCAAGACTATGACATGCAAACACACCGTGCTGCTCCCTGTGAAATTAATCTCGTGATTTCTGTTCTTTTTAGAGAAACTTGGGAAGAAAAGACAGGCGGCAGAGAAATTCCCACTACCACACTGTGCTTTGGGTTTTACTGGCCAGTACGGTACAGAGACAGACAAGCCCACACACACACACACAGATGAAGTGGCAGAAAACTGTGACACAAATAAAAGGGATAAAACAAAGGAATACTGAATAAAAATGTCATTTCGGCTTTGTTACTTTTGAGTCTTTATTTTTTATTCCTTAACTATGCATTTTAGAACACAGCAGATCCTTATTTTAAGGTGGTTATTATTACACTAAAGTTATGCAGAAGTTGTCCGGACCACAAAATATTTACAATAGGAACAGCCACACAACCATGTAAAGTGTTACTGTAAATGTTACCGTAACCTGATGTAAAAGGTGGTTAAATGGTGCCAGGTAAATCTCTCAAACCTCAAGCAAGTGTGTATCACCAGCAGGTCAAGAGATACTGAAAATGACAGCTGAGATAGCATACCTTTCTTGCTTGAGTGCATATTCCAACATCTTAATCCTCCTCACCAGGTCCTTCTTCAAGTTCTCCTGGCCCTTGCGCTCACCCTGCAAGAAGGCGATCTGGGCCTGAAAGACAGTGTTGGCATGGGTGTCAGTGAGACGCTCATGATCCCCGGTCCCCTCAGCAAGAACCACTTGGCCACCATGCAGAATAAACTGAGGCCCCACAAACTCGCTCCCTCCGCAACCCGAAGGACCACAGAACCTCATCTTCCACTCTGTCAAGCACAGAACAATGTGTTGATCCTCGACAAACTGCATATACGACAGTGGTCCCATAACATTATGTACAGTACATAATACTTAATAATGATAATAAACAACTATGTTAATGATTTATGTATTTACTATACTGTACTTTTTATCATTGTTTTACAGTGTACTCTTTCTACATATAAAAAAGTTCACCGTAAAACAGTATGCTGTGTTATGCCAGCAGCAGCCTCATACATTTCACGTTTACTGGGTCTGCTGTACCATGCTGTATAGGTTTTTAGCCTAGGAGCAATAGGCTATATCATATACAATCAATCAATCAATCAATCAATCAATCAATAAATAAATAAATAAATAAATAAATAAAAAGTCAAAATGGACGTGATGCAGCTCGTGTGCACACTACGATGATCACGCAACAACGAAATCGCATAAATATGCATTTCTCAGAACGCATCCTTGCCATTAAGTGGCGCATACCTGTACTGACTTGGGGCAACCAGGTTCTTAAATGACCTGAGAGGCCAGTGGAGCTGAGAATGAAAAAAAGTGGTTGACTTACTGGCAAAATGAAACTCAAGTAAATACTTAAAGGAATGCTCAAATATTGGTGTTCATGCTCAGCTTTCAAGCAACTGTTACTGCATAACAAAAAATAGTTTGCACGTGCAGTTTGAAGGAGTCTTTGCACCATTTGCCTATCATTTGTCTCCCTATTGGTACAATGCTGGGTGAAATGAAGAAGAGTGACTCACGTAGATAAAACAACTTCTTCACCATCTCATGTGATTTGCAAGTTTACTATTATTACAAAATTACTTTTAAGAAGCCACAGGAGGATTGGCAGTACAAGGATTTTAGGAAGTGTCTAGTAGACGCCGATGTCTACTGGGGTGCTCCGCATCCCTGGTGCTGGACAGCATGAATACAGCAGGTTTCAGGAGAGTCGTGGCCACCTTCTACAGGGTCAATGTCAACATACGATAAATGAGACTGACATGTTTGTCTCTTTAAATACAAACTACTCTACTCCGTTGTATAAACAGAGGCAGGTCTAGTTTCTCCACTCCTGGGGAACTACAGAACATCAACAGCCTACAGAGGCCACGGTTGTACAAGAACTGTTGGAAAAGCTAGCAGGATCTGATCATGTTGCACATGTACACCCTTTATGGTGGACGTCTTCAAAACCAGGTTGAACGCAACACACCAGCACACACATCATGATGCTTTGGCCGTGGTTACAGTCAGCTTGACATTCTTTAAAGTGCTTTGCCACCTTGTTGTTCACATCAATCTCATGTATGAAGAACGAAGAAAGGAACAGCAGCAGATGTCTCTGACCAAAGGAAAAATAAAAAACAAAGAATGCACAAAAAGATTCACCTCCTTGGAGTCCCTTCAGCTATTCAGAGCCGCTGTACAGGGCAAAACCCACAGTATTTTTTTTTTTTCCCCCCCCCAAAAGAAAAACTCTTACTAGTGAAACAAATTCTGCTTTGCATTAAACATTTTAAAAGAGTAAAAAATATGACACAAAGAAAGGGGAAACAAGGTCGGAGAGAAGAGGGAAATCCATCATAAAACAGAGTTTTATTCTCAAAATCCCTGCCATCACACTGCTTTACTGGCATGCTGGCGTGACGGAGGGAGGTGGGATTGGTTAGCTCAACATTAATGCCACTGGCACTTTGGGGACCCCAGGGGTTTATTTTCTCCCCTTCTTGCTGTTGGCAAGTTGTTTGCTTTCCTCAACCCCAGTTGTCAGCTGGTTTATTTCGACAGTTAACTCTCTGTATGACTTAGAAGCAGAGTATCTGTGTGTTGTCATTTCCTCCCTGGGTGTCACCTGCTGAGAAGAGCACGGTACAAATGTGCACTGAAAAAAACAAGGTTGTGGCACACAAAAACAGCTTATTTCTCCATTGCAGAGCAGTGTTCCTCAGACTGCAGCTTAAGTCATAGTGCCCCCTGCTGAACTGGAGGCTACTTGAACTACTTGAACACTTCCTTACTTCCAGCCAAGACAAATTGGTGTATCAACTACAAAGCTCTTGGGGTTAAAGCAACGAATCTGCTTTTCACTCATGTATTCTTAATCAAAATGTTATGAACATCTTATAGGGAATGGCAGCCAGCTGCTCACATTGGCAAAAAAATTATTTATGCCAAGTTTAAGAAACAGTCTTCTGTAAGACCCATTGGCGAAATTTACCAACAATTCTCATTTTCAGTTGAAACCTCAGAATGCTTACCATAAAGCACAAGGAAGTACCTCTCATGCAGAAATAAACTATAGATTACTGTCAAAAATGGAAAAAGAAAAAGAAAAGAAAATAAGGACAATGCAGTACTGACAGAATTAATTTTTTTCTTTGTTTTCATGACATGAGGTTAGGACTGACTGAACTTAGCACTGACTGCGGTTTTTCGAAGTTCCAGTAACAAAGAATCTGCTTTATATTTGGCTTATAGCACCATAGGCTGTCAGGAAAGGTTTTGCAGAAAAAGTTTAAAACCACAAATAAGCAGTGTATAAATTCGTGGAGCACAACTTAAAAGGAGTGACCGCCAGTAAATGAGTGAGGTGCGGGCTGGAAAGAAGAGAGTGATAAATGGCAATTCCAAATCGTATGTAAAAATGCGTGTCCCACTACAAGAGGAGAATTTTTGGGTGACTGACAGGTTTCCGGTTATGAAAGTGGTCAGGACTGCAGCCTTGCTGTGAAGGTCGATCGACAAACTTTCGCAGTAGCAAGAGAGAAATTACAGTAGGTTGGACCATCATACAAAATGCATAGAGACACCAAATTTGATGAAATGAATAAGCAAAGAAACAGCAAAGACACTGCATCTTCCCACTGAGGATTAATGAAGTCTTCATTCATTCGTTCAATCATGTTTGAGGGTTGGTGTCTCTAGGCAATGTGTACCTCACGGCATTTCTGCTCTTCAGTTCCGAAAATCTGAATCCGAATAAATCACATGGATATGATCGTTTCATTTAGCAGAAAAGGTAGAATCACTTTTCCAACAAATTTCATCCCCTCTTTTCACATCTTGGCAGAGAAGCCATAAACTGATTATGACAGACAGTGATAGTTGCTGTCAGAAAGTGGAACCAATGAACAACAAACCATACAAGTGACAAAAGAGCAAAGATGTTTTTGCCACATTGCCTAACAACAGACACAAAAGGAACTGAGAGAAAAGCTCACTGCCTTGTACCAGAGAGCCAGGCTACCGCCAAGGCTGACAGTCGAGCTCAGTCAAGCCTGGCCAGCAGCCCTCTGAGTGCGCAGTCCCACTGACCCCTCTGGCCAGGTTCTTGCCTATGGCAACAACAGTTGTGGAACTGGAAATGAATCCTAATGATCAGTGGGTCACCTACCATTCAGTCCAGGACCAGTGTGTATTAAAAAGTGGACAAATCATGGTATTTTACACAGATGCTGCTATAGGACAGTGTATTTAAATACATCCCACTGTGAATGTAAAAGCCAGGATGAATGGAGGTTCACCCGCATTCGGCACAGCTGCTACCTGGACAACTCTTAGGAATGAAACAAACAGCTCCTGCCACTCACTTGCTGAACTGCTCTTCCCAAACTTGTTGCAACACGAGAGCAACCCCACATATTGATCTTTGATAAGAAAACCACATTTATGTTGACATAGTGAAATATTCTCCTTGGCTTGGGAGTTTTGCCCCACTCAGTTGCTCATCTCAATGTGATCCACTAGCAACTGCCTTTAGCCACCACTAAGCTAACAATATGCCATGTTACTATAATTCGTATTAAATGAATTAAATGCTGCATTGTTTGCTGGTTATCCTGCAACCTCAAGAGCACTGTTTTGGCTTTTATAAACCTGTCCCTGGAAGTCACACAGCCCAAAGGTGTCAGCCAGCTACATAAATAAATACAAACAGTACACAGGACTTACATTTAGGGAAAGAAAATCCAAGTGGTCTAGTTGTAAAATACATGCTAGACTGAGCTGCGAATGCATGCAGGGTCACCACGCCTGAAGGGCTTTTCCTTCCATGCACTGAATTAGGTCAGAGCAGCGGGATTTTCCCAAACAGCCGGCTATTTTCATTCTGGCTTCCAGGGGAGCATTAAGACAACACAGTCTACATTCTCAAAGGCATGTGAAGGTGAAGCCTCAATGCCAGTGGGAAGCTTCTGGAAAGCCGGAAGGGAACGCCGCAGACAGGTGAGAACACAGGCAGGTGCTGCGCAGAAGCGCTGGGCGAGAGTGAAAGCTAAAGCTTTTCACGCAGTAAAATGCTGCCGGCCTCGATGGTCTAACACAAGCTGTCGGAGGTGTGGGAGGCTGCGTTCCGCCGCCCCTTTGACGCTTTCAAAGCTCATCTTCTGCTTATTAAGGAAGAGACTCACCCACAGGATCCTGACCACCTCGGTCAAACAGAAGTACTGAATAAATGGGGTAGAGGACTTAAAACACGTTTTATTCTGCTACACGAACAGTGCATACAGTCCGCTGTTGCTGAATTTTCTGCAGATTCGTGTCAACACATCTACACCTTAGAATAACTCGTTCGTATGTACCATAAACCTCCCTGTTGCGCAATGAGAATTAACATTATTTCAAATTAACAAAATTAACAGTTTCTGCATGAAAAATATTCCATCTACAATTCATTAAACTACCAAAATAGCAGATATTTACAGCATGAGCACCCCTTAACCTTACCTCACAGCATTGAACGTACTGTTTCAGCTCTGATTTATATTTACCTTAACTGAGGGTTGAGATTGTTGGAGTCTGCTAATGTGGCAGGAAGGAGAAAGCCTAAGGTATGGAAGCACGACCATGTTGTTCATGAATCGCTCCCTGAAGTATCGGGCCCCACTTCTGGTTACGTGGTCACTGTGTCCAGGGTCATGTTGAAATAGATACAGCAAGACTGACTCCAGGAAGGGACAAAAACCCTTTAGGTTTGAGACACCAAGTGTGCATCTCTGTCTCAAAATGTCACACACAAGCTGAAAAAGAAGAATAAAGCAGTCATTGTGGAAGCAAAATCATGTCTTAATTTGGAGAAATGCCCCTGCACTGAGCAACATGAGGACTGGCACTGCTCTCATTTTCACGTCAAGCATAGAGAGGTCCACTGCTGAAGATGCCATCTACACCATCCATATTCCCTATGACTGGGTTTCAAGGCTCCGTATGCACACTGCTGACTTTGCCCCTCTTTCCTGCACTCCACCATCGAATCCAGCACCCCAACACATTTTCAGTGTTGAAGTTGACCTCCAAACGCATGTAACACAAGATCAGAGCAACGGCACTGGTGCAGCAGGTTTTAAAGAGGATACATACCAGAAAGTAGAAAAATATAGGCTACGTTCAAAGCAAACACTTGTTTTTACACAAACCTTGCACCGCAGCTCCCTGAGCCTCAATCACTTCTACTGGTACAGCTTTCCTGCACACAATCCTCCTGTTGTCTTTGCAGTTGCAATAAGGAAAATCTTTGTATTTTCTAGCTAACAGTTTATCATACCAGCTTGTCTCCATACTGAAACTTTGACAATTGTTTCATCACTGCTCACGCCAATGCACTGCAGATCCTCTCATTTACAGCAAGTTTCACTGTGCTGCTGCACATCTTCTGCCACCGCCACCGTGGCACCTCCAGGACCAAACACCACATGCAGATGAGGTGGTGCACAAACCTAAGAATTCTGGAGGGCTTTGGAGGACACCTTAGTCTCCACAAGTGCTTGCAACATCGCTGCTAGAACAAAAAACCCGTACATGGTTACCATAAATGTTTCCAGCTACATGGTCTGCAAGCTAAGCAGAAATCTTCTATCAAACTTCTGAGGGTACAAAGCTGCAATCCTTTCAGTCTCTATCTGTCAAATTCCATTTCCATAAACTGCCTCTCGAACACAAAATGTATAAAAGTTACTTTATGTCCAGCAGGCATCAAGTACAAAACTGAGAACATCAAACATTAAACAAAATTCCTCAGTTGCTGAAGATGAAGGAGGAGAGTGGTGAGATGCGGCCTGGGCCACGTTCACATCTGTACCCACAACAGTAACTTGGTTCCTTAACACAGCAAAGATCAACCATCAGATCCTTTGCTGTGCTGACACTGAGCTGAAGATGGTTTTGCTGACACCACGAAGCAATCTGACACTTCACCTCATCGGCTTTCTCTGCTTCTCTTTCTCACTGCTGCAGAGCAACCAGAGAACTTCTGCTGGTGGCACGGCCCAGACTTGTTGGAAGTGAGAGGTGTGGAGGGTGGCCAGTGACGAGGAGACGGTACCGTTGGACTGCGTGGGTGTTACGAGACACAGTGCAATGGGCAGCTACTTGTGCCAAACCGACTGTGTTTGAATGTTAGGCTTCCTCAATTACTCAGAATCCGCTTTTGTCCTCTCTTCAGTTGTGTTGCTTTGGAGAAAAAAAGGCAAATAAATGAAGAGGTGCAGCTGATGCTTTTCTCCAAAGCTGCTCCTTTGTTAAGCTACTTACAGTTATTTAGGAATTAACCCAGTTGGGTCATTTTCACAGTATTTCAGGGTAAGGACCTTGCTCAGTACTGCAGCAAGAGGCAGGAACTGCACCGGGGAACTGGGAGTCCAAGAAGGGCGCCACATTGACTGCTTCAACACTTGGGGTCTGTGCACCCTGGAAAAAATATCATGGCAGTTTCTCTGATTTCCAAGGCCATCAATCACATGAACGGACCATTCAAACGATAACCTTTGAGCTGCTTTTTTACTCCACCAGTAGCTCGATTAAGCCTGTGGATTGCTGGCTCTCTCCCGAATCACCGTCAAGGCCACGCCAGCATCACTCGTGAACTGGACCACGGGGGGGGGGTCGTGTGCAGTGAAAAACGTAGCATCTTCCTCAAGCAGGATGGACTTGAAAAGCGGATCACTGTGGAGAAAAGGCTTTACTGTTTATCTGCCAGGTGGCTGTGAGCAGAGTGGTGCCAGAGGGCATTGGCGCCTCACTTGTCCCAATCTGCATTTCTGCAGGGCGTGCAGAGACAGAAATACAGGGACTTCACTTTGTGGTTCTGTGAAGAGCAAAGAATGAGATTGAAAAATATTTTGGAGAGAAAAAAAACAAACAGCTGAGGACGTCTCTGCAGAGATCTTTAAAATGGAGGCAAAAATTCTTTCCTGAGAAGTCACCCGAAAGTGAATTCCCACAAATCATTTGTGAGTCTGCAACTCCGAACGCCCGAGTGCTTGCACTCCAGATACTTCAAAAGGCTCAAAACGCACATTTGAAACTCGATGTTTATGTATTAAATGAAACTTTAATGTAAAACCACAGTAAAGACACAAGAAATCAGTAAAAACAACGCAAATGAACCGACGCTCAGCTAACAGCTTGACATTATTCTGATACTGCAAGCAGGGACCATGATCACCATGATGACCGAGATGAGAAAGGGTGAAACTAGCAGCCAAGGGGTAATGGAGGTGGAGAAAAGTACACAAGGTGTCCAGCTATAACTGTAGAGTTGGCACGGTGTCTCTGGTCTTGTGCCACTTAAAACTTAAAGCTGGTCCTTGTAAACGGGAAAAAATTAGGGCTATTCAACAGGAGTGCCTGGGTTGGATGGTACACCTCTTCAGCATTTACTGTTTGACACTCCTCGGCACATGCCTGAGCGCAGCTTACATCCTTACACAGCTCAAACCATTAAAACCAATGCAGCAAGTGGTCAGTAAGTGTGATAGCTGGAAGGATGTAGGCTGCTTACAACAACATGGGTTCAGTGCAAAGGAAAGCACTTCAAATTGCTAAAACTGTCAAAAGCAACAAAAAAGATGTTTCTAGAAGTGGGTCTGGCAGCGATGCTAACAGTAACAACTCATCCAAATGTCAACCTTTCATCTCAAGGATGAACATCAAGAAGGGTAAATTATGATGAAAAGATGGTGGGCAACGTGAGCCCTGTGAGACCAGAGAGCGAGAAGAGGGCCACAGACTCAGGACATCGACACTGATGGATGGCAGTACGAACGCCAGGTGGGGCCTCCTTATTGCATCTTCGGCAAACGCAGTTGTTCTCATAAAATATGCAGCTGTATAAAAAATAACTGTAATTTGGTCACAATAACTACTTAATGCAGTGGAATGGCTTCATAACAGGAAGCAAAACGGCTGTAAACACGCTCTCGGCTCCCATTTCATAGCGGCAGGAGGAAGGCGGCTGCAATGTCGCTCAGACTCGCTGCACTGGCTGTAGATGATTCTAAGGTGGACAGATACACAGTGAATACGATTGAAGAGTGAGTACACACAGGCAATAGGTGTGTGGGGTGATCTGGACGGAAGGG
Source organism: Heterotis niloticus (assembly GCA_018136845.1). Taxonomy (NCBI): domain Eukaryota; kingdom Metazoa; phylum Chordata; class Actinopteri; order Osteoglossiformes; family Osteoglossidae; genus Heterotis; species Heterotis niloticus. The sequence continues at coordinate 21,468,430 of CM030907.1, forward strand.
TAGAAGCAAAGCAACCCACAAGTGTCCTGCATCTCTGGAAATTTCTGCACAACGGCTGGGAAGACACGGGGGTTCATTTCCTTCAAGCTGGCTGACCACTGCAAGGGGCCGTGCATCCAAATGATCCACAGTGGTATCTCACCTACTAAAGTCATAACCACAGCCAAGGTACTTAATCCTGAACATCCTGCTAATCCTGCTGCGTAAACAGGTGAATCCCTCAAGTATCCCAACATTTTAAGCTGTGATACTGGAAAGACCCAAATTCCTTATGAACAACAACTATTCTCCAGCACCATGAAACCATTTCTTTTCATTGTACTGTACCGTACTGTAGCGGTGCTGGATGTAGGCCATATGTGCATTTAAAATACCTTATTTTAACTACTAAAGTACTTTTGTTCACTTTTTGTACAATTCATTTCCGATGCTGTGTAACCACTGCAATCAAATGACCGTTCAAAATTCGTTTGCCTTGTAAGGCAGGTGAACAAAATGGTTCATTGCTATAAAGGAAAATTAAAAATCTGTCAAAGACTTGTTTATACAAAAGGTTACAAACTTTATTTTAAACAAACGTTGCATCCATCACCCAACAAATTGGACTGAAATGTTTACAATGATCACATAAATCAGAACCGCATTTTCATGTGATGAGTATGTAAGACAAGCGGTACTGAAAATAATTTCATCACAATGTGTTTGAAATCAGGAAATACCAATGTCTTGTTTCCATACTTATTTCTTGAATCTGTTTCATATTGGGCTGTGGATCTTTTGTGTCAGAACTCTGCAATATGTTCATATCAAAAGTGAGGAGTGACCGCAGCCTCGATAGGTGGTGTTGTGGGGATCCTTGACTTAGTATTCAAGTGTTTATCCTTGTTCAAGACAACTTCATACTCCAGTTTACAAGAATCCACTTTTAGGAGTAGTTCTTACAAACAGGTTGTGTTAGTAAAACAGAATTAGGAGGTTTTTATGGTACTGGAAGTACCCATCTATCAGTATCTGTTTAATGTATACCCTTATTTTGCAACACCCTTTCCTCCAGGGCCAAGTGGACATTTATGGCAGCGCCTGCCAGCTTCACAGCTGCCCCATGTGAGGAATGTGAGGGTGGTGGTTTGGCTTACAACAACCTGCAGCAAACAGCACAATTCCCTTCCCCAGTGAAACGTTTTAATCTCGTGATGGTCACTTGTCTAGCGACACTGAAGGGAAGCCTACTTAATGGAAAACTTTGAGAACGGGGTCATCTCCCCTGTTCAAAGTCTTGTCTATATTAAGACTCTCCTACAACGTCCCTGACTGGCACAATTTCATCTCCGCTTGGTAAAATACCAGAGCGCAGCACGGCTCCAATGAGTAACCGCAAACTCTAGAATAATGTTTTCATGCTGGTCACAACATGGGGCCTCCTCTGTAGTGTGGTGACTTTCACACAGCAAGAGTCCCATTTTTACTGAGGCACCATGGCCTCTGCCCCCACACAGCCACTGTCCTGCCTTCCAGGTGGCAGCCCATGGCATAAGCATCACTAATCGGGGGACAAAAATGTCCTGGTGAGCATCAAGGCTCAAGGGGTACAACACCAAACCCTCCAGTTCATAGCTGGTGGGGAGAAACGGCGTCACCCCCAGGGTCAAACCCAACTGATCATCAGGTGCGATCCTGACGCGGAACCCCAGCCACACAGAGCTGCAGGCGGACTGACCATGACGGGGCGCAGTAGTAATGACAAGAAGCTACTTGTGGGGGGATGCGGTGCTTGCTGACTGCAAAACGGACCTCTGACCACAAATCACACTGGCATGACAACAAAAAATGCGCCCAACAGAGCTGAATGGCTGCACAGCTCTCGAAGGGTCCGCGCACTGAAACTGCAGCGTAAACTCACGTTTACATTCTCTCCCTTAAAGCATCAACACCCATATGAACATAATATATGTCTCTATGTCATTTCGGATAAATAACAGTGTGTGGTGAGGAAGGATTTCTCTGCTTCTGTTGTGTGCCATTGACAACTTCACTGAACTCCCTTGTGCCCACTTATTAGCAAAGGGCACCGGAGAGGAAGGGATGAGCACTGGACACTGAGCGACTCCATATGGACCAGTAAACACAAATCCAGGAGGACACTGAACAGAACAAGTGCAGTCCACAGGACCCCCGACTCCCTGGTTCCACAAAACCTGCAGGTGGAATAGTGCTCAAGGAACCGAATCTTTGGACAGAAGGTTGTCAGCCTGAGCCCCAGTGGTGGTGCTTGTGCTGCCACATTTCCACTATAAACTTAGAAATCAGAGAGACATAAGGGACCTCTATATGCAGGATGAATTACAGAGCAGACAAAAAGGTAGAATTCAGAGAGATTAGCAAACTCACATCACTGCATTTAATGGGAGTTTTACCAATTGCATGACAGGAAAAAATAAGCAGAAAAATTTAAATTAAAATCTTCTTTCAGTTTACAAGTGCTGACAAATAAGCCAGTTACGTTTGCAAAGATTTTCACTTACTGACTCTTTAAGATTTTTAATTTCTAATCACACAGAGGAAAACCCGCATTTCTCTACTCAGCTACAATCTTTACTAGAATTTACTTTCAATTTCAATAGAATGTATTTTTATATTCAGCTCACCTTTCTTAGCTGTATTTTTATTACAGCTTTATCAGAAACGAAGGGCAGCTGACTTGCGAATAAATGAAGGAAATCTGCATTATTAACCCTTTTGTAGGGTAAATAATAAGAAAAGATAAAGTCAGCAAGAAGCTTACTGCTGCACGTGCTTATGGGATGAACAGCTTGAACAGAAGGTTATAGAAATATTGGATTTCTTGGGGGAAATTTTAAATTAAATTTTATTTTAATGCTGTTTGAACTTGAGGTTTCTACAAAAAGTAACTTGAAATGTATGAGTAAGCATTCCGTGGTTGTGACTTGGTGTTGAAAGTGACTTTGGATTTACTAATAAATTGTGTTACAAACAGGCTTCCGGTCCCAAAGGAGTAAACAATCCAGATTTCCTTTCTTAGGAACTACTTCTGTTTGGGGAAAAGAGGCACTAACTGCATTGTTTATTGCAGATGAGACCATAATGTCCCTGCAATAGCTGTCACCAGCACCTTTGTGTAAAGTGTGGGGTCAGTAGGCCGGTCAGAAGGCCGTCTGAACTGCACATACACACAGACTTGGTTTAAACTGGAACCGCGCTCTGGTCCCCGGTTCGCAGCTGACAATGGAAAAAACCAGACAGATTTTCAGCTTTTAATCCAAACCTAAAGTGAAAAAAACTGCAAGGTTTGCCTCAAAAGTGCACTTCAGTTAGACTATTCTGTCTCCTTCGAGCTCTCATACTGCCCTGCAAAAAGGGCTCGGGGAATTATTCTTAATCCAGCTCTAAAATCTGTCAGCTACTTAGCATCTGTGAAGCACCGTTTCTTACTAAAGAATGCGAGACGAGCAGAGAATAAAGACAGCTCACCTTTTCACTCATGTTGGGATAGATACTCTACTCCCTGATAATCTGAGTTCCTTCACACAAAGGCCCCCTGGCAGCCTCTTTCCCTGGTCACTTTGGCTGGCAGTTCAGAGACGGGGACAAGGGCCTAGTCACTTCCATACTGTGGAGCTCAGTGACTTGGAGGGCAAAAATGTGGCTGCTATTAGAAGCTTAGGGTGAATTTTCTGCCCACTGGGCTCCTTTTCCTCTCTGTCCACATCTGGCCTCAGCCAACCCTGTTGTACCGGCAGACAGAAGCATGAAGCACATTTCCGTGATGGCCACAATAAAAGGGAGGCAGTGCTGTTATCAGAAGATGCTTCAGCTCACCTTTCTGCTGTAATCAGGAACCAAGAGCTGGCCAAAGCGAGGGGCGATCACAGTCTGTGCTGGTAAAACAAAAGCTGTCACACGGCTTGCTGAAATTTATTTAATTATATTATATATAAAATTTTGCATGTAAAAAGAGGAATCTGCTAATTTCTAAAGCATGTTTGTCTTTTTCTGCTTACAGCATTTCCAGACTGCTCTACATGATCAGAGTGACAAAAATTTTGAGATGCAGAACTAACTGGAGGTAAACTTATGAAGGAGCCCTAAATTGCTCCAGCAAAAATATTCAGTTGTGTAAATGGTTAGGCAACTGGAAATACCTGTGGAAGCCACAGTGGACAAAGAAAACAGGGCAAATAGCAGAAATTAACCACTTCAAATTTAAGACTTTTGGAGAGGGGCAAAGGCTGATGGGTACTCCTCCACCTGTAGCCACTTGATGGGCTTGTGCAGAACAGGTCCAAAATCAAAAGTCCACAGCTTCTTGATTTAGGCTCCAGTGTGCTAGAATGAGCTCCCTGTGTACATCAGAACTATCAAATCCCTTTAAACATCTAAGAAAGATCTCAAACTCACACCTTCTGGGACTTCTTTCCTCATTGCATACAGACTCCATGCACTTGCACTCCTTTATCTGTTGTAATTACCTTTGTATTCCGTTTCCCTGTCGAGCTAAATAATGTGCTCTGGCAAAAATGGCAGTACTGCTCCAAATGGATATGCTTTGGCAAAAGGTGAAATGCATTTTTTCTTACTAGTAAACAAAAATTTAGAAAATGAATAAAGGGGAGAATGCATTGGTAAGTGAGTGATCTCGTTGTCTTGACAGGAGGAGGCGGCAACGCAAGGGACAATAACAGAAACTGTCAAAGCTGCAGGAGACTGATGTCTAAACACAAAGTGGTGCAAGACTTATCAATACCTGCAGCATAGACTGCTTTTAATCTTTATTTGTATGTTTTTTATATATACTGTGTGTGTATATCTTCTTCTTCTTTAGGCCGCTCCCATTAGGGGTCGCCACAGCGGATCAATGTGTGTGTGTGTGTGTGTGTGTGTGTGTGTGTGTGTATATATATATAAATAATTTTTTTTGCAGAGTGTTCCTGTTCTCATGATTGTTGAATTCTGTTGCCTTGCATAGGCAAAACAAATGTGCAGATTTGTTAAGCTAGTAAAGTAATACTGTCATTAAATGTATATGTATAAAAGTCATGAAATTGAGGCTTAAGAAAACTGCCATTCCAGGACTGCAGAGCTTAACTCCATAGATTTACAAGGAAAAGATGAATGCATTTAAAAATGAGTGACCAAGAAAAAACACACTAACTGCACTACAGAGAACATACAGCTGATAATGAAGAAACCAGAGAGAAATAAAACAGCAAGGGAATATTATTAAAGATTATTAAAATATACCATGGGAAATGCTTTGTAAACCAAAATGGAAAATATGTTTTTCAAAAATAGGCATTGCTAGGAAGTGCTTGTAAGAGGAAACATCCCTGACAGAATATAAGGAGAGGAAGGCTGCGCGATCGCCATGACAACACCCAGGGGACCACCGCCACAGTGCCCAGCCTGCAGTTACTCGAGACAGAACCAAGGCACACAAACTCACACTGCGCCACCCCAGGCATTTTCCCATGTGGATTCCCATCAGCTGCATCACAGTCATGGTACCAAGTGATGACGGCAGTACTGATACCTCGTAGAAAAGTACATCCTAGTGCCCTGTGCAGGTTCTATTCTCTGACTGTGCCCCCGGATGTTCCAGGTCACGCTGCAGACCACTACAACCCTAACTTGGACAGTACGTGAGTCAGTGCCTTGTTTGAAAAAACTAATGACAAAAATGTACTACAATGGTGGACAATGAATTACATTTTTAAGAGAAATTTTTTATATGAAAAAACATATGGCGTCATGTTCTGACAGACTGCCAGCAAGCACGTGCAACTTTGTATCTCGCATCATTTTATAACTGTTATATTTGCAAGGGAAATGATGAAAAGAGCAATGTGTACGCACATTGTAATAGTCAGAATGCAGCTACTTGTCTTGGGCCGTACAGCATCAGGTCATGAGTGAAATTACCGTATTTGAGAGAGCTCCAGGGTAAACAAACTAGCAGGGTGTTGTGTTGACACTACGGCCTTCCTACTTCTGGCCATTTTTTTTTTTTTGTTACTTCCCCATTTACATTCATACAAGTCCACCGGGGATGTGGCTGCACTACAGGACTCCACAGCAGCACCGTTGGGGCTTCCCAGTCAGGCCAGGAGGAATCGGGCTGGGATAGGTGGCTTGAAACACCTCAAAGGCTCCCCTTTGGGCAAAAGAAACAGGTTTAAATAAAAAATAAAAATGAGTCCTGTGCGTATGTACAGGATGCATCTTTGCTGCACAACAAGTTGTGTAATTCCTGTGCGCTGCGGGACACTGCAGAAGGTTCATCCACAGACAAACTGCACTGTTAATTTCTTCATTCACCTGTAACTTCTTGGAATTTGTCTTACAGTCCATCACATAAGAACCAGACTATTAAAACCTGTGGTTTTTTCTAAATGTTTACTTTTTATTTTTACAAATACTTAGCCATATGTTTCCAAAGCAAATTACAATTCCACATATTTATAGAGATGGAAAAAGAATGAATGTGTGTGGTTACCCTGTGAGGACTAGCACCCAGTTCATGTCGGACCACAGCAGCAGACAGCATCATGGTATGAGCCCAACCCGATTCAGTAGCTCATGCCTCTCCCCAAAGGGACTTAAGTGTTAAGAGTGTTACAGACATTTAGCTATACATACAGCTGGGTCATTTTTAATGTACTCATTTTGGGACAATAACTTCCTCTAGTAGCAGGGGTTGGATTTGAACCGGGGTCCCGTACACTCAAAGTATAGCGGATCCCTGACTTATAAGCTTTCAAGTTACCAAGCTATTGGTTGTTACAGCAATACTAGCTGAGATACCCAGCACTGACAAGTAAAAAAGATGGAGTGGTGTAAAGGTAAGCACTAATAACACGTTGTACAATCAATTTGACCGGGGAATTTCAGTTTTTTTTTCTTTTTACAATTGTACACCATGAAGGGGAAATTTCAAAACTTGCATCCTAATGGCAATTACGACTCCAACTTGTGAATTCCAGGAACAGATTTTGCTCATAAGTAGGAGGTCACCTGCACATGCAAATCTGAGCCGGGTCCAGGAATCGGTTACCATAGAGGAGACCAAAGAAGCCAGACCACCCTGGCATCGGGCCAACCCCAGGGGAAAGACCCTTATTCAGCGATGAGACCCCATCCTGTACCCACCCCCACTCACTTGAACGCCAGTGCCCATACATATTGACCGCTGAAGATTTCCAAAAAGAGAGTGCAGGAGGACTGTGTCAGCAAGCGACAGCACACAAGGCTACAGCAAGGACACATCTGTTAGACATCAATCCAGAGAGTGCAATAAAACACAGGGAACGCAAACTTGTTTTTACTGCACTGACAATCCTCAGGGTGCAGCACAATGATATTTTGAAGGCCACTGTGATAGTGCCTCAACTTGCAAGCACCACCGGAACAGGAAAACAGCCCTGGTAGCCAAAAAGAGAGCTGCTTTACCTAAGGTATGGGGTGGAGTCGGGGCCGGTACTCTTTAGGATTTTGTCAACCTTTGCCTCCTCTGCCGGCTCAATTGGCAGTCTGTGCCAACAGGTTTCCCACATAACCAGGACCTGTGTCCACTACCTGTGACAGCTAGTGACCTGCAAAGTACCACTCAAGTGCTGGCCTCTGTGGCTCCTCTGTGCAGCACTCGAATGATGGTCAACCCTGAGTACGCAGCACAGTAAAAGGTGTCTGATCATCTTTGCTTGGTAAAAGATCAGGTGAGCTATAGCAGAGAAAACCCATGCAAAGGTGTAAATGGAAGGTTCTGTGCTGTGTGGGAGGGGCAGAGTAACTTGATGTGGAGTGTGTATGAGCAAAACAGCATGTCAAGAGACAAGACAGAAGGTAGAAGATGGTGAAGAGTGTGGGTGTGACAGTTATCGGTCCAAATGTGCTTAAGTCCTGCATGGAAGTTTGCTGTCTCAAAACAGGGCGTGTGGCATCTAGCCTGCTTCCTACAGAACAATGGGGAAGAGCACACGTTGGAAAGGCTAAGGTGGGAAGTGGTGAATGATGCGAGCTGAGCCAGAGCCCTGACCACAATGCAGCCCACAAGACTGTCGCACCCTTTTAGGCTCAGAGCTTGCAGTGTGTACTTCCTTCTGGTAAGACCAGGTTTCGACACCTCCGCAGACTACCAAGTGGGCAATCTTCTGATCAACACATAAGCCAGCTAATATTAAATATTGAAGTTTCAGCAATTCAAAGCAAGATGCAAACCCCTTAACTGAATCTTTGGCCGAGTTGTGCCAGTAAAGTGTAGGCATCGCAGCCCACAGGGATCACTTACTGTTTAACCCCAACACTTACAATTTGGATTCTTCAGACCCTGAGCTATTTCCCACAATTAACCTTCTCTCGTGTGTTTGTACATCCATCCCCCATGAAATCAGGAACCTGGCTCTCTGGTGTGCTCCCCTCCACACTCCTAAGCAAGCCCTAAAGAACAAGGAGTGGTCAAAAAGAAGGACCGTACAAGGCCTAGCAGAGAGCCCAACCGCAGAAGCCTGTTATGTCCCTGAAATGAGAGGGCTGTGTAGGCGGCGTCCCCCAGAGGCCCTGCGCAGAGCACTGACCTCCCACACACGGGAGTGTCTCCACACCAGCCACCACTATTTTATGACGCTCAACATCTCACACACTGGCACAGGGAGGCTTATTCTATAGCTTTGAACGTTAGCGCTCACCTCCCACTTCATTTATGTAAATCATTACATAAGAATGGGCTATGGTAATTGTGTCTTAGTCATTGCATGGCAAGAGGGCACTGCAAATAAAGACTGTCACATTAAAGCAAAGGAAAACAGTAGGAAGACACATTCCACTGAACTTAACTGCATTTAGGCCATTATTAGACAAAAGTTGATAAGGAAGCCACAGTAAATCCATATCCTGTCTCTCTGTTGTGCTCTCTGTTCACCTCCTGCACTGCCACTGGCCCTCAGGGTGCAGCATTCATCTCTGCTGGTCTGCCTCTCTCTCTCTCTGTGTGTGTGTGTGTGTGTGTGTGTGTGTGTGTGTGTGTGTGTGTCTAAGTTGCCACATCTCCCAAAGTCAAGTGTGCTGAAAGGAGCTCATGCTTTGAGCCATCGATACTGCCTGGCTGCTCCCCCAGATACAGCACAAACCCATCACACCACCACACCAGCCCCCCATTCCAGCTTATACCACCTCAGCCTTTTTGAAAGGTAGCAGATTGACAAAAAATTTAGAGGAATGAATTCCTACACAGATGACCAAGGTGAACATCTCCGCAGCTGCATGACACACAGCAAAAAAGGATGAGAAGATTGAACAAGATGCTGCGACAGAGCGCAGGCGGCAATAAAGCAAGTGGGAGGAACACTTTGGCAGGCTGACGGTTCACACACAACAGCTTACTGTCACCATGGTGCGAGGATTGGGCTCACAGGAACACAGCCCATGAGATCCACATCTCTAGCAGTTCCTCCACCCCTGTCCCTGACCAGGTGCTTGTCAGTGTAAATGTAAGCGGCCTATCAGCACTATAATCAAAATGCATATCGACTCCAAACCCGAGAAGAAAAAGGAGGAGGAGAAGAAAAAAAGAAACAGGCATCCAGGGAACTGTTAAAGAAATGGCTGATACATAAACATTAAACGGTCTATTCTGTACAATCGGGAAGATGAGACATATCAGGTCTTATCTTCGATCCTGAAAATGGACTCCCAGGGGGCTTCTGTGGTACCCTTTCCAAAGATACCTAACAAAAATTGTTCAAGAACATTCTTGCATAAATGGACAAGATATAAATATTGCACATGTTGAGTCTTTCTGGAGACATAAAAAAAAAAAAAAACAAAACATCTGAGGAGCTGACATTAAGATGTACATGTATGCATTTGGCAGGTGCTTTTCTCCAAAGTGTCCTACATCTCAGAGTACACCAAAGTGCATCAACAACACACAAAGTGCTAAGGTAAATGTACAAGAAAAAATGCAACATGCTGCAGCTCCAGTGACCACCTATGATAGTGACCAGAGGAGCTAGCAGTCAAGAGAGATGCAGCTCCTCCATTTCCCACAGTGCCCTACCGGGCAGGGGAAGAGGAGAGCTGGGAGCGTTATGGGCTGTGTACTCAGCTCTGTTATACACAAACGGACTAGAAACAGTTAGAGCAGAGGGAAGCCGTCTTCTGGGGGCTTTTCGTTCGACCTGCCAAATATTTGTTGTTCCATGGCTGGCCGCCTAGGTCCAGTGCTGTATTCAAGTCTAAGCTCTCGACCATCTGGCTCAGCTGAATTCCTGAGAAGGAAGCTACAGAGCCCCCCCATGGCTGAATGCAAGCTACAGAGGCTGAACGCAGACCCAAGGTGATCAGGCCGTGCTCTGGGGCAGGAGACATTCAAACCCAAGCAGTGTCTCTTCCTCACTGACTGTGTGCACATGTGAATAATGAGATGAGGACTGGGTCTGAAACCCCAGAGCAACTGCAAATTATGCTCTTGATACACGATGGAATATCGATATTTGCCAAGCACTCAGCAATTCTGCCGTCAGGTATTGGATTTGCAATTCACAGTTTGCGGGTGGGTGGAAGCCGCAATTCGCTGCAAGCCTGCAGCTGTGGAAAACACCGCAGCAGCATATGAAGCCCTGGTAGAGCAGCAAACTCGCCAGGTTTCATGTCTGATCAAGATCAACACTGCACACTCACACGAAAGTGTTTGCCAAGTGTTTGAGCATAACTTGCAGATGGGGATTTTGCCGTTTCTGTGTCAATTGCTGCATCACAGCACAATGAAAGAGGTGGACACCTTGCTGGACTGGGACAGCGTAAACAAAGGGGGTTTGGTGGTCCAGTATGGAACAGGGAAGTTCGAATGGAGGGGATCTTTGGATGAGAAGTTCCAGTAGCAAAGTGTCATGTTTCTCTCAAAGTTCTCGTATCAGCTGTGAGGGTACGTGGGACCGTGGAACTGAGGCGACGCATAAGCGGAGCGTGAAGGAAAAGCAGGTTTCCTCTCACAGCCCAGAGACATGTTTCAGGTCACTCTAAATTGCCCAGAATTGGGGGTTAGGCATAGAGCTGAAAACCCCACCCATAAAAACAACTGTTTGCAAACCTAAAAGAAAAACAAACTGACTGGATGTACCAAAGAGCTGAGAAGTCAATCTTAAGGAAAGCCAGGGTTCTTCAAGTCCCATGGAGTTGGTTATGGAGATAATGAACCTTCTGCAAATACATATTATACATTATAGTTTCTACTTTGCCATATCTGTATCCCTGTGAAGCTGGTCCAAGTGTCTTCAGGACAGGCTGCTCCATGTGAACCAGGCGTGTTGCTCCATATTACTGGATGTCAAGCTGAAATGTGCTGTGGGGGTTGGGGGGGCATTCTCATTTATCTGAGGGAAGTTGCTTTAATTAGAATCTCGGGGAAAAAAAATATTAAATGTTCTCAGCTCGTGGAGGTGGTGGAGCCAGTTCTGGGGTATGGCTGAAAAGTACCAGCCATTAGGCTGCAGGGGGGAAAATGATGACATAAAGGCAGTCAAGTGAGCTGAAATAAATTCACCAGATCCAGTGCCATTTGTTTTTATTTTAATTTGAGTTTAAGATGTAATGGTAAATGATGACACATTGCTCATAATGAACTCAATCTTGCCAGGATGGGAAATAAAACCCAATTTTAAAAGGAGAGATACGTATCATGCTTCCATGGCAACAGCAGGGGAGTCCTCAGTGCCTGGAGGAGATCTGGGAAATGGGATAGATGTGCAGGGTTGCCTGAACCACAGTGACTAACATCTACATGAAGTCAGCAGCCGAGGTGCTGGATCGCAGTCCTTCTTCTGGGGCTCCACAAGCTGTGCCCAGGCCATCTCACCTTGAGGACAGTCAATCTGTACATAGTGGGGGAAACAGGCTATGACCCAGCAGACAAACACTGGTGTAAAATCAGTGTAAACTGCTCCAGTTCACAATGAGGCCCAGCAGAACTGCAAGACTGCAAGAGAAACCTCTTCTTGGTCCAGGCTAACTGTGTCATACTTTCATTATCATCAGCAGCAGCAACATTACAGAAGTATTAAAGTGCTTCTGCCGACTGCCACATGAACCATGACTGAAATAAAAACGAGTCATGGTGATGTGTGGGCTAGGATACTGTCAGGCTGCCCGAGCCTAAACAGGAGACTGCTTCATCTGGTCTCTAGCCTCTGGTCTTCCAGGTATGATTGAATCTACGGGTCCAGAAATTGAACCACCCTGTATAGCTCATTGGGTCAAGGAGGTGCACAAGCCATCACACCACACCAAAGTGCAGTCCCATCGTGATGGTGTGTCACACTTTACTGCAAGTGAACTTCAAGACCTAGGCAGAACAAAACACACAGAGGTGCACAGCTTTCATGTGTATATATTTATATACGAGAGTAGACAGTCAGCCTCAGGAATCACTGAGGTCTTCTGAAACTGTTGTGTGCCCAGTTGCTGCAGGTAAGACACCTCACCAGCAAAAGGCCATTCTGCATTGTCACCAGAGCAGGAGGATGCACTCGGCTCTCCAACTTGGGTCCAAGAAACAGGGCTCTCTACAGCACAACTGCGCTAATACAGTTCTCCAATCTCACCCACCAGGAGGAATCCTCCACTCTTTTTAATAAGCTGAGTGGAATACAAAAGCAAACTTTGCTACAATTCTTCTTTTTCCAGAATAGGCACCAGGAATTACTTGGGAAATTGTTGTGTTTTGTTGTCCTCTGTCAGGATGAAGAACCGAGGCAGGTAAGGGTAAGGCTATCTCCCTGGGACACAAACAACTTCTGGGGGAAACCACAGGACAACGTAATGCTGCCTTTCATGCACATCTTCCCAATAAATATACGGAAGAAGCCGCTTTCTGCCTGCTGCTTCTGGTACCCCTGGAATGGACACTCACTCTTGTCAGAACACAGTGACAGGCGGATCTGACCTCAAGCCAAGCCATGGCTGGTGACACAGGCAGCACAGAGAAATGGTTCTTGATCTTCCCTTTTTCAGAGGAGCTGCACTTGTCACAAAAGACAGGCCCTTTTATCTTGCCAGTATGAGTAAGTCTTACCTTATATCTTCCTACTTCAGGCCTGAACACCAGGTGAGTGACATCACCTGAGGACATGCCTAGTTTCCAGAAACCGTAACAAAAAGATGGTTTCATCTTGGCCACAGAAGTGTTGACCCACATGTAATTCACCTGGCATAAATCAAGGCAGCATGAGGTTAGAGCTGCCATCTTGCACTTGAATGACACAGGTTCAAATCTCTGACGTAGTAACCTTGATCAGGTGAAAATCACACATAAATGGGTAAACAATACAAAGCTTAACACCACAGGTGGGTGAACTGTCACTTCCCAGCACCTGGGCTCTTCAGGTGTAACATGCTCTTTTGGGAGCAAATCCAACTCTGTCTGTGTGTGGTTTGCATGTTTTCTCCATATCTCTGTGTCTGATAAACTGGCCTCCCACCCAAGGAGTAGGCCCATCTGCCTTGCCCCCAGCGATTCCAGGTTAGCCTCCAAACCACTGCAACCCTGAGCAGAACAAGAGGTTAATGAAGATGGCTAGATACAGTAGATGGATGGATGGATGGATGGATGGATACACAGATACACAGGTTAATACAGGAAGTCCCTTTTGAATAACATATCAACTACACAGACAAACAAATATTGTAACAGGCTAGGAAAAGTAAAGGCAGGATAGAGGAATCTGCATTTAGTCCACAAGTGCACCAGTTAAATATCTGCTCCCTTTGTACCAATGCGTTTCCTCAGAATGGCAGCATTGAGACACAGAACTTCCTGAAAATGCATCAAAACTGTTATCACAGCCAAACACCCTAACAAAGACGGCAGCAAAGAGGGTGCAGACAACAGATGTATTCACACCCAAAATGACACGCATGATCGCTGAGCCGAGCTTCCCATGCCCCCCATGTTTCAACCTGATCTGTTAACCCCCCGTCTCTGGAGGAGCCTTTACTGCACTCTGTGCTGACCGCACATCAACCACCGTTTGCCTCTTCGTCTGCTTTCATGACAAAAAGGTCCTGCATCATACCTTCATGCTGAGAACATCGGAGAGAAACTGCACCTCCCTGCATCCATCTTACACTCCACAACCTACTGCAATAACTGAAAACTGGCACTGGTTAAACAAAAAATCAGTTCAGTTTCATGGCATTACGGGCTAGAATGATGAAGCTTTGGGGTTCATGTTTTGTGAGACTTATAGACACAGAAGAGACGTTAAAAAACCCTGTGCATCTACGCACAAACCGCTTGTCTGTCTTGAATAGCTGTGGTGCTAGAGTTGGGCAGCTCAGTGCGGGATGGCGCGCTTTTTCAAACCCACAGGAAGCAAACAGTGTGTAAACTGATTCAAGAGCAGCCTGCAGCTGAGCATCCCTTTGACATGGAAGAGGGCTGAGCTCCCCAGCTGTCATGCCATGCAACTCAACTGCCATCTTGTCATGATGATGATGATGATGATACTGTATTAATCATCCTCCCTCACCTACTGTTGGAAATCACTCATCATGAGGTAGGATTGCAATGGTCCAGAGCCTACTTAACAAAGATGGGGACCCAGATGAGGTAGAATACAAGAATAGATCCTGGATGGGACACTAATTCTTTTATTAATTATTATTATTATTGGACAGCATGGTGATAGTGCTGTCACCCCACAACATCTGAGCTGTTTGCGTGTGGAGTTTGCATGGATTTCCTCTCACAGTCTCTCTCACAGATGTGTTTCATGTCAGTTGGACAGTCTGTACTGCCTATTGTGTGTGTGTGTGTGTGTGTGTGTGTGTGTGTGTGGTCACCCTGCAATGGCCCAGGGTCCTGTCCAGGATGTGGGCCCCCCTTGGCATGTGCCCAATGTTTGTTGCATAGCCTCCAGACCACTGTAACTGTTGCCAGCACAAGTGATTCATGAAAAAGGATGAATAAAATAAATAAATTATTATTATTAGCAATACTACACATAACTGTGTGTGATGCAAATCGATGTAAATGTTCATATTCCAGTTTAAGAACTTTGCTGCAGAACACAATACAGAAAGATGTAAACGAGCACCTTTCAGGTTAGCTGTGTTCTACATTTACGGTTATTTATTTATTCAGCTGATGGCCGATGATCCTATACATCTTACAATTCTGCGCTACTTACAGTTTGCACAGATGTGTAACTTTTAACAGCAGCAATTCAGGGTAAGTACCTTAATAAAGAGTATTACAGCAGGAGGTGGGATTCAAACCTAGGTCTTTCCAGTAGATGCTGGTTTGAGGCCTGCCACTGTGGCACTGGACAAAACTAAACTGTTTTAACTCAAACTTGAGGAGTAAACCAGTAAAGGTGATGAAATGTGATCTCTTCCTGTAGCCTCCATTATTATCACTCCAGAAAGAGGTCTGCACAGAAAGGATCTAGTCAGTAAGATGGCCCAGTAGGGCTGCAACTGGGACCTATTGGAAACTTCTGCCTCTCGCACCCTTGCACAGAAGAACCAGGTCAATACAGAAGATGCAGTGAAACATTTGCTGCTGACTAAAACTTCCAAACCATGTAGGCTCCTTTTAGAAAGTTAAAAGCAGATGCTCAACACAGCAGTGCAGTAAGAGGATAGGGAAGAAGAGTGCTGGAGGTGACAGTGGCTTTGCATGTCGAAGGCTCCATTCTTCTGCTCTACACCACCCTGCACACAGAGGCCCAGTCCAGTCCCAGTGGCCACAGAGACATGAAACAGCCCACTACCCAATGGCAAACCAAGCGGTCCTGCAAAATCCTTGCTGCTTAATAGAGCAGATGATTGTACAAAGCAGTGCTTAATGTATGCCAGTTAATAACCTGCGGCCACTGAGTCTTGCTGGACCTGTACTGAAAAGGACAGGGTAGGGGAGGGAAGGGAGGGCAGAGGGGATCCGCACTGTATCTGTCAGGGGAATTGGGGAGACCATTTAAAAAACGATCTACCCAAGTTGAGAGTCCAGCAGCGCTCAAAGACACTGCTCTCCATATGCACCTTTTCATGCCAGCATGCTGTTGAGGGTTTGGCCAAGGTGACGGAAGAGGAAATGCGGATAAGCAAGTGCAAGAAAGGAGCACAGAATGTCAATTTTCTCCTCTCCAGATTTTCACATCTAACACGCACACTTCCATGCCAACTGATAGGCGCTGTGGTTCATCTGAGGTCATGGATTCAATTTTGAATTCCAATCCTTGCTCTTCTCAACAGGTGGCACAGGACAATGACAAAGGTCAAGGTTTCAACAACTGAAGGGAATAACATGACAAAGACAACACTCTGTATATCATACAAGCAGGTTAACTGTCTAAATAAACCACCTGTCAACTGGGGGGGGGGGGCTTCCAAAGCCGAAAGGGGACACAAATAAACCTCTGCCTCCCCCCACCCACACTCCAGAGAATTCTACAGTAATGTTAGTGAGTGTAAGGAAGTGCTGTTTTATCTATCGTCATATACCAGAAGACTGAGGGAGACCCCATCTGTATTGAAGCTCACAGCTGCTGGTGTTGTTGAAGTTACTGCAGGCTGATCCAGGGGGGCAGCATGGGGGCCTGGTGTATGAGGATGGCAATTATGGCTGCTGCCCCCAACCATCATGAGCAAACCTCACCAGTAAAGAGCGCAACCAGCATAATAGGGATGCCTTCCTTTGCAACCAGTCTCCACCAGCGATATTTATTTTGCTATGACTCAGTGGGACAGCAGGTAGCGAAGTGGTTCGAGCCGCCATTTTGCACACAGAGGCCCCAGGTGTGAGTCACGCTCTTGCTGAAGCACCCTTGATCAAGGCACTTTACCTTAACTGAAACAGCACAAAATTCCCAGCTGTATAAGTGGGTAAAACATTATAAGCACCGTCAGAAGACAGCATCAGCTAGTTAAATACTGCATATAACTAAAACAACTAATAATTATATGGAGGAAGAGATACAGTAAAAAAGCCCTGGGCACCCAGAGGTCATGAGGCCTCAGCCTGAGCCCCACGGGTAAGATTTTCCAGAGCCCCTGAAGCTCATGGTGCAAAAACCAATTAAGCTCACAAGCACCATAAAAGCGTATTTATTTCATGCCACAAATATTTTGGAAATGACACGAATGGAACCCAAACACTTGGGAAGTAACACGAACATTAAGTCACACAACACTATTAAAGCACTTAATCACAGAATTGATGATACTATAAGACCTAATTACATTTAAACAATCTTGTTGAAACCATAGCTTTTAAAAATCACCAAACTCTTCTTTTTCCGCTAAATTGAACATCACGTGTCTTTTATGAAATCATCAAAGGAAACAAAGTGAGTTCAAACCCAGAGGATCTGAGAGTCGTCGTTCATTCAGAGTCCAATTTGCAGCTGTACATAAACTGTACATAAAGAGACACAAACAAAGCAGAGAAAGGAACTCAGCAAAACCTTGAGAGCTTGAATTTTACCGTCAGTAAAGTGACACAAAAAGAAAGAAAATCATGTCAGTGAATCATCAGAATCAGTCTTCAATGAAAAATTCAATTGATTTAAATGGGATGCATTGAAGGCCGTACATGAGTTCATTTTTGTCAGAAAGAAACATGAATTACAAATCTGAATTGAAAAGAAACCAAAGCTCTATGCATACGGCAACACACACTTGTTCCTGTATAGAAGGTGCCGGATAGTGCGTCACCTTCATAATACATCTCCTCAACTACGCAGCATTCAAAGCATCTTCACAAGGGCTGGATAGGCCTCCATCTACAAGACCAAGCAGATGTCATTCCAGCAGCCTTTCTCACCACCACTGCCCCACTTTCTGGGCTGTAGGTGTTCCTCTCATGGGACATTCAGCAGCATGACAAGCTCTGCCATAGGAAACATCTGACTTTTCTGTTTTGTGCTCCTTTTCCCCCAGCACTCTAGGGTGAGGGGGCATCCTAAGAACCTTCACAACACTCCTCTGCATGTGTGGGTTACCCCCAGGACATGACATTAACAGATGCGCGACTGCCCAAGACAGACACTTTGGTTAACGTTTCATAAGTGCACAGGTAAAATAATTTTGACACCTGTTCAGTGGACAGCTGGACGATAAACTGAGGTAAAATATTAACAAAATGATGCAAACCTGACAATCACCATCACAAAGAAACCATGTGATGTCAATAACTGCATCATCTGCATTTTTGTTTCAAAATCATTTTCTCACTGTCCCAATTTTTCAAAAATAATGAATTACCCTCAATAGCTTACTATTTTGAGCAAATTGTTTATGTTACAGACTTTTGTAAAAGTTATATTTTGGATTTTCTAAGAGTGACAATGTCTGCCTCACTTTGCAAACTGTTTACAAGGATATTTTCTAGAAATTTACATATATTTGTCCTTGAGATTTGTTATAAAATTGGAAAGGTATAAAATCTGATGGGCGGGTAAAATGTCAATTATCACCTGTGCTGTGGGCAATAAAAGACAGAAAGGTAAGGTTTAGCCCCAGCCCCGCAACCATCACACCTACTGAGACATTGTGGTCTGGAATATGCTAAACATGCGTCTGTCAGTAAGGTAAGAGCAGGTCAAAAGTGTAGTATGAGCATGCTGCCTTGGGAGTCCCACCTGGGGTGTGTACAGGAAACAAGGATAATAAGAACAGACAGGTACTGCTAGTCTCGGTCTTTGCGAAGATCAGTGAAGGTACTGAGAAATCTAGCAGATGCCAAGCAACCAAAGCCTAATCCTTTGGTAAACACACCAGAGATCCTGCTCTGGCTGACCAACCAGTCCACCACAGACAAAGGCACAGTCAGAGACGCGCTATATCACAAAGGCATCCTTCCAAATCTTGCAACTCAGTATTCAGACAATTTTTGCACCATGAGAACTCCACCAATTCAGCAAAAAGGCAGAAAAAAGGTTTCTTCCTGCTGTCCCTGCTGGACACTAAAAACGCAACTTGGTCATAGGAGCAGACAAGGATGAAAACAGCTTTTACATTTTTGCTAATCACTACATGGTCCACTTGAGAAGAACCGAAACCTCAACAAGCAGCCTGTTGTTTTGCGTTAGGTCACCCTGCAGCCCTGGCAGGGATTGACACCTGGTACCCCAAGCTGTGAGGACCTCTCCCTCAAGGCCCCTCTGAGATAGGTGAGTCGCAGGTGCTCCACCTCCACTGCACATCCCTCCGATGAGGAGCAGCTCTGGTGTGAAACCAAAGCTGTGTCTAACTGACATACAGATCAGTGATGCTATTGAGCCACATGTCAGCCTATAAGCATTGTTGGGGTCCACCTGTACCCCAGCAAAGCCCCAAAGGGAGGGGTGACCAAAAAAGCATGCTGCCACATCTTAACCTTAATCCAAATATCCAAGGTGATGAGAGGGGGGCCATAGCAGGCAGAGTGATGACCTGGCAGGTTCCCCTCCACAGGCTCTTCACTAACACGCAACTTTCTCTCAGAAGGAGGAGCCATTCACTGCCACATGAACACTACAAGACAGAAGTGACAGCATGAATGAACGTCTCTCTTTGTATTTTGTCATTTTCAACTAAAACCATCAACTTTGTTCCACACATAAGGACCAGCATGAGAAAATAAAATTATGCCACCTATTTTTTTTTACTGGTGAAGTGAGAAAAATAAGTTGGAAGGTGAAATTCTTGCAGAAGACAGGTGTCTGATTTTTTTATAGCATGAATGTTAGAACAAACTGCATGGTCATTTGTTGAGTACATAAATAAAATTAAGTTGAAAACAAACAAAACCAATAAATGGGCTGTTTCTGCACCACATGCGATGTGAAAATAGACTCGTTCTCTCCAAACTTAAAAAAGTTCTTTCTTAGCAGCAGCTACTACTGTATGTAAAGTCTTGCCCTACTTTTCAAACCTTTAGCTACAGCAACACGAGTGACGGAATGGTTCTACAAAATCTGCACTTTTACAAAATCAGAGTCATGGAGAAAAGTAGCACAAAGCAAAGTTTTTAACAGCTTCAAGCTGACAGAAGCCCAGAAGTGGCCACAGAGACAATAAAGAAAGGAGGTTGGGTCACACCCCATTCCACACATGCACACTCCCAACCAACACCTCTAATGTAAACCTCTGGCACGTGTGCCGCTCACCCAAGTCTGTCCACAACCAGATGGTTTTGCTCTTGGGCTGTAACTTTTCCATTGCTGCCAGGGGTCTCAGCACTCAATCCATTCTACACACATGTGGCGTGACAGTGTGAGCAATGCAAGAATATGACTTTTTTTGATACGTGTGGATGGTCACAGCAAACAAAGTTCTGCCCCTTGCCTCCTTGGGCCTGCACTTTCGACACTAACCCGTCTTGATCAGTCCTCCTTTTTCCTGAAAACTCTTGAGAGAACCTGGCCTCGTTCTTATGCTCCTCAGATCCCACTGATTGTCCATCTGAGGTCTGACACTCTCAGTACATGACCTGTTCACCTCTTCGTGCTGTCACATATATTTATTCAACAGCATCTCTGACTCCTGCTTTCTCCTGACTTTACTGATATATACAGGCCGCTTGTCATGTGACCACAGGGGCATTGTACCAATGCACAATGTTGGTACGAGAACAAAAAACACAGGTCAAGGTTTAAAGTAAGGAGGATATTTTCAAGTTACAGGATCCCCTCTTGAAACCCAAACAAAATGAGGCCACTTTTCTGTTACGCCACTGCTCTCGAGGAAAGAAAACACCAACTAACCCTAAAGGTTCAGCACAGCATGGTGGTGCTACAGAGCCCAGCTCTGCCCAAGTCACTCTTCAACCCAGTGTGGAAGCCATCTTCTACAGCTGCAGCCACACCTCTTCAAGGAACAAGAAGAACCACCTCAAAAAGTGGCAATAGCCCCTGGAGATCCAGTTGCATGAAAGCCTGGTTTGGATACGTGGGCTGTGCCCTGGTCCCTACTTGCACAGTTCTGTTCCCACGTACATCTCCTGCTCAGTGACATTTCTCTCTGCTGCTGTGATGGAAACGAAGGCAAAATGTCCTCCAGAGAGATGTGGAGAAAACATGTTCACAG
Organism: Heterotis niloticus; assembly: GCA_018136845.1. NCBI lineage: Eukaryota > Metazoa > Chordata > Actinopteri > Osteoglossiformes > Osteoglossidae > Heterotis > Heterotis niloticus. The sequence continues at coordinate 21,489,508 of CM030907.1, forward strand.
CTTGGTCAACACAGACAGCTCTTCACATACTTTCTGATGGTTTTGGACCTTATTTGTGATTCAGATCTAAGCTTCTGAGGCACGGTCTTTGACAGCACATGTACCAAACATTGCCTCCAAAAGTTTTCAGACCCCTCTCTTCATCATGAATCTATAAAGGTTCATTGAGATGTCATTGTGATATTTTATTTTAAATGACTAAAACTCAATTTTAAGGTGACAACATTTGACGTGAGAAGATAAATTCTAGTAAAACATAATGCAAGCCCTCCTATGAAACATTTTGTTTCAGTTTAAAGTTACAGTTTAAAAAAAAAAAAAAAAAAAATCAATAGATTATTGATCACCTACTAACAACTCATAAAATCCCAAAATTAAATTAGAACACAGTGGGGAAATCCAGTAATTTCAATGTAGAATTATGACTTAGAAAAATGAGAGGACTTGTCAAGGGTCTGAATACTTTAGTGAGACTCTAAATTGTGCATTTGGTCTTAAAAACAACATTATTGTTTGAAAATGAATAAATGTAAAAACTCCAGGTTTAACTGATAAAAAAACAGGTATGTCATATGAGCAACAAGGACTTCCCAGGTAGTCCCCAAAACAGCACCATGCTTACAGATCATGTCACGACTGGCTCACATGGAACTACTAAAGCAAGTGGCAGGAAACCTTTTTTTTCCTTCTTTCTCCATCACACACTTCTTTTACAAGAGACCCCACAGGTGACAGAGGGTAGCAGGGCGAGAAATGGCTCAGGAAGGAGCAGCCCTGCAGGAAACAGCTGATTCCTCCATCCATTGTTCCTCTGTTATACATCACTGTGAGACACAGCTATACATGGCAAAGAAAAACATCCAACTCCAAAGTCCAGCTCACTGGTAAACAGAATATTTATGGCAGCCATGTTGGATCTATTAATGTGTTTCGTGTTATGTACATTAAGCGTGCTAGACAAAAGAGAAGTTGCGCGCAACCGACATTATTCCCTCGGATTAATTGTTTCGCCGTGTGCTAAAATAATAGATGTCACACCACGTAGGTGATCAATGACACCGCCATACGAGTATATGAGATGCTCAAGGAGAAGCTGCCATTTCCCAGGCCAAGGCGCATTATTACCAAAACTTTGTGTTGCTCAGCCTCCTGCTTGTGGACCCTGGTCCCCAAATGCACAGTTTCAAAGCACCGCTCCAACATTACCAAAGATAAAACGGCAAAACAGCCATCACTATGCCCTCAACATGTCTTCTTGTACAGACAAAACAGCGTAAGCAAAATGTACCCTCTGCCAACCTCTTTGTTTGTCTTACAATGTGAACATTCCCATATAAATACATTAAACAAGCTATGGTGTGTAAAGAGTGAGCCGTAAAGCCGAAAAATACGCAATACAGAGGCAAAACTACAAAACGCTACTTGAGTCAAGAAACTCTGGCTTTTAACGTGCTGCTGACAGTCTTTCCCCCCTTTCTGTTTCTCCATTTCAGAAACAGTGGCACGTTGCCTGACTGAGTGCATATCATCCAGCGCGTTTTAAGACGCGACAGCCTGTGAAACCTGTGAAAGCAAGTTGTTTGGAAACTGCATGGGATGTTGAACAGTGAAGTCGCTTGACCGAAGTGTGTCTACAAGTCATTTTACGTCAGTGGTTTGAGGGCAATTTCCTGCAGGGCTGCTCCTTCCTGAGCCATTTCTCGCCCTGCTACCCTCCGTCACCTGTGGGGTCTCTTGTAAAATAAGTGTGTGATGGCGAAAGAAGGGAAAGAAGGGAAAAAAGGTTTCCTGCCACTTGCTTCAGTAGTTCCATCTGAGCCCGTCGTGACGTGCTGTTTTGGGGACCGGCAAACGCACTTCAGAAGCGTTTGCTCTCGGAGCCCCGGATGACATTCTCTCGGAGATATTTATATTTAGCCTGGAGATAAATCCTCAAGCGATGCTGGTTACGTCACAAGTACAGCCGCAGCTTTCGTTTGAATAATTTAACAAAGCGGGGATGAAAAATGCGGCGCTCCTGGCCAGCTGTGCCGCGGGACCTCTGGGCCACTCTTACTGCTGGGGTCAGCTTGCTGTCAGGAAGCGCACACTGAAATGTGGCCTCCCAAAGCATTGAATGGAAAACATGCATCACCTTCGTTATTATTATTATGACGGCCGTTCTTCTCATCGGTTAATGACACTATAGTCCAAAACAAAATCTACATGTTTCATTCCGCCTGTCATAATGTGCATTTCAGTACATTTGACGCTGTCACAGCACATACTTAAGTACCTCAGCGGTAGCCGTGCCGTTTGCACCTGAACGGCCGCGTCCTTCGTGCTCTGCGCTGCTGCGCGCTCTGCTTTCGGGCGCGCCAATCTGTCAAAAGTGGCGCGCGGGCGTGACGTCGCATCGGACGCCGGTCTCGTGCTCGCGCACTCGGAGAGACGTTTGTTTGTTGAGAAGAGCAGCGGCCCGGGGGGTCCGGACGCCATTATTTTATTATTTTACCCCCACCCCTCCAACATAACAACAATAATTTGAAAAAGTTTGGGCGCGGAGCCGGGCTGCCCGTGCAGCCCGAGCAGACACAACACGAGCGGCTCGCAGTACCTGTAGCTCGGCTCGCTCCACGTCCCACTGCGCCCTCTCCACCTCGAAGCGGGCCCATTCGTGCTGCAGGAAGTGCAGAATCCCCGGGATGCTGTACTGAGCCCGGGCCGCCTCTCCTCCCCCGCCGCCATCTCCGGGCTGCGCTCCTTTTCCCCCGCCGGCCACCACCGAGTTGTTGTTGTTATTGAAAAACACTCCGGGCCCCGCTTGTTCGTCCATGTCCGGGCGCGACTCCGATCTCTGATGTCCGGCGCTGTAGCTACGCGGAGCGCGCAGACATGCAGAGCTGAGCGCGGGGGAGCCGAGCCGAGCCGAGCCGCTCTGACAGCTGGCTGTCACTCGGTGACGTCATCCGCGCTTCTTCTTCGTCACTTCCAGTGGGTGAGCAAACAGGCGCTGTGCGCAACACTGCCCCCTGCAGGCCGGGCTGGGGACGTGCGCTTCACCTGCGGCGCCGATGCCCTGCGCGACAGTCCTATTACTGTCGCGCTAAATGTCGCCTTGGCGGGGACAACATGTTGTGCAGCTCGCAGGGATGCGGCACTGCAGCGCACAGGGCCCGGGCTTGTGTCAGCGTACTCAAGGTGCGCTGAAATGATCGCGGTATTTCCCTTTCGTTGCTCCAGGAAGCACACCCGGCCGTATAAAGGCGTAGATCAATGTAAAGTTAATTATCCCGCATTTTAAGTCGCCCTGGGGAGAGGTGACAGCTAAATAGCAGCAAACTGTGACAAACTTCATGTCATCTGGAGTGCTGGCTAAGGAGCGCCTGTGGATAGGGGCTTTGGACCTGCTCGCCTCCGAACCCTTTGAAAAGGGGAAATAAATGAAAAGCAGCACATAATTTTCCCAGGTAAAAACAATAAATGCAAACCTGATCCTCATGTAGCTCTCGACACCTGAAAGGAAACAGCGGTAATGCCGGAGTCCGTGTCGACTCGTGGTTCGTTGCCCTGAACCCTTCAGACTCGACGGAGGGCATCCGTGGCCGCGGGGGCCGCGTCCGAGTTCTGTGCAAATAAACAAAATCGGTTCGTTTTGCTCGAGTTTCCTAAATAAGGAGTTGTGTAGCTCAATGTCGCGCTGTGGCTTCATGTAAGAGTCAATGCTCTGAAACACTAAGTGCATACGAAACCACTACTTGAGGCCGGCAGGAGCTTTGCAGAGCGACGGAGGTCAAATCGCAGAGAAAATGCTTTTGCACAAGAAAGAGACACAGAAATGTGGGCATCGACTGCTCGTACAAACAACCATAAAACTGGGTTTCATCCCCTGCAGAAGATGAGCGAGGAATGATACTAATAAGCGCTTTATTTGGGCCACCGTAGGGGGAATTTGAAGGCTTTTTTAAATTTCTTTATTATCAACTTTGCGTTAAATTCTTTTGCTGAATGACAGATGAAAAAGTTAACAGATGAGTTTTTACATGTAAATTATTCAAGGCCGTATATATTTACAGTAACAAAACAATACATTTGAGTAAAGTATCATGGCAAAATATTTTCACCATTAATGTCAAACATGTTCTTTATTAAATTACATTTCAAATTATATTTCTTACATTTTTCATTAAAACCGGCTCCATCACCAATTGTATTTGCATTTATCTTTAATGCAAATGTAGCATCTTTGCTTACAAAATATTTTTGCAAATTTTACTGTTATTTGACTCTGAAAATATGAAGTAATAATAATAAAATAAGAATCTGAACAAGAATTTAGATACTGGTCCAAAAAAGGGGGCAAACATTTGCATTTGTAGGAACATTTCAGTAAGATGATGCTACATCATCTTGTTTTCTCTTTACACTTCTTTTCTGCTCTTGGTCTAGCAGGACCAAACAATAGCAAAGTAGTTAGTGTTGTTGAAAAAATACATTTTATATTAAAAACAGGGCAATCCGGTGCTCTTTTGCTAATAATGGCAATTGTCAGGGAGCTTTGATAAGTTCTCATCATATTCATACAGTATAGTTCACTTTGCATATACAGCGCCATTGATAATAATGTTTCTGAAATGGCTTCGAATATTTATGAAAAACATTACTATTTACCTGTTATTACCTGTTAAACTGGCATATAAAAGTAAAACAGGTATAAATAGCAGCGGTGACAAATTCTGGAAGGAAGGATGGTTTCAAGGAAACAGTGATGTTGCAGTGCTTGCATCCTCTCTTAAAGCCCAGAGAGCAAACCTTGGAATGCTGATGAAAGGTCACATCTCACACCTGGAAAGAAATGTAAGATATAGTGGTGAGGAGAACCATGAGTGTAGATCAGGTAAGAGAGTGGTTGCTCTACCACCGTGTTCATGCAAAAACAAGCACCTACATGGCTCACGCAGCTGCTGTGCAGTCCCAGCATGTGCATGTATGTTGCTTTTCAGTCCTCATCACGGTTAACGTTTGCACGCATGTTGCAGGGCACCACCTCATGCAGCTTGGCTTGTGGCGGAAAGCGAATTTTAAATGCACACGCTTGGACAACCTCCTCCACCGGGGCCATGGCACCCTCTTGTCGCCCTGGTGCTCGCGTTGTGGTCTCTGGCCACAAGCACAGCTAAAGACAATAAATTTGATGAACCTTTGCTTCTGTAAAGCAGCAACATTTTCATGGGTGCAGTTTACTTCTTTCTCTTTTACATGAGAATTTTCACACAAAGTTTATATGTTTTAGCACAACTATTAGACCTAATTACTTTTTAAATTTAAAACCATATTTTCCATCTGCTCAGCAATCTGTTCATTCCTGGCACAAACCTACCAGGTAAATCTGATCAATGTTTTTTTTTTTTCTCTCATTGCCTGATCATAGTCAAGTACATCATTATTTTGCTGATGAAAGTTGCAAAATCAGTTTTACTTTATGTTTGTTTAGGTAGCTATCACTTTTCTTCAAAGCAGCTCACCACATTGAGCTGCCCACAGTTGCCCATTCATGCCACATATTGATATTTAGGATATGGGTATAATTTGGGGTTAGGGTCTTTCTCAAGGGTGCTACGACATGGAAAATGGAGACTGATCTGAAACACATGCCTCTGGTCTGTGGGAGGAAACCAGAGCATCAGGAGAAAATGCACACAGACACGGGGAGAACTTTCGAGTTGCACACACACCGAGCCACATTTGAAACCACACTCAGACACGGACAGCAACCCCACCCACTGTGCCTCAGTGCCACCCCCAATGAACACGACACCTTTAATGAAAATTTATAACGGTTTTTGAACCGGACACCAGGACTCAGGACCCTGATGTGGTCAGATGCAGTTTCTAGGAGGGCTGTGTCTCTTGCAGTTCATTCAAACCCAATTTCCCTGCCTTAATGGGTGTGCTTACTAAAAAAAGGAATTTAGAGCTCACGGCATTACACTACTGGTTTTAGCAAGACAAAAATTAAAATCAAAAATAGTGCAATAAAGTGCTCGCATCAAGGATCAAAATTTGAATTAATAGTGGTCGTGGTCTTTTTAAGCACACGAAGTGCAAACTATTTTTGACCTGCTAAGTAGTTCATTATCTGTCCTACTTACGTTTATCTAGTTTATCTACCCAAAATATGCAATACAATAGGATGCATCTTGAAAGACTGCCAACATCTAGAACCTTCTGGTGGTCTTCATTGCTAGAAGACACCATAAACTTATGAGACTAAGTAAATAGGCCGAATAATAGAGGGGCTCAGAGGAAGACACGGTTTAATGGGGACTGAAGTGCTGTCTAGGTGTATGAACAACCTCAGATCCTCTGGGACTTCCACATCCACATGGATAAACGAGGAATGGCCAACCACCAAGATGCAGTGATAACAGAAGAGGAGGAGGAAGAAGATGGCAGCGGTGACAGAGGTGGTGACTCCAAGTAAGAGAAACATCAGGAAGAAGGGATATGAGAAGCTGAAGAAACAGCAGGGACTGAGAGAGGAGCTGGAGAGAATGTGGAAGGTGAAGAGCAATGGAGCAATGGCCCAACGGGGCACCTGGGGCCATGAGCCCTAAACTGGAAGGAAGGTGTGGCAACATGGGGCTCAGTCCAGTCCCCAGCTTTGGGTTCTCATGTCAGCCACCTTTGCTATCTGTTGGTGGTCCTTTCCATGGAGGAGCTCATTCTGCTCATCCTACCACGGCACCTTCTTTGCTTCCCTGCTATCGAAGACTCCTATCTGCTTCAGATATTCCCCTAGCAGTTTGCCTTTAGAAGACATTGCTTAGAAGTTCTCATGGATCCTCCGTGTCTCAGGCCTGTAGTTGTCACACTTTCCAGACTGCTTCCCCCTTCCATCCGGTTGGTGTACAGTCTCTGGGTGTTGGATGTTGAATGGATGGCTCCATGCATTGTTAGCACTTTTCAAGTCTTCCATTTCTTCTCTTGGCCACCTTACTCTGATAGCTGGGTACCTGATGACTGACAGGACTTATGGAAGAGGCGGTCGTATACTTTACATTTTCATGTCACAAGCTACCAACATCTATGTTCAACCTTCTTACATAAACTGCTCTCTAAATCTCTCCGCATGAATCATTTCCGCATGTTACTCATTTGTGGCCCAAAAAGCTGGCATTACGTAAATGACCTTCCATGTTGGAGATCCAGTTTGTTGTCACTGATGATTCATAATGAACACAAATGATCCCAGGCAGGCAAGAGGTACAAGTGGAGAAAATGCTGGCTGTGGCCACTGCGCTTTTACTCGGCCCACGGCTCTCTGCCCAGGTAGGAGGACCGCAGTGTGTGCAGGCTTCCAGCAAAGATCTTCACCCAGGTACTCGACTGGACTGCTTTTAACTGAGGAACAGCAGCAGAAGAGATGGTTCTGATTTGGTTGCACTTTACAAAAACTGAAATGGGCTTGAAATCAGGTGAGCTCCCACCAGGTGAAAAGATAAAGTAACTGCTGCCACCAAATTACCCGAAGCACATGACTATGGGAGGAAAACAAATAATAAAAGCAATATAATAAACAAAAAACACCGTTCACTTCAGCAGAGAAACTAATCGTGATTTTTTTTTGCAGTCCCTTTGCAACGGCCCTGAGAAATCTTTAATGAACTGGAAAACAGGCAGCCTGGAATAAGTGCCTCTCCTGAGTGAACGTTGCTCATGCCTTTCCATGTGCCGGCATACAATCTCCCGCAAACGGAAATGCGCACACACACACACACACACACACACACACACACACACACACAGAGCCCCTCAAAGCTGCTCTGAACACTGCTTGCGATGCCAAACACTTCACATCATCTTTTTTGTCCGGCTTTGAGGAGGTCGGCTGCAAGAAGCCTCTCTCTCTCTCTCTCTCTCTCTCTCTCTCTCTCGCTCTCTCTCTCTCTCTCTCTCTCATTCCAGGCCACTTGGTGAGTTGAGGAGCTCACATGGTGCTTTCAGCTGGACTCATTTCTTCACAAAGCTTCTGTGTTGGCGGTGTGATGCTGACACATACAGCAAACACCTGAGAGAAGAATATTGCCTGTGCTGTTTGAAAGTATGTGAACCACCAGTGCTGTTCTGTAAACATCTCACTAGACTTGTATCCAGCAAGGGTGCACTTTCATAGTGCACCGTCTAAGACAATGACCAGGATACAGCAGTTAATGATGGATGGATGTTTTTACTAAAATCCAATGAGATCCACATAGTTTGCAACATGCCTGTACGTATGAACTCTCTACATTACAAAATGTAAGAATTAACACAAAAATTTCAGCACCAAATCCTGGAAATGTTCTTTTAATTTCATCATTTACTCCATTTTGGATGAACTGTTTTAAAGTTTTGCACAAAGAGCAAATCAACTGCCTACCCGTGAAACTCGCCTGGACTTGGTGTGTTACTGCCAAAAAGTCCATGTAGTGCTGCTCGGGGAAAGTGTGATGGCTCATCGTGAGCTGAGCCATCTTGCCTGACACGGCAGACGGAAGCTCTGAAGCTTCACCTGACAGAAGCAGAGGCTGTGGAGACTTGGCAGCTGGATGGACAGTAACAGCTGGAACGCAGAGGACCGCGGTGTCCATTACGCGGTCAGCCTGCCCGCTGGACACAACACTGGACACATCTGGCAGAAAAACATGGAACACGTTTGGGTTATTAGAAGAACGAGTGCTGTGCACAGCTACAATCTTCATAACAGCGAGGAGCAGCACCACCACTGGACCCTTGACAAAGGTCACTGAGATTTTCATTTTCTCTGCTAACACTTTTGTCCAAAGTGACTTCCACTGATTTACCCTTTCAAACAACTGGGTCATTTTTACCGCATCGGTTCAGTACTTCGCTCAAGGGTCCTACAGCAGGATGTGAACAAAGGTCTTCTGAGCACAAAGCAGCAGCGCCAGTGAGCACCCCACCTGCACCTGCTCACAGGTACTTGGCTTGAAATGCTCTAGGAATACTGTATATTCATGAATGCTGCTTTCTTAATGTGCATATACGGTCAACGGAACAATATTTCATGAAGAGTGCCAATAATTCTTGTGCTGTGTGTTTATAAATATACATCACATTACATTAGTAACATGAGGAAAAAATAGTTCTGTAGCAAGAGCCCTGTGGAGCTGTGGGCGGCTTGTAGCTTGCGGGCCATCGCGGGAGACAACACAGCCCCCTCAGGGACAGGGGCCACATAACGGAGATGCTTGAATGGCTGCCAGGCAACATGCATAGAAGAAAATAAAAATATATACTTTGCATGCAGAACCTTACACGATTTTACATGGATTTGTTTACTTTTGAATAGAGCAAACATAGGAAACGATCCCGCAAAAATGGAGTAGACCAACAATGAACATTTACACTAATAAAAAGCCGACCGAACGGTAAACTTGCGTTCAAGTTATGTGACCTTAATTTAAATTATACGTTTGTCTGAATATAAACACATTTTGTTTCCGTTACAAAAATGTGGTGACGAAAGAACCGCACGGCCTTGCGTGAAGAGCCACAGCGAGAGGCACAGCAGGAGAAAGAGCTTGAGGCAGCCAACATCGGCAGGGTAACCAAGTGGCTTTCAGCTTGGTGCGCGGACACCTCGCGGTGTCTGCTCACTGCAGAAAAGCCGTGAATTTATTTGTGCAGAGAAGCAGTGCCAGCGCTTCTGAGTGCAGAAAACCCCGGCGCGACACACCGGCGATGGGATGGGCCGTGAAATCGGAATAAAACAATGACGTTTGGCTGCAGGTAGTTTTGTGCGTCCAGGTGAACAGCAACTTAATGTCCCACGGTTTACAGTTTCAAAGGCCTGCAACGGAAAAAATAAAAATAAAAGAGTGATAAAAATGCCGACTGCTGTTCCGGAGCAACGGCGCCATCTGCTGGCCAGGAAAGAGGAGTGACGCACGCACGATGCACTGGGCGGAAAGGTGAGTTTTTACGTGGATTTCGGAGCAATAAGCTGCGCTTGCGTCGGAACTCCTCGGTTTGCCCCACGAGTCTTTTGGGACGCAAGCGGTCTTCCGCGCAAGAAGGCGGAATCGGCCAATAGCGCGCACCTGACTCGCCAGGCAGGTGTGCAGGTGTACAGGTGTACAGGTGTGCCGATGTCTCGCCGGTTATTCGCAGGCGACCAGCAGGAGCGTTTGTGCCGTCGGAGCTTAACTGTCCCGTAGCAACACTTTTCAGGCAGCCGAAAGCATCCGCTTGAACGCGTTGGACCAACACCGGTCGTCGTTAATAATTAGAACCGGAAGCGCCCGAGCGCCGTTGGCTTTCATTGGCGGTCCAGTTGGGCGGATCGGCCGCCGCCCCGTTAAACCCCGCTCGGAGCAGCCCCGGCGGTCCCGGGCACCATGCAGGCGCTGGAGAGGCCAGCGCCGCCACCGCTGCAGGCGAAGCCGTTCAAGCAGCGCAAGAGTTTCGGTAAATTCGTCTTTATTTGCGGGCTTTTTCCTTTGGCTGGGGAGGGGGTTGCGTGTGCTCGTGTGTTCACGGCGGGCGGGCGGTTGTTGGTTCGCTGCAGCGACGAGGAAGCAGGAGGTGGCGGGGATTCGCTCCAAGTTCCCCAGCAAGGTGCCGGTGAGAACCGCTCTTCTGGCCGCTCGCAGCGAGCGCCTTCCCGCGCCGCTCTGCTCACGCAGCCCTTCTCTCCCAGGTGATCATCGAGCGCTACCCGAGGGAGAAGTTCCTGCCTCCGCTGGACAAAACGAAGTTCCTGGTCCCGCAGGAGCTGTCCATGTCGCAGTTTATTACCATTATAAGGTAAGGCTTGATCTGTCCCCTTCCAGCGAGGGAAACCCATTGAATTCCAGCTGCTGATGCTGCACTGTTGCCCTGGTGACAGCTGGGGGTCCCTGCGCGTCGCCTGGCCGCTCTGTAAAGCGCAGTTGCGGCTGAACGGCGGCGGTTTCCATCCCCCTCGGTCCTCACACAAGGTGTGGCTACCTGTCTTTCAGGAACCGGATGTCTCTGTTGCCGAGTCAAGCTTTCTACCTGCTCATCGACAACCACGGCCTGACCAACGTGTCTCTCACAATGGCGCAGGTCTACAAGGAGCACAGAGATGACGACGGCTTCCTCTACATGACCTATGCTTCTCAGGAGATGTTTGGGGCCGACCGGCCGAATGTGGAGGTGATCGTGAAGACGAGCTGAGATGAACACAGGTGGAGCTTGAGGGTTTTAACAGGTGCCTTTGACTCTGTGTTGAGGGACCAGCGAGGTGGCGTTTCAAGCACTGTGGTGTTGTGGTGCGTATCATTTTATATTTGTGGTAAACCTCATTTTATTGCACGCGTTCGGCCGGGCAATGGCCTCCATGCGCGTGACACTTTTACTCGGTGATGCTGGTAAAAGAAGGGATGGTAGAGATCATCTTCCTGAAGATGGGTTGTTAAGAATAAAGATGGATGTGTAGCTGTCGTATGTAACTGTTCCATTAAATGTTGTCGTGACAATGGGTGCAACTTGGCCGTCTACTGAGTTTGTCTCCGACACGTGGGGTGGGTGGAGGGGTTTTTTTTTTTTTTTGAGACTACCAGGTGCCTCATTTCTGTCCTTAATGAGGCCGAAGCTTTTCCACTGCTGATGCAGATGTCAACTGAGCCCATCTGCACCTCCGCTACTGCCCCATGAACACAGCAGTCGGTCACCCCAGTTAAGATTCCCTTTTAATATGCTGTAGCCCACAGCACTTGCTGTACAGGAGCAGGGTCACCACACCTTCTTGTCTCCTTTTAGCGAGCATTTGCCCCCCTGCGTTCAGATGAGGGAGTGCTACTAAAGTTTGGGGGGGGTGAGGTTTGAGCGTTGGTTCCTGTGGGGCTTCAGCTGTTATGGACTGCTTGGAGCTCCCTGGTGTTTCTTGGCAGATGAAGACTGAACCTTTTTGGCCTTCCTAGAAATTTTCTTCCCATACAAGTGGGAGGAGTTCAGTGAGACTAAAGGCTGGTCATGTGAATATGACTACATTGATTACTTTGAATGATTTTTTTACTAGAAGGAAAGTTTGCAGTCTGAACATCAATATTGCACAAAATTGATTCTTTACAAGAATCTTATCTGCTGTTGGTTTGAAGTCTTGCATTTCACAGGAAATGAGCTTTGTGAGGGCCATTGACACACAACACTGGTGTGTATCAGAACTTTCTGGAAGGCAGAGTTTGTGAACCCTCCTGCAGGACTCTGCTCACTCATCTAAACTTGTGAATGGAAGATGCTGATGAGGCAGGAGGTCCATGCTCCTCAGCAATTTCTGTGCTTTCAGACAGGAACAAGGGTTCTTTCTCCTTGCACAATGGAATCCATTATGACAAACATCTACATCATTTGACAGCTCACAGCTTCCAGCATCTTTGTCAGCAGCAACACTTTGTCAGGTACAGGTGCACCCAACTACAAACCTGTTTTAGTCACAATGGGTTTCAGTTTTTCCTGTGAAACACAGTATAGGAAAGCAGCACCAGTGTAGCTGTGATCTGCTCTGATCTTACAACATGCTTAGGCCAGAGGCAGTATAAAGCAGGAGGGAGGAGTTTACAGGAACTGATGCTCTTCGGCAGCCCGGACGGAGGTGGTGCTTCAAAGCAGCTTCTCGTTGCACCCAGCCAGACAGCTGGGTGTGCTGTTGTGCTTATTGTAGGGTAGAAGTTGAGCTCAAGGCTGTCGCTTTGTTGGCACTGAATCCAGAAAACTCATTGAAAGCCATTTAATTTTTATTTCTACATTCACAGCTTTTTGTTCAATTGGGTTTTATACATTTGACCTTAGGGGATGATAAGCACAAAGATGCAATATGATGCAGCATATTTCATAAATTTGCAAAATACATTCAAATGTATTTATAGATGGGCAGTCTCATCTGTCTCTCATGTGCGCTAGAGCTAAACAAGACCCAGAGTATGAATTTTGTGCTTAAATGATGGCGGGGGGGGTCTTCCGAGAGTGGCTTCTGTGTGGTCCCTGTGTTGGGCTGCAGTCCACATTTGGCTGTTTTCATTTTAACTTCCACGCTTCACCAGAAAACAAAAGCAGTTTCTATCTTGTATTTGTATTCCTGTCAGGGATTTATTGTTTTGTGGAGCAGCGGAGTCTTGCTGAGGCCTCGCATGAAGCCATGTGCAGTCATCTTCATCGTAACCTGCTTGACTGAAGTGGGGCGTTGAAAACACTTCTCCATTTCTTGCAACAAATCTATTTTTTTTTTTTTTTTTTTTTAAATGGGATTCAGTGTATTTTTGGGACTTCTGTGGCGATTTCTGCCCCTGACAAAGGGTGGCTGTTTCATTTTACTGCACCAAAACCTTGCCTTGGCTTTGCCAAAAAGCGGAATAATGAAACGTGTGTTATGGACGTTGGCTTTGAGCACCAAGCTGCAACCACTTTGCATTCATGAAGGTGTGTGTGAGCAAGAGAAGGCCATGAGCCTGAGGAATGTTAGAACGGTGCTGAGTTCCTGGACATCAGGGCTCCAGTGTCCCATTGTTCCGCTTTGCTTGATCCGCTGTAACAGGAAGTTACCTACAAATTATAAAAGGTGATGGTAAGGAAGGAGTGATGTTCTTCATGCGTTCGTGTTTTTCCTCTTCTGCCTGATATCTGTGGCTCGGCTGTTTTCAACAGTCCTAGGTGCGATCTTTCAGCAAATCTCCTGTTGCAGAGACTGCGGCCATGAGCACAACTTTGGGACGGGAACTATTTTTGGCAAACTCTAAAGTCAAAGGTTACAGCAATTTTTTTTTTTTTTTTTTTTTTTTTTTTTTTAAACTTAAGAGTTCTTTTGTCATTTACATGGTTACTGAGTATACCATATAGTGAAATGTGCTCTGACCCAACAGGAGACTGCGTGGTTCCATACTGGAAAAACTTACGAGTAAAACAAACACCAAGAAGACAAGAAACAAACAGCAAATAAGTAAATAAAACCTTAAGGTGCACTGTAGGGACAGTGATAGTAAAGCCTAACAAAGGAGACATCCCCCTCAAACATTTTAAACATAGCTATGTACAGTAAACTTTAAAGTGTTAGACTTTTTAACATTTGTCTGAACTTCAAGCTCTCTTTCCCACTGTTGTGTTTTGTGAGGACAACCTGGTTTGGGCGTTTTGTCCAACTCCAGCTATCTTCTGTAGCCTCAGGTGTCAAAGCCCTTCATCTTGCCACGGAAGTTTAGGAAAAATGAGTGGACAATGAAAGTGAGGGCTCAACACTCATGCGGTTGAGCTGCTTGTCTGAGACGTTTGGCAGTGCTTGGCAAATTCAGCAAGGTGAATCCACTGCTTACAAATGCTGTGTGCCATTAACATGCCACACCTGAGGTGCATCTGAATTCTGGGCATCCTCAAATCTATCCACATCCAATAGCCAGAGAGGCCAAGTGTCACAGCTGGGCTTGGTCCACCAGAAGCTCCACTAAAGGAGTCTTTCCCCGCTGGACCAAAGGTATCAAAAGGGTTCGGTTTCATTTTCTGAGCTTAAAAAACACTGCAATGAAAATGGCTGTGTAAGATGTCAGAAAGTGGGAGCTCAGAGCTCCTTCTTAGGAAGCAGAGGATGCTGTGTTTATGAGACTCAAACCTGCAGCCTTTTATCCCCTCCTACAGGTCAGCAGCTTTGTTTGTGCCAGCAGCTGTGGTTCTGCTCCAGTGTGCAAGTGAGCCGCCCTGCTTCCATCCCTGCTGTTAAGGACAGCATTTTACCTGCATACCCACCCCCGCCTAGGCCATCGGTAAACAAATAAATGATATGAAAAATGAATCCTGACGGTTTAGGAATCCACATTTTTAGAACAACTGATCAGAAGCCAAACCAGACTGGGAAGCGGCCTGATGTGAACGTTTAATGTCGCCTCTCCCTTGTCCTCAGTTTGCCTCGTGTCACCCAAGACTTTCAGAAAAGTGCAGTTGGATGCAATGCTGTTTCTTCCTTTAGAGCAAAACTACAAAATGGTTTGTCCCGACCTTGGAAAGCATTCTAAAAGTATTTAAAGCCGCCATAAGTCAGCTTAAATGCATCGTGTACTGGTAAAGCCTGCGAGGGTTGACCGAGCCTCGGTCCTGGACACTGACTCCAACTTTGGCTGATAGCACGGAGACAGAAATTCCAGCCTTGCTGGTCGTGTTAAGATATTTTATTCCAAGCTCAAGGTGAAATTATGGTTGTAGTTGAATTTCACATCACATTTATTTTTCACGAATCTTGACTTTTAAAAAACTCACAAAAAAGTCTAATCTACGGATGGGAAACAACTAAGCAAAAATTGACAGACAGTTAGTTGGGTCACAAAATAAATGCTGCGTATGTTACCTTCAGACCTTTCTGTGAATTTTAAGCACAAATTGGCAGAGGCTGATTGTACCTGGACCTCATATGCAGGAAACACTGCAGGGTGCAAATACACGTTGGTTTTTACCTGCTGAGCCCCAAATTGCTGACCTGACCCATTTTAACTGCATAGCAAATAAAGGCTGAGCTGCTGGCTGACTGGAATCAGCAGAAAAAGCCCAGTTTCTGGATCGAAGCAGGAATGCCTTCCAGTCTCCCATCGGCCCAGCTTCTTCCCCAGGCCGTAATGGAGTGGGGCTGCGAGAGAGGTGAGCACAGGAGGTGACTGCCGACTTGCAGGCCATCGGAAACAAAGGAGGAAAAGAAACTGTTGCCCGGTGCTGGTAACACTTTGGGCAAATAGAGCAGAATGAGAAAGAAGGTGAACTGTGTCCTGTTCTATGGGAGCGTCATTTGTCCATTTCTGTCACACGCGCGCATCCTCCAGGACGCAGCCCCCAGCAACAGGCGCCTCCAAAAGCAGCGAACGGGCACTTCTGTCCATCTGTGAAGGAGTTTGCCTAAAGCCTGTGGTGACCCTGCAAACTGCACTTTGTAAAAATGAACTAAGAAAATGTGAAACGGGACCAAATGTTCGGTGCAGCTAGCATGTTATGACCATGCTGGAAAACTGGCAGTTAAATGAATGTGGTTTGACGTGCAGTTTATCTCTCGGCTTTTCGGTAACACAGCGAAGCTGTAACCATAAGATGAGGGTTTGTTTGTTAATTCATCTTTTTCCTTTCCCAGCACTTAATGTCTCTGGGCATTTATGCAGCTACACATAAAACTGCACATTTAACTGCAATACTGCATGTGTGTGTACTGTATGCACTGCACGTGTACATTCATAGATTTTACACCGGCTTTAGGCCTGAGCTAATGTGAAAAATAGGAGCTCCTGAGGACTGAAATGAAAAAGCCCTGATATAGAACTACACTCTGAAAGATTTCCAGAAGAAACAAACACTGCAGGGTAGTGCCAGAGTTTGGTCTCCATCCATTGCAGCGCCATCGTGGGTGGAATGGGTCCGTTCGCGCAAGGACAGTAAATGCAGGCCCGGCAAACTGTAGGCCTTCCGTCATTTATTTCATTCAAGTCATGCTCTCTTAATCAAACTTTTCACACTTGGGCAGGGTTGCAAGTTACTGTCTTATTGAGCCAGGAGTTCAGAATATCGGTTCGGCCCTCAGGGGTGACCCTTCTGCCTGTCACACTGCACCTTTGGGTTCCACATCTTCATGAAGCCGCTGTGCAAAATATAGGCAATAGTGCTGAATGACGATTTACACCGATGGCACAGACTTACAGTAAAATATTAAGAAAGACGGCCCGGTTGTTCCTCCCCTGCATTCCGCATCCTCAAGTCCATGTCTCATGCGCAGACCTCTGTCTTCCAGCAGCGTTCTCTCCAGACCTCATTTAACAACACAGTTGCTTGTTCTGCGTGGGAGTCAGACGGTGGGCTCACCAACAGACCTGATGCATCAGCAGGACCTGCAAGGCGGCTGCTGAGGGCCACAGCTCTGGTCGCTGTGGGCGGTCAGCAGCCTCCAGCCAGCATGGCTTCTGTCAGGGCGGCCAACTTTCAGGCTGTAAGCAGGCCTGAAACTTCACTAGGAGGAATGAAAAGTTCTCCTGGCATCTGAACATCTGCGGTGATGCAGCGGAACAACCAGACACCCTGTGACATCCTGATGTCTCGGTACCTTTTCTGCTCACATAAATAGCGCTGGAGCTTCCTAAATAGAATATTATAATGCTTACAGTTTTGTTCTTCTGTGAATGAAGAGCAGCCAATGTTTCGCTACTTATTCCCTTTGCGGCCGTGCTGCTGTGACCCAGTGCTGTTCTGCTGTGCTGTTAACCACCAAATGGAAAAGATTTATGCTACTGCACCCAACCATGAAGACACGCATGTTGAACCTTGGGGGAAAAACACGTTTACTGTTGGACAAAAGGAGATAAAACAAAGCAAAGGTGTTTTGTGACTGAGGACTGCAAGTACAAACTAAGCAATTCTGCACTTTTATTGTTCTGTACAGTCCTGCCCATACAGGGCAGTGACCGACATCCCTACAGCCCAACCCTAAGGTTTGCAGAAGGACTGCACAGAAATGTAAGTGCTTTAAAAACTGTTGCCGAAACATGAAGCAAGGGTGCTCGTATTAGACGGAACTCAGCTTTTCTTTGGCCCCCCCAGGCACACAGAGGCTGTCAGACCTCTCATTTCTTGCTTTGGTGCTTTTGGTGCTTGGGCCCCTGACTCACAAGTGCTGCAGAAACTGAGCTTTGCCTCGATGTGTTTCACCCTTTCAGGCACACATTTGGAAGCTGCACTACAGCTTTGATGGCACTGGAGCTCTTTGTGACTGTGGCGTGGGGAGGCAAACCGTTCGTACCCGGCAACTCTGTCGATGTCTACTGTGGGGGGGGCAGGACCAGCGGGAGACATGGCAAGGTTACGGAAAATCAGCCCCAAAGTTCACTGTGCGGTGACAGGGGAACCTCGTCCATTTTCCAGCTCAGGCGTGCAGACTCCTGCTGGATCTTTTGGGACGAGGACCCCTGCTGGTCAGAAGGGCAATGGCTCCCGGGGGTTGTGGCGGTACTCTAGGAGTAAAAATGTGGGTAAAAAGGCAGGTTTTGCTCTATTTTTTATGAGTATTTCTGATGTTTTAAGTGGCTTTTGTCAGATAAGTCATGGCGCAACTCTTTCGTCAAAGTGATATTTAGGGCTGTGCTGATTCTACTCAGCCCGCTGTGAATGCAAGGGTAGAGCTTTCATTTCCTATATGAATATGAAGATGAATTCCATTTTCATTTCATGTTCCTGGTTTTCCTCATTCATCCAAGCATGACTGTAGCTGTTTTGTCCACCAGCTTATACTATCTTGTATCTTAGAAACACAGCTTTGTAGGAGCCCGAAAACAAACCGTCATCGCCTGTAAAAACACAGTTGTCAGTGTTTAAGATTTTGGGGCTGTGAATGTTGTACGGTTTCGGTAAAATTGACGAATGTGTGTGAGCAACTGTGCGGGGTGAACATTTCCTCTTATTTTTAGGCTTATGGAACTGCGATGGCATGAGGTAAAGCGTGATTTATTCCACTGAATTTATATAGGGAGCAAGTGCGTGCACGCGTGCGTGTGTTTGTGTGTGTGGGTGGATGCTTGCGTGTGTGCCTCCATCCCTCTGGACCATTTCAGCAGCTGTGACACTTTATTTGTGACCGGTATCCCATCATTACGGTCTCACCGCGGATCCTTTCCTCTTTTTTAATCCTCTTTTTCTGGGAAAGATGATGGACGCCAAACTGACCAAAGCCAAAACTGCTGTCAGGACCAAAACACGGAATTCCCCCTCATTTTGTTTTCCTGTTGTCATCCTTCAGGCATTCATCTTCTTCCCATGCAAGTACTGTACAGTTCCTCTTAAAAAGCCCCCGCTAACACGTGACTCTTCGAGCTGCTGCACAGTCGGGCATTAAGTGCGAAACGTCGATTCCTCAGGTGGATCTGCAGTTGTGCCGAATGTGCAGCTCTGGAAAATCCAAAACATTGCTGCTCACTGTGGATGAAAGATGTGCTGAGAAAATGCAGCAAACTACAGCGCACGCTGCGGATGAACACTGAGTCGCTGCAAGCAGCGGGTGACCATGAGCTTCTCTCCAACCCAGAAATTTCTGCCGTGGAACCAAACAGCTCCTGGCCAAGCAGCTCTCTGGAACGCAGCGTCCGTCCCGCTGGCAGCCGAGCACGAACACTGGCCTGGCACCCGAAACTTTTACAACTGTGGTTACTCGGGCCAGGAGCAAAGGCTAGGCCCAAAAGCAGCCTTCAGCATCGACATGCGCAACGCCTAAAATAGCCTCCACACATCTGCATTTTCTCAGCTCGCAGCTTGGTTCACCGTAAAGCCATCTTGGCCACGTAAATGGGACAAATGGGGCTTTGGGGAGGGCTGTGTGTGCCATGGATAACAGAAAATTAAAGGCCAGACTAAGGAAACCTTTTATGCAAAAAGATCAGAAACCCCTGCTCCTGAAAAATGCCACTGTAGCCGCTCCACTTGTTTCTGCTGCAATTTCCCCGTCGCGTTTCGACGTCGTCTGCCGTTCTGCTATCGGACTTTGTCCCGTGAACGGCTCGTGCAGGCAATACGACAGCTCGTGGCAAAGAAAAACCACAGCGGGGGGTGCCTATAGAAGTTTCTCACCATCCTGGACTTTGCACGCTTCATTGTTTTGCGGTGACTTTAATGTCAAAGTGAAGACGTTTTTGTGCCCGTCGGGCGAATCGACCGCAAGAGATAAACGCAAATGAAATGAATGCGGAAGTGTCGGCCCGTTTAGGTCAGCGTTTAGCAGGGCACAGGCAGCGCCGGGGATAGTTCTGGCTTTGGTGCCGTTTGTGTCCGTTTTGCCCATCCCGACGCTCACATCAGCAACCATTAATCTGCCAGATGTGTTTCACCGACAGACGGAGGGACGCGGTTACGGGCACTCGGCTCCCCGACCGTCCGTCTAAGAGCCCCATTTCCCAGAACATTAAAGGGGTTCGCAATTTCTGTGCGATTACGCGGAGCTCATTGGGCCACACTGGAGGCAGAACCGAGAAGCCCGAGGCTTCGATTTTGGGTCTGCAGTGCGCTGGGCCGCCACGTAGCCTTTTGCCTGGATGGGGACCCTGAGGGAGCTGCACTTTCCATGTCCTGCCACTGACTCTCAGATGGACTGAGGTCTGGCATGCGGCTTGGCCGCTCCAGGACGTGACATTTTTGTTCGAGAGCTATTCCTCTGCAGCTCTGTGTGCATCTGACTTTGCTCTCCTCCTGGAAACTCCACACTAAAATATCCTCAAACGGCTGGGCTCAGTATGCAGCCGGCTGCGACCCTACGCTGCGCTGACGCGAATGAAGTTCTCTGAGACAAAGCCCATGGGTTCATGTCGGGATCGATCCTCTCGCGGTCCCACGTGTCCTTCGCCGAACTGCCACTTTCCCCCGTCAGACGGCAGCCAGAGCTGTTCATCCCCTGGGTTCCACTCCAACCTGCGCTGCTGCAAACATGTTGAAAGAAGCCGGTCCACACCTTGCTCATTTTTCGCCAAGCCAGCCAGCCAGCCTGCATGAAATTGGCTCCAGGCCATGTGGGAAATCCCTGGGGACTTTTTCTTTACCTTCTTTAAAACCACTTGTAGTTTTCTGAGTTTATTTTTAGCAACAAAATTCCCCTTCCTTCCTTCCTTCCTTCCTTCCTTCCTTCAGTTCAACGGTGCAAGCATTTTGTCAGTACATTCATTTAAAAACATCTTTGTGTTCATTAAATCTGAACACGTGACTCCAAATATGTACGATTCAGTAAAATGCCTGTAAATTCAGTATTTATTGTATTTTTTTCATTTTAAGGCTTATATGCATGTATCCCCTCCTATTAAGTGACTGGAATTTTGTTCCCGAAAATGGATTGGACTTTAAAAACGCAGACAATGGGATTATTTATGATTTATTACATTATTGGTTTTGGGGAAAATTCCATAGCAAGTTTGCCCCGAAATCATCCCAAGTGACTCCTGTTATCACAGAGAAAAGGGGATGAGTCTGTTGTCCTCACTCGATTCCTTTCTCGCGAGCATCTGCTCATTTATGCGGCCGCAGGCTCTTCGCTGGGTCCGGTCAACGCAGCTACGCTGCCGGACTTTGCGGGGTCTCGGATCCGAAGCCGCTTCACGTCCGGCCGCCTTTAATTTCCCTATTAATCACGCTGTAGAAAGCGAGCAAACTTGGCTGAACCGCGAGCTTCTCGCAAAGGAGGGCAGCAGGGATTCTCCGACGCTGACATCATGCATCTGCTCGTGCCCGACTCCCGAGCCCAGGCACGTCATCCGACGCCCGCGGGCCGCAAAGTTCACAACGGCCCAAGGGGACCAAACTGGCAGCCGGGGGAAGCCAGGAAAATCAATTATTTACCCGGTGTCTCTCGCAGCCGACGTCACCCGGCTGCTGCCTCGTGCAGGAGGTGCCGAGAAGCCGCACGTGGACCGCGGGGTTCTCGCTGTCTCACCACCTGGCTTGGTTTGCCTGCAAATATTTCATGGTTCCCCTTGGTCCACAAACAAATACCTGCGTGTTTAATCAGAGCTCAGGTAGGAACAGACCCTCCGGCGGTCACAAACGGTCAGTCGTTCAGGAAACGTCCGACCGTGGTGCGAAAGAGGTTGTTGGTGAGGTCAGACCAACTGCGGCGAAAGTCAGGGATCAGCTTTATTCTCCAGTGCCGTAAGCGTTGCGAAACATTGTTTATTTCGCCAACAACCAAGTCCGTTGTTGTGTTTATTTACCAAAGTTCTCTTTTTCAGCAAAGGTCTCCCAGCCTTTAACTACAAAATGGCAGAAACAGCTGGACAAACATGATTCACCCAGATCAGCTTGTGGATGAACTGCTAAACAGCTAAATCGAAGCAGATGAAACGGAAATCTTCTGCTTCGCAGCCGACCACCCGCTGCATTCAGCACATCCCGTGGAGTGTGTGTGTGTGTGTGTGGGCTGGGTGAGCAGGTTGCTGTATGAGGCCTCCACATTGCCATCGTGTGACAAGTGCACGCTTGAACCTCGACTGCCTTAGACCCCTTCTACGGCATCTCGGCGAAACGTCACCGGTGGGGGAGCTGGCTTGTCCGACGCCACATCTCCCAACACATCATGTTCTCGCGAGGACGAAGCCACTTGAGCAACACAGAAAAAGTGATCATTCAGGATGTTGCCCTTCTGCTACATTCGCACATTCACAAGCCAACATATCCTTGCCGTCTTATAGCTTCCGTTCAGCTGGCTGTAATACATGCACATTGACCCAGGCGCTTGACTCCAGCTGCACTCTTATGCTGGTTCGCAGGTCTCCGTGCCGCTGTTACTGATACAACCCACACGATGCTGAGGGGCAATGACTTTATTTGTTTTCACCTCATTTTTCTTACACAAAAATCACCTTGTAGAGTTTTTTAAAATTCCCCAGACTTTTTTAGAGTCCTTTGGGCTGGGGGGAGACTGCCCCCCCCCGAATGCACCATTGTTTATGAGCCAAATCAAAACTGGGAATTTGGCTGAATTCATCCTAAAAAGTACACAACACAACAACAACGGCATAATTATTTATGAAGACGATCGTGTGACTTCAATGCCGACTTCTTGCTGAAATTCTTATTTGTTAAGAGCATTCTCGCCGCACCATTCTGTCCCTCTTTTCCCATCTGTGCATCAGGGCCTTCGGCTGCTGTAAAGCACAAGGCCTTCGGGGGGCGCTCTTGCACTTTAGGCTGCTTTGTTTAGGCACAGACCTTTTTACAGGCCGTTTTCTGTCTTGTACCACATTTTGTCTCAGAGGAACATGACAGAGAGCCTTTTGCGCCCCCTTTCACTGCGCTTTCCCAGTGGGCATAAGAACAGCGAATCCATGGCAGTTACACACAAACCGCCTTGTTTTGATTAAAATGGAAAATTTGAACCATTTCTCTGGTTATGATGTATTCCTTTAGGCTAAAGTTAGTAAAAACTTCACAGTTAAAGACTTTCAGCCCCTTGTTTGTTTACAGAAATCTTCATTAAAGCTGTATTTCTGTATTTATTTATCCGAGTGAGGAAGGCCGGCACGGCAGATGATGAAAATCAAGACAACAAGGAAACGCATCCGGCGGTTCAGGAAGGAGAACAGATCACAGGCTTGGCGGCGGCTCGGCGGCTCGGATCAAACGCGGCGGCTCTGGGAGCCTCGACTGGCGCTCCGGACCTTCTGAAGCCATGCGATGCCGAAGCCTTTTCCTCTCCGGGCTCGAGTGAAGCTAAACCAAGGCAAGATGAACCTTCAGCGTCCGCAGAAGGGCAGCAAGACCGATGACTGACGATGATCTGATGATGACCGGCTCGGTGATGGTGACCTCAGCCTCCCTTGAGTGTCCTCCCTGCTCAGCCCAAGCCTAAAGAGGGCTGAAGTGCATGGCATTGAATCCCATGGCTGTGGTCTTGTTGCCGCTGGATGCAGAGGCGAAGCCGGTCTCTGGGATGAGTGACCTCCAGACGTCTTTCCAGCAGCCGACGTGCCTGTGCAAACCTACAGCTGAAACAAAGGGGTTGCTATTTTCACGTAAACGGCACTTCTGCTGCTGCCTACTGTTCGCGCCAGCCTGGCTTGCATTTATTATACAGCATTAGCATGAAGACATGAGAAACGCCCCCACCTGCTACCAGCACCCTTTCATCAGCATCCTATGCCCCCCGCTGTACTCGTAATAATCATTCCACCAGATACAGGCGTAACTTTAATATTTAACATGAACCCCCAAACCCTCTGGAACATAAGTCCACAAACATGGGATTTTTTTTCTCGTTGTCTTTGACCTTTAAAAATTCAGCCCGATCTCGCATGCTGTCTATGCCAGCAGTTTCTCTTTCTCTTTCTTCTCTTTGTTTTAAAAGCAAAGCTTCAGTTCTCAAGTGCGAGTGCCCCCCCGACACACACACGCTCAGCATCGTCTTCTGAAAGTCCCCGCGTGGGTATTGTTCCACCTGTGCTAATGAATACATGTTTAAATAATATCTCCCCGGCCCACTTGTCTCCTGCTCCTCCATGTCTGTGAAGCTCACAGAGATGTTAGTGGTTCCCATGAGCGAAGAGGGAGCCAAACTGTGAGTCTTGCAGGCTCGGGCCCGTTTGCGCACGGCTGCTACCTAATTCGCCTGCTCAAACGGCTGCTTTCGTAGCCTTAAACTCGACTTCTCCGGAAGCGGTGGCGACAGCATTCGGCATCCGGGAGCCAAGGAGAGCGTCTCCAGCCACAGCCCGTGTGAGGCCTTCTAGGAAAAGCTGGACTGCGATGAGCTCCATTTTCTGGACTGTCACAGCCTCACAATTCAGCTGCTGCTTTTAATATCCCCAACTGTGATGTTAAATGTTTTCGGCTAAATGGGCCATTAATGATATAAGAACTTTGGCTAATGTTTCTGTTGCGGGCTGATCGGTCCCAAAAGCTTCTTTTTGCTGTTTTATAGAGACTGTTGAAATTGCTCATTTCTTTTATTCACATTCAGATACAAACAAAAGATTAATCAGCCTGGTTTATTCTTATGTGTCATAGTGCTGTTTCAGAAAATTTTTTGAATTTTTTAAACCAAAGCGTAGGATGACAAATAGTGAACCTACACTCCTGTCTGTGCCTCAATCTGTCAATCAAACATAAAGCATAGGAAATCCCCCCCAAGATGGACACTGGCTTGCGCTGCTTTCTGTGAAGGCCCCCCCCCCCCCGACCTCCACATCTTTTCTTTCCAGTGGCTCGGCAGCTTCGCTTGATGGTAGGTGCGAGGCCTCCAGTCGACTGTATGCAAGCACAGATGAAAACACCAGAACGTCCAGCCAGTCTGATCCTTCTCACAACCAAAGTGCACAATTGTGGGAACTGCACGTGCTGAACCTCTCAGATTAAAATTTGCACCACTGCTCTCACACACTAGCAGTTCCAAGGCAGCCACTTTAAACTTTAATCCAAATCTCACGTAAGTAAAAAGCAGGGACTCAGCAGTACAGCGAATCGTCGCATTTTGCTTGCACAGTAAGGACACAGCTGCAGCTCCAAATGACTGGCGTTCAAGTTTTCAGTGCAAATGAGAGTCCCTCTGCTTTATTGCACCTCACCAGGGTCCTCAGCATCTTCACTCTCTGGCTGTGTGTCGGCCAGAAGCAGCGATGCATCAGTTTATTGCTCCTCATCTGCGCATCCCACATGGCAGAGCAACAACTTTGTCTGCAAATATCACCACAGATTATGCACATGTGGGCAAAGAATGTAAACTTCCAAGACTTAATTCTGTCAAGTGTAAAGTTTCCTCTACGTCACCGTGGCCCATTAGCGGCAGAAAGCAGAAACTCTGAGCGGCAAACCTTGAATTATAGGTTAACCTTCATATGAGTGAAAGGCTGTGGGGTTTGTCCCCACACCAGACCACTACCTTTCACCCAGAGCCAAGCTGCATCCTGCGTGGTTCACTCCATCAGGCAGAAGCACGCCTTCTGCGTTATGAAGCCACTGCTTCTGAGGGCACCCAACAAGCCACCCCACAAAATGTACCATCTGAATACGTATTCATATGTAATACACGTGGAAGCTTTTGCTGTCACTACAGCTTAATTATTATTTGGGATAAATACATGCCAGTGTTGTCATCTGCTTAGGGACAGACCCTACAGATGAAAAGCAACCCCACATCATTATGCTGCCACCACCGCCACCAGGTCTTCACCGTTGCAAAGTGTTCTTTGACACCTTGGCAGTCAATTGGAATGAATTACCATAGTGGCCTGATCCCCAAGGACTCACTGGTGTCCTGCCTCAGTGTCACAGACACCACAGCCATTATGAAGTGCTGTGAGAAACCATGTTTGTGATCCGTCATCATCTGCATCCCGCTGTCCACAGACCTACAGCGGCATCTCATCCACAACAGATTGCCTGAGGACATCACTGCTGCAGCGCATGTGGCCCTGGCCCGTCGCTCTTTCGCGGTTCCCACTGGCATGTGGCTCACCTGTGCTTTGCTGCACTTTGTACTGTATTTTTGAAGGATCCCTACAGGTGTAACATCAATGGCCACATATCAGCTTGTCCGTGCAAATTTTCACTGCTCGTGTTGCTTCATTGTTTGAGCAAAGTTGTTGTCCAAAGTGAGAATGTTACTACGGTAAACAGCTGCTATTTCACTGGAGCATCTCTGCTGCAGTGGCAGGCGTCATAGCAAGTGCTGGTGAAGTTGATGCTTAGAGCTGCTGCCTTTCAGTCAAAGGGCCTGTGTTTGAGTCCCACTTCTTGCTGTAGTAGCCTTCAGCAATTGGCTTAATATGAATTGCTCGAGTGTAAATTACCCGGCTTTCTAAATGGGTAAATGATTAAAAAGTAGCTTAAAACTAAAAGTCATTTGGTTGAAACACATTAGTTAAATAAAAAAATGATAAGCAATTTGCTCAATAATGAACCATGGCCCTTCGCAGTACTCGAGCAGCATAGCTTCAAGCTGCAACCGTGCCTCTTCTGCCAAAAGGTGCTCGGGAAGCCACGGAAGTTGTGGTTGTGTTTCATTTTGCATTGCAGTTCATCGCCAACAGCGTGCGAGACTGTAACTCACAGAGCTTCTGCAGCCGAATTTAATGCAACAGGAGCCACACTACAATGGCGGCGACACTAAATACACCGGCAGCGCCACCCCCTCGAGATGAGCAGTGTGAGACAAAGCCTCACCTTTGGGGAGTTTCAGGAGCAAGAATTCCCCCTTTTCACACACAGCGTTACAAGGGTTCCCTCAGCAGCAGCTCCTATCAGCTACCTTTGGCCAAAAACAATATCGGCCGCAAGCTGGACCCCGCTTGCTCTTAGCATGGTTAGCATGGGTCCAAGCGGCTACGAAGCTCGAGGCCCTTTTATTCGTGGCAGCAATGCGGAATGGTGGACGAACGCGGTGCAGCTCCCCTGCTCCCCACATCACTCTTCTGTTCTGTCCTGTTCCGTTTCATAGATGATGTCACTGTTCCCAGGCGGCTCGGCTCAGTTTCTCCATTCGCTCAATTATTTACAGCGTCTAACCGAGACACTAGATGCTTCAGATGGCTCCGCAGCGCCACACACACCCGCCGTGAAGCGCACCTCCTGTCAGCTCTGCCGCTGCACACCCTTGATGTGCACATAGCAGCTTTTTCATGGCTGCACAACAAATATTTCAGCCCCTTTTCCACACAGCCTTTTTTCTCAAGGACTCAGCAAGGGAGCCCAGAGACAACACCGCCACTGGATACCATCAATCCATCAGGCTCAACACACGCAGGTCCGACGGAAAAGGGAAGGGGAAGCAACCCCAGGAGGCTAAGCACTTAAGACGAAGGTGAAGCCCACCCACGGACCATTACCGTTCATTTATGACGCATCCCAAGGACATTAAATAAATGTACTGCATGTTCCTTTAATAAATTAAGATGCTGATAAAAACATTTTTCTTTTTGTAGTGCTTTTTTAATGTGGGAAAGAATGAGCGAAAGCCCACACGAATCCCAGGAGACATCATGCTGATGAGCACACGCCGACCCCGGAAATGTAGAACCACAAAGTCTGGGTCTCCGAGGGAGCGCGCACAGCCCTGTGGACCTTCCAGGCGCAGAACTTGGCCGGGGTGGATGGTGGTGCTCAAGAGGGCCCCTGAGCCCAAGATCCGTGCCGAAGCACCGTCATTCTCCAGGGGTCAAACGGAAGCTTTCAGAAGCACAGAAAGTAAAGTCAGTTACCGCAGCACGAACCAGAGGTCAGAACAGGGCTGTTCTGTACAAGAAGCTCAGTATAATGCAAGATCTTACCTATGGGTTGAACATCATCTCACATCCTACCGTGCATCTCTGTTCGCTGCGGAAGAAGGAAGCTTGGCGACGAAACGCCACCGCTCTCGCTCTAAACAGCCCTATGATTTAAACCAGAGACCGAGCCTCTGAGTTCCACCCCAAAACCACAGCTATTCTCTCCTTTGCGGATGGGTGACAGTGGTTTTGCCTTTGCTGTTGCTGGTTTGTTTTGTGCAATGCATTCTTACCGTTTAGTGAGGCGTTACCTGCAGAAGATCCGCGCTTCACTTTGTTCATCGTCTGGGTAAACAGGAGCGCCAGTTAGGACCGTCTTTCCATCTCATCGGTGCTTCCGGGGGATCGGCTCTCCGGGTTTTTCATGCTGTGCTCACTCTTTGCGCTTTGAATGTTAACAGTTGAATACAGCTGTCCTCAGCTGGGAAATGCGTCTGTTAACTTTGTTACTTTGGTATGTAAAAAAAGTGCATGTTTTAAAAGAACATAAGAGAGTGACAGCCCTGAGAACCAAGTGAGATGGTTACCCAGCAACCTGGCCACTCACCTTATCCCGCCAGTGACAGCCAACATTTTTAGCAGCTACTTAAATCCTTTAACAAAACGGCAAATATATCGGCAGGAGAGAAATAAGCACAAGTTAGGTGCAAGAAGCCTTATGTAATCACATAAGGTGCGTGCATTTGTGAAAAGACTCAACCTACACACTGACGCTTTCATGCTCAGGACCCCCCGAGAGGGAATAATCTCATAAGAAGATCAAAAAGGGGCAGGTGCTACGCACAGGGAACCTGGCTCGCAGTTGTGCCCCAAAGAGTTCTAATGAAAGGGCTGTGAAGCAGCTGAACCCGACTGCTTTAGAAAGCGTGGAGGGGAGTTGCTCACAGAGTCCCAAAAAAATCGAAACAGCCCGGGGAAAGAGCAAACCTACAATTTCCTGAAAACACCGCCTCCCAAAATCCACAGTGGTTTGAGAAGCAAAGCTTGAAAATTAAATAATTACAAGAAAAATAAAAATAAAAAAATCCACATTGTGGCCCAGCATGCAGAAGATCTCCAGATGCTGTCTATGGAAGATGCTGTAGCAGGGACAGCGTTTCCAGGAGGAGCTTGCGCACAGGACCGGGCTTGTCCTGAGGATGAAGAGTGACGGGTCCAGAGATGGGAGGCTTCGGTCATGGCGACCATCTGTAGAAGGGGTGGTGTGTGCTCACTCTCTCTCTTTTTCCCACCTACTAAAGGGGGCATTTAAAGTGCGAACGATGAACAAATAAATACAAATACCACCGAGGTTTGTGTCCTGTCTCCTCTAGACGGGGGCACGTGTCAGATGATCACGTTCCTCAGATGAGAAGGGATTACAGGGACTGCAGCTGAAAGCGTCTGCAGGCGTGGGCGCACTGAGGTGTGAGGCCCCGGGAGCACTTCGAACCGAGAATCTTCTGCTTGGGGGTTGGGGTCCGGGACCCCTTTAAGGTGTGAGAATTAGAAATAAAATATGACTGCATTTCTCTGACTTCTCCCCCATTCTCGTCCTCATTGGACAAACACAACAAATAATCTTAAAATTGTTTTTTCATTTCAAAAAGCGATGTGTGAGTGGGGGATCAGGACAGGAATCGCAGTGTCTGAATTGCCATCAACAAAGTCAGGTGAATGAATCTAAATTGATGCTGGTAGCTACTGAACGATGCCGTTTACAGGAATGGATAGGAAGTCCATCAAGGGTTCAAGTTTGAACTCAAAAAGCTCATTTTGTTGACCACAGGTTTCCAAAGTCCTTCTTGGGCTGAAGAAGAGGGCAAGAAGAATTAAAGGATTAAATGGGGCTGCACTGCGAGAGAATCACTATTGATTCATACTTACTGTAACTGTAAAACTGAAGTAAAATATATTGGAATGATATAGTCTGTTTTTAGTTTTGTAAGTTCTACTTGTAAGTCAAACAAAAAGAATAGGACAGGGCAGGAAGGGTTAGGATAGACTAATCTGCCTGGGAAACTTACAAAAACATTATTACATTTAAAAATGTACATGAAATATTCCATCTCTTGGGTGTAGATCCCAGTAAGTGTACCCACAACAAGAAGATATCAAACCTGCTCCTGCCTGATCTGTTTTATTGTGCACAAAATTTTGTACCAAACCATTCCGCCGCGCAGCCTTTCCCAGAGAGAATACCTTGCGGGGTTTCCCCCCGAGCCCAGGATACGTCAGCATCCATTCATCAAGCAAACCAAATTTCAGGTGCTGCCTTTGGGTGCTTCAGGTTAACCAGTTTCCTTTGGGGCCGTGTTTCAGGGATTCATCGCAAGCATTCGTGTCCTGAGTATGCAAAGAGGTCAGGGGAATAACAAAGTCCAAAGCAGCCGTTCCCTGAAGACCAAGGTGCTGTACTTGGGAGGCCGACAGCTGATTTCATACTCGAACTGCACGGCACGGGCCATGCGGTCCGGGAAGTGACACCCGGCCCAGATGCGCGTACACGATGGCACCGACGGTGACGTGAGTGGCAGGCAGGGCAGAAGACGCAGATGCACAACATCCCTGGTTTCGGTCCAGCCCGGTCTGAGGCGGGTTACTTTGGTCCCCTCCTGCCGGCAGGAAGCTGGCTGGAAGTTTCAAGCGCGTTTTCTTCCCTTCGCTTCCAAAACACTGCTGTATTCCTGCACGAACCGGGTTTATTTAACTGGATTTAAGTGATGAGATGCTGCAGAGAGGGAGTGGGGCTCAGCTAAGCTTTTTCATGCCCAGTTCTTTAGTGGAGTGACTCAGCCTTAGTCATCGGCCGAAGCTGGAGGTTTACAAATGTGCAAAACACCTTAAACTGCAACCTTGTCTCGGCTCTCCGAACCTTTTCTTTTCACAATTGTTGCTCTTTCTCGGGTCTTTAGCAATGCTTACAGATGCTTATAGCAGAAAGGCACATATTCTGTACAAGTAAAGCAGCGCATACAGTATTTACGCAAAGCAGTGCCCATACCGTAGTAACAGTACATTAAACTGTGGTAACTTTCCCCTACATGTCAGGTCCGCACACTCGAGCAAAGAACCAGAACCAAGCGGTCTTTTGTTGCTGCCCGCACCTCGTGGGCCTTGTTTCAAGCCCCTTTGAGAAACTCTCTCCAGTTGAACAGAACAGAACTGCTTTGTTTTCCTCCCAGGGCTTCACTGCTTCTGTTTTATTGAGCCGCAGAGATTAAAACAAGGAGAAAGTTGCCCGGTCCTGCTGGAAAATGGATCTTTCATGTCCTTGATGTGAGTGGCAGCGCAAAATAGGACAGCAGCTCCTCCAGGGAACCAGCTGAAGTCCGGGTCTTGCTTACTGTTTTCCTGTCTTTGGCAGGGTCTCTGTGAGGAAATGAGATTCACAAGTGCAGTACAGTCACGTTCAAACAGCCCGACGCCCTCTCTCCCTGTGGGTTTGTAAACCTGTGTCTGGGTTAATGATCTTGCCGCTATAATCAGAAAGGAAACAGATTTATTGACTTGGCCTGGGCTGGTCTCACCGCACACATGTGCCGTGTCAGCCAGCAGCTGTAGTTCCTGAGCCGCTTCGGGTCCTGCAGCGTGAGCGGCAACATCGTCCGAGGTGGGGCGGCGTGGGGCGAAACCTCGCTCGCGGTCATCCGGAGGTGCGGACTCTGCGGAGTTGTAAGGAAAGCGGGTTCTGTCATGGGGTCAGAACCCGACTGGGCCAGAACGAGGAAGAAGCCGCAGGACGCGGTGGACCGTGGCTAAGTCCCCTAAACAAAGTCAGCAGGAGTTCGTTTGACCACCGGGTTCCTGGGCTTAGGTGCGGTGAGAAGCGCTTTCGTGTCCTTCTCGCCAGCAGCTATTTGCCTCCGCAGTGTCACGCAAGGACCCGCCAGCTATTAGCTTGGTTGTTAAACTTGGTGTCAGGATTTTTTTGTAACTGGAAGTTGTCTTTCCGATAGAAATTCTTTTCCGCTGTTTGTTATTATTTTTCGGACATTTACTCATGTATTTCGCACCCTGTTATGTGTCCTGTGCTGCGTGTCCCGTTGCTGTCCTGCTGACAGACTTCAAATTTTATCCTTCACTTTGGGAAATAAGCGTCACGTTCCTATGCCCATTTGCGACCAAAGAATCCACCAGGAAACAAACAAAGACAAGGACAGCCACTGCTAATTGTAAGAAGACATTTTGAAGCGCTTGCATGTGTCCTCCAGCAAAGCACAAAAGCAGAACTCCATGGCCAGTTGGAATTTGGGAACGGCAGTTTGTGCCAATTCATTTATTGCGGTGTCCTGCCTTGTTCGTGATGCTTTTCCGCAGTTACAGAACTCCTTCGCTGTGCCCGAGTTGCAGAAGCTTCCCTTGGGGCCTCGTGCTTCTTGCACCGTTCGCCTCCCGTCTCCCTGTCGAATAGTGGATGTCGGTGCCAGTGTCACCTTGCTTCTGGAGGAGCGCACGCCATTTCTCAGCAAGTCCTGCCGCCCAGGCACACCGCATGCAGCTATTTTAGTGGATTTTGTTCCCCCGAGGACGCTTGCCGAACACCAGCTACATTACAAGGTTGACTCAAAGTTATGCAAACATTTAAAGACGAATGATTCATTCCTGTCCTGTTGAACACCAATGGGGGTGGGGGGCAGGGTAGTGAGGCATGGGCTCAGTTCCTCTGTTGTCCGAGTTGTGTTTCTGACGCCAAAAGCCGAACTGGACACGGCCGGCTTGCATGCGTTCCGAAACGAGCCTCTGCCTTTCACGAAGCCCTTTGGATTTGGGGCGAATCTGAGCCACTCTTGGTTTCCAAAGCGGAAAGTTAAGCCTTGGCATGGATGTTTCCTCAGCTCATCCCTTCATCAAACAATCAAGCTGCTCTCCTCCAGGGCTAAGGTTTAGGTGTTTAAAACCCAAAAAGCCTAAAAGAAAGGAAATAAAATGAAGGAATTGCGTAACTGTTTGAGTCACAAAAATGCGATTAGAATTTCTCTTTTTCCCAGGCTCAGCCCTATCGGAACAAACCAGAGCTGGCATGAAACAAGCTTGGGTCTTTTGTTCTGCTGGCTCTCGGAGCAGTGGGTTCACCATTTCAGTGTCGCCGAATTGAGTTGCAGAAGGCAAATGGTTCTAAAAGGAAGAGACAAGGTTAGGACCTCTGGAGATGCATATGATAGGACTGCCTGGCAAGAAAAGGCTCATTTCAAAGCTTTTGCTAACGGATTGATTTTTTTCTCCCCATCCAAAATATTATAACTCCTCTGACATGGACGTAACCTTTAAAGAACCAACTGGGAATTTCTTGACCTTTAATGTGCAACTTTAATGTTTTCCTCTTTATTTTTAAAACAAAGTTGTGCCATGAATCGTTCTTTGACATGCGTTTTGCAGTACAATAGCAGTGCACCCTGGATTTCTTCATCCTCTGCTTGAAAGTTCTATTTTCTATTTTCTAGAAAATGCCGTTGGGCTTCAGACTCGGTTTTATGCGCCAGTGTAACAACAACAAACACCGCGATGCAAAACAACCCTGGAATGCGGCCGGAACTTGAACCAAGTTGGGAAATCTTCACTGTCATGGAAATATGGTTTTGTCCAGCTATAGAGAGCGGGGCTGGGACTGACCCACTCTTAACACCCAACCCAAACAGCTGCTTCGTACACACTCACATGTTCCTCTGCAGCACATAAAAATGCTTCATAAGGCTGCACCACAAAAAGACTTCCTTCCATCTTCATGGGCCAAGACGCCAACGCCTAACATTTCCAAGCCCACGAGGCCCAAAATTAAAGTGGAAAACATGGACAATACAGCAAAAAACACCCAGGTCTCAGCGAAGGGGAAAGAACTCGGTGCCATAATGCATGACTGTGTCCTTCCTCCCGCCTGGATGTAAGGAGAGGGTGGAGAGTGGAGGTCAGATGGAATTTTTCCCCGCTTTCCTGGCCTGCAGCCCACTGCCTCAAAGCCGGGTCACAGGACACAGCTGCATACGGTTACAACGCTGAGCCCCCCACCACCAAAGCCATCGCGCTAACCTACACTGGGCCTTTTGTTTGTGCTGTCAGAGCAGCACATTGTAGGCATGTGTGGGAGCGACATCGGCGTGCTGCCCCCCCAAGCCGCAGGCTTCTTCTCTGCACCCATGCAAGTTATTTCCTTGTCCGCTGCCCCTCTTCCTACAGCCCTTCGGCCTCAGTCCCCCCTCCGCTCTGTACTTCGCGCTTGCCCTTCCTGTTCATCCCTTCGCTTTGATAATGTTCCCCTTTATTTATCGTCTTTATCTACTCGTTCATCCTCTGTTTGTGGCCATCGGAACGGCGCTGCACGCGGCTGCTGAGCGCCTCCCAGGCTTCAGAAGGCAGAGAGAGAACCCCGTGGCCGCAAACTGGGCGTGGAAACGACACCTCTGTGCTGGGGGGTGGTGAAGGTAGCCAGGTGTTGGGCAGCGCCACTGAAAGCGGACGTGGGTGGCAGAGGCGTTGTCCGCTCTGTTCGGTGTGGCGGCCCCATCCAGCTGACATCATTTGCCCAAACTTTGCTCCAAGGTAGCGAGGAAGCGAAGATTCTTCCCACCCTTCCGGCCAACTGTTAATGAGCAGCTTCAGTCGGTGGCTCTTCTGAAGATCCGGTTTCAGAGGTCTTTCCTTGGAGCTGGAGAGGCGGGCTTGATCGCTGGATGCCTTTCATAATCCAGGCTTTGGAGTCATAACATGACAGTCAGGAGAGGCAGCCCCCACCCAGCTGTGTGTTTCCAGGCACAACCGCTCGCTGGTTCACCGCAACACATGTTCCTAAGAAGCGGTGGAGAGCGTCGCGGGCCAAGGGAATGCCGAAGCAGCCGACATCCCGGCCCAGCCCGTTCGGGGAGAAATCTTGCCCCCCGGCTTTGTTTCTGGCTCCTGGCTTGAACGGCGGAATTAAAATGTTTGATTAAAGAGGAGAAAAAAGCGCATGGGGGGTTGGAGGTGCGGTGCCGGGGGTGGGCTTTTGAGAAAGCCAAACAAAATATGCCCATGAGCTTCTGAGCCACTCAGCATTCCACTTCACTCAGCAAATCTGGCACAGCTCGCCGGTTCACATTTGTTAGGAGGCCGCAGCACAGTGATCTTTTCAAAAGGCCTGGATTTGACCTGCTGCCAGGGCAGCGAGCCAAGCATTTCTCATTCGGCGCTGGCCTGCCAGTGACCCCCCTCGCCCGAGCCGCTTTCAGCAGAAACAAAGTGGCAGCATTGAGCTCGGCCCGGCAGGATGGGACAGGCTCGCATGGGTGGATGTGGAGCGGTGTGGGGGGGGGGGGTCAACGTGGAACCGAGAGGCCCGCGTTTTGGGAACATGTGCACCGCCTTCCTCTGCACATGGAGCAGAAGAATAAGGAGGAAAAACGAAATTGGGTGTCGTTTTGCCCCAAGTGCTTAAGTATAAACACATGAGTACGCTTGTCTCGCTCTCTCCCCAACCCCTGCTTCCTGCTCCGTCTGCAGGCCCACGTCTTCCCAACCCCCCGACCGCCCCCAAGACGTGGGGCCCCGGTCCGGCTGCTCGGCAGCTTCCTCACGGGGGACCGAAGGCAAATTCTCCTCTGGCCAGCGAGACTGGACATTCCTTTGTGTCTCCGTAAGAACTGCTGCCGCAAACGCACGCATTTTGTAGCACAGCTGAGCCAAGTGAAAAGTGTGGGGTGGAGAGCTGGCGCAGGCGTTTTCCTAGCAACCGGAAACATTGCTGCTGGAGAAAATGAGAGTGATTTAGCATCGTGGCCACCGTGGAAGAAAGGGAGCAGGTCAGCAAGATGAGGAGTCTGGATGAGTCCCGAAATCGACTGCAGAAGGCACGAATGTCACGTCCACCACCAGATGCCCCGCATGTCATGGGCTACTGTCAAAGTGGATGAGCAGCCTTAGGTGCCACCACGTTTTGCTTTGACATGGCCCGCCTGGAGCTTGTTACCTTCTGACCCTGGCGCTGCACTCGAACCCCCGACATCACACCTTGGGCAGCATGAAGGGCGGTGGCTGCAACTGTTGTTTTCCACCCAAAGAGCCCTGGTTTCGGTCCCGCTTCCTCTAATAAATGCGGTAAAATATACCCTACTGTACAAGTAGGTGAATCACTGCAAGTAGTTGAGTGTGCAAAGCTAACACTGGCAGAAGTTAAAAAGAATTAGGTGCGACAATAAGGATCTCACAATGGCTGACCCGTGCAAGCACAACCACCATTTTTTAGCTTTAAGCGAGAAAGCAGCTTCCACGTTTGAGAGAGCCGCAGAGTCGGGAGACGGTCCAAAATCCACAGCACACCAGAGAAGCGGTGCTCGGTTGCAGCCAAATGCACACAAGTGTAATTCTGCTTCGGTTTCTGGGAACTGTCCAGCACAGTCCGTGTTCACCCGGCTCCAACATCTGGCTTGGGCCGCATCCTGCCTCAGTCACCTGACTGGGAGCACAGTCGCGCTGCTCGGCTTTGTTTCGCACACTCGGCCTTCACACGAGAGGCTGGCCATTTACAAAATGAATTTTAGGAGTAATAACTCCCGTGAAAGAGCTTGAGCGCCTAGAATACCTAACAAACCGCGCCAGGCTCTAAAACTCCCGTTCTGGTACTGCGGTCGTGTGCAGAGCACTTGAAGCTCATGAGAAAAAGCAACAAAAGTTGAGAAAAGCTTGTGATATGGGGGAATTCCCCCATCTTTTCCAGTGACGCCCTGTTGGGAAATACAAACGCCGGTCTTCCTACACAGCTGGAATGCGTTCAGCCAGGACCTCAGAAGAAGGCGAATCTGCTGACACAACAGATTCTAACATGACTTGCAGCTACAACAGGTTTAGGCCAAAGGCAGAGACAAAGGCAGGAGAACGGGGAACGGAGGCAGAAAGTGGAGCATTTTTACTACTCAAGATGGTCAGCAGTGCCCAAAACACTACGCCTACTGTATATCCAAGCCAACCCTGTTTACCCCCATCGGCTTCTGCCAAGGTACAAGGCACCGAGTAACAGCAGAGTCAAACGTCTGCTCCTACCACCGAGTAGCCACTGCCACGCAGTTTACACTCAAGAGTCTGGCTGATTTTGAAATGTCGACCTGGCAGCCAAGCGGCCCGCTGGCTCGGCTGTGGCAGAAACCTTCGTTCGTTCGCGCTCGCGCTCGGACTTGGAGACGACAGCCATGCCTGTCGCTGCCACAGAGAGGGCGTGCTGTTGAATTTAGGGTTTAAATATGAGGAAGTGACACTGCGCTCAATGCCATTTACCTCATTTGTTTATCGCAACCCGGACTCCTCATACGCTCTGTCCTTATGTCCGTGAAATATTTTAAAATTGTTTTCTTACACAAAATTCTTCATCCGGCAGAAATGGTAGAAAGAGTGCGGCGCCTGAGAAGTCATTGTTCAGGAGTGACTTCAAATGAAGCAACCGCTGCAGTAGGAATCGGTCCAGCGTGCCATTCTGAAGCTAGGAGGACCTTTTGGTCTCCTTCTCTTACCCAATGGCATTATATTTTGGAAAGAAGTCCTGCTTCAAGAGGCTGGGGTTCAGCGACATATAGGCATGATGAAGCTTTTGAATGAGGAAATCACAAAAATGTCACGTGAGGAGTGAAAAAGCATTTCTGTGGCAAAATGTTGCATTTAAAAGCTCTTTCGCCAACAGATGCGTCACACCGTCACGCCAAACGCTCAGAACTCAAAGGTGAGTGAGAATAGCAGGTGAGCAACGGCTTGGCTGCAAAAAGCTGCTGAGCTTAAAAGCAGAAAATAGCACTGAGATATTTTATGACTAAACAAGAACAAAAAGGTCCTTCTTGCCGGAATCGCAGGCAGAAACTCATCGGTTGCCCACGAGGGTGCGTGTGGGCAAATTCAGTTTCATGCCTCGGCCGATCAGCTTGATCTTGAAAATCCATTGCAGGCCAGGTATTTTCGCACAGCAGGTGGTGTTCGGGAGACAATAAAGTGTGCACTCGAGGTTGTTTGTGGCACGCAGCACAGCGCCATTGTGGTTCATTGTTTCGCCCGAATTATTTGAAACTCATTCGATTGTTTTTGCAGCCTTCGACGATTACATAAACTCCGCAGCAAAGGCAGAACGGATGAGACTCGGCTGTGGATCATTTGAAACCATCTTGATGAAAACACTGCAGTGTCCAGGGTTTATAGACCTGTGTTATTCACAGTTGCCAGAGGTGACCAAAATGCTGCTCTTATTGCAATATTTAAAAATAAGTCATAGATAACTAGGGCTACCCTTTGAATCTCAGATCATTTCAGAACGTGACTGCCTGACAGCACTGCCAATAGAAGCACTTCAGCGCTAAAGCAGTGTGGTGACCATGTAATGCGTTACTGCTTCTTACCTGTACACCACTACACCTTTCTGGATTGGGCATCGATTTAAGTTGCGTGGGGGAATGACCATGACTTTTTGACCAGAGGTCAGCACACTATGAAAGTACATAAAGATGTGCACTTGGGTAAGGAACTGGGCCTGCAGTCATCACCTGAGGAAGTGCTGCAGCCTGCGAGACTGGGATGCGTGCAACACATTTCAGCACCAGGCCGCTTCTTTTGCTCATGGCGATGAATGGTTAAAGGTCAGAAAAGTTTCATTAGGCCTCCTTGTGATCCTGTGCTCACAGCTACCCATTACAGCAATGTGCAGGAAGGCATCTTATTGTAACTGTGAGTCAACTGCTTGCAAAAGATGCACCTGGATGCTCCACATGGCTTCGCATTCCTTGTTTGTTCGCAACCACGCAGGGCAGCTGTCATGCGTCACAGTGCAGTCCGAGGTAACACTCCTACGCAGGCTGGATGGGCGTACAGGAATGTGCGTTACCTGTGGGCCAGTACTGAATGGTGCACCTGTGCCACCTTTTGCCTGCTGCGGGGCCGCCGCCATCGTGGGTTTTGTGCCTTAATCTCAGAACACGGAAAACATCAGGATGGTGGGCCAGCAACAGGGCGACTCCCTGCCACCTCTGCGGCTGCCCTCGGGATCCAGGGATCTCACCACGCCGAATGACTTTTTCCCTACCGCTGCAGAGGCTTTCTGTTCTGCTTCATATAAAAGCACACTGGCATCACTTGTAAGCTGTTTCCATAAATACTTGCCTGCTGAAAGTACCGATTTAGCTCTTTTCACAACAACCGTCCATCTGTCGTTTTTTGCTCTGCGACTTTCTCATCTGTTTTTACTGTCGGAAAAGGTTTCTGCGGCATCTCTGATTCCTGTATTTTCACTGCTTCTGAATATGTGATATGGTCTATTTTTCTGTTGACAATTTTTTCTTGTATTCTTTGCATGCTGGAAAGAAAACTTTGTGAACCACAAAAAAGCAGCGACATTCAAGTTCCAAGAAGAATCGCCGAAGGTCCAAGTGTCCTTTTTGATCTTTAATTTCTGGTAAATTCTGAAAAGGATTTCTGCTCTTTAAGTGTTCGTAAGTGTGTGAGTGGGAGGTAGAGTTAGTGCAGTCTATAACTTGATCTTTTGTGAGGTTTTAGTGTTTGGCTGCCCCTCCCTTGTCTGCAGTAGTCCGCAGGTCTGCCCCAACAGTATTACATGACTGCATTTCCTGTACAGACTTGAACCGGTGATCCCCTTGGAGGGAAACGTTGTGTTTTTGCTCACACAGCCAGCTTAGGGGC
Organism: Heterotis niloticus; assembly: GCA_018136845.1. Lineage (NCBI taxonomy): Eukaryota > Metazoa > Chordata > Actinopteri > Osteoglossiformes > Osteoglossidae > Heterotis > Heterotis niloticus. The sequence continues at coordinate 21,528,864 of CM030907.1, forward strand.
CTATTCATTTGCAGCGGGTGATACTGAAGTGCTTCCGCGGTCTCTTTCCCCGAGAAAGCGGTGAAGGGAACAAGCAGACAGATGAGCGACAGCAGGGTGGGGAGGCCCTGCCGCACCTGGCCCAGTAATCCAGCTTCAGAGGGCTGCGGGGATTGGAATCCGTTGAGCCCGGACCTCGTCGGCTGCGTCTCAAAAGGCACCGCACCCTACAGTCTTCATCGCCCGCGGCGCAGACATGAGCGGAGAGGGCAGGCGCACGGCAGCGCCGAGTGCTTCGGGAGCATCAAAGATGCAGCAGCTGAACCCGCAGTAGTGAAGCAACACACCTTACAGGTACACAGGTATAAGCAAAGAGCGCCCCGCGTTGCGTTCGACAGCTGACATTACAAAGTCGGGACGTAACCTGCACATTTATGTCGAGATTAATTTTGTGCTTGTTTGTCCTGCTGCTGGGGAGGCCTTCTGGGGACATCGCAGTTTGTCGGTAGCAAACAAAGACAGGATGGCACTTTCCACCCAGATCGTCCACAGCAGCGGTGAAGCAGTAATTTAAAAAGGAGGGGCAAGAATAACAGAGAAACACTCTCTCCCCCCTACAGTAGTGCTTAGACAAACACACGATAAAACCCCGCTTTAAATTTAGGCCGCTCGGTTGTTTTGCCACGAACGCCTTTGTTCCAGTTCACATCCTGTTGCAAATCACTGTTTCTCGTAAACTTCAATTATTCAACACAAAAACCAACAATTACAACACAGCCTTGGTGTGGGGCCTTTTTAACCACAGCACAGAATTAATCCTTGACGCAGAAGTCTATGTCTGTCTAATAATATATTTATTTCAGAGAGGATTTTTAGCCTGAAAATAAAAAGCTGTGTTGGTCACAGGCAAAAGGGATCGATGTGCTAAAATATGTATTTCAAAAATAAGCAAATAGTTATGCCCCGAGGGCTGCTGAGCTCACAGCAAATCTGGCCTGCGGGCAGGATGGTTACCCGATGGTTAAGGCTCATTACCTGAAGGCTGGTTTAAGTGCAGAGCAGAGGGGTCCAGGCCCGTAGCAGCCGAGCAGGGGGCGCAAAGTGGTGTAGCTGCCCTCGTGTGCCTGGCTCATCTGCCCCACTCTGCCCCACCTACCATGAAGCAGCGGCTGTGGTGCGAGGAAGAAGAGGAGGACCACCAGCGTGCATCTCAGTGCAAAACACAGTGCTCCCCCCATTACCCCGTCGAGCCGCAGTTCCCACCCCAAAGCAGCTGAGCACCGAGGGGAAGTCTCGCAGGGTTCGTACACCGGGTCACGCTGCTGCTGGCAAGTCCGAACTTTGCTGCTTCCACGACGAAGCCTAAATAACAGTTTTATTGACTTATTTTTTTTTTTTATGCAGGTGAAGACCTGCATTGTGAAGCTTCCTTTCATGCCATTTCAAATAATTTTTGTCTTAAACTTCCCATCGCGACTTTCACGTGCAGAGCAGACGTTTCATTTCACCATGAAGCACCGCACAGGGTCCCCCAACACCCGTAAAAACGAAGAAAGATGCCGAATGTCTTCTTGTCTCACCTCACCGCTCTCCTCTGCAGGACGGCGGAAAGGTTTTCCACGTTTGGGCCTTTTGTGTCGACCACAGCGTGTTTCCCCGCCACGGCTGTGGGGAAAGCATGGGCTGGGGCAGCTGTGCGAGAGAAGGTTCCGGGGTTTGGAAGCGTGCGGCAAAGATCGGCAGCCAAAGGAGCACGTGTGCATTCAGCCTTAGAAATGTCACAGCACTCCCGCTTGGTTTGCTTACCGTGTCGTCCGGTCTGCGATCGTACGAGCACTTCTGTGTCAACTCAGGTGACTGCATTTTTCTCTGCAAGTTCTAGGAATCACGTAGCACAAAAATGAGCTCACCATCACAGCGTGAGAAACATCAGTCCCACCGTGCACGTGGAATGGGGCGGCGGTGTCACAGCCACAGGCTCCCCTTGCAAGGTGCGGTCTTTGAATCCCGGCTCCAGGCGTAGTTCCCTTGACCAAGGCGCGCACCTGAAGCCCTGCGTTCAGCACCGCTCTGCCGCATCAGTGCACCGATAGGTATAAGCATGGTGAAGTTGTAAGATGCTTTGGCAAAAAGAGTCAGCACAAGAGCAACTGTTATCCTCACAGTGAAAGCAAGCAACGCATAAGAACATAAATAAAAATCAGTGCTCATGAAGTAAAACGTGAAGATGGACGCCAGCACCCAAATGCAATAACAGTCTTGTGGGGGAAAAAAGCAGAGCGGAACTGAACTGGAACTGATTTGTTTCCTTCCTCTGACGGGGTGCAATATTTTACACATGAAATATGAAATAACTTAATAAGACATTTTGCTGCTTCCTAGTACCCGCTAACTTGTGTGAACCTGGAGAAAGAGTGGCGAGACGAAGTGGCTCCGTGACCAACCTCTCCCTGCTACACGCACGGTGCCAGGGCAGCGGCAGGCCTCGTGGCTCCGGCTCCGCTGCTTTCACCACCAGGGTGGTTTCTATGGCAACAGAACAGCTCTCCATGGCCAAAGCTGCTCTTGGAGCATCATCATAGGAAAAAAATCCCAATTCATTTCATCCATCTTTGGAATTTGAAACGTACCTTCAAAGGCGCTTCTGGTTGTCCCTGCAGCTGCAGAGAGGCAGTGGGCTGCAGGTTTATATATAGACCGGATATCTTTAGAAACCCGGTGAGAGAGACAGAGACAGCGACAGGGACGGGGGGCACTGAGAGTCGGAAGGCTTTGAGGACCGAGAGGAAAGACTTTCTGGTGGCTGTGCAGCGCAGCTAAAATTGAGGGATTTAAAAGAGCTTAAGTGTGACACCAGTTTGCTGGACTTCAAAGCCTGCCGTGCATAATGGAGAAACGATGTCTTGAAGCTCATTTCACCCCGTCGGTGCAAACCCTCACGAAGCACGCAGCTTTGCAGGAGGGCAACTCGGACCACTTTGAAGCTCCCCTCCTGCTTCGCCTTTGTACACAAAAGCGATGTGGATTAGGACTTTGGCGCACAAAACATTGGGCGCGAAATTTGAAAAAATCCTGCGTGTGTTTTCTTACAACAACAAAAGTTCAGATTTCATTCTTGCTTTGAGTTTCATGAAACCACATCAGCTCTTGTGTACTTCCTTACTTTACAGCACATATTTGAAGAGTAATGTCATCCTGGACAAAAAGTTGAGGAATTTACATGAATTTACAAGTTTCGCTAAAGTGGACACACAGACTCCACGCTGGTGCAGGGTGCGGTGGCAACACAAAAAGGAAAGCAAAAGTGAAAATCACTTGTATGCAACACAAAAGGGGGCATCGATTTAAAAAATCATGGCCACGGAAAACAGCACAGAGCGCGGCGTCCCTCCTTGGCTGCTGCCGCACGCGTGGATGCCGAAAGAAGGAAGTTCGTGGCGCACGGAGCAGCGCTTTGCAGACTGTTTGTGCAGCTGCTGGAAGAGAACGCGTGTTTCCCCCCGGGGCTAAATCGTGTCCGCAAGTCATCGCAGGAGTTTGTAGCACATCCATATTTGCTGCTCAGTTCGCTTCGGAGGCCTTAAACCATAAAGAAATGTGACTTTTCAGCAGTTGAGTGACCCAAATTATACAATAGACTTGGCTGCTCATCAAAATGTGTGGGAACTTCTACACGCAGCCCAGCACAGAGCGAAGGGTTTTTCTGTAAAACAAAGCATCGCACGCGACGGAGCAGCCGAGTCGCCGCGTTGTGGACGTTTGGCCGCAGCCTCTGCTTAAATGCGGCCAAATGCGTGAGATGACAGCCAAAGTCTGAAATGAACCGGGCTTCGAGCGGCTCCGCAGCTCGCTCACGTATTCTCATTTATTCCGTGAGAAACACATCTCAGAATTCACAAACGGACTTTTCAAAGCTGAGGGCTGGTAAAATGGTTCGTGCGGATCTCACGCCCGTTTGTGTTGACTGCGCTCTCGGCTCAATTTTACACGTGGCTCCGAATTTATGCTTCAGTTTTTGCCTGTTGGAGCAGAATATCTGGGGGTTCCGACTTTCAGGCGAGATGGCTTCATGATGACAAGCTGCAATTTTCTGTTTTCAAATCTTCGCTGCTCTAAGATTTCCTGCAATTTGTTGTACAAAAAAGGAAGCTGCTTTGCACCCCCATGGCAACAGACGCAACTTGCTGGCTTGACTCTTGTGCCATATTTGTGAGCAGTTCACCTTTTCGTGGCTTCCTCAGTTTTTCTCTTCTCCCCAGTTTGTGGGTGTCAACACAAGACGGGTGGTCAAATTCATTCTATTGTCAAGAGCGTGCAAATTAATATTGACACCGTAAATAAATGCATACACACACACCTACATACATATACGTTTATCTGTAAACTAAAATGTGCTGCTCACTAAGCTTTCAATACAAAGTAATATTTGTTACATCTGTACGAGATATTCCTGATGTTAGCAACAACTGATGTTAAAACGTGAGACTTTCACGCTGGCAAAGCAAACACGGCCTCGGGTATCATGCCATGCAGCTTACTTATGTGCACATAAAGGCTAAAAAACAGGGAATTATAGACCTCAAGCGACTCTTCTGGCTAATAAACGCACCCTAAACCCACATCATAAATGATACCTTACATTTGGCCCTTGCGGTAATGTGCAGAGCAGTGCTCCTTTTAACATTTATCACACACGTTATACAGGACGTAAGGAGTGCTCCTCCATCCATCCATCCATCCATTCATCATCACTGACCGCTTTCTTGTGCTCAGGGCTGCAGTGGTCTGCATCCCAGAATCCTTGAGCGATGGGTGAGCACTCCGCACCCTGGGTGGGACACCAGTCCGTCACCCGATGCTAAACCCTCTCACCAAACTGCACGTCACCAAGTGCATTTTCTCCAATTCTGATTTGTGTATTAAAGGCGCTTCAGTCAGCATTTTGATGAGCGCAGTATTTACGGAACTTCCTGGCTTTGGCCATGAAAAACCGGGTTATCGCTCTGCGACGGCACTACTGCTGTGCTGTTTGTCCTGAGGCTCTCCCATACGACATTAAAGTAGAAAAGGACTGTATTTGTGTTTTAAAAGGTAATCTGGGGCACTTTGAAAGTGAAACTATTGAAATACTGTAACTAAAAACAGTTTATTATACATGATTATTTGTAAAAGTAGTCTTCATTTCCTTACAAAGTTACTTGTTGAGTTGAACAAGATATGCACGGGATTTACTGACTCAGTAAGGAAGCAGCTGCGGCGCAAACAAGTGCAAGAAGCTGAAAGTTTGAGGGATGAAGCTGGGGCAAAGGGGGAATTCAGGGGACCGGAAAAGGACTTTACAAAGGGGAAAATGTGTGAAAAACTCGCTGGACTGCAAATGATGACCCAGTGTAGGAGTCAGATGACCGATCCAGGCCGTTTTCTTTGCACACACAGCACTGTCTCTTCTAAGTGTCCCATTCCACGTCCACAGCGCTGGGCTTCGGCCTTATCCATGCTGTGAACATTAGGTGACGCTGGGGAGAAAACAGTACCCTTGCACTGGTATGAATATTTTGTTTCTATTATTCCAGCTTTTTTGCTTGCATGATGTAAACAAGGCCTCTGCCAACCACAGCAACTTGAGACCTTGAAGCTGCAAACCGGTGAGGCTCGGTCTGCAGAAATAAGCCGCATTTTCTACCGAAAAGAGGTTTTCCAAGGGTCCAGAAATCGCATCTTTCACAAGGGCACATGTGAGCATTCATGTGATTTCTGCTCTGCGTTAAAGTAGCAACCTTACCGCATCTCGCCGAGTTCTGTGCGCTTGTGCTTCTCCCGCTCCGTAACAAATGCTCGGCCGGGGTTTGCGGGCCGCGCCGTAGCTCTGCTTAATAGAGAGAAGGGCTTTGCAGAGGAAATGAGCTCTACCAGGAGGGCAAAGGGCAGAGACACGAGTGAGACGCGCAGCGGCTGCATAGGACGGTGTGGAAACTAAGAACAAGAAGCTGCTTTGGTTCAGTTTTAAAGGAACGCACTCAGCCTAAATACAACCGTCCTTCAGCCGCAGTCCGGACATTTGCGATGCTTTACCCTGGTTCGGACCATGTTTAGTAGCACAGCCGCAGCCGTTGGGCCTCGGCCGGACCTGCACGCGTATGAATATTCAGCCACATCAGCGGGTCGGCTTTAACGGCTTCTTCGTGCCTTTGCCGAGCGGTGTCGCACCGAGCGAAACGTATAATGATGCCCCATTACGCCGTGACTCTTGCTCAGCGGCATAATGCTTAACCCTAAGTCACTGCTCACCATGGCAACACTGCAGTTGCATAACCCAGTTAGCAACTGATTCGTATCCTTGGAGATTCTGTGACCGTGACAGAATATGGGGAAATGATGCGGGATCTTCCGAAGGATCGCTTTCATTTTAATTCTGAAGAGTCGATGAAAGACTTAAGAGTTTCTCCACGAATTAAACGGGTAAGATGCTGACCTTTCTGGGATTCTGACTCGCGCGCCACAGTGACTGAAACGGCCCGTGATATGTTTGCCAGAAATGTATAAAAATGGGATCGTGTGTCATTAGGTGCAGTGTTTTTCCAGGCTGCCTTTAACAATGCAGTTCAGAAGAGTTTTGTTCCCATTTCTCAATATGGCCACAGAGAGACTTTAACGCACCTAACAGCCGAAATGATCCGTGTGAGATGTGATTTCACTGAGGTTAACAGAGCTTTCGGGCAACAGAAAATCTACCAGAGTTATATTTTTCAAGTGAAAAGTCTACCCGACGGGCAGATCTGCAAGTGTGACAGCGCGGCGTCCGTCACTGCTTTCTTGGCTCATCTTACAGATGAACATCTTTCTGTCTACATTCCAAATGGTTTCTTAACCATAGATAATACAGTATATTCGGTAATAGATCAAATGTACCAGTGCAAATGGCTTCTCTTTCTTTCTTACTCTGGGCCTTACTGTCTTTTTTTACCAGCCTTCTTATTTATTCTCAGGCTTTTACTCTTCAGCTCTTTCCGTCTCACCTGATGACTTCAGTTTTCCGCTAGGTGCTTCTCTGCTGTAGGAACAGTTGCTTTGACGTTAAGTCTCCATTTGCTGCTAAATTTTTCCCCTTATGTGTTTAAATGTTATAGTGAGAGGAGAACTGCAAGTCCGCCTGGCTAATCCCGTACCGACGTCTTGGGAAGGCCTCTGTTCATCTTACGTCTTTTGGGTTTAACAGCTAAACACATCATTTTTCTGTAGTGGCCTCTTGAACACCTTCCTCTCTGCACAGTTGACCAAAATAGTGATTTCTCTTTTATTACAAGAAGCATTTTTGTAATCCTCATGGGAACTCCGCACACCTTTTAGGAGAGCCGCATCTGACTGAGTTGCAGGTAACGCACCTGCCGTTTCTCCGTGTTGCTGCTTTAGCTCCTGTGTCTCACTCCCAGTCTTGCTGTTGCACTAAAGAACGAAACGCAGTTGTCTTCGAGCGGATCAAAGAGTATTTCATACTTGACAGAATAAACTTGAGAAAGAGCAAGACTAGGATCCTCGTGGACCAGACACTCGCTGAATCTGTCGCTTTTCTCTTTTATTCACTCGGCCATTTATACCCCACACTGCATTCAGTGAGCGCTACGGTGCGGTAAAGTTAGGCCGTGCCGGGCTGCGATCTCAGAGGATGGAATCCAAATGAGGCTTTTTTCATTCACTGTGCAATGCGATCGAAAACATTGCTATGACAACCAATTGAAATTGGTTTCTGCGGGCCCGGTGCACTTGGTAAATCGCTCGGTTCTTGTGTTTGTGGCACGGCTGAACAAAGCGAAAATCAATAAAACAACAGGGAATCAATCTCGACAAAAGAAGCCTATTAAGTCCATGAATTCATCTTGTGCGGCGTAATAAGCTGTGCTCATGCAGAGATGTTTCTGGCACAATATGATGGGGACCCCTTTCAGTACTCAAAAGACAGAGATTTCTGTCACTTCAAGATTGCCTTTTTGACACCTCCTTTTCTGGGGAAGGCGGTCATGCAGCTCCTGCTGCTGCCACACTGGTAAATGTGGTTAACACAATGACTACGATATAAGAGGCCACCCTTGGATGCCGCACGGCGGCGTGATTTTTGCTGCGACCGAGTCCTCGTTCCTTTTGCATATCATCTCGCAGTGTCTTAGGTGTAAATGAAATGCAAATGTTTTCTTCCGAGACTCCGAGGCTGGGAAACACTAACCCGCATCCTTCAGCTGCACATGTCTGCCTGCCTTCCACTCTGCCACCCAGAACTGCTCCACCATTTTGGCAAGTACTTTTGAGCCTGAATGAATGAATGAATGGACAAAGTGCTACGGTTAAGGCTTATAAACAGTCCATTGCTGAAGTTTGAGAGGAAGTTGTCCTTCTAGCAGAACAATGACCCAAAGCTAAAGGCCAAAGCAATAAGTGAGTGCTCCACAGTAGCCCAGCCACAGGAGATTCCGCGGCTCAGTTTGAAATCCGAGGTCCATAAATGTCGCCCAACCAACCCAAACAACCTGCTGTACTGCACATCTGCCAATATGAATGGAGTAAACCCGCTCTCAAACAGTGTACAAAGCCAGTACTTACTTAGCGCCAAATCACTCACAGGTGCTGTTAGAAAGGTGAAAGATGGATCTAACAAATATTAATTGAGTGGGGTCTGAAAAGTTCTGCAAGCAGCGTATTTCAGTTTTTCATTTTGTTTAAAATATCTGAAGAAATATAACTCAGTTTTGGACACTTAAGTGTCAGAGTTCACAATAAAATACTGCTTTGGAGAAGTATGTTTAGTTTCCGTGGAGGGGATTTGAATACTTTTGCAAAGGACTGTATATACAAAACGCAGATCTGGACGCTTCATTTTGGAGGCTGTAGCACACACCTGGTTTAGCCTGTATTTTGGAAAATCTTCTCTGTGCTTTGTTCTCCACAGGTGCACCGGGTCCCATTGCATTCAAAGGCTCTTCATTCCCTACCTTGCAGCAGTGAAACTTACCTGGATCCCTGGATGCCGGGAGGATTCGGGTTCATCAGTGACATCAGAGAACACAGCTGCGGCCATGCGATATGTTTCAGAGTCTCTTTGTGCATATTAACATCTGTAAAATGTTATTCAAGAACACATTTTGCCTATACAGCAGTTTTGTGCCAAACTGTGGAACTGAGCTCATCCAAGGCCTGTAGGTGTCAAGGTGTGAGGCAGATCATCGTGAACTGTAAATTAATGCAAACAGAAGCTGAATGGGTAAAAAAAATCCAAATGTGTTGTGACTAATTGTTCCCCTTTATATGCTTCAGGGAAAAAGAGCGGTTTTTTTCTACATTTCTGAATAGTTTTGCGTTATGAGCCAGGCCTGTCCTTCAAAAGACGTTGCGTTAAGCGTCCCTGTGCCGCTTTCATCAGATGGTCCCGCGATGTCACCGACCCCCGGCTGCCTATCCATGCAGAGCTGAGCGAGGTGTTCGGGCGGCTCCCCTCACAGCGGATGCTGCCCATCCTTACGTGCCGGCCTCTGTTGCCATGGAAACCCTGGGCCTTTCAGCCTTGTGCTAATTTCTGCCAGGGGACAGTGTGGGAAGGGCGCAGAGGAACTGCAGGTGTGTGTGGCTCACTGCAGCTGCTGTCCACAAAACCAAAAGTGTTTGCGCTACTCCTCCACTTTTCGTCCCACACGCTGCTCTCGCTCCCCTTGCACCCATTTGGTCTTGGATTCCTCCCCTCCAAGATACCGCGGACAGAACGTCCCAGGACGGGAGCAGGCTGGGGTGCCTGCAGCAGCCTTTTGCCGTTGCCCGTTCAGCAGGAGTTTGTCACAGGGACACAGTTATTCACCACGTTGTTGTTGTTGTTGTTGCTTTTTACCAGATAGCACATTCTGGTGAGGCAATAAAACAGACACCTGGGATGATGAGTGGCCTGCATTGCGGCTGCAGTAATAAAATGTGTTTCGGTTTTGCACAGATCTCATTCGTTTACAAGAGCAGTAAATAAACACAACCCTGCACAATGCAATGTGTTACATCACAATGCAGCACATTTACTTCATATAACCTGAGGTCTTGCATGCAAAAACTGCAACTATTTTCATGAGAAAGCATGACGCCTGACCCGCTTGGTTTCCAGACCTACGCCCATTAAGATGCCAGGGTCAGAGTCCCGGCTGCAGCTACATACCTGCAGCAGATGTGGACCCACGATCAAAACCCAAAGTCATAAAATGAAGTTTTGTTTGCAGTGCTCTCGATATAAGATGGAGACGACTGCACAGCGTAAAGGGTTTGAGGTTGGGCGTAACACCAGTCATCACAAGGGGCTTTGACCTCCTTACATTTTGGAGTGAAAACCTGCAACCCCCCAGCTGTGTCCCCCTCTTGCTTCTTGCAAACACCCTCAAACTGTTGAGCTCTGCATTCTGACTTCCCTCTTTTTTGCCTTTTACGTCCCATCTGTGCTGTACTGACCTTGAAGAGCAGCTGAAGTCAGGACAGCAGCATGGTTTACCTGTTGAACCCTCAGGGCTTTTTATGAGGCCTGGGCAAAACTAAGAGTCTCCCATAACATAAAGGGTGGAAGGGTGGAGGGTAACAGCTGATGAAGCACGAATATAAGTGAAAAGGGGATGAAATGAGGGATATTTTTATAATATTTTGTTTTATAAACAGGTCTAACCCCTTGCTCCCCGGTATCCCCACTTGTTAATGCATTGCATCATTGTTAAAAATCAGTGCAAAGCACAAACAGGCGCAGACACCTCAGACCATCAGTTTTACATGGAGAAGGAAGATGGCGAGCGGGAACCAGCCAGTGCAGAAAACCACAGGATCGTCTCCAACTTCTTCAGCTCCTCTCTGCTTCTTTCCCACTCTGCTGGAAAAGTTCAGCGGCGTCGACACCGAAACGCTTTCTTGCTTCTCTTGCTTACGAGTTTTCACTTGTCGAGCCGCTTTTCACAAATCCTCTATGCTTGTAAGTAGAGGGACAGCGGTATTAAAAACTTCTCGGACAAGGTTTATATCGCCAATGAAAAATTTCAGACCCGATTTTAAATTTAAACGCATGCGCGTTATGTAGCAGTCAGACTTCTACTCTGAGGCCTCCATCCAGCCAGGAGCTGAGTGACAGCAGCTGCAGAGGTTAAGGTGAGGATCTCCTGTGGGTTGGCTGAAATGACTGGATCAGACCTGGAACAGCATCAGGTCCTGTCAGATCTGCACACTTTGAAAGTTTAGGAAAAAGCAGTAAAGGCAGCATAAACATACAAACACACACACACACACACACACACACACACACACACACACACACACGCACGGTCTTCTAAATAAGAGAAGGATAAACATAAAGAAGTTGCCTGGATTGACAAGATCCACACTGAATCTTGGGGAACCTCAACAGTTTATTTTTATGAAGATTTTACAGACATAAACGCTCAGGAAAATACATGCATTCTGATGCTTCATTATATTTTTTTTTGGTAGAAGTAAACAAGCCTTTGGTCCATATCAACACATCAAAAGACCACACCACCACCCACAAGGGGTACAAAAAATTTTTCTAGTTGTGAAGAAATCCTAACAAGAACAAAAAGTTAAATAAGCCTCAGAAGCTGCATGGAACTTGATGTCAAAAAGTCAAATTTTCTTCATTTAGAGCAACAAATTATAGGTGTGAGTCAGACGGGAAGAAAATATGTAGAAGGGGAGGAAAGCAGCTCCACAGCGCCTTCGTTGCAGATGCTCGCACTGATGGAGTTTATGAGAAGCACCCGCATATAAACTGCGCCACCTTTTATGACTTTGTATTCTGCATACAAATGTGTGCTGCGTTCGTCTCCTTTTTAATTCTTTTAGCTGTAACCTTTGTGAAGACATAAAAGCAAACACGCTTTCACGCAATATCAGGCAACATCAGGCAATAACTGCACGATTTTTTCTGCCACTCTAAGGAAACGAATAAATGAAATGTGTTTTAAACCATAGCTGAGAGTTATCAGATTCACCGCAGGGGGACCATCAATGCAAAAAATGATCGTCACTTCAAAGGAGACCGACATTTGAAGGTGGAGAAAGAAGACCCTTTAACAATTGAATTCTTAGGGATCTGTCACAGAAACAGAAGCTCGCACACAGGCAGACAGATCGGTCATCTCCTCTGGGGCCACAGTGGGGCTCAGTGGATGTCGGGCAGGCTGGCAAGATCCTTCAGGAGCCCCACGCACGCGGCCATGAGCTCCGAACGCACCGGTGCTCCGTTTTCTCAGGGCCACTTAACAACTGAAGCCGCACAGTAGGTTGCGGAGGTAAGAGTCGCGTCCCCAGATGCTTCCTGCTCAGCTGGGCATTTTGCTAAATGAGAACAGTTCTCTGTTGTGGGGGAGTCCCGTGTCAAGTACAGCATGGGTTTGATTCGGTGCCACTTTTTTAAGTAGGCTTTGCTCCGTGTATGCCACAATTTAAGTAGGCTTTACTCCGTGTTCCACTTTCAACCACTGTCAGCAAAGTCGTCTGCGCTCTGCTGCCTTGCCATACAAATTATTCAGATGTATTCATACATGAAAGCATGCAAGTAAAACCCCGCTATCTGGAAACTCTGATGGCAATCACACAAGTTTAATCTCTTACTCATGCTTTCAGCTGGCAGATGAAGGTGGAGATGCAGATGAGGGGTGATGTTGCTTTTTTGCTGTAGCTTTTCTGATGTTCTGTTTCTCGGGGACGCGCAGAAGTGGAACCAGGATGTTCCTCGCACAGGTATTCAGGCTGGAAATGCACCCGGAGACTTAGTGGGTAAAGTCAGCCTCAGTAGAGGAGAATCGGGCAGCAGACCCAGCCAGAAGTTGTTTCATAGATGTGCTGTGCTACCTTTTGGAGCTTTCGCTCATTTTCGCACTATTCTCGCAGTGGTGTCTATACTCAGTTTCATCTGGTGTGCATCTGAGCTTCTTGTCCCGGAGAGGCTCCCCAGTCATCTTTAAATTCAAGTGAATCCTCCGGTTGTGAGATATTCACACCCAGTTTTCACAGTTATTCGTGTGGCCAGTTAAACTGAAGCGTTTTCCTCCCACGGCCACAACAGAGGAGGGGAGACCCTCTTGTTTGCCTAGCTGAGCTTCCATGGAGTTTAACTTGGCTTCAACCGATGGACCATCTCATTGCCTGTCTCATCCACATCTCGTCGTGGAAGCCCAGATCTACTGTACATTTGTGTCACTTTGGCTCAAAGGCCAGAGTATTCCGGAAGGCGGCAGGGCAATTGCATCACCCCTGAGTCATCGCCTGAGGGTTTCTTCTGAAGAGGCTCCCCTTCCCGGCTGCTGCAGACCGGGTTTCTGCAGCTCCACTTGGCCGTGAATCCAAAACACAGGAAGTGACTCACAATTCGCCAGCTGTCTGCCGGGCCGCAGAAGCCAAATTTGCTCCTGAAACTTTCATTTGCTCAGGCTCGATTATTTAATAATCAAAAGACTTCAGAAGAGCTCTGATGCCACAAATTCCTGCCAGATATCAGATTCTCACGGACGATAGCTGTGGTTTTAGCAGGCGGACATTGGGGCGCATTCAGTCGCAAGTTTTGCAGAAAAAGGCCGCACCGTCATTCTTCTTCATCTAATGACAGAGAAATGTTTTGATCTTTGTGGTTTTGGTAAATGATGAACCAGGCATTAATAATGGATTGCGCTTCCTGCATTGTGGGTTGAAAAGCCATGAATGTGGACTCGCCTGTCATACGCAGAGCCAGCGCTAAAAAGTGAAAGAATATGCGTGTAGTTGCTAGCAATTTATTCCAAAAAATACAACACCGTGACACGTGAGGAGACATTCGGTTCAGCTCAGAACCACACGCACAGGGAGTTTACGTTCACAGAACTAGCACAAACTCCGGAGTCTTCTCGCACCGCTGGACGGGACCAACGCCTGGATTCCCCTACGGGACGCCGTGCCAACACCAACACTTACGCCTGGTTTCCATCAACAAACACACAGTTTCCATGCCGTCCCTCTTCAAGCCCTCAGTGTCCACAGCAAGAGACCTTTTTCCCTGCAGCGGGAGTCGAAGGCGCTGACCTGGCCTCTGAGTTCTAGAATAAAGTGACACCGGACCTAAATGGTTGACTCCATGTCCTCCTGTCCCACAAAGCTGTCGTCACAGATATGCAACACGCAACATTAGGTTTCAACTGAAGTTTAGCCGACAGCTTCTTTAGGACATGTTTGAGTTTGCCACGAATAGACAGAGTGGAATTTTGGTTGACACGGAAGCAGGATTGGGGACAAGACAATCGGAACTGCACTGCTGCCAGGAGCCAAGACGCGCATCTTCTGTCCTGTGGGCTTCCGTGTCATGGGTCAACCGCTGTTGTGGGAGACACTCCTCATTGCTCAGGATTAAGAGCAGCTGTGGAGAATGAGCAGGACCACATTCTTATAAAAAGTCTCCAGAGGGGTTTATGCCTCATGTTTGCCATCCCTTCCAAAAGTGGGAGCAAAAGTGCATGCAGAATCCCCTACAGCAGTCTTGCACTTGGTGCCCTGCTAGTGTGAGGCATTCTTTTTCTTTTCATTCAGCTCTTCAGTCAATATATGAGACAGAGCAAGTGTGAGTGCTAACTAACTGGACAGATGTTTTGCCTGAGAAATGCCGCCTCCTTTTGCCCCGCTCATGCTGTGGGACATCAACCTGCAACCTTCTTGTTGCAGAACCATGGCCTCAACCCAGCTGCTCACCCCCTTCATGCCTTAGGTAGTAACTGACGGCTCAGATACCATAGTATACATGATGTAGTGTCAGGGTTACTACCTCAGTTTAGCACTTAAGAGCTGCGGCTACCTGAAAAGCAGCACCCTGCCCCCACCACCACCACCGCTAAACACTCCTGCCTTAACACCCCCGCCCCCCCTTCGCGTGATGCTAAACCAGATCTGGGCCTTCGCACTGCACCTACAACCACAGCAGGGATACAGCAGGATTCCGCGGTATTTTTAAACCTCCATCTGCTGCTCTCACCAGTTTTACTTCATGCTTTATTTTTGGGTGCATCAAGTGGAGGACAGGAAAGAACTGGGCAGAGTCGTTCTGGAAATGGGAAACACGTAACTGCTTGCTGGGTTGCAGAAGTGGCTTTCCTGGGAATAATGAGGGCATGACCCAGTGAATTCAGACCGTCCAGACAGCATGACCAAACAAGTGTTTTTGTGTGGGGGTGCACTGTTGACATGGCAGGAAAGTCCGAAAATGGAACCCAAGGCCAGCGCCTATCCTGCACCTTTGTCTTCCTCCTGTGCAGGTCCATCACAAGCCGATAAAACCGATACGCTTTAAATTTCCGACCACAGGTTAAACACGCGCACGTGCACGCAATATTGCAACTGGTGTTAAACAGAAGAAAAATCTGCTTTGCCGCCATCACCCCATCATTGGCGCCGACGCAGCGTAGCAGATGGTGTTTCTGCCAGCCTATATTAAGGTGTCCAATGACCCAGCTCCTCCGTGATCTCATGCACGTCCACTTCCTCCGAATCTCGGTGCATTTTTTCATTCCCGTCAGTTTTGTCAACACGGGCAGGGAAGCGAGAAGCCAGGGATTATGTGGTCCGGGCTGCAGTGGAGCCGAGGAGGATTTTAGCCTTTCTGCTCTTTTCTACCTCCCCACCTCCCTTGTAGTTGCCATTTCACGAGGGCGGCTGCAGATTGCAGGATTTCACTCATTCGTTCTTCTGAGGCTTCTCCTGGACAAAAAAGTCTTTCTTATGACCACACCGAGGGACACTGCATGCATTCCTCTTCACCCCATTTTTCTCACTTTTCACACCTTGTTTTACTGCATCACTGCCCTCGGAGCCCCTGCTGGGTTCTCCGATGGCCTAAAGAAACCTTTGCTCATGTTTGTTCCAGGCAAGTCGCAGAATTCCCAAACTTGCACAGCAGAAGGCAGAAGAGAACAGTATTGCAGAAAGAACGGTATGTGGCTGCAAAGTGCTTCACTTGAAAGCATTCCCAAAAAGATGTGCAATAATTTCTGGAAGTGGTTCGGACTGTGGCGAAAGGATGAAGAATGCAGAGGAGGCAGGAATGTGTCACTTGGCCGCTGAGCACCGAGCAGTTCAAAATGCGCTCTGACGTCCCCCACGAACCCATCGCTGAGGGCATTAAGCGCTGCGGGCTGCGTCCTCAACAATTCCGACTGAACTGCTGTGTAAATAAGCGCAAGTATTTAGCCGTATCGGGATTTGAAATGTATTCTTTATTTTCCCGTCCTGCTGGGTTTAGCTTGTTTAGCAGTTGTTTAGCAGAAAGTCGTCTGCAAAGTGTGTTACTCTGCCAGCTGTAGCGTCAAACAGAGGGAACATTTTGGCAAAAATTCATTAACTTCTCACACACCAAAGAACGACTGCAGGCTTTCCACAAGGGAATCTGTAAAAAAAGTCCAAGCACCTATAATTCAAACTCCCACAAGCAAGCAGATGCTGGACATTTTCCGGAAGCGGGACAGCCCTCATCCTCCGGACGCAGCAGCGGGTTAGAGCCGATAAGCAGATGGGAGAGCTGGGAATGCGAAGGGTTAAACAGGGCCCCGCGGGAGAGGCTTTGCAGGGGGTCCGGAGGAATGAGTCTCCGCTGCTGAGTCATTGTGCTTAGAGCCCCATCGGCCAAAGTGTCACAGGACTATTGTGACTGCAGGGGGATGGGGGAGCAGGAAGCCAGGGGGTGCTTGGGGGAGCTTCTAGGAGTGGAAAGCCTGTCTGGCCTCCATTTACGGGAACATAAGTCTATTTTTAGGCTAAGTTTCCCGGTAAGCCAAGCCTGATCGCACGTATCGCGTGCTAAGGAACTCCCCCAGTCCCGTACCATAGTCTTCCTCAGTACCTTCACAAGTAAATTGTATCAGTTGTAAACTAAATGAACATTTTATTTAGCTATCGATTTTCATAGCGGTTTAAACGGCCAACAAAACATTCCTTTTCTCTGCCGTCGTCTTATTCCTGCTGCTAAGGTGCGGGTACCCGAGTGTTTTTTACACCCTTAGGCACCGTTCCTCCGTCTTCACGCCACGTCTCAGCTGCAAGGGTTTCGCGGCAGCAAACAGCAACCTCACATGACGCTCGCGGTCCCGCAGTTTGTTTATTTCCGCCGAGGGCCGAATGGCCAATTCAGTTATTTATGATCCGTGTTTAATTGAATACATTTTTATGTTGGCGCAGAAGTCTTGTTTGTTTTAATTTGCCATCGCAGTTACTGATCTCTTCCACATATTTGTGCCGCAAGGACCTCAGCCTGTGAGCGTGGCCCTCGAGGAGGAGACTGCATGCATGCTGCTCTACTGCTGCTAGAAGAATTCACAGTTGGGCCTGCCGTGAGAAGGATTTTTGGAAGCAGGGTGATGGGTGCACAAGCATTCGCTCTCCTACGGGCTTTGCGGGAACGCTGCCGGCCAAAAGTCTCTTCAAAATGCAGCAGCGCTGTGGCTGCGTGCGTTGGGTCCCGGAATCAAGAGCCAGTTCTGTCCAAAGGGAGAAAGTGCCCGTGGCCTCCAGAGCTGACAGGTAGTTCCTTAGTTGGGTTTTTCTGTAAAGGACAAATTTTGAGACTCACACAAATCGGGTCTGTATTTGCATGCAGTACAATTTCATTAAATTCCAAACAACACAAAAGCACAGGTGGGAAAATGAGCTCCAAAATGGTCAATGACTGTGAATAAAAGAGCTCATCCCTTAGACTTTAGAAGAATAAATGAATTTTTCAAAGGAGACTTTACTTAGGGATTCCTCTCTATTAGTTATTATCATTAATAACTTTCATTATCATTAAGCTGCCAGCGCACAAACGCACCCAGATGGCTCATTCGCACTGCATCGGTTCGGCGTGGGTTGGCCAAGAGGAGCTGGGATACGACCTTGGGTTCTTCCAGTTTTTGCGCTGGGAAACGTCCGTGCCGTTCGGAAATATTCTGCATATCGGATTAGCAACGTGCGCCACCTGGGCACCATTGCCAGCTTTTCACTTTCAAATTCTTCCGTATTCACCACGGATTCACACTGCACGCCTTTTTCAAAAGAACAAATGAACTGCGATGCTTTTTTGTCTCCAGACAAAAAAATCAGCTGAGCCCCCAACAGAGCAACGAAAATCCCAGAAATGCATCCGCTTCTTCCACTTCCACTTTTTCTTCCATTTGCCCGTGACAGCCGTCCGAGTTTCTACTGTACGTCTCCCACAGAGCAGGCATGCATGTAAGGAAATCGGTGGGAAATGTTGCTTTTCACTCATTCGCTTTTTCATTTCTGACTTGGGCATGCGAGCAATAAAGCAGCCTCAGCCGCTCCATGGATGACTCGGCAGTTTGAAGCTTCCACGCAGCTCATGATCGCTATGTGCTATTAGGGATCAGCGGGAGAAGGAATTCTTCTGACGTTCATCTGTCATTTAAGTGCTTTTGTCAGCTGGTCCACGGCCTCCTGCGGTGCTATTTTTGGGCACCGCTCGTGCCAAGTGGCTGCTGACATGGTGCGAAGCAGGAATCCTCTTTGGAAGCCTGAAGCTGCCAGGGTGCCGTGACGCTGCTGTTGCTCACAGTTTTTGGGCACAGCTGTTTTCTGCCATCATCAACAGTTTTTACCGTGTTTAGCCCGCTTATTCCACCCCAACAAAAACAGACCTCACTGTATGTTAATGTTGAAATGCGTTCTCTTCACATTTAACAAATGGCTCCCATGTAGGTCTGACGGGTTCACCCCCAAACGCGGGGAAGGGCGTAAAGGCAAGGAGTTTGCACGGCAAGCATTTTAATTTGGACTTTGCTTGCAGACGGGCCATTTGCGTAAAGTTTTAAAACCGTGACGAATTGCTGATACGCTGAAAAGGAGTGTATAGCGCAATGACACGTAGGGCAGGAAAGTATGACTGCAGTTTCCTGAAGGCTAGACGGCTACGTGGGTGAACTGGAAAGTCTGCCCGGCAAAACCCTCAAGTGCGAGCGCGAGCTCGGTGCCACGGAGATTTTGCTACGCTGACAGCCCTTGGGCTTACAGTGGAAAAGTGCGTTGCCTCTGGACTTTGGAGCATGGTGGCCATCTAGTAAAACGCAGCCATGGAAGTTCTTCCGCCCCCAACGCTCAAACAGTGCCGGAGTCCCAGGTTGGGCTCGTGGTTCATCAGGGCTAAAAGTGACCCGGAGAACCAGCTCAGTCTGTGGTGGGTGAGGTGCTGTTTGCCACAGACCACCACATATCAGAAATTTCCCAGGAGCATTGAGTTGTAAAGAGGTTTTTGGTTTAACAGAACAGAACTCTTTTGGGTGCCTAAAGTTTGGCTTTTCTTGTCAGAATTAGTTATATTCATACACATGAGGGTACTGTATGCTACATGTAAAAAATTGCATAACTGTACACCCAAATAACACAAATGTGATCTCTTTTTTTAACTGCACAAGAAGTCGGGTTTCCCCTGCAGCCCAGTCACTTCCTGCTGTGGGTGTGAATCCTCTCCACTGTCACCAATGCAGAGTTTTTGAAGCTCAGCAGATTCTTCATTCGGTTCTTCTCTTCCAAAAAGTGACACGGAGATGTGAAAATACTGAAAGCAAAAGGCGCCGGGTGACATAGTGCGGCGGCGCAGGACCTTCCGAGCCGAGGTCCCGGGGAATTACGGTGTCAGCTGCAGCGGCGTGACTTGAACCTTAAGTCAGAGCCAAAGGTGCTGCACTTTCGCTTGAAAGCGCAGGCAGCAAGAGAGCAGCTCGGCCGCCCCCATGTGAAACCCCAGCTCTTGCTGTTGCGCACGACATCTTTGTCGTTTTCCGCTTTTTTCAAACTTTTTACATCGCAGTGTTTCGAACACCTTGGTGAAATGGACTGCTAATCGGAGCTTTCGTGTCTTCAGTATCTCTTTTTTACGGTCATTTCTCCAACTTCTCCAAGAAAACTCTGCCTTCTGAAGCCGATTGTCAGTGCGACGAACCGAGTACCCAAGCGGCGTCCACGATGCACCAAACCCACACAGGGCCAAAAACGCTTAAAATTCAGCTTTGGGTCAGCATGCGTTCGCAGCCGGCAGCTCGCTGCATCTTTGCATGGGAAATTTCTACATCGTCCCTGCCGTCCCTGTTGTTGTCCATGTTGTGGCGGAAGGGCTGCCACTGTGTGTGTGAAAGGGTCAATGAGCTGAAATTGACTGAGGCTGTGGTCTGGAAAGCTTCCAGTCTTTGAAGCACAGTTGATCCTCACTAGAAAATCTCTCTTTTGCAGCAGGGGGTGGACGCCCACTGGCAGTCTTGGTGTCTTTTTACCACAACACACCTCCAGACAGGGGAAAAGGTAAGCAACTGCAAATGAGAGCATTGTCTAGTGTGGGTCTTTGGCAGGAAGGTGTTTCAAAAAGTGTGTCTGCCATTTCACCACACCGACTTGCTGATACTGGGTCATTCGGCGGTGCTGTGCATGAGGCGGATTTGCTGCTAAATGTGCGCGCTTCATGCAGCAAAAAATAAAATGTGAATATTGTGCAGCTGTGGCCATGAGGTCAGCTTTGCTGTCAAAAGTTCAAACTGACTGGCTTTTGAGTAGAAGTGTAAAGGATGAGCTATGAGTATGAAGTCATGAGCAGAATGGCATGAAGAGCAGAAGCCAGACTGTTCGAACCTGCAGTTTTGTTAGCCAATAATCCTGGGAAGGACGGTGGTGGTCTGAAGCGGGCATCGGGCCATGAAACCACCCCTGGACGGGGCACCGGCCCATGGCAGGGTGGCCACACACACCCATTCACACTGACCCTGCTGGTAATTCAGAGTGAGCGACTGACCTGAAACACGCATCTTTGGACTGTGACAGGAAGCCCACGCAGACTAGAGGGGCAACGTGCAGACTTCACGCGGACTGAACTGAGTTCAGACTCACACCCAATGAGCCCAAGTGCTGTGAAGGAGCAGCCATACTCAGTGAGCCACCGAACCACCCATATTCAAGCTTTTTAAAACTACTGTATACGGTAAATATGAAGTAAAACTTCAAGTAGAATTTAAGCTCAGTTGTTGAACGATGAAATAAGATTCAAGCAGAAAAACATACATTGTCCCCTGCAACGGGCATTTCGGTCTGCTGTCCAAGCACCTGTGAGTCCCATGTTCTTCTCCTGCAGCAGGTAGCGTGGTGGCTGCAGGTGTGAATATTTCACCAAAATGCTGCAATGGTTTATGGTCTGTTAATAACTGCCAAGTCTGCAAATAACCAAGCTGAGAAATGGGGAAACTTGGTGCCCTAAAAATAGCCATAACAAATAAATATTTTTAGTCTGTAAATGTGCATTACCAGGGACATCAATGGACTGTAAGTTGAGCTTTGTGTTTATTTACAGAGACACAACGCACACAACAAGAAGAAACTGCGCATGCTAGCTGCGTCCCAACAGCTGAAAACACTTTTATCAATTCAGGCAGCATCAAAAGAAGAGTTTTTCTTTCTTCTGGCATCCAAGGAAGCCTCCAGCTTCAGACTTCAGGCTGAAACAAGAATGAAGGCATTTATTTATTTATTTATTTATTTATTTATTTATTGGGTTGTACAGACTCACAAAGTTGCAGGAAGTGGAACAGGAGCAACTGGACACATACAAATAAATACACACACACACGCACACACACACCCAGATACGGCCACCCTACGTGTTTTATCCTCATGACAGCAGTGTGGTTATGAACGCATTTGCAATAGAAATAACCAATACTATATATATAATAATGTATTTGTCTATTCGATCTCTGCTTTCAGTGCCAAGACAGCTGTGTCCCCTGGAAAACATGGTGATGAATTTTATTGCCGATAAACCTAGAGTTGTTGTTGCTGGAAATAATGTTGTGTGTGAAGCAATAAATAAAGGAGTAAATAAAAGACTGGATCACTATGAAATGCTTCCCTTTTTGAATTTTGGCTCTGAGCGTTGCAGCCGCCAGCCCGGTGACCGATCAGCTGCCACCCGGTTTGAAAACCATCTGTTGTGAGCACGGGTTTCAGACGCATGGCTGCTGCTTCTCACGATTGTCATCGGCTGTAAATGTAACCATAATTTCCAGTGTGAACACGGCGGGGGTTTTGGGGGGGGTTTACTGGGCTCTTACGTTCACTTTTCTCTGAAGGGTCCATCTGTTGCAGAAACGGCTCAAATGGTTTGCATGTCAAGAGCTCAATTTTGCCTTCTACGGCCGACAAGGAAGACAAAGACGCATCATCGCTCCCTACTGAGCACGACCGCTGCGCTGACCTGGGTCCCAGTTTGCTGATGTCATTTCCTGTCAACACGCATCCCTTCCCCTCACCCTCCCACACAGAACCACACGCGTGTTTATGCGGCATGGCCTGCGGACACGCATGTAATCACACTAGCGAACCGAGGCGTCGCTCAGCCTAGCAGCGGCTCACGGCCTTACAGCCGTTTGGTCCGATGTGATGACCGGACAAAACAACGAGACAACCTGGCGCATTTACAACCGGTTTCGGGATCTGGTGGAAAAAATGAGTTGCAAGCTCCACCATTAGTGGCGTTCCTCTCACGGCTATGAGGAAATGGCAACAGAGCCTGAGGCTTAATGGTGCAGCCAAGATCTCTCCTTCCCAGTATGGCAGAGTCCAACTTCAAGTCAGAGTCCATACAGGTGTGACGCCGAGACTCCATCAGACAGAATCCATCATGAACATCTCTGCAACCGACTGCAAACGCCTCCACACAGTGATGAGCGTGAACTCTTCAAGGAACTGAACGGCGCTTCTGCTGCTCATCCTTGCTACCATCAATATGGGTCTCTTATGGGTCCCAGTCAACAAAGACGTCGGTGACCGTGCGCATGATCTCCTCATCCTCCCTGAAGAAAGTTGCCGCTAACTATTGAGAGACTCACTTCCGTGCAGCCACAGCATTTGTGCGCAGCTTGGCACCGCTCTACTGTTCAAATAGCTGGACACCCTATAATGAGCTGCTTCGGCCGTATTAAAGCCACTGCTTGCCAGCGTCTTACACACAGCCATTGGCTGACCAGCTGGGCTACCTGGGTAACCGGATAACCGGGTAAAGGGCTAACCGGCTAACCAGTTAACCGTGAAACCAGTTGCACTAGCCAAGCGACTGGGTCACGTGAGTCTGAGACTGAGATCAAACCTCAGGGTGTTTTGCCGTTAAGTGGATTTTGGCCATCTGCCCGGACTCTCCTTTTCCTTCTGGCTACCGCATGTGGACGGTGTTAGTTTGCAGCTCCGTGTCCCTATTACGGGGCAGTGAGGGGCACGAGGACAGCAAGTGGGGTAGTGGTTCCTGCTGCTGCCTCTGCTGGAGGTCCCTCAGGCCCGAGTCGCTCCTCTGCTGTCTGAACGAATGTCTCACAGCTTTGGAAGGAAGAGGCTTTGGGGTGACAACTCCTGGCCGGCAGGTTGGCTGTTTGAAGCCCGGTGCCGCGCTGCCTTCGACTTGGGTGTTTATCTGAAGTTCATCAATGCAAAGTGATGCTTTTTAAAGTAGTAAAGTGCTATGAAAAACCTTGGATAAAGACGTCAGCTAAATGGCACAGCGGTCGGCGCCACGGAGGTCCACCGCGCAGTCGAAACTCGAACTTGAATCTCTGCTCCTGCTGTGCCGCACTCGATCTTACCCTGAATTACTCCATTTTGCTTAACCTGCTAAATAACAGGGTAAATCACGGTAAGCAGCAGAGCATACAGGCCTCAAATTGACGGCCTCACTGTACAAAGGTGTCTGCTGCTGAATAAGGGCTAAATATTTGCCCGGGAGAGCAGGGCATTTATTTCACGTTTATTTGATGTAGTTTGTTTGTATGTACGTATTTTTATTTGTATTGGACTGTGTTTTTACACAGCAGATTTAATTTACTGAAAAGATGAGATTCAAATATTTACTTGTCCTCGAGTAAATTTCTGCCTGAGCACTTTTCCTTGAGTGTTGTGTTCAGGGACTCCTCCCGTGGCCCCACGAGCTCTGAATTTGTTCAAAGGCACCCGGAAATGCGCCCGTAAACCGGCAACTTCAGTACTTCCGCCGTGACGGGGTTCCGCGTTTGCTTCGAACGGCACGGATGCACGGCGAAGGCCAGGTCTTAGGGGGCCACGTGGGCCGTTTGTGTTCTGCCCCTCTCTGCGGTAGTTGGCTGCATCGGGTTTGGCAGCACAAAATGTACAGGTGGAAGTGCATCTGTAACCTCGCACTTTGGTGGAGAAAGAAAATTAAAACGGCTTTCGGTTTGGCCATCTCGGTGTGCCGGGAGCGGAGTTGGACTTCCCGGCATCGCTATCTTTGCTGCAGCCCTGCATTTCAAACGCCTTCTCTGTGCATATGCATATATTTGTAATAAAGGGCAACTGTAGACGGAGCAAAGCTGTGAATGTGATGTAACTGTGATGGCAGCACGGGCCAAAAACGGGGGAGAGCGATGGACTAATGGCAGCGCCTGGATCGGCTTCGGGAGGTTATTCTGTTTGCCTCCAGCCGCTCGGCTTGCATATTCATTCGGAGCCGTGCGTGAGCGGAATGATTATGGCCGAGCGCTTTTTATTCCAGCAGAAGCGCGCGTGGGTGGAGAAGTCCCGGTGCTCATTTGTTCGAGAGCGCCGGCGTCACCCGACATGCAGACGCCGCGCTGCCGCCAGCCCGGGCCACGTTAACAGCAATCGGGCAGCTCGGCCGCTGCGGCGGTCGGGTTTGTCCGTCGGCAGCATCGTGTCAGCCGCGAGCAACCGCAGGGCATAAAAACATGACCGAGCACAAAACCGGAGCACCGCAGTCTAATAACTGTGAAAGGGAGTTGTGGCGAAGCGCCGGCGAGCATCCCAGCTGCTCTGTGCAAATGCCCCGGTGAGAAGCATCCCTTTAGCCGGGCGAGGTCATGCTCGAGGTCTGGGGATCAGACGAAACACCGTATATTTGCGCAGTGCAGTCGCTAAGTTCCAAGTACTCCACGGCGCACAACATGGCGACCACACATACAGTACAGTGGCTGGTAATGGTTAGTAGCGGTTAGCCGTGCATTAGTCACCTCTCTGTTTGAGCCGTGTCACTAGTACGGCGCAGCCTTTTTTCGTTCCCCATTTTCATTCTGTTTGCTCTCCTCGCTCGCTGCCCATGATCTTCTCTGCATGCTAAAACATTTATGTAACCCGCATCCACTCCCCAGCACCCCACGCTCCCGCCCTCTGCACTCATCCTGCCAGCGATGGAAGGATAAAACGCTTTTACGGCCCTTTCATCTTTCCCAGCCCTGCCAGCGCTGCTCTGAGCCCTGATAGCATCCTGACATCATCGCACATAATCTGCTCATAATCTGCTCCTCGCTCTCTTTCCCTTTCCTTGTTTTCTTTGGAGTTTTGCTCCAAGCAGATGCTGATGTCATGCCCCCCCCAACTCCATTCCCACCCACTCTCCTCCGGACGCTGCGTAACCAGGCTGCGCTTTCCAGACTGCTGGCTCCAGATAGGCTGTGGTCCAAGTGGTGGGTTGAGAGGGACCTTCTGGTCCACACACTGGCCCGCACGTTCATTGGCTTGGGGTGGAGGGGGTGAATGGAATCGGCAGGGTTCTGCCTGGTCACACAGGACAACCGCGGCCGTGTGCTGCGTCTCAATCCCTGCCCTTACCTCCTTCTCACCGATCCTGTGAGGGAAGCGCCCAGAGGAAAGCATCTGCGGAATCGTGTTTAAACAGATCGCTATGAATTTTGGCAATGAATTTTGCTGAAGGTGTCGAGCAAAACAGGAGGGAGGCAGGAGTTAATGGTTCAAAGGGTCATGGCCTGAGCCGTGCTCACGCGTCCAGGTCCATGCCAGGCTGTCCTTGGAGGAAAAATGCCCGTGAACATCGTGCATGAGTCAAAGACGAAGCGTCGGGCTGCGCTGCAGCCGCAGGTCAGCCGTCCTCTTCTGAGAAAGCGGCAAAGTGAAACGCGGGACAGAACGCGTGCCGCCAGGGTGTCCGCATCCACCGGAATGGACGCTGCCGTGGGCTGGACGGGCGGGCACACGGGGCCGTGGACGAGCAGAGTCCAGGGGCCCCGGCAGCTCCAAGCCACCACTGCGGTCCGGTTTTTTTAAACCATTAGGACGTTTGTGGTTTATCCACCTCAGATATGAAAGTAACTTCACTTTAAATGGGAGAAACGAGAAGGAAAAACAGAGGAGGTCATTCTCGTGCAGTTTTGCTCCATGTTTGTCGCTTGCTTTTGGTGCCGCTCATCCTCTTAGCTGAAGTCAAGATGTGCTTTTCCTCTTCTTCCATGCGTGTCTGTTTGCACTTAAGTGAGACAAAGCAGAGATGGGCAACAAAGCTCAGTTTGCACCGCAAGGCCGACAGCCGATTGTCAGCTGAGGTGAGAAAACGGATTTTTCTCACAGCTGCTTACAAAGTTATTACGAAAAATGGGGGAAAATAAGCTGTTAAGTCGCATCGAAAAATAACCCGGCAAGGATCCACCGTGTGACAAAAAACCAGGAGGGCGTAGAAAGGCAGCTAGAAATGGTGGTCGGCCCACGTGAATTTCTGCCTTTTCGAGACGCATGGATGTCTTTTAACTTTTGCGAGGCGGAACGCGCCGGCCGTCGCTGGCTGGGAGTCACAGGGCAACGTCTTCGCATGAATCCCGCACCCCGGTTCTGTGCGCTCGCCATCTTTCATCGGCGCGTAATCTTTCATCTGCCATCCACTCGCGACTATTTTTAAAAAGGAGCTCGGAAAGTAGGACACGGCGTCTGGATCGGACGGGCCGCAGAGAAAGAAAAATAAGGGGAAGATTCGAGATTTTCCCCGTTTCGCTTCAGATGAACAAGGAAGCGGTCGCAACTTTCTGACCTTCGACACCTGCATTTATTCTGAAGATTTTATTAATTTATAGATCTTGAAACTTCTTTAAAGCTATCATAGTCATATGCAGAAAACATAATAGTTTCACAAAGCCTCTCTATGTCCACACAGCTCAGTCTTTGTGTGTTTATTCTTTGTGCTCAGCTTTGTTTTTCAAGCCGCAGACTTGAAATTTGGTGCTTCTCCCACCTGTGAGTATTTTCCAGTTAAGTTCACTAACCGTCAGTAAGGCTGCAGACTATTTTGGAAATTTAAAACTCAATCTCTGACAAGGTTTGGAGAAGTGAGTAGAGATGTCCCGTGCAGAGGGTGCGCACACACACAGGTGCACACACGCACTTAACATGTATGTTATACTAGGCGGCTACAAGCATGCATGTCCAAATTTGAAAGCTAAAGAACTCTGTTTTGCTTCCCAAGAGTAGGACACAACCCAAGGCCTCCAAGATTCAATGTCGAACCGCAGGAAGAGCTTCGGCCTGCCAGGGAATTTGGGTGAAACTGTCAGTTGGACTTTAGTTTTACATTCTTGGCTGCCAGAGCGAAAGTTTCTGCAACCGGTGGTCGTCTTTCACTGTGAGGAACGAGGACTGCATGAGGAAGCAGGAGCAGCTTCCTCTGAGTCGCGCTGTTTGTTCCACCCATGCAAGCAGGACAGAAGGTGCTTTTGCGCTCAGCTCGACCGAATGCTGCCCACCTGTCTGACCCTGTAGGGCAGCAGTGCTCTGTGCGGGGGGCTGAGAAAAGTTCGGAAGCCCAAAAAACGCAAACAAGGTAAAAACTGCTGGACAGCAGGCGGCCCTTCCCACAAGGCTGCATCCTGTGATTTGCCACGTCTTGCTGTTTGCAGATCATTTGGCCAGAACAAAGCTCGGGGCAGATATAAGGCGATCTGCTACGTAATTCCGGCATCTCCGGTTGCCCTTCCTGTTAAATTGTTTGTCAGCACTTGCAGTGCTGCGGTGTGATAACCTGGCTTTTAGCATGAGAACATTTGCGTTGTGGCACAGCTGAACAAGACCTTGAATGAGGCAGGACTCCATGCAATATCGTATGAAGCCTTTGGTAGCGAGAAACCAGCGAATGCAAGAAAATAGAGAAGCACGGGGAGCGGCGAGCAGTTTAAAATGACGGCTCCGTTATGTCGGCCAACGGTGGGCACGGGCACGCAGTCCGTCTGACTTCCAAATCACAAATGAAGAAGACAGGCAGGAACGTAGAAGGCTGCTTGCCGGCCAGCGAAACGGGTCGCACGCAAGCAAAACACACAGAGCATCTGCCTCAACTACGTGGTTCAGAAGAAAACCCGAGCCGAAGGTCAGAGTGGGAATTTGGGCCGGTTTGACCAGACCGGTCCACACCGCAAGGCTTTGCACAGGCTTCTCGCTCGCTCTGCCTGGGTCACGGATCTGGAAGTGGAAATCCCTCTTTAAGGCCGCAGTCACCAGATCCTCAAGGAGCCTTTTTCTTCGCCGCCAATTCAGGTCGAATCCATTGTTAACATTTCATTAGAATAATTTTGTAATCCCTTCAAGCTGCGGCAAAGCGAGATCAAAGCAGCCATTCCCTGTAATGAGGTTTGCTGCGGTCGTACCCAGGCCTCAGGTATTGCCCGAATCCTCCCTCCGCTCGGACTGCTTCCTCCTGTGAATTAAGTGATGCTGAAAAGGAGGCCCGAGTCTGAGGGAAACAAATGCCGTTGCTTGTTTTCCATGCCAAGGGATTTCACATGAACTGTAGACCCAGGTGAAAGAATGTTTTTCCGCACACCGAACTAAACTTGACTCAGCCTCTGGTTTCTCCCTTCTGCATTTCGCTCACTCACTGCGGACAGAGCTGCTCACTGTGTGCTGCTAGTTGAGAACAGAGAGGCTATTGCAGCTACAGACTGGCAGTCCTTTCGGCCAGAAAATAGAAAACTTCTTCATTGCGGGTCACAGCCCGTCTACGTCACAGTGGCAGCACAGCCAGTCGTGGGTAAACGGGCTGCTGGGGATTCCTACTGTACAGCCGCCCGTTGCCGGGCGACCACATACACTCGCTCACGCGCTACATGCAGTTTAGAGTGACCATTCCTCCTGAGAAACATGTCTTTGGACTGTGGGAGGAAATCAGAGCACCCAGAGGGATCCACACGAACAGGCTCCAGGAAAGCGGCCTAAACAAGCAGAGCAGAAACTTAAGGGCGTTGTTAAATGCCGCAAGGATTAAAACTTCAAGTCCATGGTTCCATGAAATGTGGCCCAGACTGCATCGTTCAGGCTGCTGGTACCCAGCCACACGCATGACACGGCCGTCATGGGCTGACAGCACAGTCACCTTTTACTTTATTATTTATGTCTCCTTGCTAAGCAGCTTGGCTTTTGCACACCAGTCCTATCCAAGTTCTCACTGTCACTTGACTCCAATATTTGTAGCCAACATATTTACTTTTCCAGGAATTCACCATGACAAACTTCAGCAGCTGTGAATCCGTCGCTGTTTATTACTGGCATCTCTGGCTAAGATGGATCGCTCTGAGGGCGCTTTTGGCAAAAATGCTCTTGAGTTGTGGAAAACACTCGAACCAGACCAAACCAACAGCCTGTGTCACACTCACATCTCAAAACTTCTGTCTGTTTGCATGGAGGTCTCTGACAGAGAGGCGGAAGCAGGGACTGAATGCATTCATGGTGTGCGGTGATTCTGTTCTCAGGATATCATTCCCTGTGTGTCTGCTTGTAGCCGGATGAGAACCAAAGTCACCAGTTTGAGGAACACATCACCAAGTAAACGGGGAAGGGTGAGGACAGGGGATGGACATGCTGCCATGTGTCCTCTGGGGGCATCATTAGATGCGACACAGTGACAGCCACACTTGAGCTTCACTAGCCTGCCGAAATTGTGGAAAAAAGTGAAATTTTGCTAAAGAGGTGACCTGATGCAGGAGCTGTCATTTTAAGGTATGACATCCATCCATTCATCCGTCCATCCATCCATCCATCCATCCGTTACCTTTAACCACTGTATCCAGGTCAGGGTTCTTGAAACACGAGCCCATGAAGCCGTACCCTGGATTGTACACCGAAAAGCCGTCTGACAGGACACAGCAGTCCCTCTGGGGTGTCCCCAGCGTTCCACATGCAGCACAAACACGATGATGTATTGCTTGCTGTTCTGGCAGCACATGGGTCTTTCCAAACACAACTTTGTGAGAAATCATAACCTCAGGGGAAAAGGAAGGATGACGCTGGCAGGCTCACAAATACAAATAAATGTACTACAGGCTCCATTGCCACGTATAGTTTATATTTATATTGTATATGCACCTACGTTTGCTGTGTTTGTATACCTGCGTGGTTTAATGCTGCTTCCGCGCTTCTCCAGAGGGGAGCACAATGGGTCGCTGGGCACAGTGTTTGAGTGTAAATAAAGCCGGTTGCCATGGCGTCTCCAGCTCTCAGCAGAGAAGCCGGGGGATGTTTTGAGGTAGAGGTGCTCCTCTCTCCGTAGCGCTGGCTGTTTGTTTTGCGTCCCGCACCCAGGGCACTAGCGCACAGGCCGCCACGCTTTCATTTTCCGGCTTCATTTGTGAAAACGCTCCAGGACCAGAGAGCTCTTTCCATGCTGCTGCACAGAAGCGGCCCTGTGAGCCCCGAGCTCTCTGCTTCTGTGCTCCGTCTCTGCGTCGCGCTCCTCAGCAAAAATGGACCTGGCTGGTTTGCTCTGTGCCGTTTCCCAAGGCACCAGCTGATAGTGACCGGCAGGAAGCTGAGCTGAGCCGCTTTTTTAAAATCTGAGGCTCAAATGCATAATCCACTGTTTAAACAGCAAGTAAAAGGGGGCACTGAGTCATGTTGTGCCCCTAGAGTGAGGAGCAGCCCCAGGTACAGCAGTTGGTGAGGGTTTGCTCGCGTTCGCCTAACCCTAACCGTAACGGCTGCAGAAACATTGCTGGCTGTGTTTGCTCAGAGTGCAGCTGAGTTCTACTTCGTATTCACGTTGCTGTTGCTAAAGAATATTGGGAGGAAAGTCAGCAGGTCCCGGCTTCAGTGCGCACACCCGCTAGCAGGCCTTTCCACTGTGTTTCGCTTAAATATGAGTGCGCTTTCTCAAAGGGGCGAGAGTCTTCCTGCTCTTGCAAATAAAGCCAGAAGGTCTACGAAGGCCCTGGTTCGTCAGACAGGACTTCTTGCAGCTTTGCTACCTGCACTTGTGCGGCTGCGGCGCATTTCCCCCAAAGCAAGACCGGGGGCCGTGCGCTTCCCACGTTCTTGTGCACATTTTGCTGCAGCCCAGCCGAGGCGTTCTGCCAGGACAGGACTGCGCACCTCAGGGCTGCACGAGAGCCGACCGGCAGACGCCTGCCAGTCCCACGAAGGTGAAGCTGAAGCGGCTCTGCTGCTCCGTTCGGCAAACCAATGCATTGCCCCCCAGGACCCTTTTGGGCCCAGCGTCCCCAGAAGGCTGCTGGATCCACATGGGATGCCGTCATGCACCACAGGAGAGATGTTTCCTAGAAGCCTGATGCAAGAGTCAGAGCTCAGCTCCTTTCTGCTGTCAAAATTCATCAGACCCAGTTGACTATTTTAAACCACTTGGGAGGGGGAGACAAATATAGAATAAAGTTTGAGGAGATGCACATCTTTCCACAGAGCTGGATGTCACTACTTTTTTGTTTGTGTGTGTGTGTGTGTGTGTGTGTGTGCGTTTAGAAACTCAGAGAGGATGGGTCTGAAGCAGCAGCAGCAGCAGCGGTTTGGGATGATAAACCCCTCATCCCTCAGCCCTGGTGCCTGAGCTTGGGGTTTGGTGCCAAATATCTGTCCAAACCTCCACTGCTTGCTTAGTCAACTGACTGGCTGTCTTCCCAGGGAGGGTTCATGTTTCCTGCTCCTCTCGTCTTCATTCTTTTGAGGTCACAAGTGTCTTTGTGGAGAGAAGGTCACCACCCAAATAGGCCTCATTCTCCAGTGCCTCCCCTTCTACACATAGCAGCAAAAACACAAATCGCTTGTTTCCCATCCTGCTTAATACAATTTTCCCCAGGTGCTGTCGACACATTTCCTGAAGCATCAATGAACTCCAAGCTCTTAACATAACCCCAAGGGCACACGGTGATCCACACGAACACCAATCTTCTGTAACAAAGACAGGCAGTTTATCCATAAACATGTGAGGTTCCCTGCAAATGCAAGTCAGTCTTGGAAAATTGCACTCGGCCTGGTCCTCACGCGGTCCTGCGACACAGTGGCTTCGGCTCAAAGCGCAGCTGTTCAAACAGCTTAGAGCCCACAGATGCCTTCTGCATCGCTGGGCCGTCGGTGGACGACGCGCAGCAAAGCAAAGCAAGCTGAGCAAAATGCAGTCGAAGCACAGTTTTTCCCAGCTAAGGGCCACAAAACAACGGGGCTGAAAGTACGGCAAATGAATGCAGAAGCAACGCAACGTGAAAGAAACTCCCGGACCCGACACTTTTAACAAGTGACTGCGCGCAAAGGAAGAGTGCTGGCACATTGAAGTGGGATTATTGTGCAACTTCCGAGAGTAAAACCCCAGCGCTGCAGCCACTGTACGTACTGAGCCGTCCACCAGCTACCGCACACAGCGCTGGGCAGTGTGACCTCGGGTCCTTGTCCTTTTCCTGACGGTCACCGTAAAAAGAACCACGGTACACACACAAGTGAGTCGGCCATTTGACTTTGCTGTACTTTATTGTATGAGAGCACTACAGAAAACGGTCGGAAATTCGGGGTCTTGGCGCAGGTGCAAATCTCCGTGAATATTTTATTTTTGCCCAAGAGGCAGAGTTTGACATCAATGCTCAGTGTCTGTGTGATGGAGGTCCCTGTCCAGCATGTGGGGGCATCGCTTTGCGCTGGCTTTTGCCCTTAGATGGACGTCCACTGTCTTGGTATCATGCAGCGCTGTAGGTGCGCTGACCCCCCCACAGCCGAGAGCGTCTCCTTGTCCCACACGCCACACCGCTGTCGTTCCTGCATGCGACAATGCAGTTTCCCGTGGAGCCGCGTGGACTGCGACCTGGATCGACAGAGACCCCCCATCTGATGTCTTTGTGCTTTCCCCTGACTCTCCCTTCCTAAGCCCAGCAGAAGCATTTTGGTGTGCAAGGCAGCAGAAGGACTGTGAAGGCAAACCCTGTGTTTCCCTGCTGCAGGCCTGGGGGAGGAGTGTGGCGGCGTTTCTCCTCAGTGCCACCAAGCCTGGATTCATTGTTTTCCTCGCTGCTTGGCCAGGAAGCTGATGAAATTCTCTCGAATATCATATTTGTTGCTGGATCGTGACTGCCAGTGTTTCGCATTCTTTTTACTTCCGTGCATGAAACAAACGTAGCAAATGCATTCAGTGCAACCACCCTGCCACCTTTTGCTTTGTTTATTAGGGTAACAGGTGCAATATCTCTGTATAAACCACGTAATGCTCCGTATATGACTTCTAAATCTCTGTGTGTACCACCTTGGTCAACAGGCTCACATGAAGCTTTCAGCAGAGTTTGTTTGCATCAGTTATGACCCCCGAAGTCGAGCCCTCTGCTCATTGTACCTCCTCGAGGACGCGCCAACACGTCTTTCCAAGAATAAAGCTGGTTTTCTCTATTTTTTCTCTTTTTACTTTCAAGCGGATTTTTTTTGTTGAAAGCTCCTAATTTTTCCATAAAAATCCTTCATCTTCTCTACGTTTTGTGGAATGAAGGCATTGACGGGGACTAGAAAACCTGTCGTCCGTTTGCGTCGCGTTTGCAAAAAGTGAGAAAGCTTCACCGGGCGCTGCGCACCGCAGCATCTGCGCAGATGTTTTGAATAGGAAATGAAAAATAACCCAGAGTTGTGCACAATCTCCCTAGCAGGGATTATATTAGAAACAAGCAAGACAGCTGCGAAATATTCAGGCGCAGTTGCATCACACGCACAGGAGAAAATTCTGCTCTGAATTTCATTAAATGTCTTCCATACTTTGTGCTTTGCCAGCAGTCAGGACGGTGACGGCAAAGAGTGATGCGTAAAATTGAATTAGTTCCCGAAACACTGCTGGATGAGTACAAAGTAAAGGGAAAGGCACCCTGGCATACAAATGGGAGAAGCGCACGAGCAGGGAACACGGACAAAACATGCAGATTTACTTGCTGGCAGTTTCTTCCCTGTGATAGCGATCAGAAGCAAGTTAATCTCAAAGTCCATGGCCTAAAAACATGTGGAAGAGCTGGCGCCGAAGGAGGAAGATGCCCCGCTTTCAGCTTTGACATCATGGCTGAGCAACTCCACTCCTTCGTGGTTCAGCTTTAGCAGCCCAGCGGCCGCCGTGTTTCTACCGGCTGCTGTCAGCGAGAGCCGGGACCTGTAAAGCTCAGGCCACCGTGTTTCCCTGATGCTGATCGGATTCGGGGCAGACACCCCGACACAAAAGAAAAGCTGCAAACTTTTGCTCTGAGAAGGCAACATAAATGCCGGCAAAATGTGGCTAGGAGTGACGGCCTCCAGAACCCCACAGCTGCCAGAAAGCGATCGGGCTCAGGTGAGGAGATCAGCTAAGCTGCACAGAGAATAAGACACTATGAGCCTGCAGGTAAAACGCCATCACTGTCATGACCAACATATCACACACACACACACACTCGGGCTCCCTCTCCCTCTCTTTCTCTGAGTCACACGCAAACACACTCTGGTTTTATGTAACATTCATGCCTTCTTTTTTGTTGACGCTTTATTAATAGACTCAGCCTCCGTCAGAGAAGCAAGGTTCCTCCAACCAGCCGCACCACCACCAGCAACCTCCCAGTTGCCAGTTTATTTATAGTTGACTTGGAGATGGAGGTGGCAGCATATGGATCTGGGGCAGGCAGTGTTCACATGTACAGCAGAAATAGAATTTACAAACCAGGGCTTCGCGTTACAAGCGGATAAACAGAAGGCTGCACCACAGCCCCTTAAA
Source organism: Heterotis niloticus (assembly GCA_018136845.1). Classification (NCBI taxonomy): domain Eukaryota; kingdom Metazoa; phylum Chordata; class Actinopteri; order Osteoglossiformes; family Osteoglossidae; genus Heterotis; species Heterotis niloticus. The sequence continues at coordinate 21,563,620 of CM030907.1, forward strand.
CCCTGAAATTTGATCTGTGCTGTTGGCCAAGCTTCATGGGACGTGAAAATGTCAAGGGTCAGGGAGGTGAAGAATGCACTGTGCCAGGCCTCCCATTTTTAGACCCCGCCATGATTAACATGAGCACATCCAGGCCCCCTCAAGCCGGTACCAAGTGTCAGGGGTCATGGTCATGGTACTGCAAAGGTCAGCTTGGACTGCCTGCATTTCCTAGCTCATTTCAAATGGCGTCTTGTGGAAGTTGGGGCAGCGCAGTGGCTCAGCAGGTAGCTCCAGGACTGTTCAGGTGTGGATTCAAATGTGGCTCAGTCTGTTGTGGTTTACCTGTGTGTGTGTGTGTGTGTGTGTGTGTGTGTGTGCGTGCGTGCGTGCGAGAGAGAGATACCACCTTGCAATGCACTGGGCCCATCTAGGGTGTAGTTTCATTGCCCAGTGTGTCCAGGATAGGCTCCAGACCCCTGTGACCCTGAGCAGGACACAGCAATGAATGACAGTTGATGAATGGATGTCATGCACTGACCAGTTGCACTGCAAAAGAGGGGGCAGCCACCTCGCTGCTCGCCACAGTTAGCTGGCATTGCGAACCATGTTGTCAGTTCAGAAAAATCAAAGCAAAATACCACAACCCCTCTGGATGAGCTTTGTAGATTTTACAAACGTGGCTGTGACTATTTCTCCAGCATCCATCTGGTGCGCAACCACTGGCGTTCTTGGTTTCCCTTCCGCTGTCTCGACTTCTGCCGCGATGACTCCCGCAGCCCGACGCTCTAACAAAGAGTCAGTCCGCTTCCACTGCCCACAAAGTCGGGAACACTTCCTATGGGACTGCCGTAACTTGCAAAGCAATCTTTGTAAGTGCCCATCCATCTCTGAAATGATGTGTCTGGTGCTGTGCGCTAAAGTACTGCGCTTCAGACAGAAGCTTTCGGCAGAGCCCTATCGTGTTTCCTCCCCAAGCAGGCACACGCTCTCCTCCTCTCGCTCTCTCTCACCCTGTCTCGCTGTATCGTATGCAGTATATATTTGTATAAAATCATAGCTCGGACTTGGTCGACAAGGGACGTAAAAGCACGCATGCGGTTATGAGAGTAAAACCCGGTGCAGATCCAGCCAATGCTCTAGAGTTATGGTTATGTCCCTGCACTACATGGACTCTCCTGCTAAGCTACATCTCCTGTGCAGCCTTTTCGTCAGTACAGAATAACGCAAATTCTCTCCTCGTTCATTTCCTTTCTGACATGCGGGCCTGCGCTTGGGAGATAGCACGTAGCCGTTTGCCACCTGAAACTCCAAGGCCCACTTCGAGCTCAGGCGCAACAACCGGCGCCACTGCTAGCATCAGTAAAGGTTCTGCGAGAAGCTCCTCCGTCCCGATCCTGCAGCACAGGCTGTCACCCGTGTGTCAAACAAAAAAGTCCACCGCGACAGCCTTGTCAGCACTCGTTATTCATGCCGGGCCTAATAGTTTCGGCAGGCCGGGGAGCAGAATTTTCCAGAAGCAGCTGAATTATACCAGAGCTGAAATAATGCCAGGCGGTCCACATCCCCCAGCCCACCCCAAACCCTTGGCTGCAAGCCCAGCAAACTCTAACACATACTTGCACAAAAATATCTCCTATCTGAACATATCCTGCTGGCTCGGCAGGCTGCTCTCCATGCCGCTGAAATGACATTGGATAGTCGCCTTCCCACAGATCCCGGCCTTGCCAAGAAGAGGGCGCGAGGGGCAGGAGGGGCAGGAGGGGCAGGAGGGGCTCTGCTCCCACCACTTATATCATTACCCGGTACCAGATGTGCACAAGTAATGAGAGATCATTTCCAACTTTTTCTAAGCTATCATGTACAGGCTATTATTATCTTTTTTCCATGGTGAAGGCGGGCAGGGGGAGTGGGGTGCATTTCGGCTGCTGTTGCGCCATCCCATGTCTCTCTCTCACTCTGGGCCCAGGAGACATTCAACTCATTACAGTTTTCCAGCCCCCAGGTTACAGTACAGCACTCTGCGCTACATCGACACGCATGTTTCCACAGCCCCCAGTGTGAATGCGCGGGATTTAAAGAGGCTGCTTGCATGGCCTTTCGGAGGGATGGGCGTTCCCCCCACCGTTCAGTACGAGCAAATGTCCTTGTGGCCCGGTTTTCAGAGAAATAAGGACATCCAGGAACAGCGACCTGCCTGCTGCAAGCGCAGCAATAAATACGGTAAAAAACGAATCGCGTTGGCGAATGCATTCTGTCGCCACTGCAGTCTGCGGGTTTGTCATTTCTTTTCCTTGTTTTGCGCGAACGGACAAAAAGCTGGAACGGTGAGCCCCCATGGAGCAGCTGAGCAGCTTTGAGTCTTCAGCTCCCTGCACCCTGACTCAAAAGAAGCTTCTCTTCTGTTCACCAGGGCTGCAGAGCGCTGCTGCGGAGAGCAGGACGTCCCGGTTGCCCATCTGCGGCTCCGGCACAACACGGACATCACCTTGCAGCCCACAGGTGTCGGAAACGTAACATCGTGCCGCGTCGGCCTTTTCACGGCGAGCATTTTTTATGGGCCAAGTCCGCAACAAAACAAGACCGCAAGCTAAAATGCGACCGGTGTGCCGCGTCGCATCCGTTCTTGTCTGAGCCAAAAGACAAACCGCTGCACGCTTCTCCCCTGGGAAGCTGCGGAAAGCATGGCGGGTGGACCTCGTCCTTCGCTCCAGCAATGCCCTGCGGAGCACCGGAGAGCCAAAATAAAAGGGACAGCACCGCACTCCCGTTTCACCCCTTTCCTCCAGTTGACGCCATTTGCATTGGTAGTTTTCGCAGCAAATGGTGTTTCTGTCAGGGTTAAATGCTTTCTAAACGCTGGCCACCAAGGGCCCTCACCTCTTTTTTAGCTGCATTATAAATCAGGCACAGATATTTTATTGAAGTAATTTAGCTGGAGGGCTGCAGCACCGAGAGAAACCTCTTGTTATTCAAAGCTGTCGTGTCTTTATTTTATTTTATTTGCTTAAACGTTACGTTTGAGGCCTGGCAGCTCCTAGATGCTTTGCAGTTGACACAGCCGATATGCAAACTGCATGGGTGTGTGATAAGTTCACAGCTTTCAAGTTCCATCCTTGACAGAGCGAAACCAGGTTCACGTATTGAGTTTGCATCCATCCATCCATCCATGCATCCATCTTTCCTAACCACTTGTCCAGGTCAGGGTGACAGTGAAACGGAGGAATTTTTTGGAAAGACTGCTTGCGAAGCCAGCAGTCTGAATAGCGCCTCTTAACATCGCAAGACGCCGCACAGCCAAATGGCATTAAAATTTGCAATCGGCATCCAGAAACATGACAATGCGCAGGCTGATGCGAGTGTCGAAAGAACGCACAAACATGCACGAGGTGCCAGACTTTCGCCTCCTGGCTGTGAGATCTGCTTCCAGACAGAACCACAGTCATTCGGTGTTTATAAACAGAGACAACTGCGGTTGCCTGGAACAGAATGGCTGTGAGAACCAAAAAACGGCTACGCCAGGAACCAGTGGAAGTCACGATGCTGGAAAAGTCCTCCAGATGAGAGTGGACTGCACCGGGGGGGGGAGTCTCACAAACACTTTGTCACTCCTACACTTCTCTCCCATCTGCACATGGAACAGAGGTTGCAGGCTGCAGCCAAGCTCCAGGTCACTCGTTCCATCGCCTCTAGCAGGACCGCTGACTGCATTTGCCCAAACTCCATGTGACCCAGCAAAGGGAGGATGTGGCGGACCGCAGTAAAATGTCGCTGCGCTGGTTCTGAAACATCGGTGCTTCCTTCAGGCAACTTCCAGCATCATGCAGCAATATTTAGGAAGCCCTCAGATGTGCGGCTCTCCACATGGAGCCGCAGAGGCGATTGTTCAGTTTAGGAACAGCTTCTGTACTCAGTATGTTGGCACATTGGGCACAATATTCTTGTTCTTTTTACTGAAACCTATGAGAAAAGACGGAAAAATCCCGATGAAAGGCAGAGTCACTACATTCCACTGTGTTTGTAATGAAGGAACAACCTGTCTGTTTTTTCCTCCAGTGGGCATCTCGCTGTCTTCGTGCCAGCCAGATGCAGAAGCCTGGCTGTGTTTTTGGCTGCTGCTGCTCCAGAATAGACACGGCGACTCTAACTGAGCCGCAGATTTGCTGCGAAACCTCAGCCTCTGCATTTCCTACCCGGATTTTGTTTGGATGGATGTTCACCACCGAGTTACCCGGAGTGCTGCGTGCGGACACGGAAGCAACCTGGGCGCGAAGGTCTGCGCGGACAATCTGAGCTGAGGCGCTCTTTGGCTCCTGTCAATCTTGCTAGCGCACACTGAAGATTCCCTTTGTTTCGCAGTTTCTACCATGTTGACCAGGCTGAACCGGCAAGACTCAGCTCAGCTGTGCGCCACACACACGGATTTACCCTGGGTGAGAACCATCCGCTTGGCTCCACAAAGCAAGCAGGGTGGACGCCACTGCATCCTTCTTTCTGTCAGGCCTGGGAAACCGTCGATTTCCGATCACCTTTCCATTCACGCGTTCGCTACAAAGCGGCCTGCAGTAGCCAACAAGTGTTTTTGGCAACGGTTGCTCTGTGTGTGGACATTGATGGAACCGCTGACTTCCCCGAACACAGCATCGGCCCCAAAAGCAGCTTTTCCTTCTGAGCCGGTTTGGAATCTGAATCCGAACTGCTGAAATCTTGGAGCGATTCCAGGGAAAACTGGGAAGCTCGGGGCTCTTTAGTTAAGAATAGATTTTCGGCAGCAAATCACAGCATAGTTTTTGGTTTATTTTCAGTTTGTGTGCAAATGGCTCCAACCATCTCTTACAAGAGCCCGAAAACCCTTCTGGGTGCAGTTTTCTCATGACTGCTGGAAGGGAAAGTGCAGCCCCAGGAACACCTGAGACCGTGGTCCACCAAAATAGCCAAACAGACCTCCAAGCAGGGCCAATTTTAACAGATGTTCCACGGAGGCTGCAGATACTCAGGTTTCCCCCCTTCGGCTTTGTGCGAATTTCCTGTTTTTCAGCCGCCATTCCGGCAAGCACCCTCCTGAAATGTCTGCATGTCTATTTGCTATGGAAACAATGAGGCTCCCTATTTATCTGAGCACTTTATCAGCTGATTTAGATCCCTGCCAGCCGTCTGTGCAGTTTTTTTTTTTTGCACAAAATAGCTTTTGACGGCTTTTCTGGTTTTTTGTTTTGTTTTGTTTTGCTTTGTTTTTCTTAGGCCTGTTTTTTCCATCTGCCTTGTTCTCCCCCATCATCTTGTCTGCCTTTCCCTAACAACTTGCTCCAATTCTGTGTTTTGACAGAACTCCAAGACTCCGAGCCCTGAAAGAAAAACATTCCATGCGTACAAACAGCCTTGTTCTCATGTGGGGAAAGGGGAGGGTGTGGGGAAAGAGCCCTACTTTCCATCTGAGCTCCTCCGTTTACTGCACTGGCACAGGGAGGGAGACGGAGGGATGAAATCCCCACAAGCACGGAAAAACATGCCTTTGTCGTTCGGGTTTTGCTGAGCAGAAGCGCCGCCTTCAGAGTTCTGCCGTGATTTCATCCATCTTGTGAGTCTCGGGCCCCATGCAGCCCATCCCCGAGCATCCAGGCAACCTTTGACATCACCGCCTAAATATAGAAAACGGCAACTGCATAAGGCGCATTAGTTGTGCACGGAGAGCAGAATAAAGTCCTCTTGGTAACATCGGTTAATCGGACCTCCTCGGGCTCCCGCTCACGGTCCTGGGTGGATCAGGCGGGGCAGTCCTGTGCTACTCGCTGTCTGCAGAGAGCCAACCGCACTTGTGAAAACAGCGGTGCAGACGGCTGTCCGTCCTACATCTTCGCCATCGGCGAGCCCCTCCAGGTCGGTTCCAGGCAGAAGTTGCTGCACGAAAGCAGACAGTCAAGATGGTTCACGTTTCCCTAATTTGCACTTTAACACTTGGCATGAGGTTTGCCCACATCATCTCCTGTTACCTCCAAAATGAGCCTTAAGCAGCTCGCCGGGGAGGTCAGCGCCGGCTGCCAGTTGACTCACCGGAGGTTTGAGATAAGGAGGTGGATTCCGGTGCTCCTCCCTCTGAGAGGGAATCTTGACAGCGTCAAAGGCAAATTGTGTGTGAAGCTTCGGTCGGATTCAGATGGGCAGCGGAAGGCTGCTCAGTCACTGCAAGTGATGCTGTGTCCACAAAATGCATTGTTTCACACCTGAGCGCAGGTTTCCAAAAAACAGCCTGACGTGCAGCCCCTAGATAAACCCTATTTATCTGTTCATTGCAAGAGATTGCCATTATATTTGAAATGCTTACATCCATACATTACATTTGTGAAATAAGAATTATCAGAAGGACTCACTTGAAACCTTGGAAATAGAAAAACAAAGGCAAAAATAAGCCCAGAACCATGCAGCCTGGATCCCTAGGACATTTCTGCAGAAAAATTAATAAAACAGCATTTTGGCAGCCTGGTCGACGCTTGCGTGCAGAACAGGGTTGTAGCCCAAAGGTTAACTCCTTCTTGCTGCCATTTTGTCCAACCTGTGCAGCATCTCCTGGCCGTAGCGGGAGCGATGCCTTTCGTCCTTTCCTCCTTTCCTTTTGCCCTTCTCTCCTTAGTCTCCTCCCTGCTTTTGCACAGGAGAACCCCATGGGTGCTTGGGCTGTGTCACGCTGGAAGCTGCTCTTATGGAACTCCTTCCTGGCAGCCCTGGTGTGCCATGAAATGCGGCCTCTGCACCATGCCCACCATTTGACTGGATATTTCCCATCTGTATTTGTCTTACTGTTGCCCACGCAATTTTTTAACCCAAATATAAAGCCACATGACTTAGACCACATGTTCAAAATGCAAAAACACTTTCTTTGTACTGCTGCTGATGTAGATGTTTGTGTTTTTTGGTTTCAATAGTTTGACACAAAATACAGAGATTTTCTTCTGAAAGCTTCAAAATAGAGAAAAATGCGTCACATTTATGCACCGAGCAAAAACATAAGCAAAGACAAGAGCTGCCATTTGAAGAACAAAACCAATTTTGTACAAAACTTTAATTCCAGGTAACAAATCAAACACAAATGTTAACAGGAAGCATTTGTGACCTTTCAGCGAACAGCGGTACACTCGAGTGTGTGAACTGAATGACAGCGCAGCAGAGGTACTGGGTAAACGTTGGCCATAACTGAGCTGAGCTGCTGCAGAAGATCTCTGCAAATGAATATCCAGGGCTCAATGGACACACAAACTGGAGCGCAGATTTACTGCTTTGGGAAATCAACATTTTCCTACACGCCGTTGCAGGTGGTGCACAAGTTTGCTTCTGCCTGACTCTAATTCTAAGCTGTGTCGCCTTCATCAATAATATATACGTATTGTTATTTAAATCTCTTCTCAAAGCTTTTCCCACTCTGATTATACAGTTTTCTGAGTCCGTTTCACACAAACATTCACACATGTTGATAAGAATTATGCCCAGTATACCAGTACACATATTACTTTACACCTAGACAGTACATCATTTAGGTATGATGTACACCGCATGCCCAAAAGTATTTGGACCCCCCCATCTAATGGCTGAGCTGAGTGGTTGAGCTGCACCCACGCAACAGACAAACACCTTCTGGACAATTGTGTGCTTCCAGCTTTGTGGCCACAGTCTGGGGAAGAAGAAGCTCCTTTCCTGCTCCAGCATGACTGTGCCCCCCCCCCCATAAATACATGGTTTGCCCAGGTTGGTGTGGAAGAACTTGAGCGGCCCCACAGAGCTGGAACGCCAACCACGAGCCGGGCCTTCTCGCCCGGCCTCACTGATGCTCTTGTGGCCAAACGGGCAAAAAATTCCCAAAATCTGGCGGAAAGCCTTCCCAGAAGAGTGGGGGCTGTAATAGCAGTGGGGGGGGGGGGCAACTCCATATTAATGCCCATGGGTTTGGAATGGGATGGTCAACAGGCATATGTGGGGGTGATGCTCAGATGTCCACACACTTCTGGCCATACAGAAAAGGAGCATTAAACACCGAGTAACAGAAATTTCATAATGAAATTTTGCCATTAATATATATATATGGCTAAAGCATGTAAAATCCAAGCAGTATGATATGAATATAATAAGTAAAAACGAAGACTGACGAAAGGGTGCTCCGGATTTACTGTCGGTCACAGGATTGTGATAAAAGCATCTTAGTGATCGCTTGTAAGAGGCTTTTTAACTCACTTCTTCATGCTATGAAACACAGTAACAAAAAGCATGATCGTAGCAGCAATATTAAATGGCCAGGCCGCGCAGCATCCGTGTGATGTTTTGCACAAAGAAATCCTGAGAAGGAAGAGCGCACGTGAGATGGACTTTGGTGTCCGCACAACTGCTGCGCTGGCAGTCAGACAAGGGCGACTTTCGAAGTCTCTACAGCCCAGTAAGCGGTGTCGGCAGGAGCGGCAGTAATGGAGAATCTTGCAGATAAGCAGCTACGTGATCATAAGGCAAAGTCTGCAACGTGGAGCCCATGACTTTCTGTCATAAATGAAGTTGGCAAACTAAGAGTAATAGGAAAGCTGGTGGATTGTGAAAAATGTGGCTCCGCAAGCCTCACCCCCTCATAATAATGTTTCATTCCTTTGGAGCAACAAACCTAACAAATCAAACTTAACCTTTAACCGTGAAAAAACAACATTTAGCAGACTTGTGAAATAAACTGTCATTTACTTAGCTTTGTCAGTAGTTGTCCGGTTATGGAAACACGTCGCAAATTGAATCCGGCCAACTATTTTTCCTTAAAAATATGACTGTGTGCGCAACATAAAAGGAAGCATTTTGTACTTTGGGTTTGACGTCAGCCCGGCCTCGAGTATCGACCGGTTTCACTCTGCCGGCCATCCGTTCACATTAAAACAAAAGGCTGCCAGAGTTCAAAGGCCTGCTTTGGTTTAAGAGCGGAAGACAAATTAAACAGAGCCGACGGGAAGCTGTTACACATTAACACGCGCGGCCGGCGAGGCCCGAGCGCTCAATGCAAACTTTGCTTTTGTACATTGGAAGAAGCAGACGGAGCGTAAATACGCTTTCCTGCACACGCACAACAGGGGCGACAAGAACAACAACCGCGTTGTAGCTCATTTTTCCTGGCCACACGGGAAGGAGGTAGAGCATCGAGCCCAAAGAACCTGATCTAAGGTCATTCTTCCTGAAACTGGACACCAGCTTCAAAGCCACGCGAGGGCAAACAAACGAAGGTCTGTTCTCGAACGCAGCTCGGAGGGGATTTCGCACAGAATTCCTTCTTTATTTTGTAAGAAACCGCTGCTGACTGGCAGCTCTCTCAACCATGGCAGCTGTGAAAGGCTTCCTTGAAAAGCGCTAAATCAAGAAAAAGACACCAAAAGCTAGCATTCATGGGAAAAATGCGTTTTATTTGCTGACTTCGATGGCAGTGCAATTCCAACTGTGTTTTATGGGAGGAGACTTGCATTACAGTTCACGTGCATACAGCGTTCGGTACTTTTATTGCATGATATTTAGCGACTCGCTGAAAGGAACCGGGCTGCCGCGAGGGCTCAGACAGTCGGCGGCGGCGGTGAAGATCTAGAAGGAGCTTCCATTTTTACTATGGAAACAACACGTTGTTCTTCTGCTCTGCTGGTGTCACCGTGCCCTTGAACGCGAATCCAGGAAACGGCAGCAGCGAAGCCTGTTGATCCCAGCCCCTGCCCTCCAACAGGCTTAGGTCACAGCACACAGCAAACATCTCTTCTGCTACAATTTCCTGTCGGTCGGTTTAAACCGGACCCATAAAATGGGCAACGGCGAGTAAAGCTTCGCTGCATCGGAAGCGTCGCTTAGCACTCGGGGGCCCGGTCCTGTTCCCAGAGGCCCGTCGGCCGCGCCGCGCCATTTAGCAGCGAACGCATTAGCTAAACTTATGAAAGCTGTCATTTCCTGACACGGCAACATTTTTCAGAACCGTGGTCATCGGTGACCGAGGGGAAAGCCGTAAAAGCCGCGCGCGCGGCGGCGTCCGCGACCGAAAGGGAAAACCTTCTATATTTACATGGGCGCGTCTGCGTAAATATGGGAGTCGCGCTGCAGGCCACTTTGCTCGGTTCGCCCAGGGTTCCCAAGCGCCGCGATTTCCTGCTGCGGGGGGCCCGAGAGTCGACGGGACCCCGTGTTTACGTTCCCCGCACGTCGCCAGGCAACGGAGCCTCGCTGTGACACATCCAGAGTTCAAGGAGTGTGCGACCACTAAATCTGGCTCGACGTGGTTCTTTCCAGATAATGGCTTTGAGTCAACAGAGCAGAAATTCCTTTCTTGGACTTGAGGCTCTCGTGATTTATGGTGGCAGAAGCTTGTCTGTTTTCTGCCTAATTATAGCGAGCGCAGCTGGTCAACCGAACCCCCTCCGCCACCACGGTACTTTCGGGCCTTTCTTGTCACTATGACTGCAAAGGCCTACGATGTGGAGAGGAAAGAAGAAAACTCCTGTACCCACCAAGTTGAGGGCGTGAAACAAACAGCAGAGCCTGCACATTTACAAGCCACCTGAGACGAGGGCTTCGCGCTGCTGACGTGGAAAAGCCGTGTGGAGCGACACACGTCACCCGGTCCCGGGCCTTCTATCCCCTCGAGCCCACGGAGGCCCATACGAGGCACGCGGCTTCCGACTCATTCATAAATTCTGTTCGCGCCGCAAAGCCACCGGCTACAACGAACATCCACAAACTGCCGTGTTTCGCGCACATTTATAAACGCGCAAAAACAAAACACGCATTTTATATGTCGGCCACGAAACAACATGGCCCCACGGTCACATGTATACGTTGTCAGAATACAAGTCGCCTGCCGCTCTATTTGTCAAGGTGAAAACGTACCGTGTTTTGACCATATTAGTGTATCGGCCGCGGTCACGGCGTGCGAACGTGCAGATGAATAGCAGGCCGAATACCACAGGAGCCGGGCTGGAAACAACACGTGTGAGGAGGGCGCCACACAAACACACGAGCGCTCGGCGTCTGCCCTGCGTGTGCCCGGCAACGTCAGGACACGCGAGGCCGGAACCGGCCATTTGGGTCCTGTCCAAAATTAGCGAACGCCTGTCAAACAAAAAGGGGAGCTTTAATGAGAACAAAGTCTTTCCCGCCCAAGTTGGTGGATGAATGTACTGCAAAAAATACAAACAAAGGTACGCAGAGAGCTAAAAAACAGGCTGACCGTTAAAATGTTCAGGTAATTCCCCGTGAGCAAAACCACGTGTACTCGCTCAGCTGTTTTTCGCTTCCAAAAACTCCTCTTAAACCGAATGCGGCGATTACGCGTAGGCACGTGACAATTTGTCCCTTTAAAGCCAAACTGCTAAGCAGAAGTCGGGCAGCGTGCGTTGCTGCGGCGGCTGCTCCTGGGAAAGCGTCCGTGCGCAGAGGGAAGCGCCAAGCACATCGCTGGAATATTTATGCCTTTTCATCTTTGACTCACGCTGCAGTGGGAGCCGCTGCTGTAATAGAGGGCATTTCAGAGGGCAGCCGAGAAAGCGCAGCGAAAGAGACGCACGGGCCTCCGCCTGCGCCCTGTAATTCGAGCGCCTCTATCAATCTCTAATGGCCACCGCTTTCTCTCGTCTTCTTCTCCTGCCGGGCGTCGAGTTTCGGCCGCGGGTGAAAGCGAAGGAGCCCACTCGGTGCTGAACCCAGGGCCCGCTGGAAGCTAGTTAGTTGATGCGAGCTGTCAAATTGTCTCAAACGTGAAAAAACGGCTTCTAATATTAACAGCGATCGATTTGAAACACCAATTTTTCCTTATATCCCAGTTTTACTTTGTTCCAGGGTGACTCGTATTAACTGTGCAAATAAACTCTGCCAAGCGTCAGAAAACACGAGGAAACGTCCGACAAGTTCGCAGAGCGAAGGGGAATCATCGGAAGCCGGGCTTTTTCGTCCGCGAGGCGGGAGCGGCGGCCGGAGGGGTTCGAGCCCCGTCTCCAAGCCGCTGTGACTCAGGCATTCCAGAGACGCGCACGTGATCGGCCGCCTCATTCCACACAACAGGAAGCCGCCTCCTGTTTCAACTCACACAAAAGGCAGAGGTGATGAGAGGCGCGCGAGGAAGCGTGCGGAGCCTCAGCGAACGGCGGGCCGACCGCACCGAGACAAACGCTCGCAAGGAAGCGGCGAATGTGTCAAACATTCAGGCCTCTTAGTGGCAGCCTTAGCCTAGGCGTTGCTTTTCCCATTAGTTAGTGTTTGTTTGTTTGTTTCGGGGATTCTTCTTGTTTCTTTATTTTAATGAAGCTTTTGTCTGGCGCCAACGTTCAGATTCCGAGTGGCACCGGACAGCAGCGGCTGCTTCGTGGCCTGAAAAATGCTGCCGCAAACTCGCGCCCAGGCGCACGGTCACGCCGGAGCCCAACACAACACGGCGCAAACAATGAAACATGTAGCCCTCATGAAGCATTGTTACACTTCAAACAGCAGTCACGACTTCTTATCCTTCGAAGCGTTTCTCACAAACTATAGGTTAATGCCGCTTACAGAATGGCGAACTTAAACTGTTTTCCTCAAAGATGAAAACGCGGCCTTTTCCAAGGTCGGCAGCACGAAAAGTAAGCTTAGAAAGAGCCTAAGCAAGCAGCTCAAGCGTCCACAGCATTCCTTGGTGCACACAGCGAGGCGCAGGGCTCCGCTCGTGAAAACGCAACTCGGTGAGATTTGCGCTTCGCGCCGTAATCCCCGCTGGCACCGCGTCTCACATTTGCTGCTACGCTCTGTTGATGGAAAAACACCGCAGCGACACGTCTGGGAGGCGGAGTGCCGCTCGATTCACAAGTGCCATCAAAGTCCAACGGCGCACCCCCACCGCTCCGCTTCATGGACTCGGTTTCATTCTCTGCAGCGTCTTGTTTATCCGGGCTCCTTTGGGCACCGCTCCGCGAAGCTCGACTCGACGGCGGGGCATTAAATGGTCCTTATTCAGCAGAGACAAATCCAGGAATAGCACGCAGGAGTCTGGCCACCCCATCTCTTTCCAGCTCTATATTCTTAGCGCCTGACAAATTTGTTCCCCTCAGAGCGCGAGCCTGGCAGGCAGCCCAAGCGCTACACAGGTCAGCTAACTGTACAGAGGATAAAGTTTACACACAGCTCTTCAGGACCGATTCAGTTCACAGCACGAAACCAAGTGCATCCAAATTTCTGACCTACAGCTCCCGTTTAAGCACATTACACTCTGACATTTGAAAGAGATGCAACCCAAAAAAAGCACCTTCCACAGGAGCTAAAAAAGGACGAGGTATCCTAGGGCCGTGGGGCCAAGTGACGGCAGGGCTTCGCCTTTTTACCCACCCGAGCACCATTTGTTTCAGCGACTGCCCTTCACGCGGAGGTTTAAGCGGCGACCAAAGTCTGGCAAACAAAGCCTTAATGGCCACGTTGCCATGTAACACGACAATGCGTTTACGTGTCGGGGCCATTTTGCGCCCCTCCACCCGCCCGACCGACCCCCACCCGAAATTGCGTTCTAGTCGAGCAAACTGCACAGTCAGCTCCCTGAGATTTAGTGCCTGGACAAAACCGCCTCCTGCCCTATGGTCTTACAAATGAGGAATCACAGACACTAAGTTATTATTACAAGGTCAGAAACTGTATTTGGCAATTTTAAACAAGTGCATACAATACAGCTAAAAGCGTTTCAGTTTTGCCAAGTGCTCATTGAGTAGCATTTGTCACATTCTATGTTTAACATGAACTGCCACCAGACCTAGAAGTACACTGATAATTTTTGCTTAACATCAACAAAAAGGAAAAGTAGTCCATTATAGTGAGTACATACCTTTTCATCTCCAAAAATATAGAAACACAATGTATTCAAAAAAAAAAAAAAAAATCAAAAATTATACAGCCGTGTTTACGAAGTGTACACTTCCCTTGTGTCCAATATGTACAAGTCCATTAGTTTGTCTGGATGGTATGAATGTAATTTATATTCATTTAATGATTTTTTTTTTTTTTTTTAAATGGTAAGATCAAGGGTCCCTCTCCTTTTTCACTTTGACATCTCCTGCAAGGATGGTGGCTATTTCACCTTGCATAAATGCCCACGGTACGTTGGATCCCACTAAAGGGCACTTCTCCCCACTGGGGCAGTACACTTCCCCGGTTGCACCCTGCTGCTTGATGCTCTCCCTGGAACACGGGAAGCAGAACTTGTGCGACGGCACCGACGGGCACTGGACAAAGTGCGTGTCCTCCAGACGCTCGTGGCACAACGTGCAGCACAGGGGCACGCTGCCTGGCACGGAGGAGTCCGGAATGCTCTGCGGGTGCACCTGGTCAACCCCCGCGCCGTGCGGCGTCCCGGCACCTGGCATGTCCCTCTGAGCTAGACGCCGCGGGCCGCTGGGAGACGGCGACTGGGGGCTGCCGCTGTTCCGCCGGGTGGTCGAGTGCACCTGGTTGCCGTCCTTGGGCGAGCTGTTGCCGCCGGCGTTGTCCGCAGCCAACTTGAGCGCTGCCATGGGCGACTGGCCGTTCTGCGCCACCTCGGGCGGCGTGGCGCGCGAGTGCGGCGAGATGGTGGAGGGCGAGGTGGCGAAGCTGGGCGGCGGCCCGGCAGGGGGAGGCAGCCACGGCTGACCGTCCCCATTCAGTTTGGCCGCCGTGCTCTCGCCCTCAGGCTCCGGGGAAGCCTTCCTCTTGATGTTGCGGGGATGTTTCCCCCTCTCTGCAGTTTCCGAAGGAGGGAAAGGAAACAGTCAGAGCGCATTTCGGCACAAGAAAAACGACAACGACAACAACAACAGAAACTTTTGCATTCACCCATGCACTACTGCTGCAGTCAACCGGCCGGGAGAACTCATTCATTTAAGGCTTGGGGCACCGAACGAGGAACGCGCACGGCAACGTTTTAACGTTTCCGCGCTGGGCTCGGCCTGAGGTTCGCACGGCTGTCATTTGTTCACCTGGTTTGGACGCCGTGGCGGTCGTCTCGTAGCCCAGCACCCTCTGGTGCATGGCGGCGCTGTCCTTCTTAAACCTGCCGTCGAAGGTGTGGAAGGTCATGAGCTCCCGCGCCGCCTTGCTCTTGCTCATCCACTCGTCGGGCCTCTTGTGCGCGTCGCCCAGGTCCGCCAGGCTGTCGGCGCGGTGCTTCTCCTTGGCGTCGTCGGGCCGCTTGGCACCCAGCTCGCTCGCGCTCGGTGCCACCAGACCCCCCGGGACGCCCATCTGCGCCACTCTGCCGTTGAGCGCGTGCTGCATGCTGCCGTTCACGAAAGGCACGAGGGTCGGCAGCACCGCCGTAGTCCTCCGAGGGTTCGGGCTCTGTCGGTTCAGCTCCGGGGGGTCGTCTGGCTTTGGAAATCCGTTGTGGACCTGAATGCCGTTCGCCTGCCTCCCCGGCTGGTACTCTGGCCCCAGCCTCGGCGGCCGATCGGAAGTCAAGGGGTAGCGGTCCAATGGCTGCGGCGGTCGCGATCCGGGCTCTCCGGCCGCGTGGTTCACGGACTGGATCTCCTTCCCCGAAAGAGCCTGCTTTCCCGGACCCGGGGAGCGGCCTTCCTGGAAGCCGTGAGCGCGCTTGAGCTGCCGCGCCGTCTCGATCACGAACTCGATGCGGTCCGCGCCCTCGTAGTTCACGCATCCCCTGCACACGGGCTCGCTGAAATCCCAGATCATGGCCCACGGCATGCGGGGCAGATCGCACAAGTAGCACGACTGCCTCCGGGAAGCGGCAACTGTCGCGGACGACATGGCGCAAGCGTGCCGAGAGCCACAAGCGCCTCTTCCGAACGCCTCCGGATTCCTCTTATCGTCTTACGATCGAACCCCAGGACGCGGCACCACTCCAGAGTACAAGAGAAGCGACCTCCTGACGGCCGAGCCGAGTCACAAACGCGACTTCATGGCGGCGGCGGTGCGTGCTGGGCGAGCGCGTGCCTCCGTCTACCTCGCGCGGCACTACTCGGCGCTCTCGATGTGGGGCGCTGACGTCACCGCCGACGCGCCGCAGCTCCGCTTATTTACTTGATTCTTCGACACCCCCCCAACCCCCAACCCCACGGCGCAAGCGCACTCTCGCCCCCTCCCCCTCCCCCTCCAGGCCCCTTCTTTTTTAAATCCAGTTGAACTTGCGCCAGAAATAAAGCAGCCAGAATAACAACGAAATGGCTCGCCGGGATCCTCGCTGCCCTTCTTCTCTTTCAGACGCTGCCTTTGGCGACTGGGAGCCATTTTACCCATATTCGCACAGATAATGTGACGAATTCTTTGTTTCTTTCGACAGTTTCTATTTCAAATGGAGAACGCGTTTCATGATATATGTAGTTACAGCAAACAACACCGCACAGCCGAGTATACACTGCTTTCAATAATTATTGGATTATATTTCTTATAACAAACGTTTGGTAATCAAAAGGAATTAAGCAAGTCGCCTTGTTTCGTACGTTTGAATTAAGTATGATAAGACTGAAACAAAATAACAAACAAGACATATGTGCAACAAATATTCCCCGGAGTTTAAAGCGTTAAAAGTGTCTTCGAGCAGCCGGATGACGTCAGCAGAATTCTCCGGGCTTGGAGTGCTTTGCGCGTGCGCACTAGTGGCTGTCCCTGGCACCTCGCGCTCCGCATTCCGGCCGGAGCGCGAACGTCACGTCACGCGCGCGCGTGTGTGTGTGTGTGTGTGCGCGCGCGCGCGCGCAAATCGTGAACGGCGCTACTTCAAAGTTAGCTTTTTTATCAACTTTTCATTCACACTTGAGGACGACGCGATATTCCTCACGCTGTTCGAATTGTACGTATTTGTGCACCATGTAGGTCGACATTGCTCGTTTTGGTACCACAGTGAACTTTTAAAATAAATGTGTTGTGGCAGACTGACGAACACAGGGAAGCCAAGCAAGGTGTAGAGGAAATATGGAAGAGGGGCGCTGTGATTCATGGTTCGAGCGAATGGCGCGCACATGCACAGAGAGAGGGAGCGCTTCGGGGATTTCCTGCTCCGCACAGCAGGTGTGTAGACGGGGTTTGCAGGTTCGCTCGCACGCCTGGACTGGAGGACCCGCCGTTGCTTGAAAAAATCCGCGCCGGCGGTTCTGTTCCATGGCCGCGGCGACTGTGCTCCTTTCTGCCTCGTCTTATCCGGACATTAATGCACGTTCGCCACAGCAAAAAGGCCCAAACGAAGGATAGATTTCTGTACGTGAATCGGGCCGGGATTTGAGCCGATATTCGTGAAAGCAGCAGAAAGTCGGTGTGAGTTTTGCTTTGTGCCGCTGCCCTTGTGGCTGCAGGGGCCTCGGGTGAGCCAGAGTGCCTGCGGCATGCAGCCGCGAAAGCAGGATATGTTTCTGCAAGCCCTGGGACAGCCTCTCTCTCAGAGGAAGGAAGCTGTTTAGTCAGTCGATGCCTCGCCCATCCTTAGAAGAACAAATGCACGTCTGGGCCTCCTGCCCAAACCCAGTGACGTGCGCAAACTCCATTCAAATTGCACAGCGGTGCGTGATGCTGGTGGGGAGCCCAAGTGTGTGTGTGTGTGCGTGCGCAAGTAAATTGTTAGCTCCAAATCTGCTGTGGACATAAAACTATGCAGCATGGCAAAAGTAGGGAAATCATACCTCACTTTGCAAGCACATTTTTATTTCTTTTCTCTGGTAAGAGCCAACAAACAGATGTCCCCATCGTCCTTGTTCGCTGTCTGCCTGGATGGTTATAGTCTCTTGCAGTTTTGAAACAGAAATACCAAGAAACTGACCCAGATATTTGTACAGTTTTTGGCTCTTGGACATGTAAAAGTATTACCGGGTGTGAGATGCAAGAAAAAAGGTACAGTAAATTTTACTGCCTTTTTGTTGCATTCTAAGAAATGGCTCAAGATGCCTTGAAAAGAAAGCGAGTTACTTAGGCGATGCCTGGAGTTATTTAATGTGGCAACTAAGTCAAGTTTGCAGTTCTGATATTATTTCCTGCTTTTATTTCAAATGGACAGGGACGTTCTCAGATTCTGCTTAGATCCGTCCATTATTAAAACGGAAGACGTTTTTATGTTCAACATGTTTCGCATTATGAGAAGCTACTGGGAAATGTGAACAGGGTGACCTCCCCCATCTTCTCCAGAGCTTGACAAATTTAGGCCTAAAATATCCATAAGACCGTGCGCCAGGTGTCTTGGCTGAGCTGCGTCTCCTTTTACCCGGTCTCGCTGACAGCTCCCCGCAGGAACAATGCCAGGCGGAGACTTGGACAGCCTGAGGTGGCACTGGCGCATGACAACACGCAGCGCTTGTGGCCCAACAACACGTTCTTTCAAGAGACACGGAGACAAAACACAAAGGGGACAACACTCCTCTTATAGCTCCTTTGAACAGTAGAGTGTCTGTGTTTGTCGTCGTGGTGCTTTGCCAGCATCAGGTAAACGGCTCAGAAGAACATTTCTGCAATGCAGTCATGTATAAATTTGGGAGCAGAGAAAGCAGAAAATGTTCCAAGGGCACTAGTGTGGCAAACTGGTCGGTAAAGCTAAACCGGATTCGAACCGTGGCAGAAATAGAAGTCATACTCAGCACTTAGCCGTGTCAAATGCTCTTTAATTCTTTGTGTAATCTGAAATTCTCGATCTGGACTCAGGTCAACACAAGTGTCTGCAGCTGGAGAGGCTGGGACTTTTCCTTGGTGCCACGCAAGGGCGTCAACCCCCTTCTGCACTTAAGATTATTAAACAAGCTGCTAATCGGAGCGGTAGCGTCCCTGCGATACTACGGCCTTGTGCCGCAAAAAGAAACGGATCGCAGGGCCTACAGAGGGATGCGACAACCGGCAGATGAGCCGTTTTGCCCGCACTGGCAGCTCAACCCACTTCGCTGTGCTTCCAGTTCATGTGCAGGAAGGTAAACTCGAGCCGCCCAGCCTCGGGCCCTATGGGCCTCTGATTAGATTGGTGTGACACCGTCCTGGCACGGGGCTTGTGCCTGGAAGTTGGCGCACGCACGGTCTGCAGGAGTGGCATGACTGGATGCCGAGCTGCCATTCAGTCCATTGATCCACGAACATCAGGACTCGGGGAAATGACAGAAACCGTTTGAAAACGCAGTCCTAGTGCTTTCTCCGTTAGGCCTCATGTGTCCTTTCCATCCTCCATTTAGACTAGAGTGCTGACGGCCTTGCTAGAAGCAAGCCTCTTCTCAAAGCTGCCGTGCATTTGTATGAGCAACAGCAGTTGAGCCAAAGTCCAGAAAGGGTCACTTGCTGAAGGAAGACATTTTTAATGTTTAATCTGAGGTTCTGTTTCTCTATCCAAGTGTTTTATTTGTGCCTGCAGGATTTCGAGCTTCATTAAAAAGTGTGAATTGCAGTTTGACTCCTGTTGATGAAGTATTTCACTTTGCTCCAGAAAAAAACGCTGTTGTCATTGGACTGTTATTGGACGTTGTCACTGTTAGGGTTTGCACAGCCGCTACGACCACGCCAGGGAGCCCCGCGACGGCTGCAGACCTCAGTTATCGTCAGCCTGTGAGCTCAGAATTGTCCCATGAATGAAATTACTTTAATTTATGTGATATGAAATGTAATATTTTCAAGTTTACTCTCAGGACTGTTTTTGTTTCTTCATATTAATCCTGACCCCAGCGTGGCCTTCGCTCCGGAGCGGCAATGCTGGGAAAGATAAAAAAACAGGAACTTTGGTTAAATATAACACAGGCTTGCCGAGTCATCGGATCTGACTTACGCTGAGGTGACCTTGTCCTCCGAGCTGAGTGTGAAGCACTGCCACATGTAGGAGGGGGGGATGAGTGTGGGGTGGGCATGGGCATGGGGGTGGGGGAGCGCTGACCCACCGCTAATCTTCTGGAAGCAGATGTGAGATTAACCAGGTGGTTGTAACGTTCCAAGAGGAGAGAAGAGAAGAGAAGGTGCTCTTACACCCGGCAGTGTGATAAATAGCTTTGTTAGGCATCCTTTGAAGTGTGAAGTCCTTTAATTTTTAAATGCCGTATCTTTAATAAATCGCTGCTCTTTATTATATATTTGCTTTGAAGCGGTCGCTGCCTGTCGCTCCCCTTTAAGAAGTCCCGCTCGACGTCTTCCGTGTCATTTGTTTCCAGAAGCGCCAGACGCTACTGCACTCCTTTACTTTGCGAGTTACTCTGTGTATTCCCCTTACACTGATGTGCGTATGTTTTCAAACATTTGTCATAAACTTTATTAACCTTACATTATTTATGTCAGTATACAGTATGCATGGGGGGTATTTTTCAGCTGAAAACCAGTCCATGTGTGTGTATATATGTATACCCTGGATGAGATGGGGAAAACCCATCGGCATGTGACACATACTGTACGCTCTGCATGCGATGTCACTATATTCCTGTTCGTCAAAGCCTTGGCAGAGACTGACTTTTCACCGTTGGAATAGTAAGTACATTTACTGAGTGTAGTGGACTTAACTAAGCAAAGACGTCACTTAGGGTGAGGAGTACCTGTGTGTCACATTTCATGTGTGAGGCCTGAAAAACAAAGCTATGAATAAGAAACCAACAAACAGACTGGCAGGCGGACAAACAATGACTGAGCTCTGCAGATGCAGAGATTTCGCCCGTCCAAGAGATCTTCTAGTCTTCCACGTGCAAGTGAGGGTCCCGCCTCATGCAATTCCAGTTAATGCGGTCACTTCTTCGGCTTGTTTTTGTACAAAATCCTCAGATGCGACTATTTGTTCTCGCTGCGGTGGAGTTTCATCCACAAGTTAACTGCAAAAAAGTTCAATCGCAAATCTTATGCCTGTGCTGCAGTCACCGAATGGCGGTAATTGTATTACATGGCAGTAAATCTAAACAAATGTAAATGCTTTCTCTATAAATGTGACCCCTGAGTTTATACTGGTAAACACTCTGATTTACACTGGCACTCTTGGCACTATTTTGTCTCGAACGTAGCACTTCCTTGTTCCTTTTTTCATGGGGAACAGTAACCATGGTAACTGCTTTTCTTATCAGGACACCCAAAATGACAAGCCACATCCTGTTTACTGTGTTGCTCTTTCTGCTCCAGTTTTACAACTCCGTTCTCCACATTGTGGGAGGGAAATCATATTTCTTATGTCACTTCTGTAAAGTAAGAAAGAAAAATGTGGCAGATTCAGTTCTCAGTCGCACTTGGAGAACTTCAAACGGAAGCAAAGCAACGAAGGACTGGGAAATGCCTGGGAAAGAGACCTTTCCAGCTAGGTAGTATCAGCTTATGAAGAGTCCTGAACTAACAGTGCTGCACAGTCAGTTTGCTTGTACTGTATAACAAAATATTGGCCAGGCAATTCGCTTGTTCCACGCCAGCACAGGTGCTGTGCATCAGGTGTAAAGAGGAGGTTAGTGGGAATGACAAGGGTGCTCTGGTGAGCTGTGTATTCCTGTGCCTGTTGAGAAATAATTCTCCTTGCTTCTTTTCATGCTTTGCTGCTTATTTTGGAGATTTCACTGTGGCATAAAGCGCTGGATCGCTTCGATTCTGGATTCAAGAGCAGCGCAGCTACGTACGTGTGTTGCTATAGTAACCTCGGCAAAGGAAAGCTGCGGGAGAACAAAAGGACAGGAACTCGGTATCAAGGTCAGGATATCTTATCTGTTACAGTGCAATTGAATACGCTGAATAAGAAAGCTATATGACAAACTGTTTAAGTGATACGTGGAAATTTGGTAGCTGGTCTCAGCGCTCATCTGCTGTTATGGACCCAAAAGGCCAGGGATGCATTCACTATCTAGCATGTACGCTAATAGCAATGAAGGAGCTGCAGATGCACTGTTTCCTGATTTAAGAAAGTGGGCACAAATCACGATTTTAAACTCTAAGTTTCCCTGCAATGACAAACAGATGAGCACAGAAACAATCGAATTGAACAACGGAAAAATGTCTCAGTTTATCCACAGTCCTGAGCACAGCCATCGCTGTAATGCACACGGTCTGTACATTTTTGTTTTCCAAGTAAAGTTCATTTTTGTGCCTGGCTGCTGAGTTTGTGCATTTATGCGCTGCTCGCAGCGATGGCCGTCTCCCTTACAGTGAGTCAGGGCATCAAACTGTAACCGACGCACCCGACTGTCTGCCGTTTCAGAAAAACCCGAGTTGTCATCCGTGGCGTTTGCTCAAACTGAAAGGGAAAGCAGTTTGCCACAGTGTGAAAGACAAAGTCATGCAGGTTAGCGTGAAATCGGCAGCGAAGACTAAGCAGCTTGCAGAAAGGACGCGGCTGCGGTTCCACCTGTTTGCAAAAACAGAAACGCACACCTGAACGTCAAAAATGTTCTCTGCAGAAATTACATGCACAGTCCTATTTATAGGCAGACATTTGTTGCATAAGAGAAGCAAAGTTTCAGATGAATGTTGAAATTTGCCAAGGGGCAACATCAGATGAGTACATTTTGACTGACTGGCACTGGGCCGAAACACGGGCATGCGATACAGAAAGCATAACGCTTTCTGTAAGCGCTGTTTTATCGCATTAAATGGCAGTATTTGCGATGACATTTACGCATACAGTAAATTTGCAGGTTTGGTGATCTGTGGGCTAAAGCATGGCAACAAGGGTTTTAAAATGGTCACGTGAGTGTAAACAGTTATGAACCTTTCTGTTTCTTTTGTTTATTTCGGTGGCTGAGGCAAAAACAGTGCCAGACAGTATGGAAATATTTGTACAACCAAAAGATGAGCAAGTAAACACAGTGGACAAAGCAGCAGGTATGCCCTGCGGAGGAGGGCATTTGCTCAGCCTCGGTGCAGCAGTCCCACAGCAGCTGTAAAATGGAAGGCGGAATGAAACAAAATGGCGAAGGCGAAGGGGAGAAGCAGCTTTGGACGGCGAGCATCTGGAGGCAGGAGGGCTGATGTCATTAGGGCAGAGCAAGGAGACGGGAGAAAAACAAGCCTCTCTATTCTGATCCTTTCTGCAGGCCCGCGGGGGGGGGGCTGGAAAGCTGCCAGAGCAAGGGCATGCTGGGAAACGGTAAAGGATGCCAGGCGGGTTTGGCTGCCAGCATAAGAAGATCACATCTTTGTTTTCTGAAACCTGGTGTGCTGCCAAAGGCCTCATTTCAGCTCTGCAGTATGGTTACACTGGATGCTGGCCAAATTCGGAAAGCCAGCTCTCTTCTCTCTCCACGAACACACACACACACACACACACACACACACACAGTCACTTCCTCGCAGAGCTCCCTCTCTTCTCTTACAAACATTCCCCCGTCGCCATGGCAGCAGAAAGTAGAACATAAAAAACAAGCAATGAGTCACGGCCCGATCCAGATGTGCCACATGTGCAGCCATAAGACAGCAGCCAATCCCTAATAAGGTCTGCTTGGCGAAGGGGGGTGTCCGACAAAGCAGCACAATGAGGAAAAACAGAACTTAGAAAAATCATAGCGTAATTGTGTGGGGAGGGAAACAGGCCTGGAATTTCCCCCCAGTGGGGAAGTGAAAACAGAGAAAGTGGCTGAAGAGCCATTCACACTGGGTCTGTTTTAACCCAGCTGGGCCCCAAAGGCTCAGCATCCCTTTGATAACAAAGCACGCCCCCCCTCCACCCCCACCCCCCATAATAAATCAGATACAGGAACAGCGAGCTTTGCAGTTGTGGGCAGCTCGACGTATTGTGACAGTCTGGTTTCCTTTATAGGGAATGAAAAAGGGCAAACTTGTTTGAGGCTCGGTCTGTGCTCAGTCAAATAAGGTCAGACCGGGTCAGGGGGCACTCCTACCTAAAAACACGTGACGCTTACCAGGACCTCAACAGCTTCTCAGCATCATTTTGTGGGAATGACTGTACAGGTATAAAGATGTTTTTAGTCTTTTTCAGAAATTACTTTGCCATCTGCAGAAACAGTACTGGAGATAGATAGATAGATAGATAGATAGATAGATAGATAGATAGATAGATAGATAGATAGATAGATAGATAGATAGATAGATGGCCATAGTATGTAAGAAGACATTTGCTCCCAGCTGAGATTTTGCCAAACTGCAGTCGGGAAAGCTAAACTCGATGGCATACTTTAGTACGAGACACCCCAGCTTAGCTCAGTTCGCTGCGTTTTTCTCCACGACAGCAGAAGCCCTGTTGCGGTGTTGTTGTCAGTGCGGTGCCGTAGGAGGCTACCCGCGGATCCGAACGCGGTGGCCTGTGAGCAGAAACGGCTGCGTGAAGAAACACCATGGACACCAGCGCTCTTTCCCGTTGTACATATTTCGTATTTTCTGCACAGAAAATGTTCTGCGAGCCCCTGGGTGCTTCATGTTTCCTACGATGCACTTCACGGACGATGCCAGCTCGCCATTCATCTTGGCGCAAGTGAGCACGAACACGTTCACAGCCACAGGGCTCCAGAGTTCGCAGTGGGCTCGTAGGGGCCCCGAGCTTCAGTGGCTGGAAAAGCTTCTCTGCCCTGCGGTCCTGACCGTGCGACGGCAGAAGAGGCCGAGGCTCCTCACAGCGCATGGAGGGTCGGCATCTGAACCCGAGAGCCACTTGTTTCCGCCTTGTTGCTGTTGTTTGAAAAACTTTTGAAAGAACTCAGCCACCAAATTTTTTTTGAAGATTACATTTATGTTAATATCATACCACAACCCTAATTCCAGATTCCGAACAACTGCAGCAAAAGGCTGCCTCATGCAGGCCAGCTGCTGAACCTCATTTCCCAGATGTGTTTGCAACCCCTGCAAAGTTTTTAAACTCTGCGGCCACCGGCATGGACCGGTTTGCCAAGATCAGGACTGTGTGTAATCGATCGTTCACCTTTTCTTGTCTCTTGTCGCCGAGCCTTGGGAAGCCAGCGTACTGGCGCGCAGCTTACTGATACCAGCAGTTTCGACGCATGAGGCTGAAATGGCATCTCACGCTGCAGTGAGGCGCTGGCATGACGTAACCGGCCTTTGCTTCCCGGAGGCAAGAAGACGCAGGTAAACACACAAGTGGCGTCAAAGCAGCGAGGAATCCCTTGGGAACCGTGTCGCTCCTGTTGAACCCACCAAGATCACAATGCGTCCCTTAACATCGACGGGATTGGAAAGCAATGGAAGCCACAAAGCGCGAGGCCCTCGTGCAGATGCATTTGAGACACCCAAGAGCTAAGCGGCATAACCGTATTGGAGCGAAAGCTGCATTTTCGTCAGCAACTGGATGCTCTGACGTGAAAATGAGCTACACATTCTGTGGCTTTTGTCCAACAGCAGGTGGTTTCCACGGATTTATTGATTTGCATCTTGAGCTGAGAGAATGAAACACTGGACTGCACAGGAAAGTCTCGACTGTGTTTTTCGCTCAACTTTTCCTTTAACGCGCCAACTAGAAGCGATTGCCGCTGCCGAAAAAAGTTTGTTTGTGCCAAAAGAAAACAGCATTCCAGTCATCCAAACTGTTATTTGCTAAGTTGTTTGTCTCAGAATTATCACCACAATTCAGTGGCAGAGAGGAGTCTGCTGTGAAGTTGAAGTTGCTGGTACGAAAGATTTTGCTGCAAACGGTGCATTCGGAGCGTTTCTTGGTGTTGTGCGGCTCCACGGCTTTCAAACTGTTTTCCTTTGTGACATATTTATCAAACTGCAGTTGATGTTTCGTGCTGCAGTCGGCCATCCGCCGGATTGGGCGCTAAGCCGTTGACTTCACGTTCTCCATCTCAGCCACCTCCACAGGGCACTCTGCGAAGTCGCTTCCACGCGGCTTGACGCCAGGTGGGTGTGTTGGCATTTTATGAAATCCTCTCGGGTTCCATGTTGCGCTCTAGAGTTGTCCCTGAAAAAATGCCTTGCAGACCGAAAGCCAAGAGGGGATGAAGGTGGCCACACCGTGTGCAGGAAAATCCAGCACAAGCGATGACAAAACATGAGCCGGGATACCTGTGCAAGCTGCGTTATTTACACATTTACCGTGATTTTTGCTGCGCTCGTGGGAGCAGCACCGCGAGCCGTGTGGATGTTGAGGCAGACGAGAAGGAAGCGCAGAAGCGGGCAACGCCGACAAATGGCAGTAGAAATGCTCGCAATTCGCAGTTCCCGGTCGACCGAAACTGGTGCACAGCAGCTGGAGGCGAAGCGCAAACTGCACATCATCGTGGGCTGAAAAAAATGTTCAAATCTATTTTTTCCTCCCTCCCTGACTGAAAATGCACCGAGGCATTATTTGTAAGACTGACATGGTTCTTTTCCCATTGTCTTATTCAAAGCAGCTTGGTTAAATGTAATGACAAGTCTTCCAAGAAGAGGAAGAGGAAACAGTTTTAAAAGTGGTAATGAAATGCAGCGAGGAGATGGACGTTACTGAAACTAATAGTGGGGTGGCGGGGTGTTAGAATGAGTCACTCTTTCGCTTGTCTGTCTTCCCTTTGCTGTTTTTGTTATTTAAATAAGGAAAAGCCTGAGTTCATCGACCACAGATGTGTGTAAAGCTGCCACAAATGGGAGAAAGGAAGTGGCCGCAAAGCATCCCAGACCCGCATGCAAATACCCCCTAAATTGCGTATTTTACAACCCGTGAGCAACACTGAGCGCAGGTGGATCACCCGCTGTTATTTGCAACTGCCACTTGCTTCCATTTTGGCTAAATGCTGCTCTGAAAGCAACAGTCCATGCTGAAGAAAAACATTTTCAAATTCTTAGCAGCAAATCGAATAAAAGCAGCAAGCAGACATCCTGTAGTGCATTTTGGAACAAACACCTTGATAAAATGAAGCAAAATGAACGGTAAGAGCCCTCAGAATGCACACAGCTTGTGGGTGGAAAAAGCATCACTTCTGAAGCAGCTGTGTCCTCGTGTAGCTGTTTGTCTGCAAACGGTCAGAAAAGAACAAATAATTTGGGGGGGCTTGAGTCTACTTTATGGTTAAATGCCCTTTCCTTCATCTGTGTTTGGCTGGGGTTCATCTACAGCCCCGCTGCATTCGTGGTCCTTTGTTTGCTCGACCTGGTGCGACTTTCACCTTATTAGCATCAAAGTCAAAAGAGTCAAAAGAGTTTATTTGTCAAGCACATGGTTGTGTACCATGTGTTGAAATGTGCATGCAAGTGCCCTAAGTAAATAGCGGGAAATTACTTGTCAAAGAGTCAAGAGTCAAAAGAGTTTATTCGTCACGTACATGGTTACCGAGTATGCCATGTAGTGAAATGTGCTCTGAGCCAACAGGAGACTGTGCGTGGTTCCATACCGGAAAAACTTACGAGTAAAACAAACAACCAGATAGATAGATAGATAGATAGATAGATAGATAGATAAAACAGTAAATAAAACCTTAAGGTGCCCGGTAGGGACAGTGACAGTGAGGGGGCAGTCAAAGGATATTGTAGACCCTGGTTTATTGGGACCCTACAATCGTCTCACTGTAATGGGAAACACATCCGATTGTGTCTGCAAGATGGCCTAAAAGCAGAACTCTTCTCATTCTTTGGTACTTTTGACAAATCAACCAAATGCCATTGTAAGCAAAGGCACCTTAAATGCATCTGAGCAAATAAGCACTCTGCAAGGGTCGCTTTCTAAAGATAGAAGGCATTACATTGATTGGAAAACCCTGGAGCTCCTAATCCCTCAATCTGAATGGACGGGATTATGAATCACGACGCAAACGCAAAGGTAAAATGCGGTGGCCTATTTGGAGCTGAGAAGATGCTGGCTTAAAGCACGGCCTGCGCTATGTGGAAATGGCGCTTGTTGTCTTTGCGGATCACAGGCTCATTCATCGCCGAGTCTATAACTGGGTGTATTGTCAAACAGAATCGAGCAGCAGCAAAAAGGAACTTCGCTGCCAAGTTGTGAGCGTTTGTCGCCATGTATGAGCCATTCAGAGATGCACTGCAGCTGGAGCAGGAGCAACCCAGGGGTCTTCACCGCAGCAGCCGGCTTGCAAGTACGCAGGAATTTGTAGGCTGATGGAGCAAAAACACAAAGGGAATCGAGACAAAGCGGTGGAGCAGGAGCCCCTGCAAATCCTGCGGGTTTTCTCTCAGGGGCACGAAGAGCTGTGCCGCACATTGCTTGTTGCCTACCACAGCTTGGGGCCCAGTTTAAAAGGCAACCTCGAATGCGTGCGTTGTGGGACCGCACTTTTCAGCAGTCAGAGCCAAACAGGGAAAAACTTGAAAGTGCATCAGTTCCATGGAATTCAAAGCAAAGCCAAAGCCGCATCTTGCGCTAGCTTCTATTTTCATTTTGACGCACATAAGAAACAACCACAGTTCTCCAATAAACAGGCTTTGTTGTCAGTTTCAGAACAGCGCTGTTCTGCTTTAGGATAATAAACAGAAATGGCTGCAGTCTGTGAAGAATTTACAGGAATGCCAAGGCAAACAAAACCTGGAAAGCAGGGCAGAGAGCTTATAAGCCCATTTGTTTTTTCCCTTTCAAATTATTCTTCATCAACTACTATCCACCAAGTGGCCTCTCCAACTGTCCCCTCACCGGGACCCCCACCCTTCCACCAAGTGGCCTCTCCAACTGTCCCCTCACTGGGATTACTGCTCATGCAGAGGTGGAAATAAGCAGCGCTAATGTGATTACACCGGCACTTTGTCGCGTAACCAGTGAGTCACAGCCACACACAGCCAACGGTTTCTGTGTGAGCGGAAGGTTTAACTCATATCATATACTGTATATCTGTGGTGGGTCCACAGTTCACCCTGGGAGATAGACGGGCTCAGGGGACCGAGATGGCAGTGTTGTTGACCTTGGCACACAGGATTTAACATGCAATCTGTTGTTGTTCACACTGAGATGCCTCGCCTTCCCAGAAGTGCATCTCATTCTGAATGGAGCATAAAGACCTGGGTTCAGTCTGGCAGTGACTCTGCTGCCTAAGCAGCTACACCCTTGGATCACAAAGGGGTCTGCAAAGTAAATAAATTTAAATGAAAATGTCATGACGACACTGGAAATACATAACAAAGTGAAGGCATCATGACCTTTGTGTCTGTAAGCAGCACAATAAGCTATCTCTGCAGATCCTTGGCAATGAACCTGACTGCTTCCCCCCAGTGAGACCTGTATTACTGTCATAAAATGTGAATATTCAACACAATTCTTATGATCTCCGGCCTAGGAAAATCCAGTCCATTGCTGCTTCTACTGCCCACATCCCTGCAACTCAGAAAAGGAGTTTAACCACAGCCATGAGTAAGAGTCACCAGATGGCTTACAGCCCAGTTGGAGCCAAAAGAGTCAGCAGTGGCGAAGCTGTGAATCTGTCATTGGGTCAAGTAGAGCAAATGAATACCTTGCACAAAAGATGTCTGAGAAACAATGAAGTTAGAGTGACGTTCAGGTGAGGAACAGGTTGGGTGCCCCCCCGCTAGATTAACGTAAAAACCGGTGGTTGTTGAAGGAACTGCCCCACATTAATGACTGCTTTTCGCTGAAGTAAATGACAGCTTCAGATGTTTCATTGCTTATAACACTGCTAGTTTCTTTCTGCACAACAAAGTGGGATATGTTTTTGAACCTTAAGAGTGCGTGGGTACTTGCTCATCTCTTTCTACTGCTTTTTGTGGCGTTTGAAACTTGTTTTTTGGGCAGTCAGGTAGCACTTCAGAAATGATGATTCTCGTTTATAAAATGGAATTTATTGCTTGACGGTTGGACAGCACAGAGCCAGAAAGGCCACCAGCATCTCCCCAGGGGTCTTCATCCTCTGAAATCCAGACAACCGAATGCAAATTAATACTAAAAGAAAAACCTGTTTCAAACACAGCGAAGACAAAAAGAGTCAAAAGTTGTCACTGACTGACTGCTTGACTATGACTGTGGCTGTAACTGTGGCTGGGACTGGGACTGACCGACTGGGACTGACTGGCTTCTCCTGCATTACCAGCACAAATGAGACCTTCTCTGTGCACCACCTACCACATACACAGCACTAAAGGCTCAGTGAGTGGTGCCTTGATGTCTTCTGGGAAGTATCAGCTGCTCCAAGAGATCCATGACACTTGTACACTTTTGTGATATTTCTCGGTCCTTTATCTAGCCAGGTGTTTTATGATATTTCAAAAGGATCACTGTTTCGACAAACCTAAATGCTGTAAATTTTATTGCATTGCACAGTGAACTGTGTCATAAAAGCCTCCTGGTGCAGATTTCTGAGATGTAACAGTCAGGCATTGATTTGTTTTCATCTGCAAACCAATAAGTTAAAGAGTGTGGTTTTACATTTCCTTCACACTGTCCAGAGGCTCAAGCTGCATTTTGAAGGGTGCAGCTATGATCTTCTAGTGGACTTTGGAGCTTCACTTCGTCTGCGGTATTGGACTCCTTTGTCCTAGTGACCCCAAGGCTGTCACTGCCACGTACAGAGTGCAGTGGTTTAATGTACGTTCTCAGGCAAAGGATTTCCAGATCACTGCCAGCAGCTTGACGTCTTCTCCGCTGCCAAAATAATGCTTATGGGTCAAAGGTGGCTGAATTGTGCCTGTAATGTGTGTGTCGCAAGAACGTCAAAACATTGGACGGCTGCCTTGGCCCCGGGCGCACTTTGCCCTCCACCGTCAAACATTAATCGGCTCAGCTTCCATTAATGGCCACCTGAGAGCTGGATGAGGAAGCTTCCGGCAAGCTGCTGCCTTCTGCCATGCCGGGCACATGGGCGACGACGCCGGCATCGCATCCGGACCAACAAGACACAAGCAAACCCTCTTTTTCCCCGAGGCCTACAGCAAGCAGCTCAGAAGATACGAGCCACCTTCGCAAGCGCCGGTAGCGCAGGGACGTAGGAGAGCAAAGCTGAGGAAGTGCTTGCAGCGCGTAAATGGGACAAGGAGCTCCGTCACATCTTATCATGAAAAATGAGCCATAAACAAGTCAGAGTGTGAAATATGATTCACTGTAACCCTGTGTCGCTTTCATGTAGTGATGATATCGAGCAACTTCACACTCGCACATATATGGAGTATACATGTGTATATATGACAATAAGTCCTTGAGTTGTGTCTATACATAAATTATTGCAAGCTACTACAAGCTTTTGTGTGCTGCTCCTGCGTCAGCAACACTGTGGGAATTAAGCAGTTCACTCCGCAGTTTGGGCTTCTTGGCGATCGAAACCTGGAGAACCTTGCAGGCTCTCTTGTTTAAGAAGCGTTGTTGTCAGCTGTGCGCAAACCGACATTTTGCACTTTGTGTGCACAAATAATTCCCGG
Source organism: Heterotis niloticus (assembly GCA_018136845.1). Classification (NCBI taxonomy): domain Eukaryota; kingdom Metazoa; phylum Chordata; class Actinopteri; order Osteoglossiformes; family Osteoglossidae; genus Heterotis; species Heterotis niloticus. The sequence continues at coordinate 21,594,745 of CM030907.1, forward strand.
CCATTTCAAGCACAACAAGAACGAGCAGTTAGTTGTGAAAGTGTGCGTGCTGGACAAAGATGGGAAAATGTCGGAACCTCTGAACCGAGGCCACTGCCTGAGCCGTCCAGCCTCCTCTTTAACCTGCAGCAAGCTGGCCCGTTTGTCAGGGTTTCTCAGCCCCAGAGCAGCTCTGCAGGCGTCTGAGGAAGCAGCCTTTCCAGGTGCATCAAGCAGAGCAGAAGGAGGAGGTGGCCAAATGCCTTGCTGCGATGCCTGCGTGAGTGTGCATCTCACACTGGAGCGCGGGGCTTTCGATGTGCAGAGCTATGTTGCCCGTCTGACCTCCGGTTACCCAGCAGGCACCGGCGCACCTAGCAGCTCAGGAAGCCGCAGGAGGTCACGGAGCCACAGGCCTCCTCTTTCCTGGTGGCCTCCTCCTGGTTATACTCTCACACAGGACAGTTGGGTAACAGCTGGGCAGGGTGCTGGTTTTGCCCATGGTTTTCCACACCACGGGTCAACCTGCGCGTGGGCTGCCTCTGTATCACAGCAACTGGTTCTGTGAAGTTTTCTTTGTCACATGTTGGCCTAAGAATCCATTAGAAGTGGACATATGGCTGTTTGCCTGTTATTAGATCCTGGCTTAGCCAAGACTTTTTAATCCAAGGCGACCTCAAATTTCACCCTTTATGTTGCCTAGAGCACCACGGCCCACTTAACCTCCTTGGGAACCTGAACTGGCTGCCTTGGGACTAAGAGGTAAAGTCCTTGGCCACTGTGCTGTCCACCACCAGTTATTAAGTGGGATTTTGGCCAAAGTCAAGCGAAGGAAAGTACTGTTATGCTTTGTTTTTCTTCCATCTGTTGGCGCGATTTGCTTCTCCGTCTCAAGGAACAATTCCAGGCAGCTCAACCCAAACCCATGGCGAGAAGCAGGAGGAGGGTCGCTTCCACCTGGAAGCCTTATTACTTCCTTCTGCTAATTTTGTCTGCCCAGTCATGCAAGCAGCGTGTGCGTTACAGTAAAACAAACTGACAGCATGGGCACGGAGCCAAAGGCCACCGGGTGTAATGCGGCCGCCGGCGAGCGGAAGTGCGACTGTGGAAAGCAAGCGGCTCCGCAGCAGCTCCCGGCTCAGGTGCGGCCGCTGCGGCCCAAGTGTCAGCAAAGGGAACCGATTCTCGGTATTTGCCGAATTTTCCCGTTTGAATCAAACAAGCATGCGGCTTTCTCCGGCAGGGGGGTCACACCGCCTCCAAGGTGGAAGCGGTACATTGTGACGCCTTGAGGTAGGCGATGCGGGAGCGCCTGGCCATTCTGCACTGGAACAAGATGCCCACCGCGCGTAGGAGACGCTCACTCGATGAAACCGTTTGATGTTCTCCTGATATTTTTAAAGACCTCATATCAGGTCAGAAAGATCGCTTTCGAGCAGCAGGGCGCTGAGGTAACTGCTGTTATTTATTCAGCCCCTTCTGAGGGTTTGGATGAAACCGCAGCTCTGGGCTCTTCCAGCGAGAACTTTTCACTGCTCACTGCCACAGCAGCTCTGTGTTTGCGCAAATGGATTTCCTCGGTACGAGTGAGACATCGCTTGTGGTCTCTGACACATTTTTAATTCCAATTCTGATTTCAATCCTGATATCCGCTTAGCGGAAAGGGCAACAAAAGCTGAGGCTGCACATCGCTAGTGGGAAGGTGAGCGGCTACAGCCGCCATCTGTAACATCTTGCGAGAAATGAGCGGCGGCCACCGAACGTATCTTGCTAAGCCGTGAATGTCGAACATCTTGTACAGACTCTAATAAATGATGAACCACCCACTGAGAAAAAGAAACTGCGCAGCCAAAAGGAAAATTAGAGAAAGAATTCTTTCTATCAGGCTGCACCAGACATGTGCAACCCTCCCTGGCGTCAAACCGGGCCAAAGCGCTGCCCAAAAAAAATGCATGTCTGGTTCTGAATGAGGTGCGAGGGAGAGAGAAGCTAAAAAACAACATGAGAGACTGCATGGGAGGGGCCACTGTGAGGGCTGGGGGGCAGCAATGTGAATCAGGCAGCCTCTCCATTCAGACTGCCAGTCTGCTGACTCAATGCTTCCAGGCGGCTGCTGCCAGTCCTTTTTTACCCAGTAAATAGCGGAGGGGTGCGTCAGTGTCCCCACAGCTGACTGCTCCATAAGGCTGCATCCTGGGCTCAGCTGTGGGATGGGGGGGGGTGCAGGCAGAAGAAAAGGATTCTCTGGAAAAAGGGCTGCTGGCACATCTGATTCATCCTGTAAGCAACGGATCTGATATCCAGGACTTAAAGGCCTCTTTCTTCCGGCGCTTGGATTCAGAAGCTCCTAAATGTCACCTTGACGTCTTGGCCCACATGTCCACATCCCACAGTGCTTACCGTTACGGCCATTCACGCCACACATGGCTGGGAAAAAGGATGAATTTGGGTGAAGAGCAGGGTGGGCAGGGAGGCAAGAGGCACCACTGGGCAAAGCAAAGCAGATGAGCTTTTCCGTGCATTTCCACAAGGGCCACAGTACTGCTATTGGTATCTGCCTCCGAGAAGGCAAAAAACGATGCAAAGGCACGTGTGTGTGTGGCAGTGCTGCGTTGTCGCCGCGTGTTGTCAGCCTGGGCGCCGACATTCCTGCCCCCTTCTTGGGAACCGAAATTTCACACCACAGAATTCCCCTCGCGGGAACGCGGCCTCGATGTGCTGCCGGGTCATCTCACCTCTCTGCCAGCTGCTTGCCGGCCATATTTAATTCAAACGCAAACAAATGCAGAAAGGCACCTGTTCTCATAAGGACTGTTTTCATTGCAAATATTAAAGGATATTTTCTGGTCATTGTTGTGCATGCTGAGGAAGACGCTTTCTAAGGACAACTTTGTTCTTCCTCTGAGCCCTAAACTTGACCCACAACCCCCCAAACTGCCCCGCACAATCGGCACACTCACCTCCTCCTCTTCAAGTACTGCAGCAGACTCAAGATTTCCCATTCAGCTGTCAGTTTCTCCTCCTGCAAACCTGATGCAAACCCCCAGAGCTCCAAACCTCACTTCTGCATTCCGAGGCTACCTGGTCAGTAAGAAGCAGGACTACGGTTTCGTAGCAGACAGGACGGCAAACAAAGGGATGGAGCTGTTGGTGTTGTTCTAGTTTTACTGTAGTGTTTACTTTTCTTTTGCATTTTTCTCTGCAAAAGTGAGACAACAGAAGCATTATTATTCTTCTTCATCTTTCGGCTGCTCCCGTCAGGGGTCGCCACAGCGGATCAATTGCTTCCGCTTCTTCCTGTCCTCTGCATCTTTCTCCGTCACACCACCACCTGCATGTCCTCCTTCACCACATCCATAAATCTCCTCTTAGGCCTTCCTCTCTTCCTCTTGCCTGGCAGCTCCATCCCTAGCATAGAAACATTATTATTATTATTATTATTATTATTATTATTAGTAGTAGTAGTAGTAGTAGTAGTAGTATTATATCCTGTTGATGCATTCTACCTCTATTGACCAAAGTAGCTCAGTAAATAAGGACAACTATTTTCCTCTTCCCGCTGAGCACTGAGTGCAGCACCAGCAGAAGCAGCGGTCATGCATTTATTTACCTCCTTTTTGCAAGAGGAAGCAGCTGTTTTACTGCGCTGCTCCCAGACCAACAGGCCAGAGAGGAAATGAAATTCGGTTCGATGCGATTTTCCGGGTTCAAATTTGATAGCAGCATTTCAGTGTTTAAATCTCTGCTTCGAGTTAATGTGGCGAGGTGACCACAATGGGTGGGAATGTAAAATATGAACACGGTAAAACATGAACTATTAACTAACCGGGCTTATCGTACAGCTGAAACAACTGCGGCAGCAGCTCTTGGCTACTTGGAGAGCAACTCGGGGACAGAGTTCTACATCTGAAAACAGCGACCGTGGGATCTTCAAACACTACTGGGGTGAGGAGCACCCGTGCTTACACTGTTTTTCACCTCTGGTTCTACCTCTTGTCTGGCTTCACCCACCTGAAACCACCAGCTGACAAATGTGTCCACTGTGACGTTAAGGGATTTTCCATAAAGGCTCCCATCTGCCCCCCCGCCACACATACACAAACACAAATGAAACTGTCCTGTAAGTATTTTAGAAACCCAGCAATGCAGCAGATAACCTGATCTCTTTCCTGTGATATTTCTGGCGTAATTGATGTAATTTGCCATTTAAGAGGATCATAACTTCATTTGAAGAGGAAATAAATGCTTGAATCCAGGCTCCGTTGTGCACTTTACAAATTGTTTATATGCAGAAGCTGCGTGCTGCACGCTGCTACCTTTACATCGATCACCTGTAGTTTCAGCAGCACAGCTGTTTCTCTGCAGTGTGAAGGCAACATATGGTCATTCATCTCCTTCTCGGCATTTCGCACCTTTGAGTGAGACGATCGGCATCTCGGCCTCTGAATGAGGCCACTGTGCCCTTCCAGCCCCTGGGAGACCTGAAATAAAGCAGCTCTCTCTACTCGGCTTCTCTCGCACAGTCGCTTTGACCAGGCCTCACACAGGGACAACCTGAGACCACAACGCAACCACAGAAATGGGGTGGCATTCAAAGCTGGCAGCCATGAGGCCTACCTTGGAGTTTTCAGGGTGAACCCTGGATTTTTTTCCCAATCTTACTTTCTTCTTGGAAACGTTCTAATAAATATGTCGTTTTTAGTCACTACACATTCATACACATATACAGTAAAAAAGTTGGCGACTAAATAAGTAATCGTTTTCACAGCAGAGCTGTCTGAGCTGCATTTTCCATATTTGCTGAGCTGTGATGTGCCCAGCACACGGGGAGAGCGACTGTCCTCTGTCCGTTCTGCTGCGTTTCCTTCACCGTAAAAACCACGCGATAGAATCCGGTTACTCGAGCAGATGCGACCGCAGTTTCCTCTCCGGTGCCGCATCTGCCCGGCAGCTCCGGCTCTAAATGTGGCTGGCGTGCCACCGATTGCTGAGCAGCCGCTGCCGCTGACCTGCCTGCTGGAGACGCTGCTGTCGGTCAGGCTGCATTCGGTCACAGAGACACAGAAGAAAAAGTGGCCTAAAGGCCTTTTGGGATGCCACTGTGTTCCACTCTCCTCTTCCTCACGGCCAGTGTGAAGAAAAGTGGAAAAGTGCTGCTGCTTGGAAACCTGGCCGCTAACCGGACAGAAATGGTCAGTTTCTGTGCTAATAGCCCTTAGCGAGAGTGAGGAAAAGTTAAACCATTATTTTTATGGCAAATACAAAAGCAATAACGGCTGTGTACATGCTTTCAGTCCAAAACACACAGACACACATTTACACCACAGACTTACACATGCCTCTATAAATGTCCACAAACACTGCACATTTGCACCATCGGTAAAAACGGGCTTTCTGCAATCGTGACACATGACCGAAAAGGCCAGCATCGTGGGTTTATGTTCTGTTCTGATGGCCCTGAGAGGGGAGGCTGATGTTTGGCTGCTGACAGTTTTATTGTGAGTTGGCCCTCAGATCCATTCAGTTCTGGGGATGGTTGTGAACTGCAACCCGGGTGCTGCCGGGGGTGGGGGGGGGATGCAGCATCCGTGCACTTTGGGTGTCAGACAGCACAACCACCCCCTACCCAATGCAGTGGCAACACATTGACGTGTAATGGTGCTCGTGATGGTGGCAGTGAGCTCCTCACCTGCATTGGCCCATGGATCCTGCAGATCACATGGCGTAGGACAGCAGGGGGTGCGACTGACGCTAGGTGCTTGCACCCTCCTATCAGTCCCCCAAAATGGACCTGGAATTGGGGGGGGGGGGGCACCATGGACCAGCGACATCCCGCTGTCCTTCCCATCTACCCCTGCAGCAGCGGGTGGTCTCTGGGCTCCTGGCCATCCAGTGTGCTGAGCAGCCGGATCCGATTTTGCTGCAGGGTTTACACACACACACACGGTGAGTTATTACAGGCAGAAATTGCCCAGGGATCCTGCTCAGCTTGCAGTTTAAAGGTGAAGGGTCATGAGCAGAAGTCAACTGGAAGATGTGGTGCACATGCTAACTCATCAGGGTGTTCTTCTGGTCTTCCAGACCATCCTTCATGTTCCTGGTTCCAGAGTTTCATTTATTTTTCAAAAGCACTTTGGTCTCACAGTGACACACAGCACTGAACAAAAAAGAACAAGGTTCACAGTAGAAACATGTAGAACAGATATTAAGCGACCCCGTAGCTGAAATGGTAGCTAAAAGCTGACAACCGAGGAGAGGAAAATAAGAAGGCTCCCAACCAAAGGAAAAAAGTAAACTTCGCAGGTACCAACTGCCAGTGGCCAGCATCTGTTGGTCAAGGGCACCATTATGGAGCGCAAGGATCAGTCATCTCACTCAGGCAAGCCGGAGCAACGCCATTTACTGCCACGTAAATCGAGAGTAAGATTTTATCATCGACTCGGAACTTAACAGGAAGCCAAAGTGGTGTCATGGTCACGCTACCTGACTCAGGTGACAGCGGAGGCAGCGCTCAGCTGTAGCACCTGTAGCCTGGATACAGTCTGCTGTGGACATCACATGTAGCCGTTGAGGCCACAGGGCTCACGTTCACCCTGAGAGCGAGTAGCCACCCTCTGCTTACACAGCATCGAGGGCAGATCGGAGAGAAGCAGCCGGAACGTCTCCGGTCGGAATGGGTTTGTGCGTGACTCTGAGGCTGATGCCGAGGTTGGGGACGCCGCTTGCTTACGGTTCAGACCTTCGCTGTGCGGGGAATGATAGCCATTCGGCATTATTTCCAACAGAGGATCTTTGGCAAATTACGGCCCTACCTGCTGATATCCAAGTGTGTACTCGTACGTAAATCCCTGTGTGCTGAACTGCCCTGCTGTCGCCATAATTCAGACTAAAAAACTGAATTGGAGGGGGCTGCAGTGGTGCAGTGTTTAGCGCGGTTGTCTCACAGCAGCAGGGCCATCTGGGTTTGGGTCTCACTCCTGCTCAACTGCTGTGGAGAATTTTCTCCCTGTGAGCCCCCCCATGTAACGGTTTTCTCCCACAGTCCAAAGACGTGTGTTTCAGGTTAATTGGAGGCTCCAAATGGTCCCTTTTGTACGTGCACGTTTGCGTGCATGCGTGTGTGTGCAGCTGTCCTGCTGTGAGCTGATTCCCATTTCGGTTGAGCCCTCCTAGCTCAGCACACAGACAGCTGCAAAAAACGTACAGATGACCGAGGGAAATTTTACAGTTACACTTAATGATCTCCACGGTTGCATTTATGCTGTAAAAGAAATTTAAACTGAACTGCGGCCGATTTTTATCACTCCTGGTCTTACTGACCTGCTGGAGACCAACTACCCTGCTTTTTAAAAAGTTTAAAGTGGACCCACCTGCATGGACCTCCATTCCTATTTCATTATTATAGCAGAATTCAGCATGAATATTTTACCTCAATTTTTATACCTATTTAAAGCCTACCCTGCTACTTACCAAATGAATTGTTTAAGAAACAAAATTATTTTGGAGCAGTAAGACACCCAAAATCTGGCTCTCCGATCTCAAGGCTGCTGGAGATCCACTGGTTCCCTCTAAGACCCGGGTTCCCGCCTCCACGGCTGCTGTGTGACAGAAAATTGATTCGCATTAACTTGCACTACAGGGTTTGAATATAACATCTTGATGGATGGATGGATGGATGGATGGATGGATGGATGGATGGCTAATGGAAGCACTCTCCATGCAAAATGTTCCCAGATTCTGCCGCCCAAATTCCACTCCGCCAAAAGCATTTTCTGCATCAGGTGGAACAATGAAAGCAGTAAAGATTCCCGCTTCCCTGCAGCAAAGTGCAGGAGGTTCGATGCATGGGGTGTGAAGTCCGGTGTGACCTGGGCCTTGACAAATGGGACCGATCACATTTAATCGATTTTGGCAGCGCTGGTTCCAACCTCCATGCCTGTGTTTAGGTTTGGGTTTTAGCACCAACGTCCAACAGACAAACCAGCAGCCTGTGAGATTCCTGCCTTCCTTTAAAATCGGGCTCAGTGAGGCTGTGCTCCAAGAATGAAGGCTGTGGCCCCCTCAAGCATGTTGCTGACTACCTGCACTGATACTGGGCGCAATGTGAGGCAAAATTTCGTACAGAGTTCTACCATGAATCCATCTGTCCATCGCACTTTTCCCAAATGTATTCGCTCTGTGGAGTCCAAGGGTGGGGCGTATAAAGAAGCATCCAAGAAGCTAACTCCTTGAAACGTAATTCACTGGCAGAGCCCGGTTCTCGAGTCGGGTACAGAGATGTGACAAAGTCCCAAAAAGCACAAGCAGTCGCCAACGGGTGTGTACGCTACCATCATTTCCTTTCATTCATCCAGTTTGTGATGCAGAACTTAGTTTGAGTCCCATCAGGATTTAGGAAATCAGCCTCCTGAAAAGTGTTCAAGGAAATGAGTTGAAAGCAGTTTGCTTCACAGAGCCCCACTCCCCCACCACTCGGAGCCCCAAAAGCCATTCTGGAGGGAGCGTTGGGGGAGCCTCCTGACTCTACTGGACAGTAATGATCCTCAGCAATCGTCTGCAGATGTTGCAGCAGCACCAGAGGATCCAGATGTCCAGGGCTGAGCTCGCGGAGGTTTTTGTTTCTGCATTGCGACTGTTCATCTAAGGACAGCAGAATCACACCGGGTTACGAAGCCACACAGGCACTGAAACACCAGCAACCGTTGGTTTTATATGTTTTCAGCACACAGTTATCATACGGTGGCATTAACACGCAGTCCGTGCTGATACCGGGGTGATTCAAGGTCTTCTTCTTCTTTCGGCTGCTCCCGTTAGGGGTCGCCACACCAGGGTGATTCGAGGTAAAATACTATTTTGTAACACACATTAAAAATAAGGGCTTTTTTTTAAAAATGTGCTGCCTTCATCGCCAACAGATTTCCAGAAAAGTGAGAAAGTCAGTCAGAAAAAAGGCGAGGAGAGGTTTCCAGTTCTGTTTACACAGCATCCAAAGAGGGAAGTCTGGACATCTTTCAGACTCATAAATCCAACCCCCGTCCCTTGGCACGCCTTAAAGTACCTTAGCGACCCTTTTGTTGACCTGTCAGATTGCGGTAACCCTGCGCCAAGCTAATGTGATTAAGGGATTGGGGACTTTGGCAAGGGACACCTTTTGGGGATCCTGTGGGGGGATCTGGGCTTGCTGAAGAGGAGCAGACTGCGGCTGTGCTTCGCCCTGAGGTGTGAGGACGCGTCCCGCACTTCAGCTGCTCCGAGGGTATTTTTAGAAAAGCCAAAGCTCAGCACGGGGGGCCGTGGAGCACTACAGCGAGGCTGTGATCACGGCAAGCGCCTCCCCGCCTCCCGCAAGTGTGCCGACGCACGAACGAACACCCATGGCACGGCGACAAGGGGACCTCCGCCCTGCTCGCCTCTCCTCGCAGCCATGAAATCCGATTGCCAGCAGGGTTTTCTGCATCTCTTCTAGAAGTCACTTTGGATTTCCCACACTCTGCTTGGCCTCCGAACCCCTGCGAAACACATTTACGAGTGCAATGGGATATCATTTAGAGTAACAATTAATAATCCAGAACGCGGCGCCTGCAACAATTCGGGCAACGTACTATTCTGCAGGAAAAACCGTTCCTTGCCATTCGTGTAAGGAGAAGTGCATTTCACTGACCCCAGCTTTGTGAATTCTGAAATGGTCTCAAACTGCGCAGAAGTGACAGCGGTTTTTCTGTCCCCCCCTCTGACTTTGCTGCTGCTCGGCCGCCTTTTGTACTTTTTGTAATGCAGACTAAATCTCGTGCGAAGCGCTCGGGGCACCCGTGCTGAAAGGGGAAATAAACTTAGCCGAATTAAAATGAATGTTTTGCATTTTGGTTCAAAATCGCCGCCCTCGAAGCAGACAAACTCAAGGCCTTTCAGCATAGCTGCCTGAACGCTGAACTCGGGCCACAGCACAAGATTTTGACAAACATGGCTGAAGGGAAGAGGAAAATGCTGATCACGGCATCTGCGCAGCTGCTCAAACCCAGAGCAGCCCGGGTACGCAGGCTTGCCCTTGCGCCCACAGGCCTTCAGAGGAACGAGGTTCCTGTCCACGGAGAGGTCACGCGGCCTCGAGTTCTGCCCCCAGGGCACCCCGATGTTACTGACACCTTGGCTCTGCCTGCTTAACTCTCCAAAAGCCAGCCCACAGGAGCAGCTGCTTTCAATCGCCTGAAAACAGACACCTTAATGGATCCCCTTAATTCTTCTGATGTTTTGGCAGGGCAGAGGCAGGAGAGCGGTTGGTTGGCCAAAATGAGAAAACCTTGTGCAGCAGCTCAGAGTTCTGCACAGAAGAAGCCACGTGGAGCGCATTTGGTGGAAACCACCACAAAAACAATTTTGTAAGCTTGCGGTGCCGATGAAGAGTGCGGTGGAAAACAGGCCAACCCTGCGTAGCCCACGGGCACTAAGAATTAAACCTGTAAGCTTGGAGGCAGGGAGAGAAATCCACACGATCCCTGCACTGCTGCCACGTTCACTCAAGAGATGTTCACTGAGATGTTGCTGAGATGCTCGCCACCGGGTCTGCAGTTCCCTCGCTGCAAAAGCTCAGCTCTTACAAGTGAAACCACAGGATGTTTCTGACACAGTTGAACAGGAGGGGTTTCAAATAAACAACGAAAACCATGGCTGCTACCAAACACAGCTGAAGCACAAACATCCATTTGCTCGCAGTCTGAAGAAGCTGCCTGACAAGGAGCTCGGAGGGAGCGCGAAAAGCCGAGTTTGTGCGGTATCTGGATTGGAGTCTTTGGTTCCCCTGCTGACAAGCAACACCAGAAGCTTCACGTGGCAATGGGAAGGGAGGGGAGCAGGATGATGGCACAGCCAGGCACACTCTCTCCAGAGAGCAGGGACAAGATCTTGGGAAGCTTCCAGAAGCCTGTACATGGCCTGCACACTGGGCCTTCCTGCACTGGGTATGCAACAGCGTGTTTAACAGCTCGGTGTGCTGCACGGATGCCAAGGGAGAACCTGGTGTTATTATGCTCGCTTCAAGTGGGAATGGAATAAAACTGCCGAACAGAACACTCCGTCTGCAGCCGACAACAGAACAACACTCTTAGGCATGACCAAAAGACGCAACATTTATTTCATTTTTCACTGTTTCCACGCTGCAAGAACCGGCTTGAAATATAAGCACCACTAAACTATTAAACCAACGCTTGCAACTGCCCAAGACATTACAGCATTTCTCAGGAATGAGCATTCATTTCTCTTCCAGTGTGGATTGCTGAGGAGCTCATCTGTATGGGCCGTCACGGGGGGGGGCGGCGGAGCCACTTGCCAGCGAGGCCAAGTTGACCGGCGGGCTCGATCCTGGCCGCGCATCAGCGAAGACAGCACACAACACGTGTCTCCGTCATCTCACTTCCTCACGTGAGATGATGGGTGTGAGAAGGACCCTGAAGGCCCTCCGGTTCGAACTTCGCTCGTGTCAAACACAAGGTTTCGTTTTATTCTTATTCTTGGCCTCGTGCTAAAACATATGAGCCGGAGAAAAACAAGAAGCGACTCCATCAGAGGCAGCAGGTGGTGCTGTACTCAGAGCTGCCGTCCTTGCTCAAACAAGACTGCAGAAAAGCTTCAGCTCAACAAATAAACAGTAAATGATGAGCTTCAGTTTGTCTGTATGCTGTCTGACCATGAGGTAAATCTCAGCGAGAACGCAAGTTACCTTGTGAGTCGGTCCCACTGTGTACAGAGCAAGAGAGCCAAACGCCGAGGCGCTGCTAAAGTTAGCGCTCCAAATGCTGCCAAAGCATCGCTGTGTCCAAGGCCGTGGAAGAATTCACGAAACGGCCCCAAAACCAGCCGACTCGGCATTTGCTTTAGGCTCCGCTTGTGCCGTGGGCTCCCGTGCCGTTTTGCTCGAATACAGCAGTGGTAAAAACCACACCGGCACCAGTGAGCAGATGGAGGGAGGCTTCACAGTAGGCCCAGAAAACACAGAGGGCAACAGGCAGCTGCACTCCGCTTCGGTTACGTAAGTCATGAGGGGAAGAGAAAAAGAGCGGCGAAAAGTGCTGAGGTTTGTCCATGAGGAGCTGTGGTGGAAGTGGTCCGGCTCCCTGAGGAGGCTGTGAAGCAGAAGAGGGTCGGGGTACGCACGCGCGCCCACACACACACACACA